>PJQD01000035.1:0-600000 GCA_002922495.1 Rhodotorula taiwanensis
CCCCCCCCCCCCCCTCCCCGCCCGGACGCCGCACCACACCCCCCGTCGTCATGTCACGACCTCTCGTCAGCTCGAGCCTCGCAACGTGCTGCAGCGTACTCAGCGTGTTCGGATTCCTCATCCTCGGAGCACTCGGAGTCGCCTTCAACGCGAATGTGAGTCGGACCCGAGGTTGGACGTCGACATGCGAAAACGGACAGGCGCTCACGCTCTCCTTTTTTCACTCGAATCAGGTCGAGGTCCTGATGGGCAAGACGAGCTCACCACACGACGGCCACGCCGTTGCCGTCAACTGCTGGTTCGCGTGCGTTCGGCCTCTGATCCCCACCTCGTAGTCTGTCAGCATACCGGTCTCCGGCCATCAAACTGACCAGTTCTCACTGCACGCGCGCAGTTCGCTCATCTACCTCGCATTCGCCATCTTTTGCGCATGTCAGGTGCGTCTCCGTCTCGCGCGCGGGAAGCGTTCACTCGCAAGAGGCTCGTGCTGATTCCCCTCCAACGTACAGGTCGGCGTGAACCGGCGGTACCAGCGCGGCGCCGTCCGCCTCTGATTCCTATATCCTGTAGATGCATTGTCCCTCCACGTGGTGCCCCTGTTGTAACCCTTACACCTCGACCACGTGTTCCGTCTCTCGAGCAGAGTCTGGTTGCGGAGAGTCTCACCCCGCAGCAAGTCGTGTCTCTTGACCGGGCCTCTACGCGGTACCAGAGTGCGAAGGCAGTATCACGTCATCGACAAGCCCGGCTCTGTACACTCGTGTCCTGGCTGGCTGCAGGAAGCTCCACCACCGCCCGCTCGCCCGTGCACGCCCGACCCACTCCCTTCATGGCGCCGCTTCGAGCTCGCGGCTGCGCCTCCTCTCCTTCGCGATCTGCCGACACGCGCACGCACTCGTGCACTCGCATCCCGCCTGATCATCAGCCTCCTTGCGATCCCCGTCGCGCGCGCCGCCCTCATCGGCGTCCTCGTCTTCCTCGTCTTCCTCGTCGTCGCTGTCCTCGTCGGGCCCGCACACGTCGTCGAGCGGTTCCTCGAGGAAGCATGCCGAACACGCCGTGAGGACGAGCTTGTCGTTCCGAGCGAGCGGCGGGGCCGAGGCGCCGCCCGGGGTCCAATTCCCACCCGTGGCAGATTCGGCGGCGTCGAGCGGGTTGCGCAAGATCGCCGGCTCGCGCGAAGGGTCAAAGAGACCGGCCGGTAGTCCGCTCAGTGCGTCGTTGTCGGCGTCATCGCCATGCAGCAGCTCGGGCGTCGCGCTCGTCGAGATGTGCGCCTCACCGGCTCCGCCAGGAGTCGCGAATGACGCATCCACGTCGAGCAACGCCGGCCAAAGCGTCCGGAGCGAAGGCAGGGGCGCGCTCGTCGGAGGACCGACAGGTGGGGTCGAGGATGAGGCGAGGGAAAGCGGGTTCAGGGGATCCGCCGGCAAAGCGCCTGGCGACCGGAGCGAAGGAAGTGAGATGCCAGCCGACCCCGGCGGCGGACCGTCCAACAGGGAAGAGACCGATTCGGAAGGCGACGTGCGTCGCGATCCGCAGCACGACGACGCCGCGGGGTGTTCGACAGCTGCTGGCTTCTTCGAGCCGCAGCACCCTCCCTTGGTCGACGGCGCCGGTCCAACCTCCACCTTGCTCTTCTTGCTGGCAATCTTGCCTTCCTCGCATCCCTTTCCAGTCCCGCAATGGCACCCGCCGCCGCTGCAGGCTCCCGGCGCGGGACGTTTCCGCGAGTACGGGTCGTGCGTCGCGCATCCGACGCACTGGCACGTCGGACCACAGAAGCACGCGAGAGTGCCTGCGGTTGGAGGGAGGAACAGCGGCGGAGTCGGCAAAAAGGCGGGCGAGGCGGGTCCCGCCGACGAAGGGGTCGACCACGATTGGGTGGTCGAGAGAGCGGCGAAGTGGCTCGGAAGGCCGGCGTACGTGCCTGCCTCGGTTGAAGGGGTCGAGCGCATCGGAATGACGCAGAGTGAAGCGTTGATCGGCGCGGAAGGAGAGGACGACGAGGTGGATGCAACAGGCGAGGCGGCAGTCGGGTCGGGCGAGACGACAATGTCGCCCGTCGGGTCGTACTGTATGCCGCGACTCTGCGAGCTTTGCAGTTCCTGCGAGGTACAGCAGCTCGGCGCCGGTGCCTGGCGAGACGAGTCCGCAGCGACGACGGTTGCCACCGACTTTTCGGCAGGGAAAAATTTGGCCGTCGGCTTCTTGTTCGACTCGCAGCAGGTGCATTTGCCGCCCCGAAGGCAGTTGCACGGATTCAGCAACAGAGTGACTGGCAGAGACGAGAAGCAATCAGCGGCCCGTACGGTCGACGTCGAGTTCTGCAGTCGCCTCACCTCCGCTTGGTTCGGTCCTCGTCAAGTCGGCTCCTTCGGGGTCTGGAGACTTGACGACGTCGGCGATCCCGTTCGGAAGGACGCGCGCGACGTGGTCCTCTGCTCGGTTTCCGTTGGCAGGTCAGCCACTCGCGCGCGTGTATACGCAGAGAAGAGGTGCTTGCGTTTGTCATCCCTCGCGGCACAGTCACACCTCGCGTGGACTGCTTTGGTCTTTCTCAAGTCCTTGCAGTGCGAACATTGAGTGCTCGGTCTGCCCTTCTCTGGCGGGGTCATGTTGTGTCAGCGTACGGTCGCCAGAGTGTAGGAGGTCCGTTTGCCGACTGACTCCGGATTTCGACGAGCGGCCTGGTCGAGTGCGTGCACTTTGACGAGCGGTGACCTTTGATGCACTGCTGGCAGGCGTACTTGACTCCGTCGACGAGGACCATGACCGTGCGCGACCGTGCGCTGCCAAGTCGCAAGTGTCGGCTCGTCTTTCGGTGAGGCGAGACTTTTTGGGCCAGTGATCGACGTCGAGTGGAGGCTGCGTGCGAGTGCGGGCGGTGCAGAGGTTGTCACTCGCTTGACTTGCACTAGCCCTGCGCACCCTTATGCTCAGGACTGCCACCCGAGTCAAAGTCAACTTCACCTTTGGACGTACCTGCCCCTCTCGACTCCGCTTGCACCGCTCGATCTCGACGACCATGTCCCCACTCGCCAGCCGAACCGCGTGGGACCCGAACCAGACAAAGTACCCGCACGTCCGCAGGTCAGACACCGTAGAGACCTTCAAATCGGCGACCAGAGGAGAAGTCAAGGTCGCGGACCCGTACGACTGGCTCCACGACCCCGACTCGCAAGAGACCAAACAGTTTGTCGAGGACCAAGGCGCGTTCACCCGCCAGTACCTCGACCAGTACAAGGACAGGGAACGCTTCGCTCAAGAGCTCAAGAAGAACTGGAACTTCCCGCGCTGTGAGTCTGGCTGCGACCCCGAGGCTCACATCCAGCGACCTCGTTCATCCGCGACACCGCGTGCTCTCTCTCTCCCTTCTCCCCCACATGTCAACTCTGCGCCTTACGCAGTCGTTTTGTCGCCAGCGAGCCGCTTTCGCTGACATTCACCGAGATTTTGCAGTCTCCTGCCCGGCGCTCAAGGGGGACGACCGCTACTACTTCACCTACAACTCGGGTCTCCAGGCGGTGAGGGCTCCTGTATCGGCGCAGCCAAACATCCCTCGGAACACGCTGACTCACCTCACGTCACTCACAGCAACCCGTCATCTACCGCTTCCCGAAGGGCGAGGAGGCCAAGACGCCGCAGGCGGGCCAGCCCGGCGGCGAGCTCTTCTTCGACGTAGGTCGCCGACCGGCAGTCCTTCACGGCGTCTCGCGGCCCGCAAGCTGACGTCTGCGTCGTGACTAAGCCGAATCTCCTCTCGACCGACGGCTCCGTCTCGCGCGCGACGTCGTCCTTCTCGGACGACGGGAAATGGTACGCGTACGCGCTCTCGCGGTCTGGATCCGACTGGTCGACCGTCTACGTCCGCTCGACCGAGTCGCCGCACGACCCGAAGCAAACTGTCGGCAAGGACGAAGGTCGCCTCGAAGACGTCCTCCGGTTCGTCAAGTTTAGCGGCATCTCGTGGCTCAAGGACTCGAAGGGTGATGCTCGCGTCCTCGCTGCTTCGCTGTGCGCAACCACTGACGGATCGCTCTGGATCCAGGTTTTCTCTATCAGCGCTTCCCGGAGCGAGCCGAACACGGCTCCGAGACGGATGACAAGGCCGGTACCGAAACAGACGCCGATGCGAACGCGATGGTAAGCCCTTCCTCCTCCTTCCCTCATCGAGCGCGTGACCCTTCGCTGATCCGCCGATCTACAGCTCTACTACCACAAGGTCGGCACACCGCAGAGCGAGGATGTCCTAATTTACAAGGACGAGAAGAACCCGAAGTGGATGTTCTCGGGCAGCGGAACCGAAGAGTAAGCGGTCGCTCCGGTGTCTGCTTCTGCGAGTCCCGCAGCCTGATAACCTCTTCGCAACCTGCAGCGGTCGCTTCATTGTCATGACCCAGTCGCGCGACACGGGTCGGTCCAACCTGTTCTGGATCGCCGACTTGCAGGAGAGTGGGAACGAGATTGGCCCAAACTTGAAGTGGCACAAGGTCGTCAACGAGTGGGGGTCGTTCTATGGCGACATCGCGAACGACGGGACCAAGTTCTATATCATGACCGACTCGAACAACAGCCCGAACAACAAGATCGTCACTTACGATCTCGCCAAGCCGGAAGAGGGTTTCAAGGACCTCATCCCGCACAACCCGGACTCGCCGCTCACGTCCGTCCACGTTGCGGCGCACAACAAGCTCGTCTTGCTGTACTCGGTCGACGTCAAGGACGAGCTGTACCTGCACGACCTCGAGTCGGGCAAGCGGATCAGGCGGCTTGCTGAGGGTTTGATCGGGTCGATCGACCAGATCGCCGGTGAACGCAAGCATGACGAGTTTTGGTTCTCCATGTCGTCGTTCACCTCGCCCGGGACCGTCTACCGGTACGACTTTAAGAGCGACGACGCGATGGGCAAGGTCGAAGGAAAGGAGCAGGTGTACCGCGAAGCCAAGGTCGACGGGATCAAGGCGGACGACTTTGTCAGCGAGCAGGTCTTCTTCAAGTCGAAGGATGGCACAAAGGTGCCCATGTTTGTGACCCGGCCAAAGGAGTGCGTCCCCCGCTCGTCTGACGCGTCCTAGTCTCGACGGCCTGACCTGCGCCCCATGATAGCGTCCAACTCGACGGAACCGCCCCGGCGCTCTTATATGGATACGGAGGTTTCAGCCACGCGATGACGGTGCGTCTCGCCGTTTGGCATCCTAGGCGCGGTCCCGAGCTTACTGGTCTAACTCATTCGCAGCCTTTCTTCTCGCCGTCGCTGATGACATGGATCAAGCACTACAAGGGCGTGCTTGCGGTCGCCAATATTCGCGGCGGTGGCGAGTACGGCGAGGAGTGGCACTTGGCCGGCACCAAGGAGCGCAAGCAGAACGTCTTTGACGACTTCCAGGGTGCCGCGAAGCACCTCATCGAGACCAAGTACGCCGCCAAGGACAAGGTGGCCATCAACGGCGGCTCGAACGGCGGTCTCCTCGTCGGCGCATGTGTCAACCAGGCGCCGGAGCTGTTTGGTGCTGCGATCGCCGACGTCGGCGTGCTCGACATGCTCCGCTTCCACCGCTTCACGGTCGGCGGCTTCTGGGTGTCAGACTATGGCTCGTCGGACGACCCTGAGGGCTTCGACTACCTCATCAAGTGCGCTCATTCCGTCTCTGCTGAGTCAGGCTCTGGCAGCTGATTCGCCAGTGTGCAGATATTCGCCGCTACACAATGTCGACCCGGCCAAGGCGCCGTACCCGCCGACGATGCTCCTCACTGCCGACCACGACGACCGAGTCGTCCCGCTGCACTCGTTCAAGCACGCCGCCGAGCTGCAGTACCAGCTGCCGGACAACCCGAACCCGCTCCTGATCCGGATCGACACCAAGAGCGGGCACGGTGCTGGCAAAGTGAGTGTATCCTCTTGCGGGCACTGACAAAGGGACCGGCGCTGATACAGACGCATTTACAGAGCACCGAGAAGAAGATCGAGGAGAGCGTCGACAAGTAGTGAGTCCGCGCGAGCTAGTGTCACGCGATTCGCCTCTTGCTGACCCGCGCACCTCTTCCGCAGTGGCTTTGTCGCGCAATCGATGGGTCTCCAATGGCACGATTGAGCCTGATCAAGAGGCACCGACTGCAGTCGTAGAAGCCAGAAATCACTTCTTCGGATGCGGACAGCATTTGTTGTGCGGGAGGGCAAGCCCGCTGCACGGCCATCGCGTGAGGGTAATGGCAATAGCTCGTGGAATTCCAAGGGGCTGGCAACTGTCTCGGCGGCGAATTATTTCACAAATGGACATCTCGCTCTCTCCTCGAAGTCGACAGGCGTCGCACCGTGATGGGCTCAAGGAGTACTTTGCGTTGTGCTACAAACGTCCGATTCTCGTCGGACGGGCCCGAAAACGTGAAGAAAGAAAGTCGCACCGTGATGAGCTCAAGGAGTACTTTGCGTTGTGCTACAAACGTCCGATTCTCGTCGGACGGGCCCGAAAACGTGAAGAAAGAAAACAGTCGCCGTCTCACGAAGAGAACAGCTTGCGGTAGATCCTGATGTGCATGGGCGCCTGCTTGCGCTCCGCGCGCCACAGGTTCATCTCTTCCGCCGTGAACCAGCTCTTGCGGCCAGTCTGTAGTAGGAGCGGGAGTCAGCATCCGAACGCAGCAAGACAAACTTGCTTCAAAGGTCCTGCGTAAAAGACTTACGTCGATATCGATCTCGTGCGCGCGCTTCGGCGTCGTCCGGAAGATGGCAAAAGCGACCGCGTACAGTCCAAGGAAAATAGGAGCAGCCTGGGTCGCGATGGGTCAGCTTATATACCGGGACATCGGAAGATCAGGCGAAGCAAGACTTACGAGGTACGAGAGGAAGAAGGTCTCGGCCGCCTTCTTGCCGTCCGGGTCGCGACCACCGATCGGCCACACCGCGGTGTAGAACTGGGCGATGAGGACAAGGCAGACGAGGATGAAGCCGAGCCACGACCCGTAGACGCCGCCGAACGCGCGGAACGGCAACTCGTCGATCGAGTGACCCTGCAGCTTCCAAGCTTTGCGGAACCTGATGTGGCACATGCAGATGGCGCCCCAGGTGAAGAGTGTCGAGAGACCGGACAGCGCCTACATACGAGCGGTAGGTCAGCATCATCACCCTGAGAAGGTCACGCAAAGTGCCGGCCGTACCAGAAGCCAGTTGAAGATCTGCTCGCCCTTCGCCGAGCAGTTGACGTACGCTACGGGGATAAAGCACGTGAGTCAACACAGAGCACAAAGGTGGGCGGACCCGCTCGGAGGAGGGAGCACGTACCGATAGGTCCGGCAGCGAGGAGGAGGAGCACCGAGTAAAGCGGACGGCCGGACTTGTCGACATAGGTGAAGCACTTCGGTGCGAAGCCGGTCTCGGCGAGCGCGGTCAACACGCGGGAGCCGGCGTAGACGCAGGAAAGGCCGATCGAGAGGACCGAAATGCAGACGGTGATGTTGAGCTGCCGGATGATCACAAGTTTAGTATCCGTGTGCTCGACGGAGCGCTCTGACCAGATCGTACCAGGTGGTCGAGTCCGTTGAGCCCAGCGAGCTTGGCCATGATGACGAACGGCGAAGTGCCGGCACCGCTGCCGCCTCCAAGGAGCGTCTCTTGGTTGTACGGGACGTTGAGGCCGATGATGAGGAGCGTCGACAGGTAGATGACGGTGACACGCCAGAAGGTACCCTTGACAGCAGTCGGCAAGCTGAGCAGAAGAAAAAGGTCAGCACGAGTTGCCGGACGCAGCTCATCGTGAAGATCACACACCTCTTGCGAGGGTTCCTACGAACGCGCAATTTAGCGGTCGAGTCAGTACAAGTGGTCACGCAGGTTACGTCCCGTGAAGCGGTTACCTACTTCGTCTCGGTCGCGGCGAGTCCGACTGTAGGGAAACAGGTCAGCTCTAGCTTCCATCGAGGCGGAGTTTGCCAGTACGTACCGAGCTCAGTACCGGCGAAAGAGAAGGCCGCAGTGACAAAGACGGAACAAATGCCCTTGAAGCCGTTCGCAAGCGCGCCCGGGTCCCGCCAGTAGCGTCCTCCAACGTAGGTCGAGTACTCGCCCGAGCCGCCACCGCAGTTGAGGACGATACCGATGATGATGAAGATGACGACGACGGCAAGCTATACGCCAGCAGGCCAATGTCAGTGGGTGCGCGGGTTAGTGTCAAGCGTGGTCTGCGCACCTTGAACAGACTAGCCCAGAACTCTTCCTCGGCGTAGCCCAGAGTGCCGAAGATGTTGACGATGATAAAGAGGACCCAGAAGACGGTGATCCAGACTGCTATGTCGACTTTTGCGGCGGCCTCCCAGTACTGGACAGTAATGCCGGCGGCTGTGATTTCGAGCTATTTGGCAGAGGTCAGTTTCGGCGCAAAGGGAGCGGAAAAGGCGGCCGGCACTCACCGGCATCGTTGCGAACCATTGCAGGAAGTACTGTGGCGGGAGCTGTCAGTCCGATGTTTTTGCAAGGCGCGATCAACATATTCGCTCACAATCCATCCGAGAGCTGCGCCGGTTAAAGGTTTGGTCAGTCGACGGAGATTGCATGCTGCGGCCCAGGCGCTGCACTTACCCATACCCATACTAGGGTCCAGGAAACGAACCGCGAGCGTGTAGAAACCGCCGCTGACCGGGAAGAGAATTGCCAGCTCGCCGATGGCTTGAGTGACCGTGATAAGCATGACACCGATGATCGACCAAGCGATGAGGACGCCGAGCGGACCGCCGCGATTCAGAGCGCCACCACTTCCAATGAAGAGACCGGTACCGATGGCGCTGCGAGACGTGGTAAGGTGTGAGAACCTGAAGAGGCGATGTCGGGTCCCGCTTTGAGAAGGCTCACCCTCCGACACTGTGATATCGCGACCATTAGCAAGATGGTCTGCGGCAAAGGGACCGCAAAGCGTAACTCACGCGATCATGTTGAGGTGACGCGGGCGCATCTTTTGCTGGAGCATAGGGTTCTCGTGTCCCTTCAACGGGTCGATCGCGCTGCCATCCGCGACATGGCCACCGGTGGCGCCCGGCGCGCGCTTGAACGACTCGAAGTTGATACCGAGGCGAGTTGCGAGGCTCTCCTTCGAGGGGTCGTACAGCTCGGTGCGAGCGCCACCCTCGACGGGGGAGACGCTGCCAGCCGTGCGCGACGAGACGTACGTCTCGCCTTCGTTTTTGGCGTAAGCATCCTTTTCTGCGTCGAACGACGACATGCTGATAGGGCGAAGGGGGAAACGCCTGCAGTAGCGAGAAGAAGGCAAAGGGAGGGGTGCGTATCACGGTAGGCGGTCGGGCGGACAGGGTCGTTCGGTCGCGGGGCCGTCTCCCAGCGATTGTGTGTTGCGTCAGGCGGTGCTCGCTGCCCCACGCCCAGAACAAGGTATCGGGACCCTTGGCGTTACAACTTTATTGTGAAGCGGCTCCCGAGCTGCAGGGATTGCAGGCGCAGCGATTCAGGTCGAGAAGAGGCGGGCAAGAAGTTCGATAGCCTTGGCCTTGGCGCCTTCTCGTCGGGCTCCACCTTTTTCTCCTCCTTCGCCTACCGAGATATGCCCGCACTGAGACAAGCTCCTGTCCCTGAGCCGGTCGGCATGCCGTCGCAGATAACCTCTGCTTTGTAGTGATCAGCGCTCACCTGTCCTCGCTTCCCTTCGGTTGGAGAAAAACTTTTCGGCGAGCCAAGAGAGGCTCTTCTCTGCAGGAACGCTGACGAGAGAGGAAAGAGCTGCAGCGTTATCGGCCCAGATTGAAGGCTTCGCACCGCGTGGTAAACACTTGCAGCCGTGTCCTCCGTAGGTGATCGAGCGGGCGAAGCAATTCTTGCACCCTCTCGTCGACGCTGAAGCGTCAGCAGGCCGTCTCGATAGCCGCTCAAAGCCGGGGGATAGCAGGTCACGAGGGCTGCAGTTGTCGGGTTGCGGGGCCTTCGCCGCGGCATTGGAGCCCACGGGAGAAGCGTTAGAGGGCAGTAGGGTGCAGCCAGCTCGAGGGACGGAACTGATGAAGTTGACCTGGAGGGCGAGCGGGGCGAGCGACCGCGGCGATGCCGGCGCGTTCATTGCGGGCAATCCAGCTTGTAGTGGTCGGTGATCGATGTGAGCATCTCTCACGAGCGAGTCAGCGAGATGAGCAGTTCCGATGACGGCGAGCCGGAGCGGCAGGAGTGGAAAGAGATCTGCTCGCTTCCATCCTCCTCGACTGCCTACCGCAGCTTCGTAACCGGCTGGAAAGGATCGCCCAGATGCTAAGGTCCGCAGCTAGCACCATTCTGCGCTCATCGCCGCGCGTGAGAGCCACGACGCCCTCATCGTCGTGGTGCACTGCCTCTCCACTTCGGTCACAGGTACGTCTTGCCTCCAGCCCTCGTTGACTAGACAGAGCCATGCAGAGCTGATCAGGACAGATTGAATCGGACCATAGCTGTCTCGCCAGCCGCGCTTTGCCGTCGTCCGACATGCAGCCACTTCGTCGACTGGCGGCGGATCGCAAACGACCCGCGACAAACTCCGGGCCCGGCCGTACCTCTTGCTCGTCGGCATCATGCCCGTCTTTACATTCTTCCTCGGCGTGTGGCAGATCAAGCGGCTGCAATGGAAAGTCGACTTGATCGACCAACTCGACCAGAAACTGCACCAACCGCCCGTTCGGTTGCCCGCCAAGATCGAGTGCGTCTTGCCGCCTGTCTCCGCTACCGAGACCATCTCGCTGACGTTTGGCGCCGCCTGCAGTACGTCCGCGATCCCCGAGTACGCGTGGCGGAAGGTGTATGTGACGGGCGAGCTGGATCACGAGCACTCGGTCGAACTTGGCCCGAAAACGCGCGACGGCCAGCTCGGATACCACGTCTTTACACCGTTGAAGCGAGGAGAGGGACAGGACACCATCCTGGTGAATCGCGGCTTTGTCAAGCGCGAACATCGGGATCCGAAAGACCGTCCCGCAAGCCTGGTGCGTACAGGCCGGTGTCTGTTCGTTAGTCAACGGTTCGCGAGCTGACTCCTGATGCCACATGCAGACTACGGGACCGGTCTCTCTCGTCGGCATGCTGCGATCGCAAGAGGCGCGGAACTCCTTCACGCCCGTCAACCAGCCCGACAAGGGAGAGTGGGTCTTCTCCGACATCGAAGAGCTCGCGCGGTATACGGGCTCGGAGCCGGTCTTGGTCGATCAGATCTACGGTGCGTATGCGTCTCATGCTCTCCTCCGCACGTCACGCTAACTCGAGACGCACCTCGAGCAGAAGACAACCCGGGCAAGGTCGAGCTGTTCCTCCGCGAAGGTGTGCCTGTCGGACGGAACGCCGCGATCGAGCTCAGGAACATGCACGCGACCTATGCGGCGACCTGGTCGGTTCCCTCCTTCGGTGTTGGACAGCGCGTCGACGATCAAGCGCACTGACATGTCCCACGGCCAGGTTCACGCTCTCGGCCTTTACTGGCTTCATGTTCTTCCGCCTGATGCGACGACCGACGGTCGTCACTACTTCGCAGTATCGCAAGCTCAAGGACCTGTAGAAGAGCAGACGGTCCATGCGAGGAGAAACCCATCGTTCCGCAGATCCGCTTGTCGCGTGCGCTGCCTCTACATCTACGCTCGGATGCGGCCACTTCCGCAGATGACCCAGAGGAGTCCTTGGAAGAGGGACGGTGGACGTATATTGTCGCTTGACTGCGAGGAGGCGATGACAACACACCCGGCAAACTCTTTTCTCTGGGCGGTTTTCGGCTCGCAAAGTCCGAAAAGTGGTGCCCTTGATCTCGCGTGACGCTCTCGCTCGCCTGGTCCTCTCCCCGACCACCAATGGAGCCTGCAGGGGATACACTGCACCCTAGTCATGCTCTTGCGCAGCCGCATGCGCCCGATGATCCGTTGCCCGACTCTTCCGACCTGCACGCGTACCCGCCTGCAACGTCTGATGGCCACGACCAGCCAATACAGTCTGCGGAACAGCCTGCTTCGACCTTGACGCCCGCTATGCAAGTCAGGATGAGCCTCCTCAGGCGGGTATGGGCTGCCACTGTCACTATGCGTGAGTCTACGGTCCTGATGAGGTCTTAGAAGTGGCGGTGCAAGTCCCTCCTTCCCGAGAGATGTGCGGTCTACAGCCGGCCAGCCTCATCGACGCTGCCGGCGGGCGGGTCCCTCGAGTGGACGAAATATATGATGCCGCAGCGAACACGGCGGAAAAAGTGGACTGATGACTTCACCGCTTACGCAGAGGGGGTTCGGCGCCGCCGCTTGACTGTCTTTGGCGGGATCGGAGTCGCTCAACTGATCGCGTGGACCGTCATCCTCGCCTTGTACTATCACGCGCCTTGCGATCGACCGCTCGCGTTGTACCTGCTCCTCACTACTGTCCGCATCGCCATCTCATTCCCTCGTGAGTCGGATCCCTGGACCAGTCTCGAGCCGAGATTGGCGAGCTGACTAGTCGACGTACGCGCGCCAGTCTCCTACTACTGCGCGATAACGCCTCGACCTCTTCGGCGCGGCGCCGACGAGGAAGCTCGTCTCGCCTCCGAAGCCAGCCGCCTCGTCGGCAGCGCCCTGATGGACCAGCGCATCCGCTTCCTCAGCGACCTCGTGTCAATCGCCTCCTTCATCCTGTTCATAGTTGGCAATTTCTGGATGGTCTCGAGCTCGACTTGCTCCGCGACAGCTCCGCACCTGTACAACGCCGCGCTCGCCGCCCTTGTGCTCTCATGGCTTTGGACCGCCGAGCTCGTCATCTACGTCATCCTCGTGGTGTTCTTCCTTCCCTTTTTCCTTGTAAGACGCTCACCCCCGGTTCTAGGCGTGTGGACATCAGCACTGATGCGCCTTTCTCCCGACAGATCGGGATGCGGTTCTTCGGCCTCGGCCAAGCGAAGAATGAGATTGGGCCGCTGTCGAAGACGGGCATCGAAAAGCTGCCGCAACGTATCTACATGTAGGTGCTGTCCGTCATCTCTGATGACAGTTCGTCGACTGAACTACGCGATCTTGCAGCGGCACGGTTGCGGAAACGGTCGCCAACGAAGCGGACCCAAGCAAATCGACCGAGACCCTATCTCAGCCGACTGCCACCGCCGCCGTACTTCCCGCAACGAAGGTAGCTTCCCCAAGACGGCAGTTCTGGCGCTTGTGGCGCCGTCCTGCCGTGTCGAAAGCAGCCGCCGCCGAGCGGACTGCCGCTGTCGAAGCGTATCCTCCCTTCCCAGCCGGAGTCGACCCCATTCGCTTGCCCGAGTCTCAGACAGCCTGTTCGATCTGCCTTTGCGGTGCGTTCAGGAGTGCCGACTTCCGCAGCGTATGCTTCCTGGCTGACGCGCCTTGCCGCAGAATACGAACTCCCGCCTAGTCGCGGTTCTCCTGAGGCGGCAGACTGGGAGCCTGAGCTTCTTCGACTCTTGCCGTGCGGACACGCTCTGCACTCGCCGTGCTTGGATGAATGGCTCCGAGTCAGCGGAAGGGTCAGCGATCCTCACCGAGTGCACAGCTGGAGCGGCAGCTAACCCGTCGCCCGTGCTTGCAGTGTCCGCTGTGCCAGAAGCCCGTTGAGGAGCCGGCAGCGAAGAAGGGCCGCAAACGTGCTGCGCGCCCCACGCCCTCGAGTTCGGATACGACGCGGCCAGCTCTCTCTGCTTGATCTGCGATGCGCCTTTCCCTCCTTTGTAGCTTGACATTATCCGCACACAAACATATAACTACGCTAAGGAACGCTGTACGAATTGGAGGATGATGCGGTTCAGGATGTTCGAGTCGGATAGGGAGAGGAGGCCTGGGGCGGAAGTGATTGCGTGGATCGGCACCTCGCCCTTGACGCCCGTGAACCGGCTGGCGAGGAGAATCGTCAGCTCGAGGTTTTTCATCTGCCACGGATGACGCATTCGCTCACGTCGCCCAGTCTTCGCAGGCCTCTAATGGCGAAACGAAGGTGTCGTCGGCGCCTCGGATGATCATTACGGGACACGTTACGGAGGCAAGCAAGCTCTCCTTGATCGGCGCCCGCGCATAGACCGCCTTGAAAAGCCATAGCATGTCGTGCGAAGATTCGCCTGCTCCTGATCCGTAGCGCTGCTGAAAACGGTGTTGCATCGCCGTGCGAGCGTCGGCGAGACGCTCGTGACTTCCGATGAAATAGGCCGTGATGTCTTGGAGCGCAGCCGGCGGAAGTGTGCCACTCCGGTCTCCGCGACCGTCCTTGTTGACGAGCAGACCTTGCTCGACACTCTGGAGAAGTCCCACGATTCGAGGCGATTCTGCTCGGTATCCGGGCGAGGCGAGCATCAAGGCTTTGACTTTCTCCCGACGCTTGATAGCGATCCAGGCCGCAATATTGGCGCCGTGGACGCCTTCGCCGTACAAGCTGTACGATGGGAAATCCATCTCGTCCTGAAAAAAAAGGAAAGTCAGAGGTTTCTCGTCTAAGGCGGTCGAGGCGTTCGAGTCCTCACGAGCGTAGCGACGATACACTCGGCAGAATTCTCGAGAGTATGCTCTGTCCGCGGTCCGCCTCGGGTCCACCCATGGAAGCGTGCGTCCATTGCGAACAGGTTGAATTGCGAATTGAGCCGCGGATCGCCCAGTTGCGCGCGCCAGGCCATAACGTTCGCCCCAGCTGAAGGCCAAGCAAAATTGTGAGCGCTCAATCCCGCCAGAGCGTCGACCGCCGGAAAAGAAATCTCACCTGCGTGAATAAAGACCAGGACGGGTAGTCCCTCCTTGAAAGGTCGCGATTCGGGCAGTCGATCATGAGTCGCGCTTATGAACTCTTGCGGATCGGGGTTGAGAACGTAGTACATGTCCAGGTCGCGGTAGTCGATACGTTTGAACGGCATGGCGGGCGGTCTCGGACAGGTTCGAAGACTGAAACGAGTGGCCGTCGAATGACGGAGAAGAGAAAGAAGAAGCCGCGAATCGTTCGATCCGCCGGTGGCCGACCGATCTTGGTGGAGAACTTGCTTGTCGCCGCTTAGCTTCGTCGGTTTTCATTACGAGCCCCAGGGACTGAGCGCCCGGGGACCGTGCAGGGCAGACGACGGACTCCGGCCGGTATGCCGCAAACGGATCGAGCGGTGCATGCCAGGGCGCAGACGGACGGCGGATATAGACGTTCGATGAAAGATTGGCTGGCGGTGCGGTGTTCGGGTGATCGAGAGGGGGGCAAGCCCCTCCGTCTCCACAATGGGACAACTCGCGGGCCGCGGACGCACAGCGACACGGCCGTTGCGGTCCTGCTTACGGCAGCGCCCGTCCTGTCATTGACCCGGTCAGCGTTCGTCGCCGTCCAGCTCACATACAGGATGAAGGCCCGCACGAGTCGTTGTTTCGTAAACGCAGACACAACCGCCGCGCTGTACCGCGACGCGTTCGAGCTTCTCGCCGGTGCCACCCTCGAGTCGACGTATCGCCGTTAGATAGCGCAGGTGGCGAGCGCCGGAGTGGCTTAGGAGTCGCTCGAAAAGCGTTCCAATCGATCCGGCTCGAGACGGCGTTTTGGGCAGAGAGAAGTCGAGCGCTTCGAGCGGCGAGGAGGTCGCCTCGATCAGGTGCTCAACCTGTGCCAGCGGGACGCCCGACAGTGTCAGGGATGCGAGGGCTCGGCAAGAAGCGAGGAACGCGAGGAGCGAGCCGGGCAGTGGAGCCCAGTGCGTCGCGATCGCGACCCGTCGAAGAGTCGACGTGAGGCTCGGCGCCGCCACAAGGAGGCGCTCGTGCAGCCACCCGCCGCTTTGAACGACAAAGATGCTGAGGCTTGTCAAAGAGGTTCCACCGTCAGGCAGAACTGCTTTGAAGAGACTGAGAGGTTGGTCGACCATTCCGGACAGGGTGAGGGCTCGGAGGCGGAACGGCAGGACATCTAGGTCGGCGGGAGATTCGAGAGGCATATCGAGACGCAGGTGGCGCAGCTCTGTAGCGCTCGTGGCGCTCAGTCTCCGTGCAGCTATTTTCTACGGGTCCATGGGAACCGCTGGGCGCTCACCTCGGAAGGCTGGGAGCAGCAAGAGCCTGAGGTCGAAGCAGTCGAGGTAGAGCGCGGACCGCAGGTGTAGAAAGCGGACCTCGCAGTCGAGGTGGCAGATGGACTGCGTCATGAACTCGGTGAGGGGGTAGAAGCCCTCCTCCTCGGGCGCAAAGTCGAAGAAGAAGACCAACTCGTCAAAGACGAGTCGCCTTCCGAGTCGCCTCGGTCGGTCGAGGAAGGCGCGCGCACGATGGTACGAGTCGATGTGGACGCGCGATTCGAGGAGAGCCTGCGCCGGCTCGCGCCAGTCTCTTGCGACGAGAGCAAACTGGCGGAGGATCGACGCGCGCATTCGAAACGTCGCCGGTAGACCCTCGACGGCGAGTTCCAAGATCCGGAAGAGCAGCTCGGGCGGGAGCAAGGAGATAGGCGGAGGCTGCGAGACGAGCATTTCGACGGCGGCGGTACCGAGAGCTATGGGATCTTGCTCGGAGGAGTCCTTCTCGGTAGCCGTACAGGCGTTGATTCCAGCTGAGTCAGGGCAGCAGGCGTCTGTTTGAGCGCAGGAGGACGGAGCCAACCTGGCGAGACGTCCGAGACGACTTTCCTAGCCGCGTTCCTCGCCTCGTATCCCCGCCTCTTCTCGAGCCACAGCAGCCGCCATGTCCTCACTAGCTGCTTCCTTTGCCCGACTCACCTTGCAGGCAAGGCCCGCGTGTCGTCAGCCTCTGGCGCGAGCCGCGACCGCTTCATCGCCGTTCGCCTCGACTTCGCGACTCCAACTCCCGTACACCGCCGACCGCGCCTTTTCGACGTCGAGGCCAGCCCAGGCAACCTTGAACCAAGTCACGCGAGGCGCACGGAAGCCGGTCCAGCGTCAGAACAAGACGCCGGCGCTCGAAGGCTGCTTCCAGAAAAAGGGCGTCTGCAGCAAAGTCTACACCGTCAAGCCGAAGAAGCCCAACTCGGCAGTCCGCAAGGTCGCCAAGGTCAAACTCAGCACGGGCCGAGCCATCATCGCCTACATCCCGGGAGAGGGGCACAACTTGCAGGAGCACTCGGTCGTGCTCGTTCGCGGAGGCCGGACACAAGATTTGCCCGGGGCCAAGTGCGTGTGGCCATCGACATGCGTGTATTCAAAGCCCCATCGCTGACACTGCGACCTTCAGGTACAAGATTGTTCGAGGAGCGCTCGACCTGAACGGCGTCGCCGGACGTGCCGTGTCACGGTCCAAATACGGCAGTGGGTCTGCCCGGATCGCTCTCGTCATGGCAGATGACAGAAGCTGACTCGGCATGCTCGTCGTCAGCCAAGAAGCCGAAGAAGTAGTCACGCTCGTCTACACCCTTTTCCCGCGTGCCTCTTTGTATTCCGATGCGTGACCCACCTTCAGCTCTCCTTCCGCCACCACAGAGGTCCTCTCGAAAGCTCCTGCCTCCACGAGTCGCTCCGTCTGCCGCGCGCGAGCCTGCCGAAGATGCAGAGGTCATGCGCAAAGGCGCGGCGAGTTCTAGACGGTGCGGCGGTTTCCGAGCCGCAGTCACTCCAGTGCTTCCCGCGCTTATTCTACGGGCTGCTTAATTCAAGACGCGTCCACAGGCGCCAAGTCTACGGGCGCCTACTCTGATGGCTGGACCGAGCAAAGAACGGATGCCGCGAACGGAAGGAACCTGCAGCGGAAGCGACACCGAGCGAATCGCAAGGACGTGGGGCTGGTATCGAAGCGCTAGCAGTGGCGAGAATATGTAATATTGGCAAGACTACTATAACAAACACAGCGGAAGAGCAGGCTAGCAGGAGGTGCAAGTCCTCTCGATCGAGGACGAGCACCTTTTCTAAGGTGACGACAAGGGGAATAATGGACAGCAGCGGATGAGGG
Source organism: Rhodotorula taiwanensis (assembly GCA_002922495.1). NCBI lineage: Eukaryota > Fungi > Basidiomycota > Microbotryomycetes > Sporidiobolales > Sporidiobolaceae > Rhodotorula > Rhodotorula taiwanensis. Next base: position 17,827 of record PJQD01000035.1, read on the forward strand.
GGGTATAGGCACAAGGTGATGAACGAGAGGGGGAGCATGCGAAGAGGGCGGCGAAACGGGCTTAGAAGTCCTCCTCGAGCGAGAAGGTGGCCCCTCGGTTGGTCTCGTCGCCGGCCTCCTTGGCGGACTGCTTGGCCATGACACCGGCCTTCTGGTAGTCGCTGACACGCTCTGCAGGTGTGAAAGGGGAGGAGTTAGTCGGTAGTCTTCTCGAAATCAGCCCAGGATCCGCGATGCCGCTTACTCTCGAAGAAGTTCTGCAGAGAGGCGCGGACAGAGTCAGCTTTGAATGTACCGAGGTCGAGCGCACTAGTTTTCAACTCACGGTTTTGCCCTCCATCGAGATCATGTCCATGAAGTCGAACGGGTTGGTCGACTTGTAGATCTTTTCGTTGCCGAGCGCAACGAGGAGGCGGTCGGCGACAAACTCGATGTACTGGCACATCAGGTCCGAGTTCATGCCGATCAGCTTGACGGGGAGCGCGTCGGTGAGGAACTCCTGCTCGATCGCGACGGCTTCGCGGATGATGCGCTCAACCGTGTCCGGGTGCGGCCGGCGCTCGAGGTGGGAGAAGAGAAGGCAGGCAAAGTCGGTGTGGAGACCCTCGTCACGCGAGATCAACTCGTTCTGTCGGGCCGAGAGAGCGTCAGTACGGGCCCGTTGAGCTGATCAGCTGGAGCACGCACGGAGAAAGTAAGACCGGGCATGAGGCCACGCTTCTTGAGCCAGAAGATCGAAGCGAACGAGCCGGAGAAGAAGATGCCCTCGACCGCGGCGAAGGCGACGAGGCGCTCGCCGAAAATGGACCGGTCGTCCGAGATCCACCGCATAGCCCAGTCGGCCTTCTTCTTGATGCAGGGAACTGCAGCGAGGAGCTCGAGTCAGTGGGCAGAACAAAACGGAGGAGCAGAAAGCACGCACTGGTGTCGATGGCGTTGAACAGCTTGGTGCGCTCTTCCGGCTCGCGGACGTAGGTGTCGATCAGGAGCGAGTACACCTCAGAGTGGATGTTTTCCCTGCAAATGTGCACGGGGTCAGCAGGAGCGCGCCTCAACCCGTCGCTGAACCGTTTGGGGGGCCTCACATCATGATCTGGAAACCGTAGAAGCATCGTGCCTCGGCGATTTGGACCTCACCAGCGAAGCTGCATGGACCACCCTGAGAGATGTCAATAAAATGCGCGTGATCGGCTAAAGGAAAGCAGGGGGAAGACGAACCGCTCGACAAGGTTCTCGTTGACGATGCCGTCCGACGCGGCGAAAAAGGCCAGGACGTGCTTGATGAAGTACTTCTCGTCGTCCTTGAGCTTCGTGTCCCAGTGGTTCATGTCCTTGGACAGGTCCTGCCAATGTCAAAAACATGTCAGCTCGGTGACCTCTGCCGACTTTGGGCGACTCGCCGCGATCGCGAGCGAACCACAGCGACGCACCATCTCCTCGGCAGTCCAGAACGAAGCCTCGGCACGCTTGTATTGACCCCAGATCTGTCATGGCGCAAGAGCGAGCAGAGAGGTCAGCGTCTCGGCCCGAAAAAATGTGTCCCCCCGCGAGTCGCGTGCATCGACGCGTCGCGAAGAAATGGCGACCGAGTGGCGGACGTCGAATGCACTCACCTCGTGGTACTGGATGGGGAACAGGACGAAACGCTTGCCGTTCTCCTTGAGGATGGGCTCGTCGGCGTCGCAGGTGATGTCGGGGTTGCCGACGAACCGGTCGCGTCCTTCATCTTGGAGCTCGTCGACGACCTGCGCCGACTTGTGCTGCTTGCGCTGCGCGACAACCTTCGAGTCGACGTCACCAGCCTCCTTGGCTGCTGCGAGCTTGGCCGTGAGCGAAGCGGGCTTGGAGAGGTCGAGTTGGTCGAGCTGGGCGGCGGCGACCTTGGAGGGCGTCTCGATCGGGGCGGAAACCATTGCGGGCGTGGGTGAATGGATGCTCGACGAGTCAAGGATGAAGGTGAGAGAAGGAGCGGGAAGGAGAAGCAGAGCCTTGGAGAGAGTGAAGGAGGGAAGAGGGAGAGGGAGAGTCAGCGAGGAACACACGAAAGGCAAACGACGACGCGCCGATTGTCAAAACACGCGCCGATGCAAATTTCTACGCGACGCGTTCGACTCGAGCCCAAAACGCGTCGAGACGCGTGGTCACCGGGGCGGGAGAAAATAAAGTGACGGCGCCGTTCTCGGCCCGATCACTCGCTCATGTGCTCGCTAGGGGCGCTCGCTGTCCGCTCTCTTTCCCGGAGTGAGGTGGGCGACCGCGCAGATCGTACAAGTCGCCGGCTGGGTCTTACATCCACCCTCCCCTTCTCAGTTCTTCCCAAGCTTCCACCACGCCTCTTTTCGTTGGTGCATCACGTAGAGTGCGGCATCAGGAGCGGGAACGCCTTAAAGAATGAGCGCGGCGAGGACCGATGCGTTCAGCTTGCTTGACAATCCCAAGTTGAATCGTCCATGGCAAAGACCGAGCGGAGAGACCTCTGGATTCAAAACGGGGCCGCTTGCGAGCCTGTGTCTCCTGAAGGCATACATCCCTGCTACACGTGCACAGTCACATGGTCCGAGGCTGCAGGAGCTTGGCGGGCGTCCTTGGGCGGACTCGTAGCGTGCGCATCGATTCCGCGCCTTTGGAAGTGTTTCCTCTATTCTTACAGCTACAATCGGGTATCTACAGAGTCAGCTCGGCTGATGCTGTCTGCCATGCAGGGTGGCGCAAGGCTCCGCAGTTTGCGTAACCGTAGCAAGGCGAGTCGAAGAGACGGGGGAGCAGCCACGGCGGTGTGCAAAGCTCGACGCAGGCTTCGCACACCCGCTCCGACGGGCGGTTCTGGAAGGCTTCTGACAGCTGAGAGAACGAGCATGTGGGAGGTCCGAGCCCGCATGCGAGGTAGTCAGCGGCGAAGAAGTGCAGACGATCGGTGTGAAGCTCTCAAGACACGACGGCATCGCCCTCCTGAAGCTCCTGGCCAATGGCGAAGTTTCATAGCTGTCGTAACCTCGAAAATAAGCGTGAAAGTGCTCGAAGCAGGGCAGGGCGCTTTGAGGTCCGCGAGCGGAAGGGTAAGAGGCGGTAAGACAAGACCAGCGTCGAGGTGGAGGTCGCAAGCGTCAAGCAATCGAGAACGACCCTGCAATCCTTGCTGGGCTGAGCAGGGTTCTCCGTGAGCATGCGAGGGGAAGGGAAGAGAGGTAGCCGCGGTCGATGACGCGCGCGTTTGCGGGGGTTTGCTGAACTGCGACCTGAACTCCTGAACGCCTTCCTGAGACTCTAGCGGGATCTCGTTACACAGCCTGCGCACTCACGGGCTAGCTAGAGGACTGCTCGATGCTCTGAACGGACCTGAGCCCCCCTCACTCCGCGCCGACGGCCTTCCCGAAACAGCGAACCGAACCTCGTCAACGACGTCTGGATCGACAGCGCTCCTGTGGCGGGGCCAGTGTTCCCGACGTCGCGTCGAGGACTACGCTGCCCTTGAGCGAGAGAATGCAGGGGCCGGCCGCTTCCGAGGCGTCCACCTCGTCAGGCTCGCCGACCGCCCCGTCGTCGAAACAACAAGGAGGCTTGCCCTCCCTCGGCGTCGATTTCGGACGGAACGGCTGCGCAGAAGTACGGTACGAGCAGCCCGACTTTGCAACCAGGACGCAGGACGAGACGATCCCGACGTTCGAGACGAAACATGCCGGCGTCTCGGCGCTGCGAAGGATCTTCATCGGGCCGTCCTATACGGGGAGCCGGACCGCCGACCCTTTCGACGTGCAAGGCAGAAGTAAATCTCAGCCTACGGCGATCGAGGAGGTTTCACGTCGCGCGCTGCCCTTCCACGGGCGGAAGCGTTCCGCAACAGGCGCATCGAGACTGTCCGACGGGTCGAATCGACCGATACAGCACGGCTCCCACCGTGGCGAAGCCAACGACGACTCGCTCGGATGGAAGGGTGCCAGCTTCGAAATTGGCGGGGACATCCGGGAGGCGGCGAAACGGCGCGATGCACGCCTCGCACGTCAGAAAGCCGAGGCAGAACAGGCCTCACAGCTACCGCCCGCAAGCCCCGCGGATCGCCACAGCCTCCCTGCAATATCCGCAGATTCACTTTTCCCACCAAAGAGTCCTGCTCTGTCTTCGATGACGGGCGCCTCCTTCGTCACTGCCCAGACAGAGTTGCCCACGCCCGACCTCTCGTCTGGACGGCCCTCCTTCACTGAGTCTCCCGGCTCCCCCCTTTCCACACCATTGGACTCAACGACGAAAGCTCCACTGCCCGCCATTCACGTCAGCCACGCCGACTTCGCCGCCGGCGCCAGCCGCGATAGCGAGCACCGTCCCGATCTACCGCGCCTTCGGTCGATCCTTCGGACTCGGAACACGCCCGCCGGGTCCCACGCGTCTTTTCGGACGGCTCACAGCGAGACTATACCTTCTCCTGCCGTGCGCTTCCCTCAGGACCCGTCGCAAGCTCAGACCGGAGAACCCGGCTCGGGCGCAGCTCCTCCCGCGCCTCCGACAGAGGTCCTTGCGCGACCCGACGGCGACGCGATCGCGGTCCCTACAGGCCGGGAGCGGTGGTCGCAGGCGCTGCACGGGCATGCGGTGGCCGCGGCCAAGCGTCCGAGACCGAAACGAGGCTCTGACGAGGTCGTTCGGCAGGAGCGAATGCTCGTGCGGGTCGACTGGACGCAGCGCAACGACCTCCCCGACGTCTTCGACGAACATGTTGCGAAGAAGTATCCGACGGTCAAAGAGTCGTGGGAAGAGCTCGCGGTCGTCTGGAGGGCCAGCAACCAGATCGAGCTCTGGACAGAACACGTGAGCTGGTCGGTGACTCCGGCCTGTGACTCGGCTCACGACGACTCATGACAGGGCTTCAACGTCGCTGCTTCGCTTTTTAAGCGCAAGAAGCTCGCCGCCGTCATCCCGCTCGACTCGAAAGCCACCAAGCTGTCGGTCTATTCGATGACCGACCTGGTTTTCTGCCTGACTTTTCGCCCCGAATCTCGCGCGCACATTCTCTCCCGTACCAGGCACACGACGGCGCGCGACGACGGAAGCCGGGATGGGGTCACTGCCGAAACGACCCGAACTGCGCGTCACGCGAAATCGAGCAAGCGAGGCTATTTGCACCTTCGCTCGTCCGGTACCAACATCTTCCTGTTCCGAGCCCGGACGCATGCGATCGCCAAGGAATGGCTCTGGCGACTTTACCGTTGCCTCGGCGGGCGGCTCCCAGCTCTCCTCGAAGTGCGCGTACCCGGACTCGATGCGAAGCTCTTTTTCCGGATCCCTCGCGACCACGACCCCGACGGCGATGTAGTCTACGACCGGTCGGATGAAGATGAGGGTTACCGGCACTTGCAGCCAAGCGCGGTCGTCGAAAAGTGCATCGAACGCTTGTCGACTGTGGCGGCATGGAAAGACCTCGTCGACGCTGCAGACCGGCAGGGGACCAATTTCAGGCTCGCTTGGAGGCGCGGCAGCACTTTGGACTGGATCGCCGATCCTGTCCCCGGCGAGGCCTACCCAGACTGGGCTGTTGTCGGCGGGTTCGCTTTCCGTCAAGTAAGGCCGTCTCCTCTCGCTTGAAGCTGATCAAGCATTGGCTGATCACGATCGCGCGTATAGGCACACGTTACGCCCGTGCTTGAGCTGCGACCCGCCGCGCACTATCCGACGACTTGCCGGGTTCCTGCTAGCGAATCCGCGGACCGGTCACGCCTCTCCTCCACCGTACGCATCGCGGAGCCGCCGGGGATCGAAGGCTTTGCGATTCGAATCTCGGCGAGAGGTCGGTCTCAACGGATCTATCTGTCCTCGCGCATGAACTTGCTCTTCCGGAACCGTCCAACTCTCGCCCATCCCCCCGATCCGCCGCTTCAAGTCCACGAGGCGATGAACAACCCGGCGGCAGTCGTTCTCGCGCCCTTCATTGCCGGCATGGCGACGCTGGCTCAGCCGGATAAGAAGAAGCGGGAGAAGATCTGGAGTCCGATCGCACGGAGCGTTCTTCGTGATCGCTCGCACGAGCATCGCAAACATCGCGACCGGGCGTTCCAAAGCCTCGACTTTGCCGAGATCGCGGACGAAGCCTTCGGGCGACCCAAAGATCAAGACGAATTTGACGACTCGGCAGCCAACTGCGACGGCAACATGATGCTCGAGTATCTCGACACGATCGAAAAGAAGCGCGCGTTTTTGCAGATCACCGACTCGCAGGGCTACATCGAATTCAACGAGATCGCGGCTGTCAAGCCGGAGCTTGAGAGCGGTCCCGCCGGAGTCGATGACGACCCGGACAAGGCCACGGCGCGCAAGTTGCGGACGTTGATTGTTTCCTTTCACACTGGAACCACTATCAAGCTCGAGGTGGGCTCGATTTCGAATTTGCGCCGCCGAGTCCTTAAGGACCTGACATTCCGAGGCATCTGCAGTGTCCGACGGAAGAGGTCCGTGATGAATGGGTCGCGCGGCTGCGGGCGCTTTCGACCTACTGGACCCGGCGACGCCGCGTCGATGCGATCCAGCACATGGAACTCGGCGGCGCAGACGCGATGGTCAATCGTATCCCTGCTCGGTCGGAGCATCGCCGTCGCGTATTCGAGGACGAGCTCGACGCCGCCGCGACGCCGCCGAGGAGCCGTGACGAGGTTCTGTCGAGCCCGCACCTCTCACATCTTTACAATTGGTGCCTGCTCGATGGCTGCCGCGCAATCATGAAGGAGGGCGTCATGCACGTCAAGCGAGGCCTGCGCGGCATCTACCGCCTCCGCCACGTCGTACTGTTGCCGGGCATCCTCGTCGAGTTCCAAAACGTTGCGCGTGACCTGAACGGCCAGCCTACGCCCACCCCGTACCATCGTCGACGTCGCGTCCTCCACCTGCGCGACTGCTACGTCTATAGCGGGACTTTGGCGAGCCACCTCAGCGCTCCGACTGCCAACACGGGCCAATGGGACCCTGCCGACGAATCCGCGCACCAGTTCCCGCGCTACTACCCCGGCTCCGACGGCTTAAGATCGGCTGACGAGCGCGAAGACTGCACCTTCGTCGTTTTCAAGATCTCCCACAAGAAGAGCGGCGCGGACTGCAAACTTGGGCGCAAGGGCAAGACCAACGATGCAGTCGTGTTCCGGACGCGATCAAAGGTGGGCCTTCTGCTCGGCTCTGGCGCACGGCGATGCTGATGCTGCCTCGTGACAGCTCGAGCGTGACCTCTTCGTCTACGCCCTCAACTTGAGTATAGAGCGATTGCTCCGCGGCGAGAAGCAGCGCGAGGATCGACTGCGCGAGTTCCCATGGCTTTCCGAGATGAAGTAGACACCTGCTTAGACCCGCTACTGTCATCTCGCCTGTTGTTGTCTGCATCTATTTGCACAATCTTGTACTACTGAAGGCATCGTCTACAGGGGAAAGGAAGGGTGTGTCTAGTCCCTTTTCAAAGCTTGGCCTTGACGGGCTCAGGCTGAGCAGCGCCGGCCTTCTCCATGACCTCGCGGACATCCTCGCAAGCCTCCTCGAGGTAGTGCCGGAACGCCTGCACGTTGTTGTGCTGCGAGCGGTTCTCCGAGGTGATCGTGAAGCGGAGGGTCCGCTCATTGACTGAGTAGGCGAGGCCGTATCCGCCGTCCGTGACGGGTCCGTAGCCCCAGCCGTCAAAGTATTCGGAAGAGAGCTGAGAGGTCGACAGGATCCAGTTCGAGGATTGGGCGAATGTCGGGTCCTGGTAGATCTTCGGAAGCTCTTCCCCATCCTGCAAGAGCTTCTTCAGGCCTGCGTAGCGTTTTCGCATCAGTCGAATGTCAAAAAAGCGGTTCCCTTGCTGCAGCCTTACCGAACAGGTGACGGTCAACGCCGCGGCCGTCTGCGGCCTCTCCAGCCAGCTTGATGTGCTTCGCGGCCGCCTTGCGGAACAGCTCGAGGCGGTCGGCGTCCTGCAGATCCAGAGCGAAAACGTCAATCGCCGAGCCTCAAATGGGAGCGTGGGAAGACCGGGGGACTGACCGACGCTGCCGGGTTCTCCATCGACTTGTACCATTCGAGCGCCTCGTTCGAAGTCGAGCGGATAACTTCTGTCCGGCCGAGGCGGTACTTGCGCGTCTGCGCCGACTCGTAAGTCGGAGCAACCTTGCCTTCCATCTTGTAGTACGCCAGGCCCATGACGAGCTGGGCGTACGAGTCGGGAGAGGTCTTGTACTTCTTGATGACCTCCTTGCCGTATCCCGAGTACTCGAGGACCGACATGTCGTGCTTGCCCATGATGGCGTCGTGAGTCTTGATCGCCTCGGCGATCGTCGACTTGACCGAGCCCGGCAAGTTGAATGTGAGCGGCTTGACTTCCGGCAGCTTGGACGCCGGTCGCGCTTCAGGCGATCCGAGGTCGATCTTGCCGTGCGCGAGCGAGCGGAGGAGCCAGTCGTTCAGTCGCGAGGTCGGGGTGCCGTCCATGCACGAGTGCTCGCCATTGAAACCCGACTTGCCGTTCTCGTAAACGATCACTGCAGAGTGCAGTCCAGGTCAGCCAACGGATCGGACGAGACTGCGCTCTCCTAAAATCCACGTACGCTGGTGCTTGTCGAACCACCGGTCCTTGCCGTCGCCGACCCAGAGGCCCCAGCTCTTCTCTTCCCGCGTGTAAGGCTTGGTAGAGTCAAGCGAGACGATAATGATGGCCGATTGGATCCGCTCGAGCGCAGCCTCGTTCTTCGGGTCGTGAGCGACGATTTCTTGGCGAGCCTGTGACGCTCCGGCAATGTAAGCTGAGGGGTGCGGGCTCGCAGCGTGCATAATTTGCGCACCTTGGTCCAGACATCACGGTCGGCAGCTGTAAGCGCTCCAACTGGGTGCGGGTCCGCCTCGGATCCTGCTTGCTCGACTACCTTCGCGAAGAGTCTGTGGCCTCGACGCGACGTCAGCGGGGACGCCAATGGCAACTTGGAGTAGTCTCGAGGGAGTGGGAAGGGAAACGCACGCTTCAAGCTCCTTCTCGCTCAGCCATTCGCCCGACTCGTCGACGACCGGCACTTCGTAGAACTTGTTCTTGCGGACCACGACGACGTGGTTGTGCTGGTCCGGGTCGTAGATCTTGGCAGTATCGGACGGAGCGGTCGGCAATCGAGTCGCGTTGAAGAGGTACTTGTACGAAGCCATGCAGAGCGGAGTCTTGCGAGCCATCTCCGGCTCGAGTTGCTGACTGCAGAGAATCAAGAGCGGACTTCAATGAGAAGATTCGCCCAAAAATCTGGCTGGCTGGCGTCAGGCTCACGTTACGACAAGGCGACGGAAGTACAGAAGAGCGCGGAGGAGACCGGCGGCGCGAGCAGGGCCAGTCCGGCGAGTCCTGTCATCCTTGTGGCTGTAAAAGTAGTTGACGCCTGGTGCAGGTCGGGACGGGATCTCGTCAGCGGACGGAGCGGGAGCGAGCATTGCGCGCGGAGAACGCGGGTGACTGACCGGGAACATTCGGGCCTCGGTAGCCAAAGTACGCCGCCTCGTTCCACCATTCGCTGAGCCAGCTGTCACGACCCTCGGCGCGCTGCTGGAGGCGCTCCTGGAGTTTCTGGACGAGCGGGCTCTTGACAAAGTCCTGAACCGCGGCTTCCGACTTGTTCCAGCTCTCGAGCGGGTCTGACGGTGCTGCGGGTTCCTGACCGGTGTGGTAGGGTCGGATCGAAGTCAAATACCGGTCTGCAGTTTCCTGGAGCGTCGGAATGGGCAGGTGCGGCAGGGTGTGCTCGAATCGGACTGTGCATTCGCCGATTCGGTCAGTGGGGAACGCTTCGCGTCGGTGCCACAGCGCTTCCGACGCCTGACGAGGTTATGACGTACGCATAGGACCAACTGACGGGTCAGCTGAGCTGCCCGAGGCATCGTTGCGACGAGTAGCCGACATGGTGAGCGCGCGGCGACGGTTTGCGAGGTGGAGCGGGTGACGCGGAGAAGCGGACGAAAGCGGTGACAGCGACGACGACGAGTTGCGAGCGGAGGGAGCTGCAGTGCGAGCTACGTTGCGGGCAGCAGAGAGCATGGACCACTTCGCAAAGAGAGGAGGAGGAAAAGTCAAAGCTGGACAGGACGGAAGGGGTGTCCTGTTGCCGGAGGGACCGTTCCACCGGATCGACTGGCAGGAAAGCGCCCCCGTTCCGGTTCGAGTCGGCCCAACCGAAAGCCGGAAAAACGTGGACACGATCGCTCTCTCGCCCACGTCATCAGGCGAACGTTAACATCGCTCAGATGCAGCTGTAGCTGTCCTCTGCTGCGTATCGGGTCAATCGGACAACTATTACAACAAGCTCGGGCGCGTGGGAGGAACAACCGGAAGAATCGCCGACAGGCCGTGAAACCCAGGAAAATCTAGAAAAGGACGGAACGAACGACGGCCATAGCAGCTCATCGCTTCTTGCCATTCGGCGCACTGCGCTTCTTGCTCGTGCCGGCATGGCCCTTGGGTGCGGCGACGCCGGTACCGGCGATCGCGGCCTTGCGAGCTTGCTGGTCCTTGATGGGTCCACCTCGTCGGGATTTGCTGCGAAGCGGGAGCACGGCGAGTCAGTCAGCGTCGCGCCTCTAGCACTCAGCGTTGCAAGACGTACTTTTTGACGTTGGCAGTCGTGAAGAAGTTGGTCGCCTTCTTCTTGTTGGTCGTCATCCGCTTCTCCTTGACAGGCCGCCCACTATCGCTCTCGTCGTCAGACGAAACAACGTCAATCGCGCGAGCTGTACGCAGGAGCTGGATCAGCGCCTGCAGCATAGGGAGACAGCGCCGGCGGGACTTACTGCGCTTCGCGCCGGCCGGAGCCTTCCGAGCTGCCGCCTTGGTCGCAGCCGACTTTGATGGTGCGCCGTCGACGACAACCTCGACATCGTCCTCGTCGCCAGTACCAAAGTCCTCCTCGTCGTCGCTGTCCAGGTCGACATCGTGCTCCTCCTCGACCTCGACCGTAAACTCGGGGTCGCTGTCGTCGTCGGACAGGTCGTCTGCCGCATCGGCCGTGACCGCGACAGACACGTCCTCTGCAGAGTGATCCGCCTCGCCGACAGCCTGCGCGAAGAGATCGTCCCATTCAAGCGGGGCATCATCGCCTTCTGACGAGTCATCCTCCTCTTCTTCGAGACCTTCGGCGTCGTCCGAGTCGGACTGAATGCCACCCCACTCCTCGCCGTCATCCTCAAACGAATCGTCCTCCTCCTCCTCCTCCTCCTCCTCGTCAGCGTCGATCCGTCGGACATCGTCCGGCAAGAACTTGGTCGAGTGGACGATCTGGTGCAGCGGCTGCTGAACCCCGGGCACACGACGAGTCGTGTTCCCGTTCTCGTCGATCTTGTCAAAGACGGACGGCGTGTCCTTCTTCTTGGAAGAGGAGGACGTGGACGCGGCGACGCTGGAAGAGCCGAGCTTGAGCGGGCGCGGGATGGGCTTGCCGGCCGCGTCTGTCGGCTCGGGCGGCGCGACATAGTACGGAATCTTGCCGCGGATCCAGTCCTGCGAGCACATCAATAGACGGGGTCAGCAACGTCAAGAGGAGCGGGATCACCGGCTGAGCGAGAGCGCGACTTACGTTGAGGACCATGGTGGCGACAGTGCGGAAGTCGGCCTCGCCACCCTTGTGCAGCTTTCCGGCCTTGCGAGCGAGCTGCGTCAAAAAGTCTTCGGCGCTGCTCCACTCGGGGATGCCGTACGTCCGCACGAGGTATTCTTTCCGGACCCGCTCGAGGAGGAATTGGATGTGCTGAGACGGGTCGGACAAGTGCTCGACTCGGACGATACCCTTCAGAACCTTCTGCGACTCGGTGTCGCGAGCCGAAGGCGGTACGATACCGGGGCAGTCGATGAGGTAGATCCGGCGCATCAGAGTGATGTACTGCCAGACCTTGGTCTCGCCCGGGATCGGCGCCGCCTTGCAGACCGCCTTCTTCTTGAGCGTATTGATGATAGACGACTTGCCGACGTTCGGGTAGCCGATGAAGCCGACCGAGATCTGCTTCTTGTCCGAGTACAGGGTCGAGAACTGACGGAGGAGCTGGATCAAGCTTCCCTTGCCGAACGAGTTGTTGATCGAGGCGTGAAAAGCGATCGTCGGGTGCGTCTTGGACAGGATCTTGACCCAGCGGGCGGCGACCCAGCCCGGGACGAGGTCGACCTTGTTGAGGACGTAAATCACCTTCTTGCCGCGCTTCTCCTTGGCGAGGTACTGCTCAACCGAGTCGCAGCGGGTTCCGAGCGGGTCGCGCGCGTCGAGGACTTGCAGAATGACGTCGGAAGAGTCGATGACCTGCAAAGGGAGCCACTGTCAGGTGATGCGGCGCTTGAGCCCTTCGGGCACGGAAAACGCACCTTGTAGAGCTCGCCCCAGATACGCTTACTCGTGCCAGCAGCGAGAATGTAGTCCTGAGGCACGTTGCTGAGCTGGTTCTCCTCCTCCTGAGCGGCGAGCAGTTCGGGCGCGATGCTACCCTCAACATCGCGGATCTCGCTCAGTCGCTGGTCCTTCTCCGCCTGGACGGCGTCGGCCGCGACCTTGGCCTGGTGCGTCGCGACCTTGCTCGCGAGCTCTTCGATCGAGCCAATGTCGAGTTTGGGGCGCTTGCGTTGCGCCTTGGTGCCGAACGTGTCCGAGAACGGTTCAGTCGAGACGAGGTCCTGCTTGCCACCCTGTTCCAACATCGCGTTTGTCAGCTTCCTGTCCGCCGCGCCAGCCACGCGCCCACATATGACTCACTCCTCGCACGCTGTCGGACAAGAGGCTCATCGGGAGCTTGTTCTGCTTGAGGACGACGGCATACGGGTCGGCGATCTTGTCCTTGAGCGTCTCGCGGAAGTGGTCGAGCGCCGTCTGGCTGATAGTTCGGGTGTTGCCGAACCACCTCCGGTCGGGTTGGATACGACCGGGAGTCGCTTCCGTCGACTGGAACTCGGCGGCCTGGAGGACCTTACCGTCCTTGTCGCGGATCGCCTTGCTCGACTTGCCGGACAAGAGGTTGACGCGCCTCGCCGACTTGGCATCTCGGTAAAAATTCTCGCCTGTGTTCCACGGATGCGCGGGTCAGCACGCGTTGGACGCTGGATCCTTCCCTAGAGCGCGAAGTGATTGACCTTTGGTGCGAAGATTGCCAGTCTTGAGTCCGGTCGCCGCAGCGTGCTTGGAAGACCGCGCCTTGGTGGTCGGGTTGCTCGTGTCACGCGGCATCTTCGAGGTTCCCTTGACGGCGGGCAAGCGTTATACGGACGAGGAAGTAAGGGTCGAACCGGGTGGAGGCTTTGGCAGCGGAGCTGGTGCAGACTTTGTTCGCCACAGAGGTAGCGCAGCAAAGCCAGAGACGAAAGTGCGCTCTTTGTCTGCGAGCCCGGCCTGTCTGGACGAAAGCGAGGCGCGCTGGGTGCTGTACAGTGAGGTTCGTCAGCGAACTTGACCTCGAGCTCGCGGCAAACCCGGCAAAGGAAAATTTTCTCATCAGAAGCGCGTTCCGCGTGATCGAGCTGCACCGCCTCGAGGCGGCCGCCTCTTCCATATTGTCTAGTCCCCCTCGTCGACTCCAAAGGCGCTGTGCTCGCCTTGGGCATGGTCGGCCCGGAGGCTCTGATCAGGCTCGGTGTAGCTGAGGTGCTCGAGGTGCTCGGTTCACACCAAGCCCGAAACAGCGGATGCTGGGCTCGGAGCCACCACTCATTGCTGTGCTCTGCTGGGCACGGAGAGCGCACAAAGCTGCTGCTGCTCGCTCGGCGCTTTTTGCATGTAGCGCAGGATCTATGCTCGCTCGGACGCCCTCGCCGGACCCCTTCCAGAGTTGCGTGTTGCTCTCTCCGACCTCCATTCTGCATACAGTGTGCGACGACGGACTCTGCCGCTACGACATCTGCACCTGTTGAGCCGAGTCATGGTATCGACTATCGGCAATGCGCGGCACGCACGTAGCGATGCAGCTCAAAGCGCCTTGCTGATGCACTGACGATCCTGGCAGCCGGCCCAAACTCCCGAAGGGAGGATATTTCGCTGCTTGTCGCGAGACACCGCTACAGGGTCTCCTGCGTCGCTACTTGATGTGCAACTCCTTACCTCGCGGCCTCCGTTAGCAGCGCAGAGCGGCTTTCGCGATCGCGCTCTGTTTAGGTGGCCGCGCTGCGACTCGCGATGTGGCTCCGGCCTGCCCCCTGCCGAATGTATGCACACCTATGCTCTTCCCTCTGTCTGGCGCGCTGTACACTCTGCGTCTCTGCAACGACCGATCGAGCGCCACCTGTACGCCTCGTAAGTCAACCGCCTCTGACGCGCGGCTGGACCTGCGATCGCCACTTCCGGGCGGATCCGAAGACAAGCGGAATGAGGGCTGCACGGCAACTGAAGCGCTGAAAACAGTATGCACTCGAACCTCGGGCGCTTGTGGGTACATTGAGTAAGCAATCTGTTCCGCCGCGTGGAGGATCGGATCCGGCCGGTCCCTCAGCTGGTCATGTTGATCCGAGGGAATCTCTTTCTACGAGTCGGATGATCTAACCAGGAGAGAGAAAGAGTGTATCAGATCATATCTAGGAAAGTCCGGAGTGGCGAGGTGAAGACGAAAGAGAAGTCGCATTGCACGCCGGCGGCCGGCGGCTGGTTCTGGAAGAGCAGCCCGGCGGCCGAATCACCGCAAACTCGCGGCCCGACGTTGTGCGGCGTTCAGCAGCCCACGACGTGGTGCCGACACAGAGACGACTGTCGGACAGGCTCCTCAACTCTCCAGCTCGATCGACTCTAGGCACGCCTGCGTCTGAAGGAGTCCCTCGAGTCGTCCTCTCATCGGGGCGGGCCTTTTGTTCTCTCACCGAGCCTCGCTAGCTCCGACGCGGCGCTCTGAGCGCGACACGACACATTCGAGAGCCTCACTAGCTCGAGTGGTAACGACCTAGGGCGTCGTCAGCTCACCAGAGACAGAGGCGCTGACGTCGAGGGTGATCCGAAGTCTGCTCGTCACACGCCGCCAAGTGACCCCGTCGCGACAGATCCCAAAGAGTCGGCGTATCGAGCGTCGTATCTAGGACTACAGCGACAAACTTCCAGAGCCGACGCGTCACCTCCCCGGGCCCCGCCGCGAGCCCGTCTGCCCGCTCGCACCGCGCCCCACTCGTTGTCACCGCGACCCGCCCGCCGCCGTCTCCCGACTTTGAGTCTCCCGTCCCCTCAGCGCTCGCTCGCTCGCGTTACGTTTGGTGTGTCACTTGTGAGTCTTCGTCATTACCTGTCGAACCGGCAACAGGGCGGGACAGCTGACGCTGGTCGCTCGTGCCCCACCCGCCGCCGCCGTCCGCCGTCCGTTCCCCTTGTCGCTCGGACCCCGTCCCTGTCTCTCGCTTCTCCGGCTCGCTCCAGATCGCTCGCAATCTCGATCTCACTTCCCTCCCTATCCCTCGCCTTCCCCTCCCTTTCGCAAGCGACCGCTAGCACCGATCAAAGGTTACCATGTCGGCACCACCCGACATTCAGGAAAAGATTGCCGCCGCGCGGAGAGAGGCAGAGCTCCTAAAGGAGAAGATCCGTGCCAAGCGGGAACAGCTGGCAGATACCAGCCGTGAGTTCTCGAGTGATCCGTCCCTCGCCACGACGCCACGACGAATCCCCGGCTGACCCCGCTCGACCCCCGTGCCTCCCGCGCCCTCCCGCCCACGACACAGTCCGCGCGATGGCCAACGACGTCGAGCCGCTACCTCGGATAGCGATGCGGGTCCGACGAACGCTCAAGGGCCACCTCGCCAAGATCTACGCGATGCATTGGGCGCAGGACAAGCGGCATCTTGTGTCGGCGTCGCAGGACGGCAAACTGATCGTCTGGGACGCCTACACCTCGAACAAGGTCCACGCGATCCCGCTCCGGTCCTCGTGGGTCATGACGTGCGCCTACTCGCCGTCGGGCAACTTTGTCGCGTGCGGAGGCCTCGACAACATCTGCTCGATCTACAACCTCCGTAGCCGGGAAGGGACCGTCAAGGTCGCCCGCGAGCTCAGCGCGCACACGGGATATCTGTCGTGCTGCCGCTTCTTGAACGACCGGCAGATCCTCACGTCGTCGGGCGACATGAGCTGCATGCTGTGGGACATTGATGCCGGCGTCCGAGTGATCGAGTTCAACGACCACACGGGCGACGTGATGAGGTGTGTCTTCGGGCTTGCACGAGCCTGTCGTCCCTTTTGCGCACGAGCTGATCCAGCGTCTCTGTACACAGTCTCTCGGTCGGGCCGAATCAGAACGTCTTCGTCTCGGGCGCGTGCGACACGACCGCCAAGGTGTGGGACATCCGGACAGGGAAGGCCGTGCAGACTTTCACCGGTCACGAGTCTGATATCAACGCCGTCTCGTGAGTCTCGACTTGTATATCCTACCGCGTTAAGGGAACCAAGCTGACTGGGCTCAAACGCCGTTAAGGTTCTTCCCGAGCGGGAACGCCTTCGCGACCGGTTCCGACGACGCCTCGTGCCGACTGTTCGACCTGCGCGCCGACCGCGAGCTGAACCAGTACACACACGACAACGTCCTGTGCGGCATCACCTCGGTCGGCTTCTCGGCGTCGGGTCGACTCCTCTTTGCCGGCTACGACGATTTCAACGTCAATGTCTGGGACACGCTCAGGGGCGAGCGAGTCGGCGTGCTCGCGGGGCACGAGAACCGAGTCAGCTGCCTCGGCGTGAGCGCAGACGGCATGGCTCTGTGCACCGGATCTTGGGACAGCATGCTCAAGGTGCGTCTTCTCGATCCCCGATCCGGCCTCGCCTCGAATGTCTTGCTGACGCGTGCCCCGTCCGTCCGTGCAGATCTGGTCGTGATTCTGCCCGTCTCCCGATGCTTGCCGGCTATCATCGTCGCCGGCAGTTCTACAGACAATTTCCCTTCAGGGTCCGCGTGTTTCCTTTCCTTCGCATCCGCATCGCATGGCGTTGCAGTTCCTGCTCGGCCGCCTCCCAACCACCCGACATTGGCCTCGTATGCGCTCTTTATCCCCTCATAGTCGTTCCCAACTAGTCTAGCCTCTTTTCTGCTGTCTGCTGTCATCATCTTACCCCCCCGTCGTACTATCAGTCGTGTTTACCCCCTTTCGCCGTCCCTCCTACGCTTGCACATTCGCCAGCTCTCCTCCTTCCCTCGCAACTCGATGCGGCATCCTTCACTCCATCGTGACGGACCTCGCTGGGCTGTTTCGGACTCTTCCCCCCGTGTCCCAGCCTTATTCGCCCTCCCTCGTCCACAATCAACTTTGCATACGAGTCGTAGTCGTCGCGATCGAACTTCCGAATGTAGCTCGCGTTCGAGGGGAAATCGGAAACTAGTATACCCTTGGTCTGCACGATGCATCGAAAGCGAGGCGACAGAAACAAGGTCTTGTGAACACGAATGCAAGAGGAGAGTGCGCGATGCTGATGTACAAGGAAATACAGAGGTGGAACGGCTTCTTGGTCACGATGCGAGGAAAGGGGCAAGCTCAGTTCGAGGTGAAGTAGCGGTCGCCAAAGTCTGCGCGCCCCAGGGAAGGAAGGGTCAGTCCGGCCGAGTCTCTGAATGGCCCGCGGCCCAACCGTCCGAGACCGACACTCACCTCCGAGACCCGGCACGATGTACTTGTGCGAGTCGAGGCCGTCGTCGACCCAGGCCGTGACGACCTTGACCTGCGGATACGCGGCGTACATTGCCCGGAGGCCTTCGGGGCACGAGACCAGGTTGAGGAAGATGATCCGTTCTTGCGGGACGCCGTGGTCAATCAGGACTTCGACGGCCTTGATCGCCGAACCGCCGGTGGCTGTCGCGGCGAGTCAAGGCGTCAACATCTGATACGCAACCGCAAGGGCACGCGATCCTGCTCTTTTGCCAAGGCGGCAAAAGTAGCTGCTGTCCAGCCGGAGCAGAAATCGACTCACCCAGCATCGGGTCAAGGAGCAAGCAGTACCGGCTCTGGATGTCATCCGGCAGCTTGGCGTAAAAGAGCTTGGCCTGGGCCGTCTCCTCGTCGCGCTGGATGAGGATCTTTCCTATCCGGACCGCGCTGCACAGTGATGCAGTGTCAGTAGCTGTCGACTCGCACATGCCTGTCTTGCAACACGCTCGATGGCTTGGCGTGAAGAGCGAACGGTTCCCCCGACTGACCGGCAGCACTCGCGGAGACCTGCTTCCATCGCCTCGCCAGCGCGCATGATCGACACGCCGCAGATCCGGCCTTCAAAGCTGACGCCATTGTAGTCGAGGCCTGTGTGTGGACGAAGTCTGGTGGTCAGCTGTCGAAAGCTCTATATAGAAGCAAGCATGGAGCAGCAGCTGGGGAAGCGGGAAACAAACAAGACTGACCGGTCGGAGTTCGGACCGCTGCGGGTGAGGTGGAACCACAGTCAGCTCGGTCTGATAAATCTTGAGTATCGGCTACAGGGGATGCTCACTCTGCTCGACGACGGGGAGGTGGTTCAGTCCTGCGAGGCGCGAGGGATCACGGTCAGTCCAGGTTGCGCCCGCCACAGTCGCGTCGCTGTAGAGGTGCAGCCCCAGCTGCATCACTGAGCTCACCTTCCTCTACGAGCAAGCGGATGATGCGGTCCGAGTAAAAGATGAAATCGCCTCGCGCCGTCTTCTTGTCGCGAATCGCCGTGAGCAGTCCGGCGAGTTGACCCGTCCGGGGCAGGGCGCACGTGTTGGGGGGCAAGTCGGTCGGACCGGTCGTGACAGAGGAGGGCAGGGACGTCATCGTGGTCGGAGGGGGCGAGTCCAAGGATGGTGCGGCAAGAGAGCGGAGGACGAGGTCGAGTGGAGTGAGGCGAGGCGGAAAGGGCTCGAGGTTGGCTGTTGTGCGGAGGAAGATGAGGTCGAGGTCAAGAGTCTACTCGGGGAGCAACGTCCGTCTCTATCGGGCGTGCTGATACGAGGCTTCACGTCGAAGCAGCGCGCGACAGAGAAAGGCGGGGATCGAGCTGCACCACCGCGGCTCACCCGCTCGTCCGAGAAACGGGCCGCTCTCGCTGCTTGCTCCCCGACTATCTTGCTGCGTGCCTTACGTTGACGTGGCAGCCAAGCCAATAGCATGTTAAGGACTGTTGCACCCGAAGCTAATCTAGTCAAAGACGACCTTGGTGCCCGTCGACTGGACAATCGCTTCACTCGCCCGCTGCGCCATGGCGAGCGCCGCACCTGGCTTGGCCCGCTTGCCACCTGGCAGCTCCTTCTCTCGCCGGTTCGGGCCGCGAGCAGCAAAGTCTTCTCCACCTTGGTGGTCAAAGTTCCGTCGAGGAGGGCGAGGCGGACCGCCATAAGTCCCCTTTGCAGAGGACGAGGCGGCGGCATCGACCGCGAGGGCCCGCACGTCAACGTCGCCGAACGAGGATGCCTCTCCGCTAGCGTGGCGGTCTTGACGTTTCCGCGGGCCGCGTCGGGCGCCGTCGTCCGCGCCGTCGTTGTCTCCGTCCTGCTCGCGCTGCGATCGGACCCGCTTGACGGCCGACCTGGTGCCGAGGCCTCCGCGACGGACTGCTTCAGCGGAAGCATACTCGACGTTGAGCTTGCGTCCGTTCAGCTGGTGGTTGTGCAAGTTGAGGAGAGCGCGCGTTGCTTGCGCAGCCAGGTGAAAGTCGACAAACGCCCAGCTTAAAAGCGAGGGCACCCTTGTCAGTCGGGCGTGCAAGCGGACAACACACGCCTGAGGAACTCACCCCTTGCACTTGCCCGAGTCCTCGAAAGTACCGAGTCGGATCTTGCGGATGCCGGCGTCTTTCGCCTTTGACAGGTCGAGCGGACCCCGGTCCTTCTTGTCCTTTTTGCTCTTCTTGCCGCCCTTGCCGGCCTCGTCGCGCTCTTCCTCCTCCTCTCCGTTCTCGTCCTCTGCTTCAGACTCTCCGCCGGCTTCGGCGTCCGACTCGGCTTCGTCATCCGATCCTGCCGCCTCGCCTTCCGAATCGGCACCGTCCTCGCCCTGCTTCCCCTTGCCCTTCTTGCCCTTCTTCGCCTTCTCGTCCGAGTTGCCACCGGGCGCCCACTCGCTCGCGCGGCGCTGGTTCCGGTCAAACATGTCGCGGATGTCGTCCGACACGGTCTCGAACCCGAGGTTCCCGATGAACAAGGTCGGACCGGCCGGGTTCCGCTGCCGCGAGAGGATCTTGCGCGCAGTCCGGTTCAACGAGGGAGCGGCGTCGGCACCTTCTCCGTTCGGAGCGGCTGCGCCTGCCGAAGTGGACGCGGCAGACTGGTACGGCCGTTCGAGCGCCGACGGGTCGAGCGTCGCAATGACCGATTTGACGGAACCGCTCGGGATGTGCGAGTCGGCGGCGGTTGAAGTCGACGCAGCAGGCCGCCCGGTAAAGTCGGACGAGTCCTTGATGAGGAGTTTGCGGCCGTCGAGGTGCTGCTCCGAGAGGCCGACCGCAATTTGAACCTCGGCGACACCGGGAAAGTCGAGGTAGGCAAAGCTGTAGAGTCGTAGTCAGTCTAAGAGTGCAACTCGGCGCGAAAGAGTCGTTGGGCGGGCGCACCCTCGGTTGTTCTCGTGCGACCGTTTCCCTCCGGGCATGTTGATCCGGGTCACGTCATTGATCCCGCGCTCTGCGAACCACGCGAGGAGCTCTCGCGGGTGTGTCGCAAAGTTCAAGTTGCCGACCCAGACGCCGTGCGCGGACCGGGCGGGCGTGTTGCCGACGAGGGTCGTCCCGATCGTGGTCGGTTGGCTCGCAGCGACCTGCGGTTTCGCCGGTTTCGCGACCGTGACCGCGTCGGGGTCTTCGCCGGCCTGTTCGGCTGCGAGTTTACGCTTCTTGGCGAGTCGCTTCTCCTTGTGCGACAGCGGGCGCTCGTCGTCATCTCCTCCGGCGGCGGCAGATTGAGCGGCCGCCTCCTCCCCGCCGACTGCCGCGACCGCCGCCGCCCGGTTGCTTGCCTCTTCGCCCGTTCGCGCGGCGGGGGCCTCGGCTGTCTTTTCGTTGACGTGTTCGTCGTCAACGGTCGATTTGCGCTTCTTGGACGCGAGTAGTTGGCGTTCTGCGCGCTTGTCCTTTTTCTGCTTTTGGTTGGCCGGGCGCGGTTCGGCGACGGGCGGAGCAATGTCGAACCCGGGTTCGGCGAGGACCCTGAGCCGATCTGGGTGGACCGACATGGCTTCCGTGCTAATGCTGTCTGTGCGTGTCTCTAGAGAGAACGCAGCTTGTTCGAATTGGTCTGGCCGGCAGAGCTCGCGAAATGCGCTTCCGTGTGGACCGGCGAACTGGCCCATGGCAACGTCAACTCGCTCAACCAGGGAGGCAGGCCAGGGCTAGAGTGCAACAGATGTGATTGACAGCCCCGCAGTCAGCGCGAACGAACCAGCTGCAACGCTCTCCGAGTCGCTACGGCTTTCGCTTCGTGCGCCTCCAACCCCGCACCTTGCACACTTGACCCATCCGCTCTCTGTTGCGGAGCGCAAGGAAGAGCGCATGAGTGGCAATGGTCTCTATGCGAGGGTAGTTCGCAGAGAGAGCGCTTCGGCAGTGGGAAAGTCTGGCGTATCCGACTGGCGACGCCGGGGCACTTTCACGCGCATCTTCGCGCGCCCAAAGTCGAGGCCTTGCGTCCGCGCGTCATCCCTTTCAACTCGGACCGCAGACGCGCAGAGATGGCCATCAGCAAGCCACAAAAGAGACCACAGGGCGCGACAACCTTGCCAACATCGACCGCCAGCCTCGCTCAGCGTGTGGAACCCACCGATATCGATGACCACAACACGCTCACCTCGACCGACGACGCCCTGTTTGACCCACTTAGGCCCACCGCGACCAGCACAGGCACGTCGACTAGATCACGCAGGGCCTCGCCGTCATCGCCCCCAGTCCCGTCCACCAGTCTCAACCCGGCGACGGCCGCGTTGACGTCGGCGCTCAGACCGGCAGCCGACTCGCTCTCGGCCCGGGGCGGCAACATGCACAACGCCCAGGCGTGGCTCTCGACCGCCCCTCCGAGCGCACTCGGGTTGACCAACCTCGTCGCGCTCGATCTCCAAGTCCCGCAACCGCCCGTCTCGGTCACCGTCGAACCGACGACCGAGAATGGCCACGCTCGCCATCGCGCCAGCCACCCGACTCACAAGGCGAGTCAACAGAGGGCCGACGTCGACCACGGCTACGAAGGAGAAACGCAGCAGAGTCGCGACCGGCGGGAGGACAACCACCACCTCGTCGTACCGCACTCGTACGGACCACGCGATTACCTCACGGGCCCCGCAGACGAGCTCGTCGAGCGGCTACCGAGGCCGTCGCCGCTGTCGCGGTCGGCGTCGGCCCTCCCTTCGCCCGCATTGTCGTCCACTTCGGTCTCGACCCCGGGAGCCACGCTGCCGGACCAGGACATCAGCAGCGATTTGTTCAGGCGCGCGGTCGACCAGAGGCTGAATGCCGCGGCAGCACCAGGAGGAGGACGAAGGACGCTCGGTCTGGAGGCGGATTACGACGACGAGGCGGACTATTGCGCCGACGAGGCGCAGACGCTCCTCGCCGAAGACTCGACGCCGTCGCGGCCTCGCCCGCGCGCGTTCACGCTGTCGCACTCGGCGTTTGGTTCCTTCGGAACGTTCCCTTCGACAGCGCGGTCCGGCCCGCTCGCCGCACCGACGCTCCGGAGCCGGTTCAAGCTGTTCTGGCTGCAGTTGTTTGCGAACGCCGCGTCGGCCGCGTTCCTGATCCTGATCGTCATCTGGGCCCTCTCGGCGCGATTCTTCCAGGCGTCGTACCGCCAACTCCGCGGGTTGACAACGCCGCGGCACCGGCGCGAGTGGGACACGGACGAGGCGCGCGCGTACCGCAAGACGGAAAAAGTCGTCAAGGATATCCAGTACTATGCGCGCCGGTGCGGGTTCGACGTGATCGAGCAGACGGTCGAGACCAAGGACGGCTATTTGCTCAAGGTGTTCAAGGTCGAGTGCTTGAGGAAGCCCGCCAAGGTCCACTCGGACGGGCGGAAAGGGTTCCCCGTCCTGATTCAGCACGGACTGTTTCAGTCGTGCGGCAGTTTGTGAGCTAACGCTTTCTTGATGCGCGATGCTTGACGACGCGGCTGACTTTCCCCGTCCGACAGCATCACCTCTGAAGAGCGCTCGCTTGCGTTCTGGCTTGCCGAGCACGGGTCAGTTCTCTCGCGCCGCTTTCCTTTCTCGGCTGCCCTGACGCTCTCGCCCTACAGTGACTACCAAGTCTACCTCGGTAACAATCGCGGCGTCTTCGACATGGGACACTCGTGGCTCAAGCGGTCCGACCCGCGCTTCTGGGGTGAGTGCGCCCTTTGGCGAGTTTGGCCCCGAAGTGGGCACTGACACGTCTACCCGCCAGACTACAATATCAAGGAGCTCGCTCTGTGAGTTGCCGAGACCTACCAGGCGTGACAGTCGAGGTCTGACGCGCTAACTGCGGTCGATGCGTGACAGGTACGACTTGCCCGCTCTTGTCGATCACGTTCGACGCGAAACAAACTACGACAAGGTGAGACTTTCCTTCATCGAGGTTGGGCACCGCAGCGTGCCGTAGGACCCGCTCACCTCGGCAGGCGCTAATCGAACTCCTGCTACGCCTCGCCTCGCCAGATCGCCTTCATCGGCCATTCGCAGGGCAATGCCACCATGTTCTGCTCCCTCGCGCAGGGCATGGTTCCCGAGCTCGGCGAGAAGCTGTCGATCTTCATCGCCCTCGCGCCGGCCGTCTATGCCGGACCGCTCACGACGGGATTCCCGTTCACGTACCTGAAGAGCATGAAGTGGAAGACGTGGCGCCGCTGGTTCGGTGAGCAGTCTCGCTCACTCGACTCCGTAGTTCTCGCTGACGGGTCTTGCGGCAGGCGTACTCGACTTTATCCCGCTGATGCGCCTCTCGTACAACTGGGTCCCGTCACGACCGTTCGGCTTGCTCGGATACCAGATGTTTGCCTTTCTCTTCCGCTGGACGGACGCGAACTGGGTCGGTCTAATCCTCTTTCTGGCCTTCGGCGCCTGTTTCCGCGACGGTACTGACGTATAGTCGAAGCGCAGCTCCTCGACCGCAAGCCGAAAAAGTTCTGCTTCATGCCTTCGCCCGTTTCGAGCGCTTCCGTCTTTTGGTGGACCGGATATGCCGGCTTCTCGACGCGCGGCTGTATCCTCGACCCGTCGGCGGACAAGTGGTTCGACAAGCGGTTCCCGCCGCTCGTCCTGCATCACGGAGGCAAGGACTACCTCGTCCTCGCCGAACCGCTCCTCGAACGTCTCAAGGTGCACGAGACGGACGTGCAGGTCATCCGGGTGCAGAAGATGGACGATGGCGAGCACTGCGACTTCTTCTGGTGCGTCACGCCCCTTCCTGCCCCGGCGCAGGTCGCCATCCCTTCGTTTCACTGACTCTCTTTCGAGCCGGCAGGCACATTGACGCTGTCGAGCTGTGCTTCCGGTCGTTTCTCGAGGACATCGAGCGGACCCGCCCTCGCTACCCCGAAGAGCGCCGCCGCGCTCATTCGCCTCAACCGCCGGCCCACTCGCCGCGTCTCTCTGGCGGCTCGACCCCTCGCGACGTGCGCGAACTCGCGCAGCATCAGCCTCTCGCGGGTATGCAGAAGGCGGGCGAGGTCGAAGAGCGGCAGCGCCGCGGCGAGCGCAAGGACGTCGAGGTGAAGCGGTCCGAGGAGGGGTACTGAACGGCGTGTCCTGGCCTCGCTTCCCGGTCTGTGTAAAGCGTACGTACCCTCATAGATAGATCTCTTCCTTCGCGGTGTCAAAGTCCGTCATTTACTCGTGGGCTCCGAGCGATACTCCGCGACCGAGGAAGACCGAACGCGTAGCGGAAGAGAAGCACAGGGATGACACTACAGGAGAGTCTTAATGGAGTCCTGCACGTGACAACGCCGAGGTCTTCAGAACGTGGGTTGCGCCGCGAGAGGACGGAAACAACGCTGCTACCTACCGCGATTGGCCTTGGTGCGAAGTTTGTCTTTTTGCCGCCACCGGGCTTAAGCAGTTTCGCAAATTTCTGCGGGTGCCAAGAAAGTATCATTCCGGCCGGTGTTTACTCGTGCGGGTGCGCAGAGCAACACCGAGCTCACCTCATAGTCGAGCAGCCCATACTCGTCAAGCGCGCAGAACGCTAAAAAGCAAGCCGAATGACGAAGACCGCGCTCGATTGGATTTGCGTGCGAGACAGCTTGCTGCTTCACCGTCGTCGTACAGGGCATAGTTGCCACCGTGACATGCTCCGCGCCTCGACTTTTTGCGGAGTGCTGACGTGCACTGCGACACCTCCCAAATAGTCGGTTAGCAGGGCGCGCCGGCACCCGAGCGCTTGGCTGTATCTGGCGAGGGCGTACATCAGGTCACATGACGGAGTTCTCAAGAGGAAGTACACCCACAGGACGAGCTGGCGGAGGTGCGCGCGGACGTTGCGATTGGACGGGTCCAAAAGTTTGCCTTGTGACCATTCATGCGGCTTAACAAAGTACGGTCGCTGCGGGCCGAAAGGTAAGCTCCCTAGGTCATTCGGTAGTGTCCTTCAGGGAACAGCGTGCTTTCTCCTCGATCAGTAGAAGGTATCGCATCTCCGGAGCAATCGAGTTGTCGTGAGACACCGCGCGGATTACGATGGCATGGTCCGCGCGCAACGCTGTGTCGAGAGAGTATGGGTACAGGTTTTGCAGCATGGCCGTAGAAAACGGGACAAGGGCGCACTGGACTTATGAAGTATACCGTCGACGCTGGTGTACTCTACCGATTTGGTCGGTTGGTGCTGAATGCAGATGTCGAGCTTATGGTATACCTCAGAGCGAAGGCATTTGCGCAGAACCTCCACCACTTGGGCAAGCACATTGCCGCAAACGAGGTCGCTGGCATTTTTGGGTCAGTAGGATCTGCCGCAAGCCGTCTAGAGCCGTTTTGGCTCACGCTACATCGCCTTCTCCGTCCAGGTATCGGGACTGCTGCGCCAAGGTTCGCAGCCCCTTGACGAGCTGTATAGCATCCCAGTACATCTCCGAAGCAGCCGCTTTGTGAGAGCGGTTCCACTGCGTCGTCGACAGCTTAAGAGTGTCCACTTGCTGCATCAGAGCGCCCGAGTTTTCGCTCGCGTCGCCTCGCTGGGCAGCAAAACAGCGGAGGAGTCTTTCGTCGAGGATGACATGGGCTGGGCTGATCGCGTAACGGACTCGAAGGATGTGTGGCGGATGTTTGGCTTTTGGAGTCCGAGAAGGCTGTCGAAATCGGCGGTTAGCCAAGTCCGATACAGTGATCCGCGCAGCGCTACGTGCCCGCTTTCCGATGGCGTAGACGTGCGATTCTTGGCTCGACGAGGGATGGGGCGGTGCCGCACAAGGAACGGACGCTGATCGTGACTGCGGCTGGAAAGGATTACGAGGATAGGGAAGAAGAGCTGCCCAATCGTTCTCCCGGAACAGCCTGAAGGACCAGGGCATAGTTGCTGGTGTCTTGAGGCGCTTGTACAATATAGTCTTACATACGTGAGCCGGAACGGCAACAGGAATCTTTCTCGGCCAGAACCCCGAGCGTGCGCACGCGAACCGTGCGCGTTCCGTATCGGAAAACGAGCGGCGGACGGACCTCTTTGCCAACCCGCGCACACCGCTTTGTCCGTTGTCATCCTAGGCGACACTTGTTCTCACATAAACAGCGCGCTTTTCGGCAAGATGTGGCGAGACAAGGCAATCGCTTGTATGCTGGAAGCCGGGATGATTCTGGAGCCGCTCGGAACGAACCTGCACCCAGGGAGCATCTCGAATGGCCGATCGCGGAGGTTTCCCCAGCGAAATGATGATACGCCCGGAGCACACGCGACTCAGCTACCGCCGTACCGGTCGCCAGTGGAGCGTCTTTGCGTAGAGGCCCAGTCCCGCAGCCTTGCTGCCGACTTGCGCTTCCGCCTCACGCACCTTATACGCGGCGGCGTCGATATGCCAGCGCAGGAGTGGCAAGCGGAGGCCGTCGTCAACGGAGTCATGGTCGGGAACATTCTCGTCAAGCTTGTCGTCGATGAGCTCCGATACCCTGGGCGCCTGGTCAACGTCCCCGAGCAGTCGGCGCAAGAGCGGGAGAGTTCCGAGATGTGCGCGTAAGCACGGATTAATCTTTTTGTGTTGAGACCAGAGGGTTGCTAACTTTGCAGCGCAGGTACGCTCGGTTGCAAAGCCTGCAAGGCCGCCACGTTCTGCACTGCTACGGCGGCTTCAGCTTCAAAATGCCCTGGGGGAACACCGTGACCGGTGTCTTGCTCGAGGACTTGACGGGACAGTCTGAGACGCTGCCGGGTTTCATCAAGCGCAAGCTCGACCAGCTGCAAAGCGTCGAGCAGATAGACCCTCTCGTACGTTTTCCCTTACGAGTCCACTTCTTGTGCTTGATGCAAGGTCTTACATACAAGCACTCGATTCCCCCCTTGGACTGACAGGTTCGGGCGTGCTTCGACCTCGTTCATCGCGTTCAAGCAGCCGGTATCACCGCGGCTCGGCTGTGGGCTGACGACTTCAGAGTCCTGGAAGGCTCTCTCGTGCAGACGCCTTTCCTCTGTCTGAGCGAGTTCAGTGTGAGCTCGCCGACCGAAGAATACGAGGCGTTCTGGCTCGACTTCGCCGACCCAGAGCTCGGCGGTCCTTGGCAGATGTCGGACGAGCAAACGATGCTCGAGACTCTGCAAAGCCAGTTCGGCGATGTCCTCGACGACTGGTGGCGGGGCGTGTTAAAGGAGGACGCAGCCTATCTTCACTGGTCGCAACACGTCCTGCGGGTTCAGGAAGGGGCATGTTCGTAGTAGAAGGATCAGAAGGCGGTCTGTAAGTCGAAGACGAGCAAGCCGCCCACAGACAGACATACGAGAGTCACGCGCACGCTGTCTTCAAGTGTTCGCCACTGTAAAGCAAACGACCGCCGGCGCTGCGCACAGAGGCAAGCGACCCCGCTCACTTAGAAGCGTTTATGAGCATGTCGACCCTCAGGAACCCCCGATCAGGGCTGCGTTTTCGTATATACTGCGATTGCATTCGAGTTTTGGGCGATAGGCTAAGATAGGAAGAATATGCTGTTTCCCGGAGGCGGCAGCGTTCACGCGTCGTTCTTGGTGACCTCGTGGAGCGACTCGGCGAGGTGACGGACGTTGTGGTTCGTGATACCGGCCACCGAGATGCGGCCGTCGCGGGTCAGGTAGACGTGGTGCTCCTTGGCGAGGCGGTCGACCTGCTCTGGCGAGATGCCGAGGAACGCAAACATGCCGATCTGGTTCTTAATGTGGCTCCACTCCTTCTTGCTGCCGAGCTCCTGGAGGAGGTCGTAGAGGGTCGACCGCATGCCGATGATCCGGTCGGCCATGCCCTTGACCTCGGCGAGCCATTGCTCATTCAGCTTCGGGTCGGTCAGGAGGGTCGCGGCGACGCGAGCGCCGTGCACCGGCGGGTTCGAGTACATCGGTCGGACGAGGCTGCCGATGGAAGCGCAATGTCAGCACAGTGAACGGCGTGGCGAGACCGATCGGGACCGGAAAACGCACATCTTGATCTGCGAGTCGACGCGAGCCTTCTCCTCCGGGTCGGCGCAGACGACCGAGAAGGTACCGACACGCTCTCCGTACAGGCCCATGTTCTTGGCGAACGACTGGCAGAGGACGAGCTGGTGGCCCTCCTCGACAAAGTGGCGGAGCATGAACGCGTCGTTGTCGACCGAGCCGGACGCGAAGCCGAGGTACGCGTTGTCGATCAGCGGGAAGTGCTGCTTGTCCTTGATCAGGTTCGAGATCTCGCGCCACTGCTCCGGCGTCGGGTCGATACCGGTCGGGTTGTGGGCGCACGCGTGCAGGAGGACGATCGACTTGTCCGGGATCGACTGCGAGAAGAGGGATGACCAGAGTGAGCAGCCGCGCATCTCTGCACGTCGAGCAAGACGAGGAGGCGCACCTGCAAGTCGCGCTTCATGCCCTCAAAGTCGAGTCCGACCGTCTTCTTGTCGTAGTACGAGTAGTGCTTGACCTCGAGGCCCGAGTCGCGGAAGATGGGGATGTGGTTGCCCCATGTCGGCGACGGCACGTAGATCTCGCGCGAATGCGGGTAGTGACGAGCGAGGAAGGCGCCGGCGATCCGGAGCGCACCGGTACCGGACAGCGACTGGGTGATGGCGACCTGTAATCGGGGAAGGGGCCGGACGGTCAGCTCGCCGTTGCGGACGCGGCGGACACAGTAATCGACGAGGCGTACGCGGTTCTCCTTGAGCGGCTTCGAGTCTTGGCCGTACGCGAGGACGGCGGCGGCGTCGGTGAATTTGCCGAGACCGGTGATCGGGAGGTACTCCTTGTCTCCACGCTCACTGATCACCTTGTCCTCGGCCTGCAAAGCACACTGTCAGCGCACGTTCCGGGGAGAGAAACCTCGCGTCCGACGGGGCAGACTCACGGCGAGGACGGAAGGGAGGACGTAAGGCTTGCCGTCGGCGTCGCGGTACGCTCCGACGCCCAAGTTGATCTTTTTCGAGTCGGTGTCGCGCTTGAACGCCTCGGTGATACCTACCGGGTTGATTCGACTATCAGCTTTCCCCTTTGTCTTGCAATGCCCTTCTGCAAGCTGCTCGCGGGAAGCGAGTCGTAGTGCCCGCGTCGTCGTCGTCCGCCAGAGTGGGGGAACATTTCGGCAACCGAGTCAAATGCCGGTACGGCCCTCCCCTGCGACTGCCCTCCCGAGACAAAGACGAGTTCGCGAGCACGCCAGACGATGCTAGACGAGTGCAAGGCAGGGTAGACTGACCGAGAATGGGGTCGGGCGGGCCCGCGGGCACGTTACTCCACACGCTCACACCGCGGACCAGAGCGGCGGTCCGGCCGGGGCGAGCAGTCGCGCGCAACAGCGCAGTGCGAGTCGAGGACAGCATTCCGGGGGGAGAGAGACGAAGGAGTCACGGCAAAGGGGGCAAAAGGTCTAAGGAGACGAGTCGGAGAGATCCAGGACGACGACGACGACGAGCGGGAAAAACCTCTCGTTCGGCTCGGCGGCTCGATCGGAACTCGCCGGCGTAAGCGATTTGTCACCCCTCACACGTGCCCTGGCAACGAGGAACGGAGGCAACAGAGTATCAAAAACAACAACATGCTATAAACAGAGAGTGGAGCGAGGAAATGAGCCCGAGAAACTCGACTCGAGGGCGCACTCAACGCTGCGGGTCCGGCAAATCGGGGTCGAATCCCAGCGAGACGGCAGGCGAAGGCTGTAGCGACGAGCACGTTGAGTCAGTACCAAAGTGGACCGCGATCGAGAGCCGAAGCAGTTCTGCCTCCAAGTCGGGGATTGACTCACCGTCCACCTCTCGCGCCGCAAGCGATCCCGACTCTCGACTTCACGCGCCCGCAGCTTGGCTCGCTCGACCCGGCGCCGTTCCTCGTCGTTGTTCCACTGCTTCGACTGGCCAAGACTTCCTTCGAGGGCTCGACCGGGCTTCGTCTTGCCGAGTAGCGACCGGGCCGCCGGGGACAAGTCCGTCGTGGACCGCCGAGGTGTCGCTCCGCCGCCCCCGCCGGGAGTTGTCGTGCCCGAGAGTCCACGAACCGAGTCGCCGCCGCGGTTTGAACGGATCGACGCCTCGAGCGCGCTCCGGCGCATACTGCCGGCGCCCAATCCACCGGGCGTCGTCGCGAGTCCGCGCCCGGCTCCCGACACGCTCTCGGCCAGACTCCGCTTCGCCTTGCGCGCCATCTTGTGCGCCAACACCTCGCGGCGGTCCGTCTCCTTGACCCGGAACGGTCCGACCGACGCGTCGCCACCGGAGCTGCGGAGCGTGACGGGCGTCGCCTCGATTGTGCCCCACGTCATCAGCTCTTGCAGAGCCTGCGCGGGAAGCGAAGACGGGTCGTGCGAGGGTAGGGCGTCGACGAACGAGAAGCCGCCAACTCGCGGGGTCTGAGATGCCGGGGCGGGATCTGCACAGAACCGGCCAGAGAGACCCAAAGGTCAGTCACGCTGTTCGCCGTCTCGCCTCTGAAGCGGTCGACTCACAGGGCGTGCCAGCAATCGCCGCGCCGATGCGGCTACGACTCGGACTTGTGCTGCCGATACTGCTTGCAGCGTCCGAACCTCGCCGACTGCCGCCGCCACTGCTCCGTCCCGTTTCCATTTCGCGCAGTCTCGTCGCGTGGTACCGAATTCCTTTCGGCTCTCCGAGCAGAATGGGCTTCTCCTCGGCGGCTTTTTTCTTGGCGCTGCCGTCGGGCTTTGCGGAAGTGGACGCGTCAGGCGGGCCGGTCAAAGAAGAAGGGTTGCTCCGGTCGGCGTCGGGCGGGAACATTAACGAGTTACGAGCCTGCTCTCGGGCTCAGGAGCGTCAGTATGACCGACCAGACAGTTCGGAACGAGGCGAAACTCGCCTTGAATGGCCAAGCGCTAGTCGGTACCTGTAGCTCGTCATCGACGATCGGCTGGTTGTCGTCCTTCTCTTCCGCCGTCGCCTTGTCCCAATCGATGAATTGCTGTGCCCGTTCGTCGACATCATCTTGGGCGGGCACCGGCACCACTGCTGACTGCGCGGCCGGTCCTTCCCCGGTGGTGATGAGCAGGCGTTCCTTCTCGTCTCGACCAGTGACGAGCAAGCGGTTCTCGGGTCCTGATCCGATGTCGACGCCCTCGTCGACGAGCAGCCGGCGCTCTCCCGGCTTGCCCGCGGGTCCGTCGAGGAGTCGCACCGTCCCGTCTCCCGAGCTCTCGAGCATTCTTCGGGTCACGTCGACGAGGCGCTCTCGCGCTTCCCGTCCCTTGATCGCGCGGACGTTCGCCTTTTGCTCGGCATGCCAGGCCCAGGCGTGTTTCTCGCGGCGCGCAGCGTTGTCGGCGACGACGAGTTCCTGGAAAGACGCATTGTCCTGCGAGGTGTAGCGCGCCTGGAAGGCATCGAGCCCGAGGTTGGCGTTGACCTGCGGCCCTTCGTCTTGCGGCGGTCGAGAGCGACTTGTCGCGGGCCCGGGCGTCTCCGACATGTTGGTCAT
The DNA here is from genome assembly GCA_002922495.1 of Rhodotorula taiwanensis. Taxonomy (NCBI): domain Eukaryota; kingdom Fungi; phylum Basidiomycota; class Microbotryomycetes; order Sporidiobolales; family Sporidiobolaceae; genus Rhodotorula; species Rhodotorula taiwanensis. The sequence goes on from PJQD01000035.1 coordinate 49,743, forward strand.
CGGGGTCCGGTCAAAGTGGGTCGGTGTCGGAGCCGAGTCGAAGGACGCGTATGGAGTGCGTCCGGGAGTCGCATCGGCTGCACGCTGGCTGGTCAGAGCTCGTAGAGTATACGGCGCGGGGAATGCGCAGCTGCAGAGTGAGAAAACTACCTTGTCTTGAACGCCTCACCGTCGGCGTCCTGCCCGCTTCCGACCGCATCCGCTGTACACTGTCATAGATCCGCTGCGAATCTTGACTGTCGATCGCATCGAGAACGTTTTGCTGCGTTTCGAGCGTTCGAAGGTGCGGAAAGAAGTCGTGTTGGATAATGTCGCTGAGGTGGGCAATGTACTCCTCTTCTGGGAGGACTTCTTGGCGCAAATGAGACCGCGGGAGGGGGGCTCTCGGCGCAGCGACCGTCAGCTGCTGCTGCTGCTGCTCGGCCTGTCGAGTCGAATCGGAGCGGGTCGACCAACCCGACTTGGCGAGCGAACTGTCGCGGCGATGACGTGCCGGCGTGTCCCATTCGCCCGCCCGCCCAGGCGACGGATCCTTGTGAGAGTACTCTCGACTCATGCCTGCCCGCGGTTGCGAGAACCACCGCAAGATGAGAGTGGCCGAGACAGAGGAGCCGGACTCTCACCGGAAGCGATGAAGTCGGCGCTCCTTGTCCCTCGACTCGCAACCTAGTCCCACGCGCTATCAGGGTAGAGATGCATGCAGAGATATGAAGCAACTGCTACGACAAGCGAATACAAGAGCTCGGCCGCTGCCGCCTCTTCACCGGCTCCGCCTCCTCGTTGCCGGCCCCTTCGGACGAGGCTGCGCACCATCCGTCGTCAGTTAGGCGGCAACGGAAGCACTCCAGTCGTAAAGGACTCACCGGAAGCCTGGCAGCGATAGAAGCGATGGCCGCAGACGGGGCGGCTTGAGCTGCAGCGAGCGGGACGGCCTGCGTCGGCAGCGAATCTTGAATGGGGTCGTCGGCGTCTTCCAGCGCCTCGGACGCCGCGACACGTTCGCCTTGCTCCTCGAGACGGGACAACATGGACTCGCGCCCGTCGACCTCGTCCTCGGACCCGCCCGTCGCTTTCTCCAAACCGGCATCGGATTCGTCGCTCTCCGAGGCGATGTCTTGACCCCACCGCGAAGTCCTCCGGGTGCCGTACGTGCGCGGTGCCGTTTTGCGCGAAAAGGGCTTCTTGCGCTTGCGCTGCTCAGAGGGCCCGGCCTTTGGCGCCTCCATCTCCTCGGGTGCTGGCGGACCAACTGCGGGGAGCAGCTTCAGCCGGGTACCGCGCCGAAGTCGCCGAGGGATCGGACGCACAGCGGACAGTCTTGCGCTTCTTCTTCTCGGGTTGCTTTTGCTCCTCTTCAAGCTTTTCCGCTGCCGTCTCGGCGGATCTGCGCAAGGGAGACAGCTCTTCGGATCCCACATCGACGCCACGCGACGTCTTGCTGGGCGTGTCCGACTCGTGCTGATCCTTGGCAGGTCAGGCAACGTCCCAGATCAGCCGAGCAAAGAAGGACATACGCCAATCGTCCGCGAGTCTCCACTCTCGGCAGCCTGCGGGCTGACGGAAACCGGCGTGCCCATGTGCAGGAGAGGCCTGCTCGTGCTGGCAACGTCTCGAGACCGATAGGAGGAGACTGTGGGAGTCAAGAAAGACTCGGGAGACTGGTGGGTCGGGCGAGCGCACCTGTCTTTCGCCCGCGCGAGCTCGGTCTGGGCCTTGCGCAATTTCTCGTCCTTCTCGGTGAGGGCATTCCGCAGCCGCTTCATCTCGTTCTGACGCCATGTAGAGGTCAGCGTGGTCCTGTACAAGGAACGCTTCCGGCGCCTGGCTCACCTGCGCGTTCAACATCTCGAGCTTCCCGCGCTCGGCGCAAGCGTCCATCGTCCGCCGTACGGCTTCTTGCTTCTCCGCTTCGAACGCTGCCGCTTGTGCTTCGAGTGTCTTGTCGAGATCTGCCTGCCGAGCACTGCTGTTCGAGGCGTGGAGCCGACGTTCGAGGTCGGACCGCTGCTCCTCGAGATCTTCGATACGCTTCGCGTGTTGCGCTCGTTCTGTCTGCATTTTGAGCATGGCTTCCTTCGCTTGCTCGAGCTGTGAAGCGCTTGAACGTGAACGAGTGCTCCTGGCGCGCAGGACGGCGGCGCCGACTCACCTCGAGAGAGAGCTCATTGCGCGCAGATGTCGCGCGATGACCTTCTGCCATCGCATCGGCCAGGGCAGTCGTAAGCTCATCAACCTGCTGCTGAAGCTTCTGGAGCTTCTGATCGACAGCAGCGTCTTTCTTCGGTGTCGCATTGAGGGTGGCGACGAGGCTCTGAGCAGTCCCGAGTTGTTTCTGGGAAGGCGCTGATGGTGAGGTTTGGTCTCCCCGTGGACAGAGTTGCCCTGGACGTACCTCGAGCGACTCCTTTCCGGCCATCGTCGACTGCGCAGTGATTCGTGGTCAGTGCGGACTCCCGTCGGCGGGCTTGTCGGAGCGCTCACCTCGAGATCCTCCTGCGCCTTCTGGAAACGCTTGCGGAGCTCGCCGAGGGCGCTGTCCTTCGTTTTGACAGTCTCCCGGCTCTGCGTTACCCTGCGTGTCCACCCTGGTCAGCGAATGGCGCGCACGCGAATGACAAGTCCACACTGACGCTTCCTCGAGTTGTGCGCTGTACCGCCTAGCTTCGTCCGCTGCGCGCACTGCAGCGTCTCGGTCCCTCTTCAAGCTCTCGTGCTCATCCTCGAGAGTAGCAAGGTCTCGTCTAGCGGGGACAGTGGGGCGGTCAGTCGCGTCGCCGACGGAGAAAGCGCCGAGACGCAACAAGCTCACTTCGAGTTGGCGAGTTCTTCGGACTGAGTGGCGAACTGAGCCAGATCTGCCGACAAGTTCTGGATCTCTTTCGCGTGGCGACGCCGACACTCTTCTAGGCTCTCTTGATGGCTGTGAATCGCGCACGTCAGCGAGTCGTCCAAACTCGGGGAGCGGAAATCAGACCTACCGCTCAGTTTGGGCCTGCTGCGCCTCTTGCGCCTCCTCGTAACGCATATTTAGCGAAGTCATCTCGGATTTGAGGGCTTCGAGCTGCTTCTCGGCGTCGACCAGGCTGCGAGCATGCATGAATCAGCGGTGTGCCATCGAGGACCGACCTCTTGGAATCGCGAACGCACCTGGTCTCGGTCGTTGCCCGCTCCAGATTCTTGGCTTCGACCTCGGCCGTGAGCTCGGCGACTTCCTGCGCATGCGCATGAGCAGCGGCGGCGCTCTCTTCCACGAGCTTGGCCATCTCGCCACGCAAAGTCGCCGCTTTGGCCTCGAGCGCTGCGAGAGATTGACCCGCCTCCTGTTTCGTCTCGGCGAGGCGAGTCCTCAACTCAGCTAGCTGCTGGTCGTGATCGGCGGATCTCGCCTTGAGGACTTCTTCGTGAGCGATCCTGAGCGCGATCTCGTCGCCTTGAAGCTTGCGGAGCGACGCCGACAGATGCGCCACGTCGTCTGCAGACTTGGTGCGAAGCTCGTCGACTTGCTTTGCGTACGTGTCGCCGCGTTGTTGGTACTCATCGGCTCGAGTAGTCTCTTGATCGAGGCGTTCTTGAGCTTCGGCGAGCTTGCCGACGGCGGTCTCGAGCTCCTTCTTCAGACTTTCGACAGTGTCGCGCCCTGTGGGGCGTCAACTCGGTGTCAGTGCGCATCCACCGACGAGGTTGCAACACAGGACTGACACTTTTGGTTCTCGGAACGCAGTTCTCCGAGCACCTTGACCTTCGTCTCTTCCAAGCGGTCGAGCTCGATGTTCAGGTCATTGGCACACGGCTCGAGGACTGTTCATGAGTCACAAAATGGCTCAGCCCTGGACTAGCGAGGTAAGGAGGATTCACGACATACTGGACTTGGTCTGCGAGATCTCCGTCCGCAGCTCAGTGAGGCCGTCGCTCAGCTGGCGCTGGTACAGAGCGAGTACGGTCTGAACTTCAGCCGTCTTTGCCTTGTACTCCGCTTCGGCCTGACGGGCACTGCGAGTTACGGATGCGGGTGCTGTTCAGCTTGAGAAGGCTCAACATGGCGTGTTGGACAGCTTCGCGTACCTCGTGGCCGCTTTGTGGACTCGGTCAACGAGTTCATTTTTGAGCTTGTCCTTCTTCGCAAGGGTCTCGACCAACTCGCGGGTTTTCGCTTCGAGCTGATTGCGCAGTCGGCGGATCTCATCCTCCTGCGGAAGTTGTATCGTCAGCTCGCGGATGGAGGCGCCTTGGACGTGTGAGACTGTCGCACCGCGTCCTTCTCGTGACGTTGCCAGCGTCTCAGATTGGAGATGGTCTCTTCGACCGTGTTCGTTGTGACTGGCGGGCGGGAACGCACATCCGAGCGGTTGCCGTCCGAGCCGGTTGGCTTCTTCGGACGCTCACCGCCGTACGAGCGTGACGTACTCGACTTCTTCCGGCGGTCCTCCTTATCCGGAGCTGAGTTGTGCGCCGGATCCGTGACTGGAGTCTCCGAGCGCGAGGAAGGCTGCTGAAGGTCCACACCGCCGTTGTCCCGCTCTCCGGAAGCGCCCTTGTTCCGCTTCGGCCGATTCACGGTCGCGTCTGCCTCGTCGATACTTCGCTTGCGGGACCCCATGGAAGTGTCTGCGCCTTCAGCCGAGGCTTTGCGAGGCGGTTTGTTCGACTTTGGATCGGTCGGGATCTTGGCCGGCGCATTCGGCTCGAAGGTGTCTGTGTGGCCCATCGGACCAGGCCGCTCGGCATGGTGGATGTATTGCGAGACCTTGCCATGCTCGCTGTTGTCCGGGCCGCTTGCCTTGATGCCTTCGGACGGCGGTTTCGGCAAGTCGAGAAGAGGCGGTCCGTTGTCGACCTCCTTGAGGTCCGCCATCGCCTGGAGTGCCTCGATAGACAGACCACGCTGTTGAAGCTGGCGATCACCGCGCTCGGGTATGAGCAGGACGTCGTCAGCTGCGTCGACGCCTTCGTCGTCGTTCCCGGCAGAATCCTGCCCCATCATTCTCGCCGGCGCCGAGACCGGCTTCCGGCCTCCCAGGCGGGCGAGCGTAGCGTGAGCGAAGGTCTCGGTGGGACGTGAGCCGCCTGCGAAGGGCTGACGCCTCGAGGTGGTGCTGAGCGAGTCGGGGCGGCGTGGACCGGGAGGACCGCCGATCGCGGTCGGAGCTGGTTTCGCCGACGAAAAGCGGAAGGACGCGGCTGCCTTGGTTTGCGGCGAAACCACGTCTTGAGAGACCGGGGCTGTGCCGGTCGGCAGGGGCGTTGCGGTGGATCCGCGGCGAGTCGGCTCGAGAGGCGCCGGCGCACCGGGACGGGGCGGTGGCGGACAGTCGCCATTGCGAGGCCCAGGAGCGTCGGCTGGGGCCATGACCGCAATACTGGTCTCAGAGTAGGTCACGTGTACTTGTAGGCGTGATACGAAGCGAGGTGGCGAGGGAAGGAAAGGAAAGCAAAGGAAAGTCAAGACCGGCGGCGGGACGCGACGCGCGGAGTCCGCGGTTGACTTTCCCGCCAGCACCTCTCTCGACCGATCACGCGAATCGTGGACACGTATCAGTGTAGATTGAGCCTACTCAGTATCGACTGAAAGCTATGCGAGGTAATTTGACGAGCGAGACTAACGCGGCTGACGCAGACTCTTTTTGTGTCAATCAGGCCTGGGTTCTGACCGATGCAGCTGCCCGGTCCAGAGAGCTGGAGATGGCGAATGATGCGACAAGGCGGCTGAGCGTGGGACGTGCCGTGCATGCCGGTTTGCGAGCACGCAGACTCGAGTGCTATGCCATCTGGTCATCGAATCGTCTCGTGCTGCAGGAAGTCGACGCTCCGCCATGGTACGAGGTCGTCGTCAAGGTCGAGTCTGCGCATACAGACCGCGTCAACATACGGCCGAGGATTGTGTCGGCGTCCGCACACACGCTTTCGGCGCAAAGACCTTGATCCCACGGACGTGGGTGTCTTTGCCGTTCATGTGGTTCGACAGGACCGCCACCTGGAGGAGGTGTGCGCGCAACGGTTCACGTCTGCGTACCGCGAGACGAGTCAGTGCGGTCCGATCTTTCGGGGCGGCAAGCAGGGGTATGCCTACTCTTTCGACGATGAGGCAGAGCCGTCCGCACTTCCGCTGGACGTGAGCTTGATGACCTGCCAGCCCTTTGGGTTCGGCAGATCGACGAGGCGGATCTCGTGCAGGTCGCCGTGGTAGGTGCCGGCTCGGACCGAGATCTTTTGCGGCGTATACGAGTCGTCGAGGCTGATGTCCGAGTACAGCCACACTTCCTGCGCGCCGCCCGCCTGCCGTCAGCCTCTCCGTCCTGTCCGTCGCTCTGCGGATTCGCGTTCCGACTGACCGAGACGCTCTGCTTCTTTGGGAACTGGATGTTTATCAAGTGGGGCTGCGCTCCTTCGCTCCTGCGGTGCGTCTGGGGTGATGAGTTTTGGCTCGCCATGAAGCAGCCGATGCCGCGACCGTGTACTCACTGCCACAGGGTCGCCGGATTGGCGTCTTTGACGTTCTCGACGCCGTAGCCCGGTTTCGCCGATGAGACGGCCCAGTGCGCGAGTTTCCCGACATCGTGCAACCCCGTCGAATCTGCGCGTCGAGTGTAGCTTGTCAGGGAGAGCGCCATGTACCGTCATACCCACGATGCTCACCTGGCTCTGTCATAGCTTGTGTTGCGTGGGGGATGACAGAGTTGAGCGAGCACCGCCTCGACTCAAGTGAGAGCAGCAGCAACAGCAGCTCCGTTTCACGCTCACACGGCACAGTGCTCGCTCAAGAGTAAGCCTGCAGGGAGCGATGACTGCACTGCCGATGCTGGGACGGCTCCGCGGCTGCTCTCGCTGCTTTGCGAGCCCGTCCAAGCGACTCGCTTCTTCCACTGCGACTGCTTCGCCACGACCCGCTTCCGTCCCTCACCCCGTCGTCGATCTCGCACCGGTGCTCGACCGACCGGATCATGTCAAGCAGAACTTGCGGCAGCGCAAGTCTCCGCTCGCAGCAGACGAGATCGACTCTTTGCGCGACATGCAACTTGAGGCAATCCAACTCCGAAAGGACCTCCAGGCGGCGCGAGAACGGAGAAACGCCGTTTCTTCGGCACCGAGGGACGACACAAACGCACGGAGAGAAGCCTCCGAAGTCAAAAAGCGGATCAAGGAGCTCGAGCCGCGACTGAACGCCTTGACAAAGGAGATTCAAGCCGTCGCCCTCCAGCTCCCCAACCTGTCACATCCGGACGTCCCGATCGGCGACGAGTCGCAAGCTCGACTTGTGCGCAGCACCGGACCAGAGGTTCCGAGCTCTGCAGAAGCCGAGAACGCGCGAGATCACCTCGCCCTGTCGTCTCCCTCGAATCTCGCCTGGACCGATTTCCCTTCTTCCTCCCTCACAACCGGCTCCTCTTGGCCACTCCTCCTCAACGAAGGCGCACTCCTCGAGATGGCGCTGACAAACTACGCCATGTCGGTCGCGCTCGCGCACGGCTTCACGCCGACTCTTACGCCCGACGTCGTCCGGTCAGACATTTCGGAACGGTGCGGGTTCCGACCTCGGGACGGCGAGGCGCAGCAGACGTATTTCCTTTCAGATGGCGAGTCGACCTCGGCACTCTGCCTCGCGGGGACGGCTGAGATCCCGCTCGTCGCCATGTCTGCCGGGCAGACTTTCCGCGCCGACCAGTTGCCCGTCAAGCACGTCGCCCTCGGTCGGGCGTTCCGAGCGGAAGCCGGCGCTCGCGGTGCAGACAGTCGAGGCTTGTACCGCGTGCACCAATTCAGCAAGGTCGAAATGGTCATCCTGTGCGCGGAGGAGCAGAGCAATCAAGTCCTCGAGGATCTGCGGGCGGTCCAGGAGGAGATCCTCGGCGCGCTTGGCCTGTCTCTGCGGTGAGTGGCAAAGTCTATCGCGTGTATTGATGGATGTCCTGACGCTTTGCGACCAACAGGGTACTGGACATGCCGACGGAGGAGCTCGGCGCCTCGGCCCACCGAAAGTACGACATCGAAGCCTGGATGCCTGGGCGTGGGAAATGGGGCGAGGTGCGCGACTTCCGATGGATGAGACGAGTCCCTCCACGAGACTGACAACCTGCAAGCAGCTGTCGTCCGCCTCGAACTGCACGGACTATCAATCTCGTCGCCTCGGCATCCGCTACCGACCCGCTGCGTCTGCTCCCTCTGACGGCGATGCCGGCACCGGAGCCGACTCTGGATCCACAAGGACGCACGGACCGAAGCTGGCCTACGTCCATACTCTGAACGGCACCGCGGCGGCGATCCCCCGGCTCATCGTCGCCCTCCTCGAAAACGGCGCCGTGCTCGAGGGCGACAGCGGCCGCGTCGCGCGAGTACGCCTGCCCGCCTGCCTGAAGCCGTTCTGGCTTGGCGTAGGAACCGACTCGCGGATCGAGTGGGTCCCGACCGGCGAGGCGCTGCGGACTACCTGATCGTAGCGTTGCGAGCCGAGCGGAATCGGTCGGTCGGGCCGCGATCGGAATAGGTGAGTCCATGCTTTCCTCGCGCGCGCCGCCGTCGCAGCGCTGACTCTCTTGCGTAGATTGCAGAGTAACCATAGTCGCTGTACTGTAATCCCTGGATCAATTCGCACAGCCGATCGAGCTTGACCTTCTCAGAGGCCTCAGCGCCTCGGGAATCCGTGGAGCGTCATTCCGCGTCCGTGCACGGACTCCTCCTTCGCTAACAGAGTTTGAAGTTGTGACATGTCGTGCTCCGGCCCGAAACTGCGGCGAATTTAAAAACGGCCGTGAAATGGGGGGCCTCTGCTCGCGAACCCGATCGCGCGTCGCGTCCTACTTGTGGACTACAGTGTCTTTTGCGATGCCATGCCAGTCCGGAGGACTGACGGAGCAGACCCGGACTCGATAGCAGGGTCGACCTTGCCAGCGGCACCGTTGACGAGCGAAGCCGACGTTTAGCCAGCGAATGGTATTCCGCCCGGCCTTGCGTATTCTCCCACCGACATCGCTGTGCCTCGAGCTTTGGATGGACAACCAGTGAGCTCTGTTGGTGAACGCCTTGTGCTTGTTCCGGCCACTGATCACGGCTTTGCCCGAGTCAGTCGACACCTCTCTCCACCCGCAGTTCTCCTTCGCGAGGGACCCCGCCGTCGTCCTCATCGGCCATCACAGCCCTCTGTCCCTCGTTAGCACATCCTACTGGGTCCGCCTCCGTCACAATCCCGAGGTCGGATCTATCGGCTTGCGCCAAGGAGGTCTCATACGACGAACTCGATCCCGACTCCTCCGAACCGGACTCGTGCAGCTCTTACAGCGGCTTATTGCCATCGCAAGATGCTCCACCGGAATCCCTCGATGCTGCGCACGATGCAGAGGGTGACCACCTGATGCCGGCTGCAGGCGGCGAAGACCAGGAGGTCGAAGGGTCTCTTGGCCTCGACGTCTGGTCCGATGCGACTGAGCTTGACGAAGAAGCTCCGTCGATTAAGGGGGTCAACGGCGTCGACATTCCATCCGATGAGTCGACCTCGACACAGCTCAACGAGGCAGCTTACGCCGCTGAAGAAGACGCCGTCGCTCGCCGGGACGACGAGCTATGGCGCACCAGTAACGAAATCCCCGAGAACGAGGACGAGGTGTCTCTCTGCATTGACTATGCTGGAGACGACGGCGACGAGAACGAGGAGGACAACTTCGATGACGAGCTCGACGCCCTGCTCGACCTTGACGGCCGCAACGAGCAGAGAATCCATCCTGCAGGGAATCCATCCTGCACGCGCGGAGCAATTTGGTATGGAGCGACAACATGGGCGCTTGCGAGAGCGATGCCCCGACGCGTCCAGCCCTTTGTCGCCCTCATCCGAATCGTTCGAATGCGAGCCGCACTCGGCGCCTTCGCCCTCATATCCGCCCTCATCTGCGACTCCGCCGGCTCCGCCAACTACCGCAGACCCCGAGTCGGCGTGTCTCCCTCTTACGCCGTCGTGGCAGCCGCCTCCGGCGGAGCTGAAACGCATCGGCGTCGATCTCGTCAAGTCGGAACCTTTCTTGTTCTTCCTCAAGGGCCATATGGCGCCGACTTTTGCCGAAAAACGTCGCGCCGCGCTAACCGAGGTTTGCAAGCGATCGGTCGACCTCAACTGCTCGTCGGACGAACTCTTCTCGATGATCAAGAACCGGTTCCGGAACCCGTAAGAATTGGGCGTCACGGAGGAGGAGGTCCGCCTCGTCGAGCTCCAGCATGCCGAGCAGGAGCGCCATATTCGTCGACGCCGACGGCTGGCGGAGAATGGATCGTCAAGGAGGACAGGCGGAAACCGCCCGAGCCCACCCTTCCGGCCGGCCGAGAAGGCGCCGAACGCTTTCATCCCGGCTAACTCTCACTTGCCGGCCGACATTGTCGCCGCCGTCGAGCGCAAGCGCCTTGCAAACAAGCTGTCGGCCCGCAAGAGCCGCGCAAGGAAGCGGGACCGGATGCAGGCACTCGGAGCGGAGAAGGAAGCACTGAAGGCTCGTATTGCCGAGCTTGAAGCTTGCTGCGTAATCTCGCAGAAGTGATAGTTGCTCGCACTCTTCATTTGCCATCCACATTCCTGTAGATTGAGCTGCTCTCGAGCAAACTGCAAAAGAGAAAAGCAAGTAAAGGCGGTTAAAGGTAACGAGGATCGAACCGTGCGGAGGATCGAACCGCAATAGTCTTCCAGTTTTGATGGAGGAAGAAGCGAGATGGGTGACCCGGATCGGGCGGAGCACCCGGAAACCGCATGGTGCGGAAAAGAGTGAGTCACCCGCGATCGCTCCCCTCTCCCCCCTCCAAAAAAAACAGGTTGATCTCTTACCTCCCTCTCGCAACTCTCCAGCTCTTTCGCTCTCTCCAACCTTCGCTGGGAGGAGGACAGGCAACTCTCCGCCCACCGCTCGCGCACGTCGATAGACCCGCTCGCGCCTTGACCTTTCCACGTCGTCACTTCCCGCCTTCGTGCTCCGCTCTCCGCCCTTCGTTGGATCCACCGCAGCCGCCGTGCATCCATCGCTAGCTGCTACGTACTGAACGCCCACCGCCCCCATTCCTCTTCAACAACAGTGAGTCAAAAGTTCCGCTTTTCGGTTTCGGAGCTTCCGGCGGACAATTTCCCCCACTTTCGCGGCGCCTCCGCCCGAAGTCGCGTTCCCCTCTTTTTTCTCCCCGAACGCCGAATACTCAGACGTTACTTCTACAGACCCGTTCTCACCCCCAACCGAAACAATGACTTCCCGCATCACCTCCACCACCATGATCCCTCGCCCGCCATGCTCGACGCGTCCGGATTTCTCCTCGGCCACGAAGCTCAGCCGCCTCACTCAGAGGGCGGCTGGGCTGCACTCGCTCCAGCTTCTGCTGAACTAAACACCTCCACGTCGGTCCCCGCGCCATTGACGACTACGTCTGGCACGGACGGCTTCAAAAACTCGCAAAGTCTCGGGCAGCTCTCGTCGGAGGACCTGCACCGTTTTACTTCTTTCCTCGAGAATATCACGTCGGGCCCGGACGAAGCGTCTCCTTCGACTTCGTCCGCGTTCATTTCGCCCGTCGATTCCAACACCGGTTCCACGTTTTCCCCCGTCTTCACCTCTTCTGTCGACGCTTCGCCGCTCTTCGGCTCGGTTTCCCTCAACGAATCATTCGAGCCTCTCTTCTCGACGCATTCGCATGATGCATCTGTGCGCGTCAACGAGGAAACCAAGAAAACCAACGATAGTGAGTCAGAATCGCTCAGCCTCCGGGCCCCGCGCCGCACTGACCTCTTCGGCTGACATCTCTCCCTTCCACGATAGGCGAGCCTCATTTCCACTTCAGCGCTGCCTCGCTCGCACAGTCGTTCGACGCAGTCGTTGCTTTCCCGGCCATAACGTCAGGCCTTTCTGGCCCGGACAGTCGCGCCGACCCGGCCGCATTCGACGCCGCCCTCGAATCACCGCTCGGACTCGCCAGCTCGGGTTCTTCGGACCCGAGTCCGCTGTCGGACTTCCTCGCGTCGCCGCTGTTCAGCGTCGCTGGCTACGAGTCAGCCGTGCCGAGTGCGACGATGAGCGAGCTCCCGCTGGCGAGTCCCGTCGACGGATACGCGTCTTCGGGCCTCGCTTCGGGCCTCCCATGGTTCCCGCCACACCCGGCAACTTCGACCACCTGGTCGTCGCTCTTTGGCGGCGGCGGCGGCCACGACGCCCCGACGTCGATGGCGCCTCCGTCCTCGACCGGGACAATCCTGCGCGCGATGCCGCCCGCACCGCCGCATCCGACGCCGCTCTTGTCGGGTCTCGGATCGACATTCTCGGCCGCCCCACATGTCAACAGTCCGCTCGCCGGTCCTTCGACGCTCCCGCCTGTCTCTCCGGCCTCGGCCGTCGCTCCGACGCCGACCTGTGCAGCCAAGAAGGCGCCTAACGGCTTCCGCCCCGGAGAGCTGCTGCCGCTCACCGCGCCGATCCAGGAGCGCAAATCATTGCTGCCGTCAGCGACGTCGCGCAAGCGGAAGACGGTCGGCGCCGAACGCGCTCTCGCAAAACGTACCCGGACGAGCGAGACTCCTGCGCTCGAAGAGGCCGTCGCTGCTTCGCCAATGCTCGGCGACGTGGACGAGTCCGACTTGCCAGCCGACATCGTCGCCGCCGTCGAGCGCAAGCGTCTGCAAAACACGCTGTCGGCTCGCAAGAGTCGCGCGAGGAAGCAGGCGAGGTTGCAGGAATTGGAAGCGGAGAACGACGCGCTCAAGGCCCGCATCGCCGAGCTCGAGACTCGCCTGGGAGTCTACCAGCGGTGACCCACCCCGCGGGCTCCGCTAGTAGCAGTCCCCAGGTCACACCCTGACGTTTGTCCAGTAGTGCCTCCACGAGCGAATTGCAAAAAAGATGTCCTCCTGGAGGAACGAGTGTCCATCAGTTGCCGAGAGCGCCTGAAGTCTTCCTTGAAAGCACTGTGCAGGCTGACTCCGGTATAGACTGCGGCAGGACGGGCCTGCTCGCACCGGCCAGCTAAGTCCGCGGCGACTCGATCATCTGCGAGCTCGACGTGTGGCGGTGCAGAGAGAGTCGCCGAAAGTTGGATCACGCTACAGGGTCTACGCCCGCCCTCATACACTAGCTGACCATGTCAGCTGCTGTCGCACCAGCTGCACGCCCGGCTGCCTCGGTGGCAGGTAGCCGCGCTTCTTCATCGCGGTCGCGCAACACGACCAACTCGTCTTCAAACGGACTCCGCGAAAAGACGCAACGCGGCGCACTCATCACGTCGTCGCTCCCGACGTTGCAGAACCTCATCAAGCGATCGCCCGCTAGCTATGCCGAAGAGTTTGCCGTCCAGTGGGCTCGGTTCGGAAGCCAGGTCAAGATCGTCCAGCTCGGACTCGGTGGGGCGAAAGCCGACGAGGAACAGCTCAGGGAGGTGACAGGCTTTGTCTGCCAGGTGCGTCGGGACGGCCATGGCAGGAGCAGCGAATCCCTGCGAGACTCGTGGCTAACAGCGCGCAACCGTTCTCGTCCCAGGTGGCCCACCTCTACCCAACCATGACCGCCTCGCTCCCTTCGGTCCTTTCCGGCTTGCTCCTTTCTTCCGCTCCGACGGCGTCGACGTCGTCGGCGAGCACGGCGGCTGGTCCGGCCGGCGCCGCCAACGGGATCAGCGGCGGAGGCGTTCAGCTGGGTCCCGAGACGCGGAAGACCATGATGCAGGGCCTTGTTCTCTTGCGCAGGCGCGAAGTCATCAGCGGCGTCGAGTACGTGGCTCAGCATATCCTGGCGAGCTGAAGACGTTTAGCTGATCGACGTTGCTTCCGAAAAGACTGCTCAAGACGCTGTTCCCGCTCCTCTCGATCACGACCTCGCCGAATCTCCGTACTTTCATTCTGAAGACGATCATCGGCGACATCAAAAACGCGAACCAGAAGGCCAAGAACACCAAGCTGAACTCGATGGTGCAGGGACTTTTGATGGCCATGATCGACCGCGGGATCGCCGCCGAACAGGAGCGCGTCGGAACCGGTGTCAAGGCGTCCCGTCGCGGCGCTTCGACCGGAAAGGACGGCAAGGTCGTCGGTGGTCGCGAGGCCATGTGGGCCGTCAAGGTCGCGACCGAGTTGTGGCGGAAGAACGTTTGGCGCGGAGACAAGATGACCGTCAAGGTCGTCGCGCGCGCTTGCTTCCACCCGGACACCAAGGTCCAAAGCGCCGCGATGCACTTCTTCCTTGTGACGCCCGATGCGAACGCCGAAGACGTCGATTCGGACGTCGAGGAAGACGCCGGCCCGGACATCATGGCCGTCAAGCACCGGCAAGAGATCAACAAGAAGCGCAAGTCGACCGAGCGCAAGGCGAAGCGCGAGATCAAGAGCGCAAATGCGAAGCGGCGTGCTCGCGAGGTGGCGGCGAAGGATACGCAAACCAACATTCCTGCGCTGCAGCAGCTCGACGACGCGTACTCGTTTGGTGAACGGCTCTACGAGCAGCTCGTCAAGTACGACAAGGCCTACACGCTCGAGCACAAGATCCTCATCATGCAGCTGTTCGGTCGCGTTTGCGGCGCGTTCAAACTCACGGTCCCGGCGTTCTACTCGTACATCCTCAAGTACTTGACGCACCACCAGCTCGAGATCACCAAGATCCTCGTCGCCGTCGCGCAGTCCGTTCACGACCAGATCCCTGCGGGCAGCTACAACGAAGACCTCGCGACCGCCGACGGTACGACTCGCGCTCAGCAGGAGCAGGACGACCCGCTCTTCCCTGTGCTGCGCAAGCTCGCGAACGAGTTTGTCCACTCGGGCGTTTCTGCCGAGGTCAACGCCGCCGGCCTCAACGCCATCACCGAGATCTGCCGCCGCCAACCGCTCGCGATGTCTCCCGACCTCCTCCAGGATCTCGTCGAGTACCGCAAGTCGAAGGACAAGGGCGTCATGGTCGCTGCGCGTGGCCTGCTCTCGTTTTACCGCGAGGTCGACCCGACCATGCTCAAGCGCCGCGACTGGGGCATCAAGGCGACGAAGGAATCGATCGAGGACAAGCGCGGCGGCGCTGACGCTTCGGCAGTCGCTGACGGCGCCGCCGACAAGCGTCGCCGGCTCAAATTTGGCGAAGACCGCGACGCCGTTACCGGCATCGAGGGTCTCGACTTGTTCGCGAAGCATCTCGCCGAGCAGGCGGACCAGAAGGGTGAAGACGGCGAGGAAGCTGCCGAGGACGACGGCGAGGCTGGCTGGGAAGGCTGGGATGTCGAGGACGACTCGGACGATGATTCGGACTCGTCCGGCGGCTGGATCAACGTCTCGGAAGACGGCTCGGATCTCGAGCTCAGCGACTCGGACGACGACGACGAGGACAAGGCGCGGAAGCGCCGTAAAATCGAGGCGCGCGAGGCGAAGAAGCAGCGCAAGCTCGACACGGTGGCGGAAGACGACGAGGAGGAAGACGTCGCCGCGAAGAAGGTGGTCGATGTCGCAGGCACCAAGGCAGACGACAAGATTGCCTTTGACGACGATGACAGCGAAGAAGACGACGATGAGGAGTCTGACTCTGAAGCCGATAGCGAGGAGGACAGCGACGCTTCCGACGAGGACGACGACGAATCGCCCCGGAAGAAGCCGCGGACTGCCGACGAGCAAGAGGAGTACGAAATGAGTCTCGCGCGCGCGAACAAGGTTCTGGAAGGCACCACCTTTGCCGACATTGCGACGACCAAGGTGCGTCTCTCGTTTCGTGTCCCGCAGCTCGTCGCGCCACCGCACTGATACTGATTGTGCCGGAACGACAGATCCTTACGCCGGCCGACTTTGCCAAGATCAACGAGCTCCGGACCGAGGCTGCCGAGGCTGATGCGAAGAACGGCGGCGGTGCCGCAGCTCGTCGCAAGCTGGCTGCCCTCGCCGCCGCCCGCAAGGCGAACCACGGCAACGACGATGCCTTCCTCGAGGAGATCGACATTCTCGGTGCCACCAAGAAGGCCAAGAACAACTACGAGGAGCGGATGGCGAAGGTCAGTGCTGTTTTCAGGTCGGCCTCGACATTGCATCCGCGCTGACAATCCGTCCCTGCAGATCCAAGAGGGTCGCGCGGATCGCGAGAAGTTTGGTTCGCACAAGCACAAGAAGCTCAACGAGAAGGCGCACTCGACCACCAACGACGAGAAGAAGCGCAAGAAGAACTTCATGATGCTGTCGCACAGTTACCAGGTGACGTCGAAGAAGCGCATGTCTCTTCACCAGAAATCTCGCAAGATGCGCAAGTGCGTAGTTGCTGCCCTTCTCCCGTCTTCATAGCTCATGCTGACCAAGTCCTCGGTCTCGCCAGCCACGTCAAGCACCAGAAGTCTGGTCGTCGGCGCAACGGCGAGCACAGGTAGAGGGTTTATTAGACTGGGCAGCGGGACCTTTGTCAGCTTCTTGTCGTTGTTGTATTGCGATTATTCCTCTCACTGTCTTTCGCTCCCCGTATCGTCCACGAGGTGACCGGCCGATGAGGTACGTAATAATGCTACAACGGGGGCGCGCTGAATCAACCGATCATGTACCCTCGCGCGGTCGCTTTTGCCCGCCGATCTGCCTGTACGTGTTCGCGCCACATTCGGTAGCACACCCAAGCCGAGACGGCCGCCGAGATGCCGCCGAGTCTGCACGAGACGTATCGTTAGCGGGGTGTGCTCGAGCGAGAACCGCGAGTGCACGAACCGGAAGATCAGTCCAAGGGCGTCCCAACCGGCGCTCGCTCCCGGCAGCGAGTCGTCTGGGTCTGCTCGCGGGACGGCATGATTCCGGGGCTCGACGAAGGCCTTTCCAAAGGCAGCGAGTCCCCGCAGAACTAAGTGCCGTCGGTCGAGGTCGTCAGCGGTGAACGCTTCGATGGCGGCGAGAGTCGCATCGCTGCTCGATGAAGAAGGTGATGCTGGCGCCGGGACTGGAGCTGCGTGTCCAAGGACAGAGTGGTGCGGAGCGAAGAGGGCGAAAATGATAGACGAGAAGCCCGACACGAGGAACTGCGGCAGGACGAGGAAGACATTGTGGCAACTGCAGATAAGGGCGTCAGCGGGTGTTCAGGCGCGCGAGCAGGGCAGCCCAACGCACCCAAGAATCACGCCTGTCTGGTCTCCGCCGTGAGTGTTTGTGCCTTCGTCCGCCGACCAATCCCTCAAGCTATCGCCATCCTCGCCGGCAACCACGATGCGCGGCGTCAGGCCGCTGTGGCCGTTCGTGTCGTAAGAGTCCTCATAAGGGTGTAATCCGCGAGCCGAATGGACCACGAGATCGTCGTCCTGATCGCTCGCATCCTTATCGCTTCGATCGTAACTGTAGCGACCGGCTTCGGCGGACGACAAGCGCTCAAACGATCGCGACCGCCGCGCGGCACCGCCGTTCTTCTTCGGGCTCTGCGAGCCGTCCCTGCCTTGCGGTGTGCTTGACCGAGAGCGAGATCTGTGCTGAAACCGGGGAGGCGACAAGCCCATCGCCGGGAGGTGCACCGTACTTCCCGAATGGTACGCATACGGATCTGCGCCGTACCACTGACCGGGGCCATGAGGTCCGCCGAGCCCGCTTGGTCCTCGCGCAGCGGCGTCGAACAGGTCGATACCGACGACGCCGTGATTCGGAGGGAACGCGATCGAGCTCTGATCGCTCGAGCTGCTCGCGATCGACTCCCTTTTGCGATTGGCGGGCCGCGGCGGAGTCGACGGCGAGAAGAACTCTCCCCGCGCGGCGGACGCGCTCCACTCGCCGGTGCCGAGTCGAGGCGTGTGCGACCCGTTTGAGTCGGCATAGTCGGGCGTACCGTCTCCGCTCGTGACCGACCGTGCATCTCCCTCGACGGAAGAGGTCGCGTCAAAGTAAGCGGAGCGTGCAGTCCGCGGCGATCCGAACGATGACAACGTCTCGACCGTGTCTGACCGGCTGCGAGCGGTGAACGCTGGACCTAGCGACTGATCGACTGGCAATGGCGACTTCGGCGCAAGATCGAGTTGTGCAGGCGGAGTCGAGCGGTTCGGAACCGGCGAAGAGGCCTGCGAGCGCTTCGTCTCCGGTGACCGCACGCCAGAGTAGGAAGGTAATTCGGCATCCAGCGTGAGAGTGGCGCTCTCAGTGCTCGTGTCCGTGCCGTCGAGCGAGTCGAGCCGTTGCCGGGATGAATTGTCGCGAAGGCGGATCGGCGAGCGACTGCCTTGACCGAACTCGTCCAACTGGGCAGATTCGGACCCAGAGTCGCCGTCGAGGCTGAGGATCAGCTCGCCGAGCTGTACAAATAGACTGAAGTCAGCGTCCTCACGCCAAGGCCAAGGCCGGAGACAACCACCTGGAGAAGAGACCTCCGAGCTGAAACTCACAATTGCGAAAGGCGCCCAGTTGGTCACGGCCCAGCAGAAGCCTGCCGCCGCAATGACGCAGCTTGCCGAGAAGACGCTATGCGCGGTCCACGTCCCACCAAAGAGCAGGAAGGCGAAAATGGCGTTCGAGATGGCCCAGAGCAACGGCAGCGAGAGCCAGTCGAACGGAACCTTTGGCAGTAGGGCCTTGGCGACGCCGACCCACCGGGGCAGGTCGCGCTCCACGCAGGACTCTGGCATCCGTCTTCGGGTCGGTGCCGAAGAGTTCGACGTCTCGTCGGTCCGGACCAGCGGCGGGATGATAATGGACGAAATGAGCGAGACGACCGAATGCCAGAGCATGGCGTGCGTTCCGGCTTTCGTCGCCGCTTCTCGCACCGCCTCGGTCGCCGAACCGAGATCGGTCGCACGGTCGGCACCGGGCAGCGTCTTGACGTAGGTTTCGGCGATCCAGGTGGTCGAGAAGAACAGGATCGGGAACCAGCCGATCCAGCCCGTGAACTGCCAGCGTCGTAATCAGCAATCACAGTAAAGGATGTCACAGCGAATGAGAAGCGCGTACCTGAACGTTGAACACTTGCCGGATCGGTCGCGGCAGCGTCTTGATCGTTGTCCAGATCTCGCCGAGGGCGCGCAACGGCCCACCCGCCTCCTTGCCTTCGTCGTCTTCTCGCGAGATGAGGATGCGTTCCTCGACGCACGAGCATGTGATGGCGTGCGTCGCGCAGAGGAAGAACGAGGTGAAGAAGGTCAAGACCTGCCGGATCGCCTGTCAATCGCTTGAAATGCGGCGCCGAGATCTGGACAGCAATATACCTTGAGCTGCTCATCTCCGAGGAGTCCTCGAGTCCACCAGACGAGATCAATACCGCCGATCCAGTATCCGAAGACCGCTGAAAAGGGCGATGGTTAGGACCGGCCGTCGGTAGAATCCGCGCAGGGCGACAGCTTACCGCCAAAGCCAAACATGCGGCCCGCCCATGCGTTTGCTGCTGGTTGCTGAGCGGGAGAAACGACGTCGACGAGGAGGGACCGGTCCATGGCTTGGATGACGTTGACGCTGAAATCGCTGTGTTTTGACCCACCCGAAGTCAGCTTGAGCCGCACTCGCACCCGCTTTCAGGACCATCCAGGGAAGACTCACATAATATAGACCGAGATGACGGCCGACGCGATCGCCAAGTGGCTATGCTGGAACGGGAAGGCGAGCCGTCAGTTCAAGCAATCATCTCGTGCGAGTATGACTGCGCGCTCACTAGGTCGGTGCCGGGCGTAGCAAAGACGGACGCGATCTCTTTACTCCACCCGAGCATCATGACGGACAAGCTCGTCAAGACGCAACCGGCAATGATGAACGGCCTCCGCCTGCCGAGGCGTGACTTGCAGCCATCCGAGAGGACGCCGACGAGGGGCTGGACGATGAGGCCCGACAAAGGTCCGGCGAGAAAGACGACCGACATCATACTCTTGCTGATCCCAAGCGAGAGGAGGAAAGGGGCCGCCTGGTGCGGGGAGAAATTGGAGGTCAGCCTGCGAAAAGCTGTAATCGAGCGGGTTGCGAGCCCTGGATGCCGCCATGGCCCGGGAACCTTTCAAAGGAATCATTGAGCTCTGTAGAGGCTGTAGAGAAATGAAAGTGGCGCGTACCCTCGACATTTCGCAACTCCAGACGAGCTGGAGGCCCAAGAAGGATACGGTGAGGGCGAGGTATCGGGTCCATTGCGGCAGGTGCGGCCTGGCGGGTAGGATTCCTGCGCGTCCGACCCAGCGGCACTTGCCGCGGGAAGCGATCGTGAGCCCTCCTCCGGCGGTCATTTACATATCCAGGCTCGGAGGGGTTCAGTGGGGTTTTGTCGAGCAGCACGAGACGTCGCTGGCGAGTCCGCCTCGGATCAGTGGGCGTGGGGTGAATCTGTGGACTGGCGGTGTCAGCGCACTTTGACTCTGCAGTTGCCGGATGGGACGTACCGGACTACCGAGGAGCGAAAGGTGTGGGGAGGCGGGTTCAGCGAGGTGGGCAGCGGTGAGCAGCGCAGGAGGGCCCAGTCGGCAGCGGTGCGCGAGTACGAGGCTGGCGTGCTTGGCCCGGCAGGCGTGTAACCAGTCTAATGCTGAAAGGGGAGAGAGAGAGGGAAAGCGTGTGCGTCGTCTGCCTCGTCGCGTGAAAGTCGACGAGACGAGCGGCGTCGAATCTCTCTCGGCTCCTCCCACTGCGATCTGACAGCCATGGGTACGTCTGCGTGATCTTTTGGACGAGCTGTAGACCCTGATCTGTCCCTCCTACGCAGACTACCAAGTACGCCGTTCCCTCGTTCGCTGCAAACTTCTCATCGCCTCCCCCGACTTCACGCCCGCTCTCCCGCCCCGAGGCTCCGACCGAGGTCACAGCTGCATCCCAGAATAATGGAACAGGCTACGAGCCGGGATCCCCGGCCGCGGCTCGGCGCCGCATTGCCCAGAACCCTCACCGGACGACCCGACACTCTGTGGCTGGTTCCCCCCGTCTCTGGTCGGCATTCGCTGCCTAAGACAACGAGCTCAGGCTCGTCTGCAGGATCTGACGCTCAGTCAGAACTCGTCGGAGCATCTCACTCAGACTACGACGCCGCGATCGCTGACTTGCTCTCGTCGCATTTTGACAGAATCGCGTCGGCAGCAAATTCGGAGGAGGAGGCGTCGCACGGAGTGACGAGCAAGCAATCGACCGGCGAGAGCGTCTCAGGAAGCTCGCGCTCGAGACCATCGACCTCGCCAAGGTGAGCCTTATTGGATTACAGCGGCACACTCGCTCCCTTTCGGACGCCAAAGGGACCTCTTCATCATGGTCACGAGCACTGAATCGCATTGCCTCTCAGGACCCGTACATCCTCCGCAACCACCTCGGCGGTCTCGAATGCAGGCTGTGCCTGACGTTGCACACGAACGAAGGGTCCTACCTCGCCCACACCCAGGGCAAGAAGCACCAGACCAACCTCGCGCGGCGAGCGGCCCGCGACGCGCACGACACGACCGGTTACGCGCAGCAACTCGCGCAGCAGCAAGCCGCTTCGCAACCTCGCATCCAGACCAAGCAGTTCATCAAGATCGGGTTGCCCGGGTACCAAGTCACCAAGGTCCGCGACCCGATCACGGGCCAGCTCGGCTTGCTGTTCCAGGTCCACTACCCCGAGATCAAGGACGGCGTCAAGCCGAGACACCGGTTCATGTCGGCGTTCGAACAAAAGATTGAAGTCCCCGACCGGAATTGGCAGTACCTTCTGGTGCGTAGCCGTGTCTTGCTGCGTCGCGGCAGAGAACCCCGGTGGCGTGCAACTGACGCTCTGTGTCGTCATCGTCCTCGCACAGATCGCCGCCGAACCGTACCAGACGATCTCGTTCAAGATCCAGTCGCGGGAAATCGACAGCAAGTTGCCCTGCTCCTTTCGCGAGTCTGGCCTTCTTGTCTTTGTCCACTGACCTTGCTCGCGCGCGCAAACAGGCACAGAAGGCATGAGCTGGGAGCACTGGGATCCGGATACAAAGACGTTGTCGATGCAGTTCCTGTTTGCGCAGCGGAACTAGGCTCGCCTAGGCTCCTCGCATGGCTCCTGCAGCACCCTGT
The DNA here is from genome assembly GCA_002922495.1 of Rhodotorula taiwanensis. Classification (NCBI taxonomy): domain Eukaryota; kingdom Fungi; phylum Basidiomycota; class Microbotryomycetes; order Sporidiobolales; family Sporidiobolaceae; genus Rhodotorula; species Rhodotorula taiwanensis. The sequence continues at coordinate 71,638 of PJQD01000035.1, forward strand.
TGTGACACCATCTTTGACCGGTACTTGCTATGAGCACAACGCGGCAGTTGGGCGATTCTTGCTCTAGCATTCCTTGCGATGAACCAATCTACGTTTCCTCGCAATCGGGGTCTCGAATGCGACGAACGCCGCCCTTTCTGGCTCTCGGGGCATCTCGCAGGTCCCCTCCTGTTGACCGCCTGCAGTCAGTACTGGCAGCTCGTCTGCCGCTGACCCTTTTGCGATGCTCGCCGGCTCGAGCAACATCGGGCCCGACCGCGCGATGGGCCGACCGGGCTCGTCCTCGCCGAGCAGGTCGACCGGACGCATATGCGCCGCGCAAGGTCGGGTAGGTAACGCGATCCGAAGCGGCAAGAACGGGTGCTGCGTCAGGGTCCGGATCGCCGCCCGCGAGAATAGTACCGGTGGAGGGGATTGTGCAGGCGAGCGGGAGGCCGGAGTGCCGGATGTAGAGGCGACGAGAGTTTGCTCGGAGGGAAGCGTGACGGGGAGGGAAGCTGAACGAGCGTGCTGCGGACGTTTCACGAGTGGAAGTGCCGGCGCAGCCAGAGCGAGGTCTGTCGCGGCTGGCGAGGCCGGTGTAGAGACTGTTCCCAATGGAGAGCGAACATCCGATCAGTCATCACTCTGTATCGCGTTGGAGTTGATCATCGCGCCGATCCCTTCCGAACGCCCGCGAAAGAAAGCTTGCGTACCGCTGCGTCTCGCTCCGAGCAGGCTCCTCTCTCCTTCCCGCGTCCTCCGTACCGCCGCCCAAATCCACATCTCGCGCCCAGGTCTCAGCCCAGCCATCCCCGCCCGTTCCGCCATCGCTCCGACCTTCTGATCCGGTCCGCCTTCGGCGCGCGTTCGGCCGAGGCGGTCCGACAAGCGTCGCTCGAGCGTGACGAGGACGAGGTCCTCGAACAGCCGGTCGAACGGGCGCCTCGAGGTGACGAGGGTGACATCATTTGATGCGTCAGGAGGGCTTGCGCTCCCGAGACTGCTGAGAGAGCGCCGGTGCCGACGTTTCGCCACCGACAAGCTCGTCGCGTTCGATGCAGTCGTCGACGAGAACCTCGGAATCGAACCCATCTGGACCGGGGAGCGGGACGAGAGGAGCGAATCTGAGAAGGAGCGAGTGTACCGTTTCGAGAGGAGAAAGGGAATCATGCGCGGCGCGACAGGTCGACCCGATTCGACGCCGGCGGCGGGACCGCGTGATTGGACGACCGGGACTCGGCAGAGGAGGGGAACGTGAGGCAAGGGGCCATCTGGTAGAAGCGGCAGGATGTCGCGGGGCGGTGCGCGTGGATCGGACCGGAGGCGAGAAGGCAGGATCGGATCAGAGAGCGAACGAGTTGGGAGGTGTCGCCGTCTGCTCGACGTGCCCACGGCGTTCACGGCGGCTCCCTCCGTCTGCGCTGTCGAGTGACGCGTTCGAGAGCCCGCGCTGCTTCCCTCTTGGTCGACGACCCCTCCGAACGTGCCTTCTCGGAAGCCGTCCCCTCGATCCCGCGTTTCGTTCGTCGTTCGTCCAGCGGATCCTTCGCCGGATTTGGCTCGCTGCTCCGCCGCCGAGAGACGAGCAGGTGAAGAGGCAGGCGTCGCAGGCGCCTGGATCACTGCGAGAGCAGGTCGAGGTCCCGCCGAGCCCGTGCTCCCCGATGGAGAGGCCGCTCTGGCTTCGCTGGCAGACTTGAACTCGTGAGGCCGGAGTGCTTTCGGTCTCAACACTCCTGGCTGAGAAATCTGGACGACCGAGGCGCGCTGGATCTGCACGCTGCTGTCGTCGTCGTGGGCCGGCGCCCGCGACCGCCCGGAACTGCGCCATTCTACCATGCCGTTGTGGTCGGATCGCTACAAAGCGGGGCACGTCAGCTCTCTAAGTGCCCTAGAACGATGACGCGAACACGCACCGGAACATCCGCCGGAGTCTGGTCTGGATGTGCACGACGCAGAACCGCGCGAAGAGGCGCAGCGGGAGACCTGGTCGAGGTGGACCGGAGACGATCGTAGATAACGCGAGCTCGCGTGCGCGCCTAGGCTGCCGTGTAGAGGAAAGGGAGGAGCACACTTGGACGAAAGAGAGTATGTTGAACGAAGGGGGAGGAGGACTGAGCGCAGCTGGGGTAAGCGTGATCCTGGGAACGAACGGCGAAACGGCCGCCCGAAAAGGCCTGAGCGGCTGAGACAAGCGCCTTTTTTTCCGGCAAGCTCGTCAAGCCAGGTCAGCGAGGATACATGCCCTCGGCTGAGCGCGTTGAGCTCGTCGAGCTCGTTACGATGGTAAGCCGCATGGGCGACGGGAAGAGGGCTGCGGCGGAATTTGCAAGGCTGCAGATGCCGAGAGCCCCTGTATCGCCCGATGGCGGCCGGCGGCGCACTCAATACACATTGCAGAGCGCAGCGAGTGTGCTCCAGTCGGAAAAGGTGGAGGAGAATTGCCGTCTTTGCGAGGTTAAAGGGTAGTCGAGCAAGAGTTCGGGTTCCTCTCTGTTCACGATGCAGCGTCAGCAAACGCTTCTCGCGGTGAGAGCAGCGAGCCTGCGTACCTCGCACCACTGGCAGCGTGCAAGCCCTGATGCCGTGCTTTCTCGAGTTGGAGATGCCTCTGTTTCCAGAAGTTGCGAAGTTTGCGAGTTGCGAGATCCTTGGGGCTACTGTACAACAAGGTGTGTATCCGCGCGAGGGGCGGCGGAGGCTCTACATGTGACCCTTGCGTTCTTCGAGCGACTTGACGATGAACAGGCTCGAGTCGAGGAAGCGGTCGACGCAGTTGGACTAAACGGGGGAAGCGTCAGTGGACTGGAGACGGTTATTCCGGAAGAGCAGAGGGGGCCGACTGACGAGGCATGCCTCTTCTCCTCGACTGAAGCGAGCTCCGGGAGCGCCCTTGATGCAGCTGCGTGCGAGTCCGAGTCAGCGCAGGAAGGATTTCGAGACAGAGCGAATGGAAAACTTGCAGGTCCCAGCACGTGTCGGTGAAAGTGTGGATCTGGGACTGGAGGCGAGCCTTTGTCTGTTCCTGTTCGAGGAAGGTCTGCAACTCGCGCTATAGCGAGGGCTGGTATCAGTGTGTGCCGAGTGGCCGACGAGAGCGAAGAAGAGCGGGTGCGACTGACGCGAGTCGCCTCGTCAAACTGCTCGAGGCCTTGCTGGGCGGGTTGCTGGGCAGACATGTTGCTCTGGTTTCCGAGTCCGTAGTGCGCGTTAACGGAGCCGAGTCCGAGGGATTGACGAGGTTTGCTTGCCGAGTCGGGAAACTCGTTACTTGTCGACTCTGTCCGCCTCAGACAGCACCGAGCTGCTAGACTGCTACAAACAGCCAACAGTGACACCAGAGTGCCCTACGCAGAGCCCGAGTCTCTTGTTCCGCTATCCCTTTGGGGCCGTGTCGCCTCGCCCGCGTCGTCGCACTTCGCACCCAAACAAGGAACGACTGCCACCGCATCGAGCGCGAGGGAGAGGGGGCCGGACAGTCCAAGGCAAGGCACGATGGCAGCAGGCGCGCCTCACTTGCCGCCTCGGGCCATGATGACCTCGGACGAACTCGACTGGCTCGTCTACGCCTACCTCGAAGAGAGCGGCTACCACCACACGTCCTTCTCCCTCTTGCACGAATCAAGGCTCGCAGGACCCCCTGCGACGTCGTCGTCGTCTCCCAAAGACGCCTCGACCGAACCGAACGGGGCCCAGTCGGGCGAACGAGGAGACGCCGCGCCCGTCCGGAACCCGATCATGGACAAGGTCGTCCCGCCCGGTCACTTGATCCGCCTCTTGCAAAAGGCCCTCTTGTACCTCGAAGCCGAAGCGAGGTACCGCAAGGACCCGCCCGAACCCGTCCCGCGCATCGTCGGGTACCCGATCCCGCCGACGCTGCCGCTGCCGCCGCTGCCCAAATACGTCCCGCCGCCGACACCGCCGCCCGCACCCGCATCGGCACCACCAGCAGCAGCTTCGGTACCGGCTTCGAAAGAGTCGACACCGTCCGTGTTGCCCGCGCCGGCCGAGAGCAAGGCCAAGGGGAAGGGCAAGGCGAAAGCAGGCGCTGCCGTCGCAGACGATTCGACGGCGGAACCGCCGGCGAAAAAGGCCAAGAAGAAGCCGTCAAAGGAGGACAAGGCGTCCTCTGCCGAACCCGCGTCGTCGCGAAAGGCAAAGACGCCCGCGCCCGAGCCGGCAAAGCCCGCCGCGGCGAACGAGAGCAGCAGCAGCAGCACCGCCGACGCGCCCAAGGCTCCTCCCGTCGCGTCGGCGACCTCGAGTGCGTCGAGTGGCAAAGGCAAAGAGCGCGCTGTCGAGACGGGGGTGGACGCGAGCGGAGACGTCAGCATGCACGACGCCGAGCCGCCAGCGGCGTCCAAATCAAACGGCCGGAGAGCCTCGCTCTCGTCAACAGATCCGCCGAAACGGGAGAAGGCAAAGGAGAAGGTGGCAGATACTACGGCGCCCTCGACTTCGGGGGCAAAGCGGGAACGGGAAAAGGACGACTTGCGACCACCGCCGGCGAAAAAGACGGCCGCTGCGACCGGCGCGGCAGCTACCGGCGCGTCCGACGCATCTTCCGCGGGGTCACAGGCGAAACGCTCAGCTTCGCCATCGGTACCGCGCAAGTCAAAGCCGACAAGCGCATCCGAGACGATTGCGCGCGCCGCACCGACCGTCTCGACCGCTTCGACCTCGGCGGCGACAACGGCGCCCGTAGCACCAACGCCGAACAAGTTCCGCATCACGACAACGACCAAGACAGTATCGACTCCCGTCTCAGCGATGCATTCGCCCTCACTCGCTTCGGCCACGAACGGACCGCCGATCTCGGCTGCGCAGCTGGCGGCAGACAAGCGAAGACGAGGTTCGGGCGACAACGCTTCGCCAACAGCGTCCAGCAAAGAGTCGTCTGCGAATGTAGGCGATCGTCTTCTCAAGGTCAAAACCGAGGCGGGACCGAGCGGCGCTGGCGTGGAGGCCGGTACGGCCCACGGCAGCGGCAACAACGGCTCCGTCAGCGGCGCTATGGGCAAGAACGGGCTTGGCACGGTGCCCAAGAGTCCGACAAAGCCGCCGAGTCCCCTCAAAGACTTTGACATGCGCGGCGTCAAGGAGATCAAGGACGACGACGCTGCCGTCGTGCGCCTGAAGGGGCACACTGTTGCCGTGCGTCCTGGTTCCCCCGATGCATGCCTCTGTGTGCGCGACTCAGCTGACGCATACGTTATGCTTTCGACGCACAGAAGGTGCAGCCTTGCGCGTTCAATCCGAAGGTGCCGTCGTTACTTGCGACGGGCGGAGGCGACTCGACTTGCCGGATCTGGGACGTTCCGCCTTTCAGCACTTCGTCGGCGAGCAGCAAAGCCGGCTCCCAGACAACTGTTACGGACCACATTATCTGCAAGCACCAATCGGCGCAACGCCGCTGCGACATCACCTGCGTAGCGTGGGACCCGTCCGGCTCCCTCCTCGCCACCGGTTCCGAAGACGGCATCGTCCGGATCTGGACGCCATCAGGCGACCTCCACCTCGTCTTGTCGATGCACCAGCGGCAGGTGTGCTCGCTCAAGTGGAACCCGATGGGGACGATGCTCCTCTCGTCATCGCTCGACCAGACGGTGTGTTTGTGGGAGCTGAGCAGCGGGAAGGTCCGCCAGCAATATGCGACGCATGGAGACACGGTACTCGACGTTGATTGGAACGACGATCAGACGTGGGCGAGCGCGAGCATGGACAAGACGGTGCATCGTGAGTGTCCAATCCTGCGCTTCCTCGCGTTCGCGCCGGTGACGCTGACCTTTTGCGTTCGATGATAGTCATGTCATTATCGCGTACGACGCCGCTACACCGCTTCCGAGGTCACCGCGACGAAGTCAACGTCGTCAAATTCTCACCGTGCGGTACCCTCGTCGCTTCTTGCTCCGACGACTCGACAGTCCGCGTCTGGTCGCTCCGGAATATCGCCGCCATCGACCGCGACATTTCAGCCAAGTCGGTCAAGAAGGGCGACGGGTCGCGGCGGATCGATGTCGACGAAGAGGACGGCGGTCCGGGCGGAGTGTTCGTGCTCGAAGGGCACGAGAGCGACGTTCATCAGATCGCCTGGCATCCCGAAGCGGGCAAGCCTTCGTGCAAGGGTCCGCGCTTGCTAGCCTCGTGAGCCTTTTATCCTCGAGTTTGTAACGGTCTCTCCCGGTGCTGATGCGCGAAGCCCGCTCAGCTGCTCATTCGACTCGACTGCCAAGCTCTGGGACGCCGACGCCGGCACTTGCCTGTACACCTTTGCCCGCGCAAGCGATTATGTCTATTCGATCGCGTTCGAGCCGGGCCTCGGTCGTTACGTCGCGACTGGCAGCAACGACGGTCGCTTGGATGTTTATCGAGTCGAGGTGCGCAGGCGTCGCGAGATGGGTCCACCGCTAGCAATCGGACGCTGATCTGGCCCTTTCTACAGGATCGCACCCTGCTTACCGAATACACGCATACCGGACCTATCTACGAGATCACTTGGCACCCGCACGGACAGCAAATTGCCGTCTGCGGACAGTCACTTATCGTCGGAGTAGTCGGCTTTGAACCCGTGAAAGCGGCTTGAGCACGCCTGTCAATCTATACGTCTATCTTGCTCGTCCCAGCCGCTGTCCAGAACGAAACGTGGCGGTGGAAAGGATTGCATGCTTCTCTCAGAGGAGCCTAGAAGACATCGCCCGTTGCCACGTACTGGAACGGCGGGCCGCCAGTTGCGGGTCGGAGCTGTTTCGCAATCTCACGTCCGCCCTTCCAGGTTGCTCCCTCGAGCACCTGCGGCAGCGAGAGCTCGACCCCGAGCTTGGCGTTGATCCCGTCGCGGAGGCGGTCGAGCATGCAGATCGTGACGGCGCGCATTTCGACCATGGCCGAGTGAGAAGCGGGGAATGGCGGCAGCTCGAGGAGGATCGGGTATTCGCTTGCCGCGGACGGGACAGGTTGGGAGAAGGACGTGAGCATGGCCGGGATGTTGGGCACGAGCAGGCCGTGGTCGATGAGGAGGCCACCTGTTCGCGCTTCCTGCATCAGCATACAGCATATGGTGCTGAGCGCGCGGTGACGATGGGACCGACCGTTGCGATACTCCGGCAAGCCGGTCATCTGCTCTTTCCCAATGAACGACCAGTTTAGCAGCTTCTCCATTCTGCGCGTGCGAAGCATTATCAGCCTTCCGCGGTTCCCGCGGTTTAGAGTTGACGACACACGTACACTTCGATGAGCGAGTAGGTGAGCCACTGGCTGAGCTTGTGGAAGCTGACCAACTCGTCGCCGTCTTTCGAGCCTTGCTTTTCGAGGCACTCGACCGGCCAAACGTCGCCGAGGCTGACGCCGTCGATCTTTGTCCGTGCTGCCGGCCAGACACCGCTAAGACCCGAGATGACAATGTCCCACATGGTCTCCATCTTGACAGCGATTTTGGTCCCGAGGACCGGCGACGGAACGCTTTGCGACGACGGGTGCGAAAAGAGGTAGTCGACAAGGTTTCCGGGCCGAGACGCGCCCGCCTGAGTGAAGTACTTTGCGTTGTCGGCGTCGGTAAGGACGGATGCGAGTCGCACGAGAAGCTGAGCGCGGCCGTCGATACCCGCCATTGGGTTCGCTTCGGAGACCTGCATCGCCGTCGAGATGTCTTCCGGCGTGATCTTGGAGAGTCCGACAGCTATATGAGCGTGTCAGTACTGGTCCTACATTTACTCCGCGGCGAGTGGACGGGAGCTCACCGTCGACGCGATACGGCTGTCCCTCGACTCCGCTGAAGAGGCCCTTCTCAAACATCTCGAGCGAGCCGACGGCGAGTCCTTCGCTCCGAGCGATCTTTTCGCCGCCTTCCTTCGGAGCATACTTCCATTCGTTGCCAGCGCCGGCGTCCATGAGGACGCTCACGACCATCAAGTCGACGAGGCGGCGCGCCTTCTCGAGCGGGGCGACCTTTTCCTCTTCCCACGCCGCGAGAATGGGGTCGACTCGGTTCCCGACAAAGTGGCGCCACCGGCCGTGCGGCGGGATCGAGTCGTAATCGGTGCCGTAGTCGCGCTCGATCAGCTTGCAGACAAAGTCGACGATTTTGTCCTGCTGCGAGAGGTCGAGGGTCCAGTAGTCGAGCTTGTCCTGCTGGGCGAGGTCAAAGACACGCTGGCACCGTTCGCGAATAGAAGGGAGAGACCGCAAGTAGGCGATCTTGTCCGCGTTGGACGAGCCGGATGAGGAGGAAGCGGACATATTCACGAGGTCTGCGATCGGAGTCAGTCAGCTCTGGTCGAGACAACAGCAAGGGGTGCATTGTCCTAGGCCAATCATATCTTGCTCACCACTGGTATCCGCCGTGCAAACGGGCGCGTGAGACGTCGAGTCGGGAGAGAACCGAGCCAAGTGGGGGAAGGCGCCAACAAGAGGACGGCGTATCCGGAGCGAGCGTGCGTGGCCGAGTCTTGGCTAGTCCTGGTGAAGAGAAGCGCAGTCCGAGTATATCTGCAGGAGCAGCAACTGCGAGCCAGTCGCGAGAGGGGCGTCAACGGCCGGGGCAACCATCTCGCCCGTGATTTTCGCGGCTGACCCGCTCGCGGCCATATCTCGCGCGGGGCCGCTCGAGAACGCTCGCCGGCCGCAGTCCGATATGCTGTAGCTCCAGTCGATGACAGCGCGCAGGATCCGATTATTGCAGGATAGGTGCATATACTGTGGAGAAAGGGAGGGGATCTACCGACGAGCAACCCGATCCGGGGAGCGGTGAAATCGACAGATGCGGCTGCCGCTTCCCGTTTACAGGGAAGCTATATGCGGATATGGAAGGGGGCAAATGCGGATGGGGGGGAAATGCGGATGTAGAAAGGGGACGCTCGAAGCGGATTCAATAAACGCTCGAAGCGAGATCATTACTACGCTTGAAAGCGGTTCGGCCATGACGGCGACTGCGGCCACGGGGAGCTCGCGCTGAGAAGAGCAGCGGCTGCGGGGCAGACTCGCGCTGAGAGGAGCAGCGGCTGCGGAGCAGACTCGCGCTAAGGACCAGCGGTCTCCGTGGACTCGGACTGGTGGGAGCGGCGGCTGCGGAGCAGACTCGCGCTGAGAGGAGCAGCGGCTGCGGGGTAGACTCGCGCTAAGGACCAGCGGTCTCGGTGGACTCGGACTGGTGGGAGCGGTGGCTGCGGAGCAGACTCGCGCTGAGAGGAGCAGCGGCTGCGGAGCAGACTCGCGCTGAGAGGAGCAGCGGCTGCGGAGCAGACTCGCGCTGAGAGGAGCAGCGGCTGCGGAGCAGACTCGCGCTAAGGACCAGCGGTCTCCGTGGACTCGGACTGGTGGGAGCGGCGGCTGCGGGGCAGACTCACGCTGAGAGGAGCAGCGGCTGCGGGGCAGACTCGCGCTAGAGACCAGCGGTCTCGGGTGACACGGACTGGTAGGAGCAGCGGCTGCGGGGCAGACTCGCGCTGAGAGGAGCCGCTGAGGGCGATGACTGGACACGCTCTCGCGATGGTAAGTCGCGGTCGGCCCTGCATGAGGCGAACCTCAGAAGTCAGGAGAAACGGAGGTCAGCATGAACTCTTTCTTCGCGTCGTCAGTCGGCCACGGCGGGTATTCGATGGCGCCGTCTTGAAGCGCCTGCTCGCGATCGGGGCGGTCGAGCCAAGCGAGCCAGGCTTTGCATCGTTTGGCGTAGAGCATGGACTTGATCGTATCGCTAGTCGCGCAGGCATCTTCGTGTTCCGATTCCGTGCCGTAATTGTCACCGTGAATGTGATCCGCCTCGGCCTCGTACTCGTCGCTGATCAAGCGCCCGTCGTCCTCGTCGGGCTCGAACTCGAGGCGCGGGCAGACGCGGTACTTGGGGAGCGTGCCGTTCGCCTTGTACTCGTCGCGTACTTCGTCGCTCAAGCTGCCCCACGTATAGCCGACGGCGGTCTCGGCAGCGACGCCAGCAACGTCATTGATGGCTTCGCGAACGTAGGTCATGAGCAAAGTTCGCTCGTCGGGAATGCCGAAACGCGGTAGTTGGCGGCCGTTGCTGCCTTGGATCGTGAGTTGAGCGTCGGCCTCGTTCCGAAAGGCGAGGTACCAAGTGCGCGATCTACCTCTCCTATCCTCGTCGACGTCGGTCGTCGACGATGCGACGGCGAGAGGACGCGGTCGCAGCCGGTGCTGGTTCCGATAGAGAAACGCGAGGAGCAGCCGTTTCGTGATCGAGTAGTGCAAACCGGCCACGCGAACCGTATGAAGTTGTTTGACGAGACTCGTCGGAATGATCTCCTCGGCGCCGTGGCCGAAGCCACGTGGTATCGGCGAGAAAGTCGGGAATGGCCGCGGCGGGCGGAACCAGAAGTCGCGATCCGGTTCGGATTCGGCGGGCGGCGCTTCAGCGACGAAAGTGACCCGACGAGCAGGAACCACTGGAGGAGGGCCTGCAATCGGGTTCGCCGTGAATATCGGCACCGTCGTCGTCCGAGCTGTCTCGTCCGCAGTGGTCGTCGAGGAGGTGCGCCGGTATAGAAAGTCGAGTGAGACGTTGTCGGTGCTCGCTGTGGTACTGGCGGAGCCGGCGCTCGAGGTCGGTCCGGTCGAAGATGACGGGCCCGCCGCAGTTTGCGGGTTCGCGGCGGCCAAAGGCCTCGCTCGCTTCGCGCTTTTGAGACCTCGAATCGCGGAAGCCGTATCGCGCGAAGTAGTCGTCGGAACCGGACCCGTCGACGAAGACGAGCTGCGACTCGCGCTCGAGCGCTCCGAAGCGACCACCGGCGGAGAGGGGGACGCAGGCGTGACGGACTTCGGCGTTGCCGAGCGCGGCAGAGCGAAGGGCATGTCGAGATCGTCCGCGTGCGCAGCGCTTCGACGCGGAGCTTTTGGCGCAACAGTGGGAGAGGGCGCGGCCGGACGAGGAGGAGCTGACGAGACTCGCTGCACATGAGCCGGCAAGGTCCGACGAGATGCTTCGGCGGCGTGTTTCATCTCTCCACTCATCGTCTTGGGTCGTTTCGCAGCAATAGCGGCGGAGGAGGACGCGACCGTCGACTTTGCGTTGCGCTTTCGAGTCGTCGCCGGCGTCGCACAGACGACCTCGTCGTCGTCGCTCTCGAGCAGCGAGATCTCTTCGACCTCTCGCTTGACGGCAGCTGCGAGCGTCGGACCTTGACGAGCGACGGGCCCGGTCCGCCGGGGAGACGCAGCTGGCGGCGTCTCCGTCGTTAGACTCGCCGACTGCTGTGACGCCTCGCGGCTGACCCGGTCGAGCTCGAGAAGCAGCCAGGCGTCGCGCCTGCGCATGAATTCGACGCGGGCGGCATCGACGTGCGCCGGATCCGCTTGGTGGTGAAACTGGACGAGCGCGAGCTGGGTCGACGACAACGCCGCGAGGCTGTCGAGGCTAAAGTCTAGGTCGCGCGTGTGCAGCGTGTCTGAAGTTACAGCAGGTGCAGGCATCGTTGCCGGGAATCGAGGTGGGGAGCAGGAGCGAGAGCGTCTGCGCGATAGGCCTGAGCGTCCGAATGAGGATAATCTAACAAAGGCCGGACTTCCTCTTTCAGCGTAGGTCGGACTACCGAGCGCCAATCTAGCTTCCGCTTTCCTGCATCTGCGCAATTGCAAGCGCTGACCAGCCAGTGCTGCGGATCTTAGAGAGTCGAATTTCCACGGGGGAAGTGTCTACATTCGGGGAGAGATGTAACGAGATGACCGAGACAAAAGAGCCCATGCGTTGCCCGAGAGTGTCCTTGGAAGTCGATGTGAAGATGCCGAATTGTGCGAGGCGGCGGAAATTCTATGGGTGCGAAAGAGAAGGGGGAGTTGGTGGCCCGAGGTCGGAATCGTGACCGTCCGGTCAAATGCCGTCGGCGCGGCTAGCCTCGCTGACCTTGCGACAACACAGGCATCGTCCGGACGTCGTGTCCAGAAGGCGCGCGCTTGTCGCCGGTGGTCGGCGCGGAAGGGGTGGAACGCGTCCTCGACCGGACGCTGCCGTACGACGAGAAAAGTGACGAAAGACCTCCCTTTTTCTGCGGCGAGGGCGCCTGTTGGCTCGCAGGATTCGTGCGCTCCTTGCTCGAAGCAAAGGTCGATGTGCTCGAACCGAGCCCGTTCGAGCGACCATCGTACGGACTGCCGGCGCTCGCGGAGCGCAACCCGGAAGGTCGTTGAGCGACCATCGGCGACGGGTTGATCGCGCGGATCGCCACCTGGCTCTGTTGTGACGTCTGCCGCGTCGGAGCGGGTCGAGTCGGCTCCGGCTCGGCGGCATTTAGCATTTGGGAGGGGTGGTAGAACGGCTCGGGCTCCTTCTTCTTCTTCGAAGGCGTTGCGGCGGGACCACCCGAAGAAGCGCCGTTCGGCGCTGCGCTCGGACGGGCCACCTTACCGCGCCCGAAAAAGCCCCCGGCCTCGTTGGCGGTCGAAGTACTGTTGGCGCGATCTCGCGACAGCTTCTGTGGCGGCGGAGCCGAGGCGCGGTCCCGCTCGTCGACTTTTCGCAACGTCCTTTGTCGGTCCTCGTGGAGCTCCTCGCGACGCTCAACGACGGTCGAGGTCGACCGTCCGCTCTGGCTCAACGAAGGAGCAGCGCTGACCTTGCGATCTGCCGGGCTCGCCTTGTCGCCGCCGCCGAAGCCAAAGAACGCCCCGAGCCCGCTCTTGCGTCGTTTGACGTCAGTCGGACGAGGTGATGGTACGGCGAGCGAGCTGGACGGAGTCGGAGGAGTCCGCTGTCCCGAAGAAGAGGAGGAGGAAGCAACGCGGCGGTACTCTGGTCGTTGCGGCTCCGCCTGCTGCGATCTCGCCGGATACGACTGAGGAACGGCATTCCGGGTCTGCAGACCTGCCTCGGCGGGTCGTTGAGGCTCGACAGTGCGCATCGACTCCACGGGGCGCGTCGGGTACGTTGCCTGCACGGGCGGCTCGACAACCGGAGCCGGCAACACCCGAGCATCCTGCGCGCGCGATCGGTCGTCGTTCTGACGAGGCTGGGCACTAGACGCCCGTTGAGGTGGAACAATATCGGCCGATCGCGCTTGTTGAGCCTTTGGGCTGATCTCCGCGACGGCTGCAGAAGGCCGCCCATCAAGACCGTTCTCGCGCGACGGCTTGGAGCGGAGAGCGTTCTCGGCGAGCGGTGCAAGTGCATCGCGCGAGCCGGATCGGGGCAAGCTTTGTTGCGTCGACTGGACCATGACGGGAATGGGCGGTGGCAGGCTAGGTCGCGAGTCCAGCGCGGGCATCTGCGTCGGTGCCGACATTGCGGAGGGCCGCCAGGGTTCGCCTGTCGAAGCAGGACCCGTTGACGACGAGGATGCTCGCTCGCTCATGGGCGGCCGAGAGGACGTCCGCCTGTCGCTGCTCGTTGACCTGACATCGAGCCGAGGTCGGGCAGAGGGAGCCACCTGCGCCTGCGCGGCAGCTTCCAGCTGGTCGTCCGACACGCCCATTGCCTTCAATGTCGCTTCGCTCGGGAGATTCGGACTCGGCGGCATAGTCGGCAACGGACTGAGCCCTCCGCTTGTCGACGATGTCCCGTTGCTACTTGTGCGGCTCGGGTTTGCGGGCAGTTTGGGTAGACTGAGGCTCGTCGGCATGGCGATGGAGTCAGGTCGTCCGTTCGAGATTGCCGAGTTTGTCGACGACGAGAGCGGCAGTGCGACCTCGCTGGAGGAGCGAAACCAGCCGAAGCTCTTCCGCCCGCTCCTCCGTATTGAGGACGCACCCGACACGCCCGCGGCACTCATCACGCTTGCCGGACGAAGGCTCTCGCCACTTCGTTTGCGAAGGCCGAGGCCGCCGAGTGTCGAAGACAGGGACGACGTCGACTTGCTTGCCGGCCCTGCGGAATCGTAGCGAGACATCTTGCCCCTTGCAGCTGCCTTGGCGCGCTCCTTTTCGACTAATTTCTGCGCTTTGAGCGTGCGCTGGTAGAGTCGAGAGTTGAGATAATCGGCGTCTGACGGAATCGGCGGGGCGAGTGACTGTCGTTTCGAAGCGGTGGCCGGCAGCGTCTGTTCAAATTCGGATACGGTCAATCGGATAAATCGCGTACCGGTAGAGCCACGTCCCGGGCTTACCTCGAGGTCAACCTCCCCCGACAGCTTGCTCGGACCTGCGCCCGGTTTGGGCGACGTCGCCCGCATGGCGGAGTTTGCCGAGAGGAGGCTGTTCCTGATCTGCGACCGCGGCTGTCCGAACGCGTTGTTGCCGAGTTCCCCGTGACTCGATGCCCGTTGCTTCGCCCAGGTGTGCGTGATTGGGGCCGGTCCGGGGTCGGCCGTCGAAGATGGGGGTCCCATGAAGGACGCGCGGTATCCCGTTGAAGACGACGCGATGGGAGCGGTCGACACGCTTGGCACGCCAGAATAGCTAGATCGGTACGGTACGGGCGCCGAAGTCGAGAGCGAGGCATTGGCCGGCGCCTGCGAAGCTGACAGCGCGAGGTCGTAAGGGGACGCGTCGGCGGCGACGTTGAACCCGAAGGGGTCGACCATGGCGACGCCCGGCGGCAACCGCGATATCCGGCGCGAGTCGCGCGCCGACTGGGCCACTGGTGCGACATCGAGTAGGCGAGAATGCTGCGCAGTGGACACGCAGTCGGAGACCGAGGAAGGGGGCCGGAGAAGAGAGCGCGGTGGGGGAGGTCAGCGATCGAGGATCTCTCGCCCTTTTTGCGGGAGTTCCTCGCGACGGGCAGGCGCGGCGCGTCACGGAAACCCATGGACGTACCCGACTGACGGCGTCGAGAGGCCTCTCCCACGCGTACGGGTCGGCGTGGCCGTTCGGCCTCGCCGACCTCTCTGACTCGTCGAGGAGTTCCTCCTGCGCCGTGCCGTCCTCGTCGCCTTGCGAGTACCGGTACGACTCCATGTCTTCGTCTACGCGTGGGAGTGACTGTACCGACGCTGCCGGGCTTGACCCGTTCGAGTAGTGACCTGCGCCGAGTTCGACACGAGGACGCGTCGCAGACAATTCCCCGGATCGACCGCCCGGCGGTGCAGCACCGGTTCCGGACCACCTGCGCGAACCGGACGAAGCGAGAGACGAGAGCGAAGACGACGAAGTCCTGTTGGACGAGCTGCCAGAGTGGATCCGGGCTCGTGAAGAGAAGGGCAAGCGAGGCGCCTCCAACGGCGAATACTCGGCCCCGTCGACCGGCGGAGGTCCCGGCTGTTGAAGCCCATCGAGTGAGAGCGAGGCCGGCGGAACTCGTCGCATCGACTGCTACGCTCGAGAGTCGATGTCGAGACGTCCGGGCTGTATAGAGGTGGACGGCGCGTCAAGCCGAGAATCCGGGCCGTCAGTCGGCCAGGGCTGGGCAAACGGAAAGCGATCGACGCGGCCGCCAGGCAGTCCTCAAGGCCTCAACTGAACACTTTGTTGTTGCGCTTCTTAGTCCCAGCTGCTAGAAGCTTGCGCGCCGCGGCGAGCTTGCAAGTGATGGGCTCGAGCCTCTGTCGAACACGCCCGTACAGATGACGGTGCTCGATCGCTTCATCCCTCTCGCCTTTCTTTTGCCTGCGCCAGGCCTCGCGAGTGCATGCGACGCTTCTGCCTTCGTCGAAAGAAGGCCCTTGCACACCGTATCCTAAACAATCCGCCGACCGAAGCCTGATCCCCATATGTAGTCGTCACTCCGATCGAACATCGGAGGTTAAACGGCGTGAGCTGCGGATACTGCGAAGCCGCAGCTACCCCACGCCAGTCCGGCTGCAGCAGATGTCGTAACAAAGGATTTGTGCAGTTCTACATGCCTTCGCAGCACGGCGCGTGGCAACGGCCAGCGATGGAGTGGGCCGGCCGTCTCATCGCTGCAGGTGACCGCTGAGGGGGTTCACCGTGATGTCGATGTGAACAAACGCGCGCTCGATCCCGCTCAGTTGCTCGATCGCATACTGCGCCGCTTCCCCGAGGTTGTGCGCGACGGGCAGACTCGTGTCGGGCGGGAGGACCATGTCGACTTCGCAGACGAGGCCTTCGCCGGCGTGGTACAGCGACAGGTGCTGGACCGCGACGACGCGGCTCGAGAACCGCGTCAAGAGGTACGCGATCCGCTGGTGTTCTTGCGGCGGCGCGCGGCGACCTGTCAGCTTGCGGACGTTGTCGAGGAGCGTCTGCGTCCACTCGATGATGATGTAGAGGGAGAGGAGGGCTCCGCCGATCGGGTCGAGGTAGCGGAACTTGACGAGTTGGCCGACGTACGGGAACAGGATCGAGAAGAAGTTGAAGACGATCTGCACAGCAATAATGGAGCGGTCAGACACGTGCGCGAAGTGGAGCAGACAAAAGAGGCGCTCACGTCGTTCTCTGCATCTTGCTGCAACGCCTCGACCGACGCGCTCTTGATCGCGCGGCACGAGAGCCACACTCCCGACTTGATGACGATCGTGGCGCACATAACTCCGAGAACGGTGTAGGGGATCCGCGGCGCCTCGAGGTTCGGGTCGAGCATCCGACTGATCGACTCGATCAGGACTTGGAGGAACGAGGCGATCATAAAAACGGAAAAGACGAGGACGCCGAGCGGTTCCATGCGCTGCTTGCCCGTCGGGTAGATATAGTTGGACCTGCGAAAAGGGGTCCATCAGCATGCAGGTCCGGTTTCGCGTCACGAGACGCAACTCACTTCCAATCGCGGTGCTCGATGAAGCGACTCGTCCCGAGGACGATCAACGTCGACAAGAAATCCATCGCCGAGTCGACTGTGCTCGCGATGAGCGACATGGACCGCGAGACGAGGACGATTGCGATCTTGGCGCCGAGGAGGACGATGTTGACGACCGTGTTGAGGTTGATGGCCCACCGGATGCTCGCCCGCGCTTCTTCCTCGCTATCGGCTTGTTTCTGGAGTCGAAAAGCAGTTTCGTCAGTACGCTACTGTATAACGTTGTCCGAACGGCGAGCATGTGACGAACCGCCGAGACCGACGGGATCAGCTCTCCGGTCATTGCTTTCGCGCGGGCGTTCTCGAGGATCTCGTCGACCTCGAGGAACGAGTCCTGCGTCGGTGAACAGAGAGTGTCAGGCTACGTAGTCTGGCGCGGGACGAGCGAATGGGTACGCACCAGAGTCTCGTTCTGGCGTTGGTAGAACTTGCGGACCTTCTTGCTCATTTTGGCGAGCTCGGCGTCCGACTTGCGGAACTGCTCGTACTCTCCGCTACGGTCGTCGATCAGCCCGGCGACGCGCAAGATTGACTCGGAGCGCTTGAGCGTCGCTCCGTCGCCATCGTGCGTCGCTCCGTAGCCGTTCGACGGGAACGTGAGCCTGCGCTTGGGCGAATCGGTCCCGCGTGCGTGGCCGTGCCTGAGGAGGCTGTCGCGCTCCGAAGCACTCGTTGAGCCGTCGCCTTCGAGTGCAGCTTCCTCGTCGAGCGAGACGAGGTGGTGATGGCAAGGAGGGGACCCGATCGAGTCTGGTTCCGAGACGAGAAAGTGCCGCCCGGTGCCGAACCCGTGCGAGCTGCTCGAGTGGTGCGGTTGCGCCGGTCTCCTGTGCGGTGACCTCGAGTTGGATTTGGCCGATTGAGCGGGCGGAGGATGCGCAGCGGTCCGATCGAGACTGCGAGAGCGAGACGGTGGACTGTCGTCCGACACGCTGCCGCTCGGGAGGGAAAAGAGAGACGGCTTTCTGGCAGTCATACCTAGCACGACTAGGCAGCGACCTGGAAGTGGATGGGCTACAAGAGGTCGAGGATGGCGGAAGGAAGTGACGTCTCGACTCGAGCGAGATCTTCCGCCGGTTCTTCTCGTCTCGCTCCCTCTCAGCTCGCTCTCCGCCCGCACTAGCCAGAAACTCTGATGTGGGCCGCTGCTCTGACTGATCCGCAAGAGCGCGCTGCTTTCCGCTCTATGCTCGGCGAGTACTTTGATCGACCGTTCCCCACTTTGCCGCCGCCTTCGACTCGTCCCGCTGCAGCTACAGCTACAGCTAGAACGCTCGCCCCTCTACCTCAAATTCGCTCTTCAGCTTCGTATCACTCGCCGGCGCCAGCCACCGCCGCTGCTCCTCCAGCGACTGCGCCTCCGCGCGACCGGCGATCAGGACCACGCAGGCCTGCCGGTCTCGAAGATGACACGCCCGCAGAGCAGCCACCGCGTGAGCTTCGCCTTACAGCTAGCTACTCGTAAAGTGTCCTCTGAGCTCACCGTCACCCGACTCTGAAAGGACCAGCCAAGACGGGCATGTTCGACTCGTCGTCGAGCAAGGTCGTGAGTTTCGCTCCGTCTCGTCTGTCGAGGATCACCCGTGAACACTCCCTTTCGGAGAGTCTTCCGGGGCGGGGTCGCTGGCCTGACTCAAGGGCAGCTCAGGCTGAGCGAGAACCTGACCCTGGCGGCCAAATTTCGCAGCTCTCCAACTACATGGCCGCCTCAAAGGCCCCACCAGAGCAGCGAGAGTTTGAACGGCACAAAGCGCTCGCACCACTGTACATGAAAGCAGCCGAGCACGCCATCAAGTCGCAGTTCCAGCCTGCGAACAATGCCGGCGCCGCCGAACCTGCCTCGGCTGCGGCCGCGCCGAGTCACTCGTATGCCGGCCCGAGTCGCCTTGCTCCACCGCCGCGAGCGCCTCCACCGATGCGCAACAACGTCAAGAAGGTCCGGGCTCTGTACGATTACGAAGGCGGAGGGTTGGAAGATTTGCCGATCGCAGAAGGGGAAGAGCTGACGGTTGTCGAAACCGGTGAGTCGGCCTGATTAGCCCGAACAGACGGCACAGCAAGGGCACTTTTCTTTTCTCGTGACCATCCTCATTCTGGGGGCCTTTGAAGCTTGAAAGGGGCCTCCAGTGGCCAGCTGCCGCAGCCAGTGCTGACCCTCTTATCTTCCCTTACGCAGTCTCGGGCGACTGGCTGAAGTGCCGCAACTCTCTAGGATCGGAGGGACTCGTGCCTTCCTCCTACGTGAAATGAACAGCCCGTTCTGCGTCAATCACTGCTGATTCTCCATGACCGGTGGGCCGGCGAGCGGTAGTCGAGGCGGGTCCGTTCGCGCTCCGTGCCCGTCCCGTCGCTTTGCGGACCTTATCATCATCTACGCTGAGGCGCGTCCTGAACGATGAGCGGGTTTAGACCCTCTTGCGATAGACAAAGTCGATAGAGGGTATTCGTCGGAATAGGCAAACCGTGCTATTCGCAGATTACGAAATCCTCCACCCCGACCGGCACCACTTTGAACCGGGGCAGCTGCACCGTCTCGGTCCGACTTATCCCGCCCAGTACGCGACACTAGCAAGACATGGCTCACGACCCGACTGTGAAGGGCCTCGGCGCTCCTCCCGAGAAGTTTGACGGTTCCGGACTCCGGTTCCTCATCGTCCACGCCCGGTACGTTTCACCGACGATGACGAAACGCACAGCAGATACGCCAGCGAGCTCTGCAGACTGTGACCAACACTGGGAATAATCAAGGAGGCTGACTTTGGTGCGCGGCGCGTCGTGTTCTATAGATGGAACGAGTCGGTCATCACCCCACTCGTCAAAGGCGCCGTCGAAACGATGGAAAAGTACGGCGCCAAGCGGGAAAACATTGTCGTCGAGTCGGTGCCCGGCAGCTATGAGCTCCCTGTGGCATGCTCAAGGTGAGTCGGGCGCGTCTGATGCGCGCACAGTCGGGCTGCCTCCCTTCTTGCCGGAACGCGGCTTTCACGCGGAAACCGCTCAATGATCCTGACTATCTGCGACGCAGAATGATCGCGGCTTCGCAGATCCAGGCGTCAGCAAACGCGACCGACCTGATGGGCGCCTCGAGCCTCCTGGCCGACCCTTCGGCAACCACTTCTCCGACGACCGCCAACGCTCCTCTCAAGGGTCCCTTCGCCGCCGTCATCGCCATCGGAGTCCTCATCAAGGGCTCGACGCAGCACTTTGAATACATCTCGGACGCTGTCACGCACGGCCTCATGAAGATCCAACTCGAGACGGGCGTCCCCGTCATCTACGGCGTGCTGAACTGCAACACGGACGAGCAGGCGCTACAGCGGGCAGGCGTCGGTCGCGAGACCAAGGGACACAACCACGGCGAGGACTGGGGGGCCGCAGCGGTCGAGTTGGGCGTCAAGACGCAAAGGTGGGCAAAGGGGAGCATCTGAGCGGTCGAGCCAGAGAAAGGAGTCGAGTGGCTCGCGATCGTCCTCATCTTCGGACGTAGAGAAGGTGAGCCATATGACGAAATGGACACCACCAACATGCGCAATTTAGATCGTTTGCGACTCAAGACTTTGCGCAGGCCTAGATTTGGAACTCGCATCGCGCTCTCCTGAAATCCGGCCCTCCACTTTGCGACGATCCGGGGTCGAACGCAGCAATACCAATCGGCAATTGTCGAACGAGACGTGCGAGGTCCAGCTTCGGCTGCTACAGCACGCTTTGGCACTATAGAGCACTCGTTAGCCATCCAGGGTGGGCTTTCATAGGTCCGACTGAGCCTCCGAGCCAGGACCAGCTCGCCAGCAGTTTCAACCTCGTCGCAGCGAGTCGTACGTTCTTCGCAGTCCAGAGCCAGGCCTAAGGAACTCCATCCGGCTAGCAGTTTTCTGGCATCGACGACTCTCCTTGTCCTTTCGTGCATAACCGTTCACTATGCTCGAGCGATTGTCGCTCAAATCTGGCGTTCGACGTTCTCGGTCCAGCGCGGCGAGCGCGACGAACGTCGGCCGGGCGCCGTTCCTCTTGCGCATTCGGAGCTCTACTTGGTTCATTGCGCTCGCTGTGTCTATTGGCAGTGAGTTCCCGTCGATCAGGGAGGACGCGTGGGATGCCTCTAGCAAGCGGCAGGTTAACTCGTTTCGTTCGCAGTCCTCGTCGATCTCGCATCATACTCCCTGGCGGTCCCGGTCATTCCCTTTCGCCTCGAACGCCTCCACTATCATCGCGTTGGCGACAAGACGGGGTATCTCGTAGCCGCATACGCCGGCGGACAGATCGCGTCAACGCCCCTGGTCGCCTACGTCGGCGCGCGATGGCGGAACCGTCAAGTCCCGCTTGTCGTCGGGCTTTGCTCGATGATCATCGGTGAGTGCCGCAATGCGCTTGATTTCTCGCCCCATCCGAGAGTTCTGACTCTGTCGCTGGCGCAGCTACCATCATCTTCATGGAGGCGAAGAACTTTCAGCTCATGATTGTCGCGCGTATCCTCCAAGGCTTCTCGGGAACGACGCTTTGGTGCATCGGTCTCGCCCTTCTCGCCGACTCTGTCCCGGAGGAACGCATCGGTAGCGTGCTCGGCGTCGTTCTCGTCGGCTTCCCGATCGGCCAGGCGATTGGACCGCCCGTTGGTTCGTCGCCCCGTTCCGTCTTGCGCCGACGGTGGCCGACCCACTGACCGGACTGTTTTACAGGCGGCGCATTGTACGACAAGTTCGGCTACCGCGCGCCCTTCATCTTCATGCTTATTCTCGTCGGCGTCGACCTCTTGCTCCGACTCTTGATGATCGAGAAACATGCTGCCCTCCAATATATTCGCGCGGGGCACTACATCCCGAACTTTGAGGCACCGGGATACGTCGATCCTTTGACCTCGTCGACGTCGCTCCACGATCTCGATGGGACCGTGTCCAAAAACAACGCTAGCGTCGACGATATGGCACTCTTCGACCCGGACACCGTCCCACTAGCCCGCGCCGAAATGGACCAGGGCCCGAACGACCTCAAATCGCAATTCATCGGCTATTGGCACATGCTCCAGAGCCCGCGCGCGATGACGACGATCCTGTTGACCCTCGTCAACGGCTTTGTGGCCGGCGGGATGCAAGACACCGGCCTGACGCTGTACCTGCAGCACCGCTACCACATGACGTCGTCCGGCGCCGGTCTCGTCTTCCTCGGCCTTGTCATCCCGGTCTTCTTCGTGAGTATTCCCTTGTCTCCCAGCGAGCGCGGGAGGAGAAACTGACCCTTGCCCTGTTAGGCTTCACCACCCGCCGGATGGGTAAGTGGCGACTCGAAAATCCTCGCGCAGAGCGCGGTAGCTGACCGTGAAGGCTGATGCGCAGCTGAGCGACAAATACGGCACGAAGTGGGTCATGCTCGGAGGCGTCGTGCTGAGCATCCCCATGTTCCCACTCCTCATCATCAAGGTCTCCCTGCCGGTCTTCATCGTCCTTCTCTCTGTCCTCGGTGCGTGTCGACTCAAATGGCCGTTTCGACATCGAAAGCTGACCAAAGCCGCCGAACCGCAGGCGTCGCGATCGCGTCCTTTGTCACTCCGACGACGACCGATCTCGCCCTCGTCGCCGCGGGCTCCACGAGCATCAAGACGGCGCAGATCTTTGGCGTCTTCAACCTGGCTTACTCCGTCGGCGCGCTGATCGGTAAGCCTGCTTTCTCACTCAAGACGTCGAATGCTTCTCCGTGCGCGCGGAAGCGGTCGCGCGCTCGATAGAGCAACCTGCGCAGGCCCAGGTGCAACACTTGCGGACGGGCTCGCAGGCAATGATACGCTTCCGGAGGGAGCAATGAGCGAAAGCTGACATCACGCCATGGACGCAGGCCCCGTCGTTGCCGGCGGCCTTCTCGCACGGCTCGGCGTCATGCACGGCTGGATCGCCCTCGCCGGTCTCTCGGCCGGTCTGACTGCCATGCTGGTACCCCCCATCCTCATCTTTGTCGGCGGCCCACTCAATTGGCATCGGTCCGACGCCGACAAAGTGCCGACTGTCTGAGCTGATGTAGACGCCTCTTCACTATGTTGTTCCTCACTGTATCCTGTAGCGCACTCACACCCCCCATGAGCGACGAGATGTGTGGAGGCAGACCAACTAAAGAGGAAGACAGCTCGGATCCCGCCGCCCTCGGACTTCGCAATGCGAAGTCGGCGTCATCTCCCAGATGGCCGTCCTCGAGTATGCGGCTCCTCAGCCCGGAGCCGATCTGAGTTCGCCTCCTCCCTTCCATCCTCCTTCGCTCTCTCTCTCCCTCCCCTCACCAGTTGCTTCGTAAGGTGTCTCCAAGTTGAGGCTACTCTCTGCGCGTATCAATTCTAGGCAGTGAGTCTAGGTGCATGGTCGCGTCCTTGCCTCCCTTCCTCACGTGCGCCGAGGAGCCGCTAACTTGGAAATCGAACGCGGCGACAGACAAATAATAGTGCACTCCTCACGGTGCGAGGACAGAGCATGCTCGCGCGAGTGCGTCGGCGACTCCGACGATCCGATCCGGACCCTGCATCCTTGCGAACCGAGGCGCCGGCCGCCAAGTACGAGCGGGCGCCGATCTTGCTGCGCCAACGCAGCTCGACCTGGTTCATTGCTCTTGCCGTCGGCTTTGGAGGTACGTGATACGGCTTATTTCATGGATACTAAGAGACGTCATCGACCTCCGAGCTCGTGCAGTCCTGGTCGATCTATCGTCCTATTCTCTCGTGGTGCCGGTCGTGCCCTTCCGATTACAGGCGTTGGGTTACGGAGACGTCGGCGGCAAGACCGGATGGCTTGTCTCTGCCTACGCCGGCGGTTTGATCGTCTCAAGTCCGGTCGTTGCCGTCATCGGCGCGAAATACAAGAACCGGCAAATCCCACTCTTCCTCGGTTTGCTGTTCATGGCAGCTGCTGTCGTCATCTTCATGGAGGCGAAGACATTCGGTGAGCCTCCGACCGGGTCCGACTGCGCTCTTTGCTCGCTCACCAGACCGCAAATGCACAGCTTTGATGGTCGTGGCTCGAATTCTGCAGGGATTTTCCGGGACAGTGCTTTGGACGATCGGCCTGTATGTCGAATTGCGAAGAAAGATGCGACACTATGGAATATTCACTAATTTTTGGCCCCCAGTGCACTCGTGACCGATTCCGTGCCGGAGGAACGGGTCGGAACAATCCTGGGATTCGTGATGCTCGGGTTCTCCTGCGGCCAAGCGATCGGACCGCCTGTCGGTGCGTCAGGGCTGGCGCATGAAGATCTCATCTCGCAACTGACTTACGCCTCCCGAACAGGCGGCGTTCTCTACGCACGCATGGGTTACCGGGCGCCGTTCGTGTTTTCCCTCGCGCTCATCGGCGTCGACCTGCTCTTGCGACTCTTCATCATCGAGAAACACGTTGCGCTCAAGTACATCCGTGCTGGCCACTACATCCCAGACTTTGAGGCACCGGGCTATGTCGATCCGACCCAAACAATCGACTCACAAAAGACGGTGGCGATCTCCCCGGTTGCCGGGTCGGACAACAAGGACGCTCTGGTAACGCCCGGCGGCAGCGCTCGACCGACGGAAGGAGACGGCGATGGGTCGTGGGCAAGAGACGCGGGCGACGACACCGCCGACGATGCTGAAAAGGCGGGATCTGGCGGGGTACAAAGCAAGATCCCTTCTCACTGGATCGGCCTTTGGCACATGCTGTCGAGCCCCCGGGCGATGACGACCTGCGTCCTCACGCTTCTCAACGGCTTCATCGTCGGCGCTCTACAAGATACCGGCTTGACGCTCTACCTCGAGACTCAGTACCACCAGACATCTTTCGGAGCCGGTCTCATCTTCCTAGGCTTTGTCATTCCGACTTTTTTCGTGAGCTTATCTAGTTATGCTTGGCGATACGGTTGTTGACTTGCTTCCGCACAGGCGTCCCCGCTGGCGGGATGGGTAAGACTTGCCTCCTTGAAATGTCAAGAGTCCCAGGGCGGGATGACTGACCAACCCGATCCCGCTGTCGCACAGCTGGTCGACCGATGGGGTACGAAGTGGATCATGGTCTTCGGAACCGTTCTCAGCATTCCGATGTACCCGCTCTTCATCATTAAAGGGCCGCTCCCTTTGTTCATCTTCTTCCAGGCCGTGCTCGGTGAGTGGCCGGACGTACCCTAGCACGTGTGCTCAAGTACTGACATTCAGGACGCGCCGCGTAAGGCGTTGCGATTTCGGCGTTCATCACGCCTACGACCGTCGACTTGGCCTTTGTGGCTGCGCAGACGCCGAGCATTACGACCGCGCACGTCTTTTCCCTCTTCAATCTGGCGTTCTCCATAGGTTCGCTCATCGGTAGGTCTCGCAAGGAGTGCTGGCTGAACTCTGCCTTCCAGGCGAATGCTGACATTTCGCTCGAAATCTTCGTTCGGCGCGCGGCGGGTAGGTCCTATCGTCGGCGGCCAAGTTATCTCCAAGCTCGGCGTCATCAAGGGCTTCGCAGTCATATGCATCCTGGCGGCGGGAATGACAGCGTGTATACTACCCGCGATCGTGATCTATAGTGGGGGGCCGCTCAAATGGAGCCGATCTGCGAACAGCGCAGACGATCCTGACCTGGAGGGGAAGGAGGTGACTTCTTAGACTGTAGAGCTCGCAAGCTTTTGACACTACTCTCTATAGACCATGAGATGAAGAACATGACTGTACACCAAGCAAGCTAGACAGTATCGCTACGAGACAGGGAAAGATGCAACAGAGGGGATGACGGACAACGGGAACAAGCGGCGGCGTTCAAGAGGATGCGTGGCGGCATTACTTCCTCGCCTTTTTGGGAGCGGGCCCCGCCGCGGGTGTACTAGCGCGTGAAGAAGCGCCGTCATCGTCTGCGCCGTTGAGCGGGGTCGAAGTCCCGGTCGCCGCCTTGCGTTTCCGCGGAGCGGCGGAATCACCGCCTTCCGACTTGCGAGCCCGGCTGCGCTTCGGTGCTCCACCCTCGCCTGCCTCAACGCCGGCGACCTCTTTCTCGACGAGGGAGATCAGAGTCTGGCAACGACGAGCGATCTCGGCCGCAGTGCGCTGCATTCGTCGAGGGTGAGCACGCCATCTGGACGAAAAGAGAGAACGATGTGCCGACATACCGACTTCATGAACCAATCGAAGCGGAAAGCGGGCCACTCGTTGATGTCGCGCTTGATCTTCTCGTAGGTATCGTCTTGCCCGACGCCGTACTTGGCGACCTCAACGAGCAGGAACCGATCCTCGTCTTCCGAGTACGACTTGCCCTTGGTCTGGTTCGCGTAGGTGATCTTGAGCTGCTGCAGCGGGTGCTGCACCTCCTCGACCTTGCGCTTAATCATCTCGGTCTGACGATCCCAGCCCTCGCGCTTGCTTTCTGCCGCTTCGATCTTGGCGATGATACGCTCATGGTCTATAGAGCGCCGTGGTGAATGTGAGCGTCGGAAGCGAGCGCGAACTTTGTGGAACGACATACCTTCGAGCTCTGCGTGGCGCTCCCAGAAGACCAAAGCGTACTCCTTGATCTCTTCGACGGACTTGTGCGGCAGCTCCAGCTGGATGCCCGCGTAGTTGTCCCTGGCGAGAGATGAACAATGTCAGTCCGGAGGCAGACCGAGTGCGCCCCACGATCATTCTCCACTCACCGCCCCGAATTTTCCGAGCCCTTGACGAAGGCGAGGAAGTCGCGCTTGTTCCAGTCGGTGAAGCCTTGGCCCATCAGGCTGTCCTTCTCCTCCTTCTCCTCGGCAGTAAGCGGCTCGGCGTTGTCGATGGCCTCTTGCTCGGCCTGCCGCTCGGCCTCAAGTTCCTCCGCCGGAACATTCGGATCAACGCGGAGAACCGCCTGCTCGCCCCTGGTGCGCTGCGAACGAGGCCAGCCGAGTCAGGTCACTCACGTCGTCGCGGCCTCCGAATCCGCTCACTCACCTTGAAGTACAGGCGATCCTTCTCCTGCAGTTCTTGCACGCGTTCGGGGAAGAACTTGAATCCGTCGTCGACGAGCTGGCGCGGCCGGCGGCTCCGCGGCTGACCCGGACGACCAGTTCCCGGCGCAAGCGTGCCGCGGTAGTACGCGTCGACAGAGTAGTTGGTCTTGCGTTCGCGCTTCGAAGGTTCGATCCAGAGCAAGTTGCCGAGCTTCGCGCCGGCCTTGCGGCCACCGTACTCCTCGCCTTCCCAGGTCGTCGTCTGCCCTTGAGCCGCCGTCGAGTTGAAGATCTGAAGTTGATCAAAGTTGAGCGATGCGAACTTGTCGTTCAGCTTGGCCGTCTTCTCCTCTCCGTGACGGAGGATGTTTTCGATGTCATCGTCGACCGCCATCGACTCGGCCGTATTGATGATTTTTTCGGCGCCGTGCTGGATCATGTCGACGAGCTCGTCCTTGCTCGCCGCGGTGGACGACTTCTTCGTCTCGCGGCCCTGTTGAATGACGAGCTGATCGAGGCGGAGCTTCTGCGCGGCACGCTCGAGCACCTTCTCCTCGACGGCGTTCTCTGTGACGAAGCGGAAGACGTAGACTTGCTTCGTTTGACCGATACGGTGAGCGCGGTCCATCGCTTGCAAGTCGGCTTGCGGGTTCCTGTTCCGAGCGACGCAAAGTCAGCTCGACTGCTTTCGGCGACAACGTCCGATGGCCGGACCACATACCAGTCGGAGTCATAGAGCACGACGCAGTCGGCCGAGACCAGGTTGATACCGAGACCACCAGCGCGGGTCGTAAGCAGGAAGATGAACTTCTCCGAGCCGGGCTTGTTGTAGGCGTCGATCTGCTCCATCCGGTCCTCGTGCGCGGTGTTTCCGTCGAGACGGCAGTATTCTGATAGCGAGTCGACAAGGCTCAGCGCAAGTCGCTAGAAGAGATCCGAGCGGAATGACGGGCACAACTCACGGTACTCCCGGAACAAGCAATAGTCCTCGAGGATGTCGAGGACTCGACTCATCTGCGAGAAGATGAGGACGCGCGAACCCTTTGCCTTGAGATTCTTCAGCAGCTTGTCGAGGACGACCATCTTGCCAGCGGCTTCGACGAGGTGCTCGTCCGTCGTGAACGGAGGACCAGGCTCGGCGCCGTCAAAGAGGTAGGGGTGGTTGCAACATTTCTGCGGGCGGCCGAGCAGTGTCAGCGGCATGCAGTTCGACGTCCCACGATCCGAGAGCGACACGCACCCTCAACTGCATGACGATGTTCTGCAAGCGCGTCTTGCCCTCCTTCTTCCCGCTCGCGCCGTTGACGGCGTCGATATCCTTCTCGAGGATCGACTTGTACCACTTGCGCTGCAAGTCGGTCATGCCGACGTAGACGTTGACCTCCTTCTTTGGCAGCAAGCTCTTCTCGACGTCCATCTTGACGCGACGGAGGAGGAAAGGACGCAGGACGGCGTGCAACTGCTTGACGACCTTGTTCGAGGCCTCGTCTTCAGCTTTGGCTTCCGCAGCAGCGTCGGCCGTCGAGCCCGCCGTCGCCTCGGCTCCGGCAGCCTGCACAGCCGCATCCGACGTGTCGCCCTGCTTCTCGAACCAGGCATCGAAGTCGGCGACGTCCGAAAACACGTCCGGCAGGAGGAAGTTGAGCAGCGCCCAGAGCTCGTGCAAGTTGTTCTGCAGCGGGGTGCCGGTGATGAGGAGGCGGCCGCGCGAGTCGAAGATACGGACGATCTGAGACAGCATCGAGTCGACATTCTTGATGCGGTGCGCCTCGTCGATCACGATATACTCCCAGACGAGCTTCTTGAGCGCAGACTTTTCGCGCAAGCAAATCTCGTACGACGCGAGCAGGATGTCGAAGTCGCCGTGGAGGATCTGGTTCTGCACGATTTCGGCCTGCTCGACACGCGCGTGCATCAGTCCGTGCTGACATATAACAGCGAAAATAGTCCTCATGGGACTTACTCGCTCCTCCTTCGTGCCCTTGAGGATGACGGTCTTGAAGCCCGGGACCCAACGGTCAATCTCGCGCGCCCAGTTGTCGAGCGTCGACTTCGGTACGACGATCAGGTGCGGTCCGTGAATGCCGCGAATGAACTTGAGGTAGCCGAGGAACGAGATGGTCTGGAGCGTTTTACCGAGACCCTGTTGCATCATACCGAAGCACGTCAGCGGGAACTCGACCGCAGCGCTCGAGAAGCCGAGCTTACCATCTCGTCCGCGAGAATGCCGTTGATACCGTTATAGTGCAGACCGCACATCCAGTTCAGGCCTTGAACCTGATACTCGCGCATCTTGCCGCCCTTGACGTCTGCGCCAGCAGGGGACTGTCAGCCGGACAGGATGAGAGCGCGAACACTGTGCTGCGAACGTACAAGCGGGGGACTCGGTGAAGACAAAGGGACCATCGCCCTCTGCGAGTCCATCAGTCTCCTTCTCCGCCTCGAGAAGCTCGGCGTCCTCGTCCTTCTCCGACTTGCGTCCCCGTGACTGCGCGGCCTTGCCACGACTGTGAGGACGGAGAAGACTTGTCAGCGTCCTTCCATAGGCGACGACACGGAGTACACCGGACTGACCGCCCCTTTGCCTTTCCGGCACTCTCGGCCTCCTCGAGCAGCTTGGCAAAGTCGGGGTCACGCTGAGCCTGTAGAACAGCAACAGGTCTGATCGTCAGTACAGTGAGACGCGAGCGCTGATATTGCAGAGGCTCACTTTGAGGTCGCAAAAGTGCTTGAAGAGGTCGGTTTGGCCAAGGAGGTACGTGAAGCGTTTGATCGAGTCGGCAGACTTGAGAGACGCTTGAGTCGTCCGCCTCGATGCGAGCTGAAGTTCGGCGAGACCTGGTGAGTACGGGGAGTATAGTGGATCGAGGGCAGCCGAGCAGAATGTCCGCTCACCTTGTCGTCCAGTTTGCGCTTGGCTTCCTTCTTGACGGCGGTCTTGGTCTTTGGCTTGCCATTACTGGTAGCACTCTGCATGACCGTATTGCCTTCCGAATCGTACTCGGCGTCATCGTCGTCCTCCTCATCTTGCGCGTCGTCCCCGGCGACTTCGTCGCGGCGCTCTGCGTCCTCGTCCGGACCTCCTGCGGTCGAAGGGACGCGCGAGATCTCGTTCGACTGCGGGATGTAATCGCTCAGGACGTCGGCGCCCTCGACAGAGGGAGTCGGGAGCTTCGAAGCGCTGGTCGACTGCAGAGCGAGTGAAGGAACAGAGCCAGGTGTCAATGACGCTGCTATGCCGCTCGCGGGACGGTGCGAGGCTTTGCGCGCGACCGTAACGCGTCATCTGAGTCGGAAGAGGATATTCACTCACGGCCATAGCGGCTTGTGGCGCGACGGCGACGAGTTGGGCTTGTGGAGGCGAGAAACGCGCTTCTTCGCTTCGCGACCTGTGTCGCGTACGATCTAGGGCAGCAGAGCTCGCTCGCGAGGTTCGGCCGCGGCGATTCGTTCGCTAAGAGTGTCTGACACGAGTCGTGGAAGTTCACAGCGTCCTCGTTGGCGTCTCCGCGGCAACCGTCTCGCCGAGCGGAAGCGCTTTACCAGCGCGAGATTACTACTCGCATTACTGTTGGTGGACTAATGGGATATCGATTAGTATTCCCGCTACGAGGTTTTGCCCGCAGCTTGACACAACTTTATAGCCGCTCTGGCGATGAGTGCACGTCGAACTTGCACATCTATGCTACAGATGTAGGGACACGGGTTGGGACAATAGCGCCGCTTCACGGAGAAGAACTCCGAGACGATCCCTCCGCGACCTCTTGCTGGATCGGCAGCGTAGTCTCTGGACGCGCAGGCAGCGGTGGTCGATCGGCGGCAGGGGTGGACTGTGCGTCGGCGCGCACCGGAAGTGGCGGCGGGCTGCGTGCCATTGCAGGCTGTTCCGAGCTCGAGACCGCAAGACCCGTCGCGCTCGGCTCTCGGGCCGGCAATGCTGGACGCTCGGTCTCCGCAGGGTCAGACAACTCGCCAGACAGAGTCCCGTCCGGACCGAGGTTGGCGCTGGTCTGCGACGAAGCCGGCTCCTCCGTCGGCGAGACACGTGCGGTCGACGGGGGATCCTCTCTGCGTTCGATGCTCGATGTTCTTGCGAGGTCTCCCAGGACCGGCTGCGGCGGCGAAGTCGCGTTCGACCCGAGGTGATCTTCGGCAACCTTCTTCTTCAGGTCCTCGTTCCGTATACCCGGGACCGCCATGGTCCGCCGGCCATATGTCGAACCCGTCGTCGCGCCGTACCCGCCGGCGTAGGATGTCGTCGCGGACAAAGAGGAAGACGCGTTGTGCATCATGGATGGCTTCTGGGGCGAAGTCGACGGAGAGGAACGCCCAACGGCGGTCGAAGGAGAGAGCGCGAGGGAGGGCGTTGAGGCGGCAGGAACTAGTCGAGCCGACGAGGGAGACGTACTGAGGAGGCTGGAGCTGCTCAGCGAACCGGCCCGACCGCGAGGAGGGGTATCCGGCGCAAGCGGAAGAGGCTTGGTGACGTGAGCGTCAATGTCGCCAAAGTAGCCTGCGGAGCCGGCGGCGGTCGAACTGTCGCGCTCGCGGCGATGCTCGCGGTACCGGTCTGCACTACCGTCCCGTCCCTTTTCAGGGCTCTCACCGACGACGTTGTCAAAGTCTTCGCTGCGGGGCGAATCTTTGGCAGCACGCTTGGCTGCCCAGTTCGCGCCCCAACGCCGCATGCTCTCCTTCGCACTGGCGACGCCTGCCGCGAGCGCCTCCTTGTCGCTTGCGCGCGTTCGCCAGCTCGAAAGCAGGTTCGATGTACTGCTGGAAGCGGTAATGCTGCCGGCGTCGTCGACCGATGCCGACACGGCGTGCCTCGGGTGGGACGGCGGCGGGGCCGGGAGCGGCTGGACAGCGGCAGGTGGAGAAACAGTCGACATGACCGACGCGGCGTCTCGTACTGGAGAATGAGATCTGACCCACGAAGGTCGCATCGGGAGTGCAGGCGGGTTGGTGATCGTATCGGTTTCGAGAGCATGCGTGTGCTCGGCAGATCTGGCCGAGCCCGCCGCCGATGAGAGGGAAAGCGTGTCCGTGTCGTGCGTCGAGGGTACGACATGCACTTCGCTCGCATCCGAGTGGTGCAACTCGCTCGTGACTGCCTCTGGGGAGTCCGTCAAACGGGGAGTCGCGTTGGATCCTGCGATGCGCACAGGGTCGAGTCCACCGTCGCTCGATCCGGCCGCAGAAGCCTGGACGGTGTCGACGCGGCCGACCCGTGCAATGACTGCGTCCGCTTCGAGCTCCCTCGCCCGTTCGACCTCGCGTTCGCGCTGCCGTTCGCGTTCGCGGCTTGCGGCCCGTTTGGACAAGATGTCCTTCAACTTCGCCGCCGAAATGTCATCGCGCGCGCGGTCTTCGACGACCTGGGCTGGCGGGTGTACCGATGACGTCGTATCGGTCGAAGCGAGACTGAGTACGGACGGAGTGCGCGTGAAGAGGTCCGGCGCGCTCGCGCTGGCGGAGTTGCTGCCGAGGCCAGCGTTCGCCGTCTTGTTGCTGTTGCCGTTGCCGAACCATGTCGACTTTCGTTGCGAGCCACCTTCAGCTGATTTCGCGCTCGTCGATGCCGGTGTTGAGGTATCGCCCGGCGCCGATGCGTTCTTCGTCTGCTCCCGCCACTGAGCAAAGCTCGCGCCGAGTCCGGCAAGACTCGAAACGCTCTTTGCCGACGAATTGGACTTCTTGCGACCGGCATCGCCTGCGAGTGGTCCGACCGCGGGGGCAGACTTGTCGGGGTGATCTCCCTCACTCGATCGTCGTCGACGCATAGCAGCTGTCGGTCGCAGACCGTCGGCCTTCGCACTCAAGCTCGGCGCCAGCGCCGAAGTGGTGGCCTCTTCGCCGACAAGCTCCTCCTCTGGGATGTCTTCGTTCGTGACTTCGCGGTCATCGCGTTTCGGACCGTTGAGCTCTTCTTCCGGCGACGGCTCGGGGTCACGGAGGAAGTCGCCGTAGATTCCACCACGCGACAGCGGACAAGCCGCGGTATTGAAGAACGAGAGGTCGTCCATGTGAGGCAGTACGACCGCCTCCATGACCTGCAGAAACACGGGAGTGGGTCAGCTCCAGACCTTCCTCGATCTGCGATGCGCCGCTCACCAACTCGCGGATCCGCGATTCGATTGGTCCCGTGACCATGCTCCACTTGATCTGCCTCGTGCTGACGACTGGCTCGACCGACAGGACCATCTTTGGTGGCGTCGTAAAGCCGAACCAGATGCGATTCGAGGGCGGCTTCTTGACCTTGAGCAGCATGGTCCCTTCGAGCTCTTTCAACACGATCGCGAGAACGAGGCGGACGGTGTACGGCTTGAAGCGGCTGCCGAGCGAAATCGTCGCCTCCGTTTCGATTGTGACGCGAGCGTTGCCGACGTAAGCGACGTGCATCTCCAAGCTCGCATCGCCGTCTGCGGTCAGCTCCTTCAGCATCGGTTTGCTGAAGAGCGGCGCCGACGAGCCGACCTGCACCTCGCGGACCTGGATCTCGGAGAGCATGGTCGGAAGCTTGACGCGCTTGAGCTTGCGGACGATCCGGCTCGTGATGTACTCTTCGACAGACTTGGTGCGATACACGGCGAGGAAGACCCGGCCGAGGAGAGCGTTGAGCCATCGCATCGGGATGGCTTCCGGTTGTTGGTCGATCGCTTCGACGAGACGTGCCATGTCCTCCGAGTCGAACAGGCTCCGGTCGCGCGCAACGTCGGCGGCAGCAGACGGGGACCCGAATCGCGACGAGAGCTGCAAGGAGTGGTACCAATCCTCCTTGTCGCTGTTGACGCGCGCAAAGAAGAACCACGGCGTGTGCTGCGAGTCGAGCTTGTCGGACGCCGAATCGAGGAGCGAATCGACTGCGGTTTCCGACTTGGGTCGGAGTTGGATCGCAGTCCGCTTGGCAAACAGCTCGCCGTCGACGTAGTCCTCCGGATAGATCAGGACGTCGTACGCCGCGACCTCGATCGCGGCCCAGCACTCGATCTGGTCTTCGCCCTCGTAAAGGTACAGCGTCTTTTGCTTGAGGACGGCGTAGAAACGATCCTTGGGCCGCGTCCTGCGCGGGTCTTTGCTCCGATTGTCCATGAAAGACTTGTAGCTCGAGGCAAGCGTTCCGAGATAGGTCCCGTCGCCGTTGTCCTTGCTCGGCTCGTACGTCTTCCGGGCAGAGAGCCATCCTGCTCGGTAGACCGTGACCGGCTCGGCCTCGTCGCCATCCTTGTCGGCGGTCGACGCAGACGCGCCTGAAGTCCGCGCGGGGAGAGCGACGACCGGCGAGGTCCGGTAGAGGAAGAAGCAGAACGCCACGAGGCAGAGCGGTACAAAGGTGAGGCCTCCGACGACGTAGGCGCAAATCACGGTCAAAGCGCCGGCCATCTGCCAACGCCCACAGGGCAATTTGTCAGCCATCCATCTTGTGTGCGAGGGTTTGGCAGCCCTTTCGTTTGTTCGTTCGCGACACGACGAGCGATGACGAGGAAGCCCAGAAAGCCACCCTCGACTGGCGCCCAGTGGGTAAAGCCTGCCGCCGATCCGAGAGCGTTGACAGAAGCTCACCTCATGCGCAAATGTCCACTTGGCCGTCTGCGCTTCGCCGTTCTCTCGCGACGCGACGAGACGGTCGACTTCGGCTCGAGGTGGGGAAAGGACGAAGCGAGAGACGAACAGCGTGGACCGCTCGCGCACCGACAGGGGCTTGTCGGAAAGCTTTTGCTGTAGACCAGGCGAGGAGTACACAGAGAGAGGTCGAGCAAAGCGTAGGTGCCACGAAGTCCGATCGCAGAGAAGCCGCCGCCGAATCATCCGCGACTCCGTTGTCCGCTGCCCCTTGACTCTGCACATGCGCCTCCCCACTGCCGAGTGCTTATTCTTAGCGAGACTTGACGAGCTTCGCATCTTTATCTCGACAGCCGAGCCTCCATGCTGGCTCTGGCAGTCGCATGTCCTCGCGTGTACTTTCGCCCTGCGCCGCCCTCACGCGAGATCGCCATAGCCACTCATACAAGCTACTTGCACGGAACTTAGAGGTTCGTGCTCCCTGCCGCGCGCTCCGGCCTCCTCCCTGCGCCTGCGGTGGCTCTCAGTCGCCTCGCTCCCATTCTATCACCGTCGCGCCATGCGGGAAGCTGCCGCTCAGCATCCAGTCCATCTCCCTCGCGTTCGAGCGTCGAATGTACACGATTGCTACTGTATTGGACCTCTACAGGCTGCGAATGCTGGCTCTTTGTGCCGTTGAGATTGTCAGCTCGATTTCGCGTTGGGATCATTTGCTTGTCTCCTAGCGCAGGCTGCAGATTACGCATTCGGACCGGCGCCGACCTCGCCTGACGGTAGGGATGGCATGCTGATCAATCTGCTTCCCTCATCAGGAGTTGCCGGCCTGACGATTCGTTCGCATAATCAGAATGCCGCGACTATCCTGCCTGATGGCGACGACGGTCCCCGATCCCTTGTCCCGAAGTCAATGGAAGGCGTTCATCAGCAGCATCTGCAGGCGGGTCGGCGGTCCGCGGAGCGCACGCATGAAGCTAGTCTTAAGTGGAGGTCGCGCTAAGCTTGCCGGCCGCTGCAGCTGGCGTTCGCGCTCGGCAGCCGAGGGACGCCGTTCAATCGAGGCCAGTCGCGAGCGCTAGCTCGTATCTGTAGACTGCAACAAGTGCACCGCACATGGTATCACGCAGGTCCGAGCATGCCACAGGCGAAGTCAAGGGCGCTAGCATCCACGTGTTTATTCGGACGGACGTCGTCGAGAACGCGCTCTTTCGCCGACGGCTGGTCGGCTTTCGCTGCGCATGCGACCTATGATCTCGACGTGCACGTTACAGCACGCGGTCGCCGGCGGCGCAAGATCGCGAACTTTCGCCGCTTTCGTCGTCGTCAGGGCCTGGCGTGCATCGCTTCGGCGCCGCATTCACTGATCGGAACGGAGGCGATATGGATGCCCGAGCCGATAGTATTACACCTCATGCGGTCCCCTTCTGTAGCGCGCGCGATGCTCACCTTCTTCTGACCTCGTGCGTCACTCTTCCCAGAGCGACCTGAAATTGCGCGATTCTGATTCGCTGCTGCGAGGCCGACGTCGAAAAGAACACGCCGACCGGCAATCGGATCAGAAGGCGCGCTTCTTCGCAGCATTCGAGACCTTCTGCGAACGCCTTCGGACATCGAACGCGAGCACAGCCACCGTACGTGGAGGCAGCGAAAGTTCCGCCCGCGCGGCGCGCCGTTACGTCGGGAGTGCTCGATCAGTCCCTTCCCGCGAATGTCGCCGGTTCTGTAGCTCTCCTTCCCTCCCTTCCCTCCTCTTGGAACTCGCACGCGTCAGAGCACACCTGCGCAACATGACCACCATGTTCGCCCTGCTCAGCCTATTGCCTCTGCTGGCCACGATCGGACAAGCGTTATCGGCGGACCAAATCCGCAGCGTGTTTGGCACTTCAGACCTCGTCGGAGCGACCAAGACCCTGCCACGCTTCAATTTCAGCGTCGTCGCCAACGCGAGTACGTGCAGCGCTAATCGCGGCCAGGTCCGAGCGGAATTGACCCGGTCCGGACCGCAGGTCACGCCCTTTATGTGCTCAACTCGAGCACTCCCGTCGACCAAATCGGATGGCTCGGGACCGGGACCGGATCGGTGCGTACCCTCACACGTACAGACGCCTACGAGGACCTGCAAAGACTAACATGTGTCCCTTGCAGTCAATGGGGAACGCCGACTACATCATCGCCTGGCCGCACGTCTCGGGCTCGTCTGCGAACTGGACCATCTCGCACCGGATCCCGGGACATTCGTCGCACGACATGCCGCAGCTTGCGTCCTCCTCAGCCGGTACCGACACCCAAGCATACTATCAGCTCGTGCCCGAGTTGACGACGACCGATCCGTCGGCTTCATACGGCGCTGTCGCTTTCCTCCGTCCTCTCAACGTCGGATCGAGCTATCCGATCAAGTCGAGTGCACAGGCAGCCCTCAACAGCGACCCGACCGAGTTTGTCTACGCTTCGGGGAGTAAGAACCCCGGCAGCGCGAACGAAGGAGCGAGCTTTGCGCAGCATGATCAAGTACGTCAGCGGGCCGCACCCGCTCATCGGAGCCTCCGTCGCTGACTTGTCCGCTGCGCGCCCACAGGCCAAGGGTTCCACGTCTCTCAACATGACAATGCCGGTCAATCTAGCCGCAATGGTCGCCGGTTCGGCCGGTCCGAACGACTCGACCTCGAGTGGCTCTGGCAAGGGCTCGCACCGGAACATCCTGATCGCCCACGGTGAGTGGCTCGCTCTCAAGGGACCGGGACGACAACGGAGGTTGACCTCCTGTCTTTTTTTCTGCTCAGCCGTGCTTGGCTCCGTCGCGCTTGTAATTCTCTCGCCGCTGGCGGTGCTCATCGCGCGCTTCGGTCGGGATCGAATGGCATGGTTCCCGGCGCACTGGGTCCTCAATCTCGTCTCTGCGATTCTGATTATCATCACCTTCGCGCTTGGGACGTACGCGACCGGTAACGAGTTCAACGACACGCATCAACAGTGAGCCGCAGTCTTTTGCTCTTCACCCAGTTGGAACAACGTACTGACGATGTATGGCTCAGACTCGGTCTGGCAATCTTCATCCTCGTCTTGCTCCAGGCCACTCTCGGCCTCATCGGTCATCGGACTCAGCGAAACCGCCTCACGTCGTCGCGACCGTCTTACGCGTCGTACTCGTTTCTGCCCAGTCGCCCGTCCTTCCCCTTCGTTCGTCTTTCCCACGTCGTCCTCGGCCTCGTCACGATCGGCCTCGGCTACTGGCAAATCGAGACCGGCATTTCGGACGATGGCGAATGGCAGCAAAAGATGTCGGGTAGCGTCCCCAAGGCGGTCCAAGTCATCTTTTGGATTCTCGTCGCCGTCGAGGTCGCCGCCTACGTCCTCGCGTGGGCCTGGCACATTGGCGCGCGAGTGAAGAAAGGGCCCGTCAAAGGTGCAGCTGCCCGCGACGGACGCGCTAGCGACGAATCGACGCTCATGGACGACATGCCGCCTCCCGTGACCGCCAAACCGAGCCGGTTCTAGGCGCTCGTTCCGCTTTCTTCTTGGCTGTACCTACTATCGCATTCTCCCCTATTTCCACGCATGATTCCCTCGACGCAGTAGATTTCCTACCCCGTGCATTCGCGTTCGTGTCATACATGTGCTGTCTAGCTCGGACTTCTGTTGCATCCTCTCGCAGACCCGACAGCTAGTCCTCCTCTTCGGCCTCGCCTGCTCCCTGCCGTCCCTGCACAAACTCCATGGCGCGCTGCTTCACATTCTCGACGCCGTCCTCGTCACCATGGTCCTTCTCGAAACCGAGCCACTTTTTGAAGACAGACTTGCCCTTCTCTGTCGGGTGAACAGGTCTCGTCAGCCTGGTCGTGCGTGCTTCTGAAGTGTAGAGATGTGCTTACTGCTCGAAAGACGCTGCGCAAGGACGCGATCAAAGAGAGCGCGCACGCCGGCGATATTGCGCTGCTTGATCTCCATGTCGATGTAGACGAACCACAGGTCGAGGCGCTTCGGGTACGAGTCCATGATGCCCTCAAAAATTGTCCGTCCCCGCTCGGCGTCGCCGAGCTTGAACTCGAGCTGCGCAAACTTGGTGATGGTCTTGACATCTGCGGGTGGAGCGATCCGTCAGCACGGCGGCCCGCCGCGAGGTAAGTCGTGCTACGCACGTTTGCGCTTTTCGAGCGACTTCAAGCTTCTCGGTAAAAGCTCGCGGGCTTCGCTAGGACGACCGTGCGACAAGTAGTACTGCGCAAAGAGCGTCCAGACCTTGGAGCTCTGGGAGAACTTCTTGACCGTCTTCTTGAAAAGCTCCTCCTCGGCCTGTCGAGATGAAGAGAGTGAGCATCATCGATAAGCACGATCACGCGTGCGAAGTGACTCACATCGAGCTTGCCCGTCCTCTCGTAGATGTCGATCAGCCGAAGGTAGATCGTCTTGGCGTCGTTCGACTGCGCAGCCTCCTTGAAAGTCTCGTCTAAACTCGTTTCGTCGCCGTACGAGTTTTCGAGGTTGAGCAAGGCGACCCAGACGTTGAGCTTCTCCTGCTCTTCGCGGAAATTGATCGTGTTGATCGCTCGTCGAGCAATCTCGCGCGCTTTGTCGAGCTGAGAGAGGCCGACAAAGAAGGCGATGTACTGAATCCACAGGTAGGACGAATTCGGCGAGCCGAGCAGCATGCGTTCAAAGTCGGCGACGGACGTCGGCGCTTGCGAGTCGAGGTCGCCCGTCCGGTCATCGAGAGCCGAGAGGTTCGTCGCCTTGCGCTTCCCAGCTGCCACAGCGGACGAAACCGTTTGGGCCTCCTCGACTCGCTCGTCGTCCGAGCCCTCGTCGTCGCTCTCCCCTGAAGCGGCGCCGATCGCCATCTCCTCGTCCTGTTCGCCAGCAGCCCACGAGAAGCCGGCCGTCACGGGCAAAGACAGAGCCGAAGCCCCATTGGTACCGGACAGCTTGCTCGTTGACGCGATCGGAGCCTGCAGATGACGGATAAGCATGAGGAATCATCGTTGCGCCGAAGGCTACCGACTCTTAACGCACCTCTGACGCCTCCATCGACTCGTCCTCCTCACTCTCCCCGCCGTCTGAACCCGTCTCGTCTCCGGCTGCAGCGTTCATCAGGGCATCGACATCGATGTCGTCGCCCTCGTCACTGTCGACAGCAAGGTCCTCGTCGTCCGAATCGTCCCCCGCCAGCATCTCCTCCTCTTCCTCGCTGTTGTCCTCGCCTTCGGCAGACTCGTCCTCCGATTCGGACTGCTCATCCTCCGGGAACAGCGACTTCTTGAGACCGAGCGAGACCTTCTTGGTCTCGAGGTTGACTTCGAGAACGATCGCCTTGACTTTCTCGCCTTCTCGGACGTGCTCCTTCCAGCTGCCCTTCGTCTCGTCCGTGACCTTCGTCTTGTGGCAGAGACCCTGGACGTTCATGCCTTCGAGCCTGATGAAGGCGCCGTAATCCTCGATCCGCTTCACGGTGCCGCGGACGACCTGGCCCTTCTCGAGATCGGCTTCGGAGAGCGACGGGAGAGCGCTGTCGGCGTCCTTCTTGACAGTGGCAGACTTGCGGAACGACATCTCGACCTGCGACGCGACCTTGTCGACGCTGCGCAGAGGGAGCAGGTCAGCTTCGTGTCCGTCAGACTGGCTTGCGACGGGGGGAGCTTACGAGAGGATCTTGCCTTCCGCGAGTTGCCCAATCTGGAACCGCGGCTTCCATTCCTTGACATACTCGTCGAAAAGCTCTTTGATCTGCACCCGCGCCGTGATGTCGTGTCCAAGTTCGACGAAGACGCCAGCGTTGGCGATGCCCTTGACGAATCCGCGAACTTTCGCTCCGGGTTTCAGCTCGTCGAGGCTGGCAACAACAGGGTCCTTGACGTCGCCGGCCTCGAGGCCCTGCGCCACGCGCACTCGCGAAGCGCGGAGCGACAGATCCAAACGTCGCTGATTGTCGTCCTTCGCAAGGACGACCGCCTGCACGTTTGCGCCGGCTGGGAACACCGCGGACAAGTCCGTCTCGAAGTCATCGCAGAGCTCAGTGAGCGCGACGCGGCCACGCAGAGCGGCATTCTTCGAGCCGGCGAGCTGCACGAGGACGACACCGGACTGCAACCGAGAGGTGACGCGGCCCGGGTACAATGATCCGACCGCGAGGGAATCGAAGGTGATGCTCGACGTCGAGGCGGTTGAAGCGGACGACGAGGCGTTGGCCGCTTTCGAGGGGATCAAGCCGACAATGACAAAGCCTTTCTCGACATTCTTGGAGACGACGACGAGGTCCTCGAGACTTTGGCCCTTGGCGAGGGAGCTCTTGAGATCCGCGACCGAGACGGCGCGATGCCGGGCGAGCGTAGGATAGGCGAGGAGAGCCTTTGCGCCCGACGGAAGCAGCGACAGCACGAGGTTCGTCTCGTGGAGAGCCGAAATCGTTCCGGTGGTGACAGTGCCGATATCGAGCGCTTCGATTGAGGCGGAAGAGGATGCGGCAGAAAGGGTGGAGGCGGAGGGAGCGCCCGCCTGACGGGCGGACGCGACGATGCGACCGGTCGCAGCGTCGACCGAGATGATCCGGACCGGAACGACTTTGCCGAGCGTGAAGAGACGGCCGAGGTCCTGCACGTTGGTGAATCCCTCTGCCGCCTCTGCTGCAGGAATCAAGGCGCGGACGCCACCGAAGAAGTCCACGAGAACGCTCTTCTCGAGCACCTTGGTGACAGTCGCGTGCGACACCATGCCGACCTTGGCTTCCTCGGGACGCGTGATGATCGGCAGTTCTGTCGTCAGGAGCTGCTTCTTCAGGGTGAGAGCAACCCGATTCCGCTCGGCATCGACCGAGTAGACCTGCGTACGACCACAGCTCACTCAGCTCAAGTCGTCTCGCGTTCTGAAAGCAGACGCGAAAGTCACGCACGCGTGCCTTGACGGCCTGACCCGGCTTGAACTTCTTCTCCGGGTGCTTCAGGCGAATGTCCGCGTAGTGCAGAGGCCAGACGACGCCATCGACGTTTCCGCCCATACTGACGAACAGAGCGTTGTCGGCGAGGCGCTTGACGGTCCCCTTGACTTCGACGCCGACCTGGACATCCTGCACTCGCAGGAAGGCCTGCTCAATGACGGACGGTTGCAACGACAACTGCACGAGGTTGTCGACCTGGTTGTACCCAACGACTCGGCCCGGGTGGATCGAGCCGACCTTCCACGGACCATTTTTCGGGATCGTGTTGAGGTGGTCATCCGTGATGCGCGAGATCTGTTGGAAGGGAGGATCAGTATTCATAAGCTTGACCAGCCGCCATGATGAGGAGTGGCAGTACGGACGTGTACGAAAGCCGAAACGCCGTGCGTCTGCTCCGCCTGGCTAAGGTCTGGCAGGATCTCGCACGTCAGGCCCCACTCGTCATCGAGCGCGACGACCTTGACGCGCTTGCACTTCTTGCCGACGACGTAGGTCCGCTCGACCTCGGAAGACTCGTCGAGCTTGATGATGTGCGGCGCCATCGAGAGGGCGAACTTTTTCGGCGTAGTGGCGATCGAGTCCCACAAGAGTCGCGCTTTGATCTTCTGGCCCTGCTTGTAGTGGTCGGCGAGATCGTCGCCAGCGGGAACCGGCAGGTGGAAGCGATCGATCGTGCCGTCGTAGTAGCCGTGGAACTTGACATTCAACCCGGACGGCAGCACGGCGGTGACGAGAGCGGGGACGAGTTGAAGCGGAAGGAGGGAGGTGATGGAAGAGACAGCGTCCAAAGTCGTCGCGGCCAGGTCGGCCTTCTCGACGGTGACCGAGACGGTGCGCTCGTTATCGTGCATCTTGGTGATGCGGCAAAGCACCACCTGGCCGACATGCAAAGGCCGGGTCGGCGCGAGCTTCTTCGCATCGGCGAAAGGCAAGAAGGACGACAACGGCGGCAGGCCAAACGAGAGCGAGTATCCGCCATCTTCCACGTCGTGGACGGCAGCCGGCAGGGTGAAGCCGCGCTTCAGGTCGCCCTTGGCGATCCCCTCGTTGACCTTTTCCGGCTCGAGCGACAGTTCAATTCGTCGCGCTGCGCGAACGGTCTCATCGCCGTCACGACCGCCAATCTTGGCCTTCGAGTCGGAAGACTTGCTGGCGACGACTGCTGCAACGACCCACTGGCCGGTGTGGAAGAGCGTCGGCAAGCCGGGCAAGCCCTTCGAAGCACCATCCTCGTCGTCCGACTCTTCCTCTTCCTCTTCCTCCTCATCAGACGACTCTTCGCCGGCCGCCTCGAGGCGAGCGGTGAACTCTGCCGAGATGTTTGTGATCGGGATGTGGCCGAGAAGCTGGTTCGGCAACGAGACGACCAGTTCGAGCGGGCGGACCTGCACGACCTGGCACAGCACATTTGTCCCGGCAATCAGTCGCTGCAAGGAGAGCGAGTGATCAATTCTCGACGTCATCAAGAGTATCGCGCTGACGACGTACCTTGTAGTACAGGTGCTCAACTCGGAACGCGTCCTTCGGGAGCTGGTGCTTCTCCTTGATCTGCGCCGCCCGGAGTTCCCGTTCGAGCTTTCGTCGCTTCGCCTTGCTCTTGTCCTTGACGACCTCGGTCTCGCGCGATGCGTCCTGCAGAAGCCAGCGTTAGCGCCGCGGTGGAAAGGCTCTTGCAAAGCGGCAACAACTCACGTCGGCTCCCTCCTGTTCAGCTTCCCGGGCTCCTTCGAGCTGCGCCTCGCGAACCTCAACCTGCGTGAGGGTCGTGCCTCCTCCTCGCGGAAAGTCGATCTCCTCTGGCGCGTTGAGCAAGCTGGTCTTGACGACCGCCTTTTCCGGCTCGTCGTCGGCCTTGCGTTTCCTCTCGACTCCCGGTCCATCGTTGCGCGTCGCACTGGAAGATCCTCCAGCGGCGCTGCCATTCCGAAGTCCGCCAGCCGGCGCTCCTTTGGCGGGACCAGTCCGGCTCGGAGTCTTGAGCTGAGTTTTGTCGACCTTGAACGCCTTCTTCGCCGCCTGCGGTCCATGGGCTGACGTTGTTCGAGTCTTGCCAGCCATGCTGTGTTATAAGCTTGTCCAGTGCTCGTCGAGAACGAGCGGGGCTGTAGCGAGCGCAAGAGCTGGTGTTGCACCGCCTCGCTTCGTCGATCGTCGACTTTTCCGCTTCCGCGCCAGCTTCGACCGAGCTCGCCGCGATATCCTTCTCTCTCCTGCCTATAGCGCTTATACGGGAGTGTGCGGGGCTACTACACTGTACAATCACTGCCATGCCGGCCGGAGCTCTGCGCGATCCACCGGACACAACGCAGGTTTCGGGATTGCTGCGGATGACCCGCGACGCTGTAGCGCCACACATGCACGGAGCTATACACCACTCTCTTGTGAACTTAAGCAGTGAGATACATGCCTGCTTTCTCATCAGCGTGTACTCAGTCTATGAATTGCCATCCCTCGCATTCCGGACGCGCCGCCTCCACTTTGGACGAAGCATGCAGCGCGCTTCTCCTCCTGCGCTTAACCATCGTAGACGCTTCGATCTACCGCCGACCATGCCGAGCACAACCCGACTCGCTGATGGAACCGAGCTGCCTCTCCCCGGCTTTGGCGCTATGGGTCCGTTGCTGTTCTCCCCCGGCTGTGGAGGTCCTTCCCCACCTCGGCTGACGTAGTTCACGCGCGAATCAGGGATGAGCTTCGCATACGGCGAAAAGAACGACGAGCAGAGTAAGAAGACTCTGCGCAAGGCTATCGAGCTGGTACGCTGCGCCAGGATCAGCCGCCGCGACCATATAACATTGCTGACCGCGGTCTCGCGCTGGACAGGGCTGCACCGTCTGGGACACGGCCGATATGTACGGACGTGGGCACAACGAGCAGATCATTGGCGAGGTCTTGCGCGAAGGCGAGAACCGCAAGAAGGTACGGTCCACAGGTCATGCGCGCCTAGATCGCGCAGGCTGTCTTTGCTTGCTCCCCGGCTGGCTCCCTAACGCCTATTAGCATCCCGCAGGTCTTTCTGATTGACAAGTTTGGCAATCGCTGGGACGACGAGAAAAAGAGCTTCTACGTGGACGGTGCGTCGGTCGCTTTGTCCTACTCCACCTGGCAAGGCAACTTCCCCTGTCTGACTTGACCTGCCGTCACCTCCCTGTCCAATTGCGTCGCCTACAGGCTCTCCCGAGTGGACCATCGAAGCGCTCGACCAGTCAATCAAGCACCTCGGCGGTCTTTACCCGGATGCGTACCTCCTGCATCGAGTCGACAAGAGAACGTGCGTATTGATCTGACAGTCTCAACGAGATGCAATCGCTGACCACGCAGCGATCTATTTTGTGGTCTCTGCGATGTAGCCCG
Source organism: Rhodotorula taiwanensis (assembly GCA_002922495.1). Lineage (NCBI taxonomy): Eukaryota > Fungi > Basidiomycota > Microbotryomycetes > Sporidiobolales > Sporidiobolaceae > Rhodotorula > Rhodotorula taiwanensis. The sequence continues at coordinate 115,986 of PJQD01000035.1, forward strand.
ATCGAGCAGACTGTCCGAGCGCTCGACGCGCTTCGGAAGGAGGGGAAGACGAAATACATCGGTCTCTCCGAGGTGCGCAGCGTTGCCGTGGACGAGACGATCACACTTCACTGTACGCGAATGGCACACCGCTTACCCTCCTCCACCCCATTCAGTGCTCCGCCGAGACTCTCCGTCGCGCGGCGAAGGAGGCGACGATCGACTTTGTCGAGGTCGAGTACTCGCCCTGGGAGCTCGTCATGGAGCGCAACGGTGTTCTCGACGCATGCAAGGAGCTCGGGATCAAGGTTCTGGCGTACTCACCGCTCGGTCGTGGCTTCCTTACGGGGTGAGAGCTACTCAGGCCTCTCCTCTATCGAACGGCGAAGTTTGACGCTGACTCTGTTCGTACCGCGACGAAAGACGCTACAAGTCTGCCGAAGACTTCAAGAAGGATGGCGATTTGTGAGATCTCCGTCGTGCGCGTCTCCCAGACCGTAGTGAACGACTAACTCGGTACTGGAACAGCCGGCAGAACTGGCCGCGACTTACCGAGGAGAACTTCCAGAAGAATTACAAGATCGTCGAAGTGAGCACCTTCCAGAACGCCGGGATGTGCTGCTTACGCTGAGCCTGACGTGGCCGACTCGCGCAGGAATTCGAACGCCTCGCCGCCAAGAAAGGCTGCAAGCCGTCGCAGCTGGCGCTAGCCTGGCTGATGGCTCAAGGCGACCACATCATCCCGATTCCGGGTGTACGCGAATGATAGAGGCTCTAGTCAAAACAGGGCAGTGCTATATCGAGCTTGGTGCTGACCGAAGTCCCGTCCCGCAGACCAAGTCGGAGAAGTACCTGGTGGAGAATTTCGCCGCGCGCGACATCGAGCTCTCGCAAGCCGAAATCGACGAAGTTCGCAAGGTGATCGACGACAATGCGCCAGTCGGCGACCGCTATCCGGCAGGAGCAATGGCTGCGCTCGACCAGTGAATAGCCAGCTTCAGCTGAGGACGTTGGACAGGGGCAGAAGAATGAAATTGAGGACTTTGCGAGATTGTGAGCCAGCGGCTTCGCGTGCATTCATCTGAAGTTCCGGTCTTGTTCAGAGTCTAAAGTCGCCGATTGAGAGCTTTGTTGCATTCTCGACGACGCCTGTGCCGGAACCTCTGTCGACGGACGCGAGAGGCCCCACTTGCACCTTTTGCCAACCCGCTCTCTGGCCACAAGGCTTCGCGCAGGTTCAGACCGACCCAACAAGGTACGTATACCTTCAATACATGTACTGATAGGCTGCACGGAGGAGCAAGAGGGCTTGCGGTAACGAGATCGGGCGCCAGCCACCGACTCTCCTGATGAAGGCGGGATGGCCTACAGCTGAGCGACGGTGGCCCTAAGCCCGATGGGACGGGCTCGGACAAGGCGAGTGAGAAGGATGGCTCTCCACGCGCTGTGTGCGCAAACCTTTGAGCGTGTGCTGGGGCGAAACGCACTCTTCCTGCCGTGACTAGGAATCTGCAGAGGCATTCTTCCGACATCGCCCGCTATGATTGCTGACATGCTTCTGCACCCCGGTGTGTCACCCTTGTAGGAAGTGCCACTCTGTCCAGGGCGCCCAGATGGACTCGCCGGAGGCCATCGTGCCGCAGTCGCCCTTGGCCTCGGCGGACGATCCACCGCCCTCGCCCAGGTTCCGCTCATCGCGTACAGACGTCGGCCCGGTATCGGTCCAGTCGAGCGATATTTCAATGTCTTGGACCGAAGTCGGCGACGAGTGGTGCGATCATCGGAAGCAGTCGGGAGGAGGATCCGCGCCGTCCGCCTCGTCGCCCGATGCGGTCGCTTCGGAGCTCGCGGCTCGCTACGGATCCGCAGAGGCCCTCGAGTACCCTCGAGTCGAACGCGAGGCTAACGTCCTGCAATGGCAGTCCGTTGAGTCCGCCGACAGCACAGCGCACCTCGAAGGTGCCGAGACCGCCTCCGCCGTCAGATCCTACGAGGGTGCTTCGCCGGCAGCATGGTCCCGTCGCTCGTCCTTCGGGTCTTCCACCGAGTCGCAGGATGCTATCGTCGTGCCTGAACGGGCCGAAGAAGGCGATGCGGACGACGGCGATAGCATCGAGCACATGCGGCTGAGCTTTCCGGATCCGATCTCTTCGAGCTCGTCCGCTCTCGCCAGCCACGGACCCACGAATCCAGCGGACGCCTCCGAGTTGGACAGCGAGCTTGCCGAGTCGGACACAATCGACGAAGACGAGGCACCTCCCGTCGGTCTCGGCGGAGAGTACTCACTCCTCCTCGACACGGTCGGACCGCCTTCGGACAGCACGGGCGCTTCGGCTGCCTCGATGAGTGATGCGTCGTCGCAGGCGTCGCACCTTTCTTCGGTGCCGCCGTCGCCCTCCTCAAACGCGTCACGCCAATTGGCAGCGATCCACTCTGACCTCGAGTCCCCCGTCAAGCTCGCATCCGGCGCCGCAACTCACACGAAGTCCGCGACGGACACCGAAGGATCGCGCTCGACATCGCCGCTGCTGAGTCTTCGCAGTCTTCCGAGCACGCCCCCTCCGTTCCGAACGGCCGGGCCCAACTCGGGTTCGACCCAGCGCCTCGAGTCGCATGAAGCGGAAGGTCGCACAAGCGAGATGTCATCTGCCAAGCTCCTCAACTCCGAACAGCAGGACGGTTGGCGCAACCCCACCGTGTATGACGAGAAGCAAGTGCAAGCTTGGCTGCACACCGCGAGTCTTTCCGGCGCTTGCCCTGAGGACGCGAGGTCCGAGGGAGCCCGCGGCGGCGAGCAATTCGACGCTCCAGCCCTCATTGGCACAACGGAGGCCGCGCCCAGCGGCACTCGACTGGTGAAACCCTCGACGGTCGAGCCGGACCTTTCGACGATTCAGGCGATGTCGGCATCGACGACGAACGCACCTCGGTCGATGGCGTCCAGCACCGCGACCATCGTCCCTCTGCCGCTCACAAGCCGTACAAACGACGAAGTTGCAGGATCTGGCATGCTTCCGGGGGCGATGCCGATGCGGAAGAGCGAATCGCTGCGGGCCGACGAGGACCTCGCCGACGACGACAGCCTTCAAGATACCGTCGCCGGACATACGCCGGCCAGACCAAATCCGACGCGCTCGCGCCGCACGATCGCTTTGCTATCGGTTGCGTCCGCTGCGCTTGCCATCGCTCTTGCCGGTTGGGCCCACCCGCAGCTGCCGGCACACACAAGTCCGCAGCACGAGACGGCCGCCACCGCCTCCCCGATCGCACAGGTGCCAATCGCGTCGTCCCGCATGACCTTCAGCGAAACTCTCGAAGCGCTATTGATCCAGACCGTCCCGAGGATCGGACTTGAGGCATCGCACTGGACGACAGTACCGGCCGAGCAGACTCTCGGCGCCGCCGCATCACAGACGGTGAAGCCGGATCCGGGCGATCTCTGCCAACACGAGATCGCAGGACTCGATCTCTCGCGAGGGAGTCTCGCCGACTCGAGCGGCGCCGAAGCGACCGAAGACGCCTCTCCTCCCGCTGGCGGATGGAAAGCTGCGAAGGCTTTCCCATTTGATACCCTCGGTGCCGCCGACCTCGCCGAGCTCGCGCAGAACGGAAGGGAGACGCCCACGAGCAACCAGGCCTGCCGGTGCCGAGAGCTTCGTCGCGAACGGCGTAGGCGCGAGCGTCTGCTCTCCCGTTCTTTGCCCAGCACGCCGCCCTCGATCGCCTCCGGCTCGCACGACCGTGGTGCCGACCTTGAACTGACTCGTCGTACCCAAAGTCGCTCCGGGCCATGGAGCGATTGGGTCGTCAACGGCGCCCAACTTCGCACTGCAGCCGACCTGGTCGGTGCGAGGGCGTCAGCGCTGGTTGCCGCAGCATTCGAGCAGGGCGGCAACCTCGTGACCTCTGCCGCGCGCGGACGACGCAAGTTCAATCAGCAAGTCGACAAGCAGCTCGATGCCACGAAGGCCCGGTTCATCGAGTTGAGCCGACGCGCACAAAAGGCGCAGCGCCGCTACGAGAACCTGTGCCAGCGTTCGCCTGGTCTGCCGGAGTGCAAACCTTACCGCTCAATCGCGACGATTGGCCATCAACTGCGCGAAGCGACGGGTCGCGCTCAACGCTCGCTGCCAAAGTGGGACGGACTACAGGCTGTTGCTCGCGCAGAGCGTCGGACCGTCAAGCAGGCTCGATGTGCGGTCAGCGATGTCTACGCCGGCTTCCGCCCGTTCATGGCTCGCCACACGAAGCGCCTCGCCAAGCAAGCTCGTCGCGCGCAGCCGCTCGCCTACCGCGGTGGTCAAGAGACGGTCCGCTACGCACACAGCGTCGCGAGAGCTTTCAAGCGGCAGGAGAAGCTCCTGCAGAAACGCTTCGCCAAGGGGGAGAAGCGTGACGGCAAGCGTCAACGCCGTCGCGACAAGCGCGCAGGCAAGCATGCTTAGCTCTTCTGTTCCTCAAGGTCAGGCACGGAACGTCGCGATCATTCGGGAGCCATCGTATGCTGACTCCTCGCAGCCCCTCAAAGCCCAGATTTTACCTCGAATACTCCCAGCTGTACTCCGTCTCGGCTTGTCTACTTCCGTTGTCGTCTCTATATTCCCGTAGCTCCTTTCCCTTCTCTGCTCTCCTCGATGTAACGCTTGAACAGTGTCAAACGAAGGAATATCGGGAAGGAAGCTGGGCAGGGACGGGGGACGCCTCTTCAGATTCTCTCTCGAATGCGGGAAGAATCGAAGCATGTCTTCTTAAATCCGTTTACGACTGGTGGTGGTATGTACTGCTCGAAGAGGGGGTAAAAGCGGGTACCGGAAGTGGATGCCTGGGCACAGGCAAAAGCTTCGCTACAACAGGGTTACATCGAGGGGAAGGCGCCGAGAGAGGCTCGCTCAGGCGACACGCGAAGTACCATCTGTGTATGATGCGCGTCAGCTCACGAAGAAGAGGTAGTTGAGCAGAAAGCGCGCTCACCATTGGCGTTGACGGCCTGCTCCACCATGTCGTCGGCCTTCTGCTCAGCCTCGGCAAAGCCAGAAGCGCGGTTCGAGCGCTCGCCCTCGATGATGTTCTCCTCCGAGACGCCGTCGAACTCGTCGTTCTTGAACTCGTCTGCGATGAGGAGAAAGGGAATGAAGCAAAGACGAGCGGTTTGAGAAGGTCAGCCTTCTCAGGTACAATATAGTGAGGTGCTGTGGAATCACTGCTGCCCGCAGTGGCAGGGCAAGTTCTGTGATGCAGGGTGTATAGCAGCAGAGGAAGGAAAGACTCACCCTTGCCGATGGTACCAACGTCATCGCTGCCCTCGCCGGCGAGAACGCCCTGGACTTCCGGCTCGGCATCGACGATAGCGTCATCCTGCTGGAACTTGTCGGAATTGGACATCTTGTGGTGGTGTGGTTGGAATGAAGTTGCTGAAGTTCCTTGGAGTCTTAGTGACGAAAGAAGAGGGAAAGGAGCGAGTCTGAACAAGCGGAATCTGGCTTCCTGGCCGGTCAGAGGTGCGTCGATTGCCGGGGCGATGCCGTTGACGCAAGCGGAACCCTGACGTGACCTCTTCTCCGCCAATCCTTCGCGATGCACATCGCGCGCGCGAGAAAGTCTGCGGCACCCGCGAATCGCTCGGCGCCTGTCACGATCGAGGATCGAATCCGCCCGCGCGAGCAAATGATGTCGTCGAGATGAAAAGAAGAAAGGCGGGGAAGATTACGATAATCGCGGTCGGGGACTCATCAGTCGAGCATTCAGCGAGTACCCAGCCCTGACCGCTGGCATGCGGACCTCTGGAGCAGCTCAGGTGCGATAGCTTCAGCACACGAGCTGAACGAGCATCAGCCTATCGAATTAGGCGTCGGGCTCTGAGCGCAAAATTTTCGGACAGCACAGCTGGACACTTCTCGCGCGCGTCTCCTCGGTGTTGCGCTGTCGAGCCTCCTTCTCCGGCTTCTGGATCGTCCTTGTCCCACTGCAAGTCCTCCTTCTGGCGGCTCGCGACACGTGCGAGCGGAAACACGATCGGTTGACGTGCCGTTAACATGAGCGGCGAGGGGACGAAGCAAGTCGACGACGACGACGACGCAAGCTCGGTTCGACATGAAAGCATACAGTCTTGAAGCTGTAGAGACGGGCCGAACCGAGCATCACCATGCTGGTGTGCTTGGCTCGAGTCGTCCAGACCTCGCTACTGAAGCGTGCCCGCACTGGTCCAGCTTGGGCGTGACAAGCAGCCCTTCTGCAGCGTCGCGGGACACACGCGAGTGTGTTCATAGTAGACCGGAGCATCTCCCGGTCAAAGCTGCAAATGATTAGCAGGGGCGTTGGGTGGAAGAGGAGAGGCAGGCGGTTTCTCATCAGAAGCCGGCGCCTCGTTTAAGGGGTGCGTGCGGGCAGGACCATCGCTGAAATCGCTAGAATTCGTGTAGAGCTCGAGACAGTCAAGTCACAACTTTGAGCCCTCAGGAGAGGCAACCGGGCACGGAGAGAATGGCATCATGCTGCAGAGATGCTCGAACTGCGGAATAATGCTCTGTCTCCGTCCCTAGCTCGCGCCACTGATACTGTCCGATAGCTTCAAGACGTGTCTGCGCGAATCGCTACTTGCAGGAGAGAGCATCGCGCAGAGTGGGAGCGAGAGCACCTTCTGCCGCGCAACATTCGCACAAGGCTGTTCGCGTCGATGCACCATGAATCGCAGAGACAAAGACCTCGTGCCAGAATCTACACGATGTCATGAACCCGACTGAGACACGCCAGTTGACGGCAGCGTCCGCACAGGAGAGAAGGGGCTTGCTACTTGGCCCCTCCCGCCGGATCCTTCTTCATCTTGAGTTTCTTCCGTTGCTTCTTGCTCAACGCGGGGGCTTCGGATGCGGCAGCCTCAGAGGTAACAGTGGCACTTTTCGCAGGAGAGCGTTTCGCCGCCTTTGTCGGAGCTGCAGGAGCCGCAGACGCGGCGGTCGACTTTGATTCGGCCGCAGTGGCGGGCTTTGGTTGGTCGTAGCCTGTGCCCAGAGCAGAATACTGTCAACAGGGCGAGCAAAAGACGTTTCCAATGGGCGGATCAGCCGGCAGGGCGCACCTGCGAACGGGTCCATCGCTTTTCGCTTGCCCTTTTTCGGATCAGACTTGGCCGCCGGCGCGACCTTGCTCTCCTTGGCAGACTCGGGTTGCGCCCCTCGCAGCATCTCTTCGACGACGCCGTCACTGTCGTCTGCTTCGTCGTCGTCGTTGTCGTCCGACAGGTCCTTGTCTTCGAGTAACCGTTCGACGTCCTCCTGCTCGGCTTCGGAGAACCGGATATGGGTTCCGCTCGGACCTGCCTCGGCGGCTGCAGCTTCGTCATCGTCGTCGATGGCCATCGGATCGGCTTCGGTGTAGTTGGGATCGACTCTGGCCCGGTTCGAATTGATCGCGGCCGAGATGAACCGGTTCGCGGCGGCCTTGTCGAGTTGCATTCGGGCTGAAACCGGGGGCCGAGACGGGGCGCACGTCAGTTTCATTTGTCGCGTGGGAAGACAGGGCAGGTATGAAAACGCACGGCGAGAGGGTTTCGCGTCCGAGGCGGGTGCGATGCCCGACTGAGCTGCTTTCAGTTTGCCAAAGTAGCCCTTGAGGCGTTCCTGTCCGGAGGCATGCGGGTCAGTCGGCATTTAGTGCAGAGACAGGTGGCTGCAGTGCGCACGATCTCTTGCATGACGGGGTGCGCCGCCGGGTCGACGCCGGCGGTTTTGAGGTAGACTGGGAGTTGGCTTTTGGGTGTCAGCGACGGGTGATACGTGGAGAAGCCGAGCGAGTCTCTTGGACTGACCCCATACGAGATCGTGTACGACGTAGCTAGCGAGGACTTGGAGCCTGGCCTGGGCGAGCGGGTCGAGTGCGGCGTCTTGAACGAGTTGGTCGAGCGGAGTCGCGAGCAAAGGTTCGAGCGACGTTTCGAGCCGAGACAGCGAATTTGACAGCTCGGACAAGGTCTGACTCGGATCAGTGTCGGCCATGGTTATGTGAGCTGTTGTAGCCTTGTTCGTTGGCTGTAGAAGTTATGCTCGACGCGAGCGAGCACTTCGAGTCGACGCGCGGAAGTCGATTTCGGGCTCTTTACTCTCGCAAGTGATCGAGCGTGTTGCCGCACCCACGCCCCAGACACAACCGTGCATTCGACAGGGACACGAGCTAACTAATGGTGAGGAACTGCTCTGGCCTGCTCGTTTACCCCCACACGACCCCTCAGAGCTGACAACAGACGTTGTCCACCTCGTCGCGCCGCCTCTCGACCATCACCTCCTTACACGACGGTACCTACGCCGCTCGGCCTAACAGGCTTCAGAACTCCGATACACCGCCAACACGCAGACCGCCCAGCTCCACGCGCGGTATACAGGTTAGTCGGCTCTTCCACGCTCTCGCCTTGTCCTAGGACGTCTCGTCATCTCTTGGGCGGGGATCGCAAGGCTAGAGAGTCCGGACTCCCTTCGACTGACCAGTATCGACTGCGCTTCACAGGCACGGGCCACGCCGACGTGACAAAGTAGTGCGTTGCCCCCCTCGACCCCGATCCCGGCCCGCCAGCTCCTCCCGCTCCGACGCCCGCTGACTCGTCGCCGTCTCCTGCAGCGAGTGGATGACCCACCAGCACCGCGACACCTCGTCGTCGATCGTCGGACACCCGGCGTTGCTCCAGTACCTCTCGATCGCAGACGGAGAGTCGACCGCCCGGACAAAGTTTGAACTGACAGAGGTGCGTCGCGTCCACCCACCCGCCGACATTTTCCCGACTGTCATCCTCCGGAAGCGACTGCGCGTGCAGATGCTGACGTGGGTGACAATCAACGTGCAGCGAATGCTCCAACCTTGTGGCCCGCCGCCACCCAAGGAGGACGACTGAGAGCACCCTCGTCGCACACTCCCGTAGTCCCATCATCCGCCTCACCAGCCCGAATGTTGTAACGAATAAAGTGTCCAAAGGATAACCTCGCCCGGGCGATCTCGCGCCACGCGGGAACGAGTCACGAGAGTCGAAAGGCGCCACGCCGCGGCGCACGATTGATTGCGATTGCGAGGAGAGCAGAGAAGAGAAGAGGGGTATCTATCGCGAGCTGTCGCTGCAGTGGTATCTATGAGGGTGATGAATGGGTATCAAACTCGGGCACCAGGGGGACCGAGTCTCAAGTGTATCGCGCTGTCGGGAACCACCTGCTCGCAACGGAGAATGGTCGATCAGCTCACACGCCACTCTCGAGTCCTTTGCTCTCGGGACCAAAAGCAGCCCACCTCGTGTCCAGACTGCGCATCTCTCTCCTCGCTGGCGGGCGTGCAAAACCGTCACCTCCGATAGGCTCGCCCGGACCGCGCTCGTCGGCCACCTCGTTACGACGCATGGCTGCCTTGCCCTGCGCCTCAAACAGCATCATCAACAGCCGACCGACGTTGCTCGACCCCGTGATGACGAGGGCGTCCGCTGTCCGCGCGAGAAACGTCAAGTCGCGGACAAAGACGCGAGTGTTTTCGATCCGGGTGGCGAGCGGCAGGCGGTTGAACTCGATTTCGTTCTTCCCGGTTGATTCAAAGTCAGCGACTACCCTTCTCCAACGCGCTGTCATTACGAGGAGGCGGGAGAAGCTCACGAATCCTGCCGGAATCGGATCGGGGTGACTTCTTCGCAAACGTTTCGCCCGCGACGGTTTCCCTTCCGATACTCCGCCAGTCGGCTCGTTGCCCGGTGACACTGCGGCACCAACTTCGACCGTCGACTTGATTCGGAACCACTTGGCGAGCGCGTGCCCCCGGAAAACGTCGACGGCAGTCGGGTCGTCCGACATCAGGACGAGCAGTGGCCTGTCGTTCGGTGCTGCCACGTCTTCACTTGCATGCGCGTCGCCTCCAGATGCAACGTTCCACCTAGGTTCGATCGCAGTCGACTCGTCATCGTCCCGCCGCGAGAGCCCAGCGAGCGAATGGACCGAGTCGGTCGCGGCGGCGTAGTAGGCAGCGACGAGCTCATCCGTCAACCCGGGCGTCGCGTCGTGGTCTGTCGTTTCGGCCGTCGCATGACCGCCTTTGACGCGATCGATTTCGAGGAACTTGTCCCCGAGGCTGTGTTCCGTGCGCGTAAGCTCAAGTTGTCCGACTTTCGAGCCAGACGTCAATGGAACTGACCGGACGTGCAGTGCGATGACCAGGTCCGATGGATGCAGAGTCGGCGCGCCAATTCCGTCTTGCGGCAGGTCACCGGAGACGCCAATCGCGGACCTCATCCCCTCGACTGCCTGCAAGAGACCCTCGTCGAGCTGCCAGGCCCGGCCGGCAATCCCACTTGATTGAGAGAACGCGCCTTCATACGCCGGCGGGAGCGTCTGCTCTGGCGTGAGGAAGAGAGGCGCGGCGTCGGCTGCCAATTCGAGGTCGGCCCGGCGAAGGGTTTCGAGATCCGAAGAATTGGTAAACAGGTGGAGGTACGTGAGGTCGAGTCCGTCCATGTCGCGCGTGGACCACAGGACGTGCGATCGAGCAGTCCACCGCGGCGTGAACGGCGCGTCCGTAGCCAATGAACCACTGAGAGAGCGCAGCTCATCGGCTGTTAGGACGACCTTGGCGCGTTTCGTACCCTCCTTCGGCATCGAACAGCGAGTCACTGTAGGCAACGCCGTCGAAATACCCGTCGAGCTCGACGGAAGCGCCAGAGGCCGGAAGTAGTCCAACCAGGTTCCATAGTTCCAACGTGCATCGTCGAGGAAGACCTCGTAGCCGAAGTGACTGGCTACGGCCGCCATGCGATACATGAGCGTCACCTCTGAACCAAATCCGTGCAAGCCTGAGTTCCGAAGTAGTCAGTAGAGGTCCACGTTGTAAGCGGAGCATGAGCTCACCCGCAAAGCGGAAGACTGCCGACTTCTCGCAAACCGGCAGCTTCGACGGGCGCTCCTTGACCGGGGGCTCTGCGGTCCCTGCACCTGCACTAGGCTCCATTACGACTTCTGCTTCCGCTTGATGCTGGATCTTTGCAGCCTGGTGAGGCCGCGGCCGTTTTGGCGGCACCATCGCCGCTTCGTGCAGCGACGGCTTCCTCGCTGCTGTTGACGGGCCCGCAGCCGGCAGGACAATATCTGCAGGCACAGTGATGCACTGCTGGGGTAGCAGTAGGAATGCAGCCAGCGTAGCAAACGCCACGGCTCCGAGGAGGGCGGTCCTGATGAGGGCACGGCGATGCTGCACGGCGGTACCGAGACGGGGCGAGCTCGGCGGCGGTATAGGAAGTTTCAACGGAGGTAGGCGCAGTGAGCTCGACGATGGCGCTGAGCTGCTGCTTCTCCGCCGTACATGGCCGGGTTGATAGGGCTGCATGTAAGCGCTGTAGTCGTCGCGACGCTTCACCGAATACTCCGAGACCCAGCAGCTCAGCAGCCGAGTTGAGCTGCGACCGCCCGCTCAACGATGTGTGCACTGCGGGACAACCCGATGCAGGAAGTCGTGCTGTGGATATCAGCGTCGCGACGCGCGCACCGGGCTGCCGCGGCGGCGTATCGGGCTCGCCGGGCCGGAGCCGCAGCAGCTCTCGCCCGCACTTGCTTCGATCGAAGAGCCCAGGTTGGTCGCCTTTTGGCACCTGGCCTCAGACCATCTCGCACATCTCAGCAGCACGCGATGATTGACAATAAGGGGCGGAAAGCCTATGTGACCCTCCTGACGAACGAGCGGTATCTCGCCGGTCTGGTAAGACGCTCGCCTCGCTCGATCGATGTGCTGCACGAGGCCTCCAGATCGCTGACTCTACAGTACGTTCCCGGCAGCTTCTGCTCGACCACACCATGAAGGTGGTCGGGACCCGGCACCCACTCGTCGTCCTGACGACCGCCAGCTTCCCCGAGCGGCACCTCAACCTTCTCAAGACCCTCGGCATCGAGTGCCGGGTTGTCGGCCTCCTCGAGCCCAAAGGAGAGGTCAAGCTTATCGCAGAGCGCTTCCGCGATACGTGGTCTAAGCTGCAGGCGTTCGCGTTGGAGGATTACGAGGTCAGTGAAGGCACCGCGATGCATCGGTCTCAGGCGCTGACCTGTTTGCTTCCGTCGCCCAACAGCGCGTCGTCCTCCTCGATTGCGATATGACGCTCTTCGAGAACATTGACCACCTACTGGACGACGAGGATATCCTGCCGGGCTCTGATTGGATCGCCGCGTCGCACGTTTGCGCTTGCAACCCTCTCGACGAGGACTGGTACCTCCCAGACTGGTGAGGCTTCCGAAGCCCGCCCCTCCCGTCTTGAAGACATGTGCTGAGCTCGATGATGCTCCCAGCAAACCCGAGAACTGCTCGTTCACTTACGCCGAGTCTCAGCCAAACTTTGCTCCGCCGCCGGCCGCGCTCCTCTCGACCAAGCGGACTTGGGGCCTCCTCAACTCGGGTCTCGTTGTCCTCTCGCCGTCCAAAGCATTACATGATCGGATCGTGCATCATCTGCATACGTCCCCGACTGTGGCGACGATGGCGCTCCCCGACCAGGACCTGCTCGGCGAAGTCTTCGAAGGTCGATGGACGCCGCTGCCGTGGCGAATGAACGCGCTCAAGACCTTCCGCTGGGTGCACCCGAAGCTGTGGTTCGTCGAACGGGAAGGAGGCGCCCGAGTCGAAGGGCGTGAGCGGAATCAGCTACAAGGCGTCGGACACGGCATAGCAGTCTTGCACTACATCGTCGAGAAACCGGTATGTCCTGATGAGGTGGCGAAGTTGTACGAGAGACTGATGACAAAGATGTCCAGTGGCTCGAGGTCTTGCCGGCCGACTCACGCGACGCCGAAACGCACAGGTGGTGGTGGGCAGACTGGAGGCAGATGCTGGCGGCCTGGCTGGAGGACGCGAACCTACACAAGCACGTCGCGAGCGTAGAGAAGCTCGTCGTCAAAGGCTCGCAGGACTAGAGCGCGGTTCAGGATCCATACAAATACACCTTGTGCTCGGAAACAAGATTACGACGGCTAGATGGGACAATGCGAGCGGGAGGTGACGAGTATGCGAAGTACAGATGATGCGGTTGTCGGAAAGAGGCAGTCTAGTCGATGTCGAGCAGAGGCTTGAGGGCTTTGATCATTCGCCATTCGTCCATCGAGCTGTGTAACCAGAGAAGTCAGCGCTTCCTCCTCGACCAGCATCTCATGCGGCACGTACACCTGCTTCCTGAAGACGTTCTTCAGGACGTCGATCGACTCCCGCGACAGCATCGAGATAACCTCGTCCTTGTCGTCGACTGGGGCAAGCAAGACAGGTCAGCTTCAAATTGCCAAGCAGACGGTGTGGGAGTCTCGTGACTTACAGTGACGTCCGTACTGCTTAGCGCTCTCGTACGCAGCGTGCTCGATCTTGACAGCGACACCGGCACCGACTTCGTGCTTCTTGACGATTTCCTTCGCCTTGTGGTTGATCTCGAGCGACGTACTGCGGAAGGAGACATCGATGTGAGCAGTGATCCGCCCGCGAGCAGACAATCCTGTTTACGTACACCTTGCCGAGCGAGATCACCTCCCGCTTCTTAGTCTTCGGGTCGGTCTTGACGACACAAAGCGGCGTGCCGATCCTGAGGGAACCTTCGATGATGTCGCAACCGAGAATGATCGCTGCAGAAAAGGATAGATCAGACGCTGGGCCAAGGATCGAGGGCACAGACAACGGGACGCACGGTCACGCTGCGCAAAGCAGGCCAGGATGTTGAGGCGGCAAGGGAAGACGGCCTTGCCGGCGGCCTCCTGCTCCTTCTTTGCCTCGATGCCCTTCTTGTATGCCAAGAACTGGTCAAACAAGTGGTAGATGATGTCGGCTGTACAGGGAACTTGTCGTCAGCCTCGACTCGTCCGCACAAGTAGATCGGTTCTCACCTTTGAAGATCTTGACGCCAAGCTCGTCTGCCTGGCGTTCCGCGTCCTTGTCCACTGTGACATCGAAGCAGAGAATGACCGCGAGCTCCGGAGCACGCTCGAGCATCGTCGCGCAGCGCATGACGTCCTTGCGGTATACCGGACCGATGTTGATACCGGCGACCGGAATCTTGACCGCGTCGGACTTGAGGAACTCGAGGAGGGCTTCGAGGGAACCGAGCGTCGAGGCCTGAACAAACACACCCTTTCCGGACGTGTTGACCGAGTTGAGCAGGTTCGTAAGGTCCGACATGACCTCCTCTCGCAGCTCATCCTCGTCGTCGTCCTCTGTGCAGACGAGCAGTCGGGAACCGGCGATCGCCTTTTCGAGATCGGGCGCAACGATCTTGACACCCATCGCCGCCTTGATCTGCTTGTGGTGGACGTATTGGCCCTGCGAGAGAGAGAGAGAGCATCAGCCTCGGCGCAGGCCCAAGCTGGAACGAATGCCTGCCTTACCTTGATGCGGAGCTCCTTCATGGGCTGTGGCGTGAGCAGTGCTCGGACCTGCGTTGTGATCGCACCGTTGAGACCACTGAGGACGATCTTGTCGCCTTCGTGGAGGTAACCGTTGATGAGGATGACGTCGATCGTGGTGCCGAGACCCTCGATCACCTTGACTTCGAGAACCGTGCACTGGAGAGTCGAGATGTACATGAGGTTGTTGGCCATGCGCTCCTGCGTCAGCTTGATGAGCAACATGAGCAAGTCGGGAACACCCTCGCCGGTGTGGGCGGAGGTCGGCACGAGCGAGACGTATTTCGAGAAGTTCTTGTTGTCGTAGTACGGAACGGCGTTGAGACCCTGCTCGGCGAACGCGACGATCGTTTCGTTCAGGCGGTTCTCAAACTCGCGCTGAACCGGTCGCTCCTGCTGAGCCAGGGTCTGACGGAATCCGCCGTCCTTCATGGCCTTCCATCCGTACAGACGATCGATCTTGTTGAGCGCGACGATGAAAGGCGTCTTGCCGTCACGGAGAAGACGGATCGACTCGAGCGTTTGAGGCTCCAGACCGTGCTGTGAAGCGGGCCGACGTGTCAGTGTAGAGCGCAGACGCCCTGAAGAAGACGGAGCAGACGGACCATGATGTCGACGACAAGAATGGCGATATTGCACAGCGAGGAACCACGTTGACGGAGGTTTGTGAAGGACTCGTGACCGGGCGTGTCGATGACGAGCAGACCGGGCAGCTTGTATTCGGCCAAGTCGTACTGCACAGGAGGGTGATCAGCGATGAGTCAAAAGATTGTAACGAGTCGCGAGGCTTTGCTCACCTCGCCGAGCACTCGCGTGCGCTTCTGGATGGCGTCCATCGGGAAGTAGGTCGCGCCGATCTGCTGCGTGATACCACCGGCTTCGCCTTCCTGGACGTTCGTCTGACGGATCTTGTCAAGAAGCTTGGTCTTTCCGGTGTCGACGTGACCCATGATGACACAAATCGGCGAACGCAGGTTCTCCGTGCTCCGCTCAGCCAGCGCCTGCCGGTCACGCTCTTCACGCCGTGCCTTGGCTTCGGCACGCCGTTGAGCCTCTTGCCGCTCGACCGCCGTCATCTCGTCTTCGCTCGAGTCGTCGTCAGAGTCCGAATCGTCGTCGGAATCATCCGAATCCGAGTCCGAGTCGTCTTCATCGTCATCGTCGTCCGAGTCCTCCTCCTCCGACGAGACTTCGGCAGCTGCTTTGCCCTTCGCAGGCGCAGCCTTCGTCGCCGTCTTGCCGTTCGCTGCGTCTCCCAGGCCTTGTCAGCACGATCGACAAGGCTAGCCTTCACTTTCGTTACTCACGCTTCGGCTCGGCGGTCTTTGCTGCAGGCGCAGCAGCGGCCTTTGCGGGAGCCTTGCCTTCGTCCTCCTCGTCGCTGCTGGCGTCCCAGCTATCCTTCAAGTCGGCTTTGGCTGCCTCGTCTTCTGATGACGACGCGTCCCAGCTGTCCTTCACGTCCTCCTCCTCCTCCTCATCCGCCGGCTTCGCTTCCTTCGATTGCGGAGTGGCGTCTGTCGGCGCAGCAGCGGGCTTCTCCGCAGCCGGTTCGGATGTCGCAGCCTTATCGGTTGCTTCCTCCGCTTTCGGTTCGGCAGCCGGCTTCTTCGAGGCACGCTCGCGCTTCCCGTACGAAACCTTGCGCGGCGCATCGGCTTCTTGCTGAAGACCAGCGATCGTAACGTTGCCGGCGGACAGCAGCGCCTGTCGTCGTGCTTCGGCAGCGGCTCGCTCGGCCTTCTGTTTCGGCGTCAGGAGCTTGCCCTCGCGCTTGAGCTGCTCCTTCTTGGCCTATTGTACGAGCCAGCGGGTCAGCTGGTACCGCTTAGAGGTAAAATCGCATGAATTCGTACTCACGCGTTCCTTCTCCTTCTTGGCCAATCGCGCCTCCTCCTTTTTGCGCTCCTCCTCGGCAATGGCGCGCTCTTCCTCCTCGATCCGCCTCCGCTCCTCCTCCTCTGCGCGCTGCGCCTCTTCGCGAGCTTTTTGCTGCGCCTCCATCAGGGCACGAAGCGCCGCGATCTGACCTCCGCCGCCCTTGCCCTTCTTGCCGGCAGGCGCCTCCTCGGCCGGGGCCGACTCGGCTGCCGCGCCCGCCTTCTTCTTCTTTTTCTTCTTGTTCTTGGCCGACGCGCCCTGCTCGCCACCTTCGTCGCCTTCGGCGTCGTCCTCCTGGGCTGCAGGCGGCGTCGACTTCGCCTCTTCCGTCGCAGCGGGTGTAGCAGCTGCCGGCGCCGAGGGACCCGCTTCCGCCTTCTTGGCCGCAGCCTGAGCCTTCTTCTTCGCCTGCGTCATTTGCACAGGCGGTCAGCTACCGGATCCCCGATTCGCGCGCGACCCGTCGACGCACCTTCTCCTTTTCTTTCTTCAACCGCTCCTTCTCCTTTTTCGAGAGGATTTTGACCTCGCCATCGTCTCCCTCCGCAGTAGGTTCTGCTGGCGCCGGCTTGTCGTCGAGTTTGACGTCGGCGACCTTCTCGGCAACGGCGTCGACCTCGTCGTCATCTTCCTGCTGCTGTTGCTGCTGCTTGTTGCCGCCCTTCTTGCCCTTGGCGGCCTTGCCCTTCTTCTTTGTCGGGCCAAACTCCTCCTCCATCCAGTCGTCCGTGACTTCGACAGCGCCCCGCGGCGCGGCGAGGTCAGCCGGCTCCTCTGCGGGTGCCGCCGCAGCCTCGTCGGCGTTCGGGTCAAAGTAGTCGTCGTCACCGACCTGCTGCGCCTTCTTGCCCTTCTTGGCCTTCTTGTCCTTTTTCGCAGCGGCCTTCTTGGCCATCGCGAGCAAGCCGTCCTCTTCGGATTCGTCGCCGCCGTTCGCTGCCGCCGCCGGAGCAGGGGCCGGCTCCTCGTTGTCGTCGTCGTCACCGCCGTCTTCGACCATCATGTCGGCGAACGAGGCGAATCCACCACCGCCGCCGCCACCGTTGCGCTTGTTCTTGCCCTTGCCGCCAGCGGGTGCTCGCGGGGCAAAGTCCTCCTCTTCTGCTTCAGCGTCGGAACCGGCCGCGAGGGGCGTCGCGTTTCCACTCTCCTTGGCGGCCCTGTAGTCGAGTCATGGTCAGCTTGGAAGCACTTTTGACGGTTTGCAAGGAGAACAACCGCGGGAATGACTTGCCAGAAATCGTCATCGTCGGCGGGCTTGCGCTTTCCGCCGCCCTTCTTGCCTTTCGGAGCCATGATGTCCTTTTAGTTGTACTCGATTACGAGTCTGTCCGACAGCTGAGGATGCGGTCGGAGGCGATGGGAAGGCGAGCGGCGGCGAGCGAGTGACTCGAGAGTGACGACTGCGCGAGGAAATGCGACAAGCGCCAGGTCAGCGAAAGAACAGTGGCGGATCGGTACTGTAGCGGAGCCGAGTCTGGCCTTCCTGCAGCTGCAAGTATCGCTGTCTCGTCGTCATTGCGAAAAGGCGACGGCGGGCGATCCACCCGATGGAGACCCATGCTCGAGCGTACACAGACGACGCTGCTGCTGCATCCGCCAGCCCGTTCAGAGGAGTGCGACGTACCTGATATGCCGTCCTACTGCCCTGAGTCTGTGCTAGAGTCGAGTCGACGCTGTCCAGGAAAGTCAACTCGAGCGCCGCGCAAATTTTCCCCGACTCGGCGTGAAGAAAGGGTCGACTCGCTCGACTCTCGCTATTCGCACCCATTCTCTCGTGCCTTCAGATACTCTTACTTAACTCAGATCAGCTATGCTTGCTGCAAGATGGAGCGCCTGGAGAGGGCCGAGTCCGAGCCTCTTGGCCGGCACCACCGCCGCTCGCAGATCCGCTCGCTCTCGCCTTCATCCCGAACGGGATTTCCGCATTCTTGCATACATCGTCGCTGTATTGATCGCAGATAGAGCGGCAGAGGAGAGCGGATCTAGGATGCAATCCCGAGCCGGCGTAGCGCGCCGTGCCCTCTGATATTAGCCGGGCACCGACCTGCTGCCTTCGACGGAAGCTGGAACTCGCTGTCGTTGAACGTGGTGGGAATCGCAGCTTCATGCGGACCGGTGCTAGAATGCCCCGATCTTGCTTGACACATGGCTTGGCTCCCCATTGCCAGCCCGTTCTGCCGGCATGCATCCTGCCGTAGTCCGCTCGCTCAGGGCCGTTTGTCTCGTCGCACTCGGAGTCTGATCGTGTCCTACACGACGTCATGTGCGTTTGAGACCGCTCCTGCGGCGACGATGAATAGCCGCTCTCGACTTCGCTGGTCCGGCCTACACAGCAGGGACGTTTCCCTGCTCGCGCATGCAGCTCGAGCGTGCCACAGGGTCGTCTGCCCGCTGAACAAGTGAGCAATCCGCGAGTCAGCCTATACAGACCTCTCAGCGAGTCCCGTAGCTTCTCGCACTGCATGTTCTGTTACATCGTTGATCATATACTGCTCATCCATCGGACCGCTTCTGCCGGCGGCGAGTTTAGAGCTTGGCGACCTCGTTGTAGTACTTGATCTCGACCTCCTTGGTGAGTCCGGACTTAATGAGGTTCTGGAACGGCTCTTGCGCCACTGCAGGCGGTAGAGAAGGCTTCAGCAAGGAAGATTCCGCGGACACACGCTGCGGCGAAAAGCCTAGCGGATTGATCCGCCAAGGGACAGTCATCCCGGTAACGTACTGTGCGACTTGATGCCTTGCTCGATATCCTGGTCGTACCTGAGGGTAGAGTTAAAACAAAGTCAGCGCTGCACGAGGGTCAGGGCGCGCGCTCTGAACGTAAGCGACCCACTCTTCGAAGAGGCGGAACTCGTCCCCGTGCCTGGCGCAGCGGTACGTTAAAGTGTACGGCTCCTTGTCGCTGTTGGCCGAGCGAACAGCCTCCTGGAGGAGGCGCTGGAGCTCATCGGCCTTTCCCTCCTTGGCGACGGCGCGGGCAAAGACGACAATCTTGCCGGACGAGGGTGCTTGATCGGCCATACTTTGGTGTGCGAAGACGCGAGACTGAGAGAGGGAGAAGGAAGGGACGGGCAGGAGCAAAGAGGACAGCTGGCTCCGAGACTCAGGATGTCAGCGACCTTGCGGGGACGGCGGCGGATGCAGCTGGCCCGATCAGCCTGTCCGAAAATGGTCGAATCCGAGTGTCCGAAATTGAATACTGTATCGCGTACAGCGTTTGTCTGTCCTCAGCGAGTCGCATTTCCGCTAGTTGACTGGTTGATGCTCGATCGATAGCTCCTTACTACCACTGATGACCCAAGCTCGAGCCTCTATGCCGTTCGCTGGGGCCTGCAGCCCCCCGGTCCTGTCCAGGCGTTTTCGATGACGCTTCCGCGCCAGTCTTGGTCTTGAGAACGTGTCTGGCCGGAGAATCATTGATCGCGCAACTCGCTGCAAGTACTCTCGCTGCTTTCACACTTGCTCGCACAAGCACCCAGCTAACATGGCGGACACCTACTCGCTCACCGCCAAGGTATCGCTGAACGACGGCAACTCGTACCCTCGGTTCGGACTCGGTACGTCACAGACATCACGCCAGTCGCGCTGTAAGCGACACACATTCGCGACGAGCAGCTGATCTTGTATACGTAGGTGTCTATGTAACCGAGCCGGGCGAGGAGACTTACAACGCCGTCACCTGGGCACTCGAGGTAGGTCGCCCTCTCCTCATCGACCGCACTGCTCACCCGTGGTTCTCGCACGGCGCGCTGACCGACTTGCGTCCTCTTGTGACAGGCTGGATACCGCGTGAGTGAATGGACGAGAGAGAGAGAGAGAGAGAAAGGCCGGCGGATGATGCTGACACGCGTCCGGAAACGATTCGCGCCGCGTAGCACATTGATGGCAAGTCGAGCTCTGCCTACTCCTACTCGGTGCACGAAGGTTGACCCGCGGATGCTAATGTCGCACAGGCGCCGAATGGTATGAGAACGAAGAGGACTGCGGCCGCGCCATCAACGACTTTATCGCCAAGTCGGGCGTCCCCAGGTCCGAGATCTACTTCACGACCAAGCTGATGCACAACCGGACCGACCCGGCGTGGGTCGAGAAATGCGTGGCGACTTCGCTCAAGAAGGCCGGGCTCGATTACATCGACTTGTACCTGATTCACGACCCGAACGGCGGGCCCAAAGTGCGCGCGGCCATGTGGGAGGGATGCTGCCGCGCCAAAGACTCGGGCAAGGTCAAGTCGATCGGTGTCAGGTGAGCTCAACGGCGTATCACCAGGTCGACACAGGGAGATTGACTCGCCTTTCTCCAGCAACTTTGGAGTCAAGCACCTCGAGGATCTGCTTGCCGGCAAGCCGAAATACGTACCCGCCGTCAACCAGATTGTGCGTCCTCTGGTCTCCGTGCCTACCCTTGTACCAGCTCATGAAAGAGCCGACGGACGAAACTGCAGGACTTGCATCCTTTCATGACTCGGAATGAGCTCGTCGCGTACTGCCAGTCAAAGGGGATCGTTCTCGAGGCCTGGGCACCGCTTGTCCGTGGCGAGCGCTTCAACCACCCGGTCGTCAAGGAGCTCGCGCAAAAGTATAACAAGTCGCCGGCGCAGGTCTTGATCCGGTACGGACTCGACAGGGTGAGCCGTTTTGCACCCGAATATCCCCTCGGGAAGCTCTGACCGACTGACTGACGCAACATCGCACACAGGGCTTCATCGTCATCCCGAAATCGACCAAGAAGAACCGCATCGCCGACAATGCCAACGTCTTTGACTTTGTTCTCGAAAAGGCAGACATCGACGTGAGCAGTCCAGGCCGCCTCCGAAGATGGGCGATCGAGTCGTTGACATCTTTCTCGCGCTCGCAGCGCTTGACGAGCCTGGACGAGTTTCTCGTGACTGACTGGGAAGTCAGCACCGTGCCGTAAACATTCTCGGAAAGACAGCGCCGGCGCCGTGGACTCGTAGTACAGTCGTGCCTCTTATGCGGAACAGCCGTCTCTTCGTGACGGCACGAGCGAAAGTCGGCGAGGCTGGGGTAGAGAATCTGCGAGGGGCTTGCGTGAATCATACGACTACACTAGCCGGCGTCGCGCCAGGCACGCCGTCCACTCTTGATCTCCGCTCGTCCTCCTCTTCCTCCACCCCAATCTCCCCTTCGGGCGCCTGCGCCTGTGTGAGTCCGTTTGGTATCCGCTTCGTTTGTGTCTCGCCATTCGCTGTCGTCGGACTGGGACCCGCGCCGATATTCTTGAGCCAAGCGCCGATCCCGCCGAGGTAGCCTTCGTGTCGGAGGAACAAGGCCCGTTTCGTCCCTTTGGACCAGAAGCGAATGGCGTACGAGAGAGTCGAGATGGTCGCGGCGTGTCCGCGGATGAAGCCGCCTCCGAAATAGATCCGGTCGAGGTTGTGCTTCTCGGCGTTCATGTAGCTGTGTCGCAAGCAGAGGAAGTTCAGCATGACCCGAAATTGTTGTTCCGCGAACGCATCGCACGGTCGACTCACGCAATCTGCCCGATGTTGTTCGAGATCGCGTACAGCAAACTCCGACTGATGTCCTCCGCCTTGAAGCTGCGCCGCCGCTCCTCCTCTTCCTCCGGCCCCGGCGCATCGCCATGCCCTTCTCCCCGTCGGAACACCTTACCGAACGAAGACGCGATCGTCGACGACTTGAGGCCGATCTTCTGGTAGTCTTGCCCGTAGATGTCGCCGACGAGCATGTCGACTGAAGAGTTGTCGCCTCGGTCCGCGAGTGCAAGCATGTCTGGACGTCATGAGAGACCGAGACGGTCAGCTTCCTTGAATCGCACAGTGGAATCGGATCCGACTCGTCTGATGACACAACGCACCGTCGAAGCTCTTCGCTCCCGTCAGAAGGCTCAACAAGCCCCACAGCGTCCCGCCTCCGAGACTCGTCCCGCTGATCCGCTCAAACTTGCCATAGTCGTCAATCTTGACGATGCTGACGCCCGAGCCAATGTTGACGAGCAGACACGGGAATTGGGCCGGTGTCGGTGACGAGTCGAATTTGAGGCTGTATTGAGGCGGATTCGGGGATGGTCGGGGCAGGTCCTCGGCCGACGGAGAGACTAGCGGTGGTGCTGCTGCAGAGGCGCCATCTGAAGCCGAGGGGACTGCGAGCGACGACACGGAGGAGCGCGCCGAGTGGCCTGGGGTCGACTTGGCCGACGTCGTGATCGAACCGAGCGCCTTGCCGCCACCGGTCGCGGGGGGCTGTCGGAGAATTGGGGGCGCTGGCGCGTCCATCAGGTCGTCGAACTCGGAGGGGAGGAGCGGCAGCGGTGTCGCGCTTGAACCGGGGGTGGAAGGGATCGTGACGGCGGACAGCGCGCGTTGTTGCGGGTGCGACACGGCTTGAATGAGTTCGTCCGAGTACCAGAAGACCTCGTTCGGGATCTCCATGACGAAGCTGAGGCCGAGGACGAGGCACTCCATCTCCTCCTCCCTCCGGACCTCGATTCCGAGCGCCGCGTGCAAGTCCTGGTAAAACTTGTGCGCGCCGCCTCCCGTCGCCATAATCTTCACGTTGCGTTTCATGACGTCGAGCGGGACGCGATTCGCTTGTGCCGAAGACGAGATCAAGGATTCGAGGTACGAGATGAGCGACGACAGGTCGGACGTCTCGAACTTGACAAAGTTGAGTCGCCCG
Source organism: Rhodotorula taiwanensis (assembly GCA_002922495.1). NCBI lineage: Eukaryota > Fungi > Basidiomycota > Microbotryomycetes > Sporidiobolales > Sporidiobolaceae > Rhodotorula > Rhodotorula taiwanensis. The sequence goes on from PJQD01000035.1 coordinate 138,880, forward strand.
CCCGACGGTATCCGCGACGTCGATGATCTTCTCCGTAGGTGCGACTGCAACGCGCGCGACGAGGTCGGCCGGGTCCGAGATGACGGCCGCTGTTCCTGCGCGAGCGATTTCGGCCCGAGGAACCCGTTCGGTTTTGCATGCTGGGGTGGTGACGGCGTTCTCCGCGGTTCCCATTGTGATGGGTCGTTTGACGTGGAAGGTTGCGGCGAGGCGAGATCGGATTGGGTGGCCGAGTCGCTGGACAAGTCGGCGGAGGAGGGAGGGGAGGCGAAGCCATTGGCGCCGTGCGACCGCGACGAGCTAGGCGCTGTCCGGGTAAAGTAGACGACTTTGGCCAACGATCCGCCGATCTGTGAGAGCCATAGAGTCAGCTACGGAAGGAGGCAAGGACCGCACGCGGTGGAGTATCCAGGAAACGGACATCGATCGCAATGTGCGAGATCATCTCTTCATGGTGCGGAAGGTACACCTCGGGGCTGTTCTCACGTGTACCAATGTCAACTGACGTCCTCATTCGCAGCCAGTTGCAGCTAGGCTCGAAGGAGAACTCCCGGGCCTGAGCGGGATACCGAACTTTTGTCTCGGAAGACTTACTCTTCTGATGCGCTCGAGACGATCTCTGCGCCTCTGACGTCGACGAGGAGTTGCGTGCCTGCCGGTGACGGCAGTTGCGAGTCTTCCATAGCGAGCCCGAGTTCCGGAAACGAGCCCGAGATTCGTTCGGCACGACGACGAGGTCGTGCGACGAGTCGATGCGGTCGAACGGAGTCTGAGGTCGGTGGTTACCGGAGTCCAACGCGAGGTCGACTTTGCCTAGCGAGAGACGCTCGTACAGTGCACGGCCGAGTTGCAGGTAATTGGCAGCCAAGCCGCGGGGTTTGGACGGGCGAGGTTGGGCGTTACGATCAGATCAGATCCTTGTTCAGACGGCGGTGCCTGTCGAGTCTGAAGTTTGCAAGCTGCGTCTCGAGATGCAGGACAGTAGCGAAGTTTGGTCGAGCCCCGGAGGTTGTGTGTGTCGTCCGATTTTGCCGGCACTCGGGCTCCCCAAACCAACGCGAGCCTTTCGGACTGGTCCGGTGCGGGGTCGCTGCGGAAGAAAAAAGCCGGTCTCCCGCGCGTGTGCCTCCCCTGTGGTACTTGTTTGCCGAGCTCGAGAAATTTCCTTCGGACGCGGAAGCCGCGAAAGCGATCGACAGATACTCTACAGTCATAGCGCCCTGTCTGCTCGTGCCTGTCTAGTCTCTCCCTCGAACAAGCACTCGCCGCACCTCCACGGCTGACCGGACAACATGGTACGACCTTGTTCGAGCCAGGCTCACTGACTCGCTCTGCACCGCCACTCGCTGCTAACGCTGACCCTCCCTCTGCACAAACTACGCAGGGTAAAGATCAGAAGAAGACGGGAAAGGGTGAGTCTCACACGCTGTCCCTCTGCGTTTGAACCGGCGCGAATGACCGAGCCACTCTCTCCGAAACAGGGCGTCTCGACAAGTGGTGCGCATCTTTCGCCAAACTTTACAGATTTCTACTCCAGTTCCGCTGAAAAGGGTCTAACGCTGCTCTCGTTTCGGAGCGCACAGGTACCAGCTCGCCAAGTGAGTCGGAATTAAGCCGACAGCGCACTCTGGCTGAACCCGAATCTGACTGTCTCTTCGCCCCACAGAGAACAAGGTTACCGAGCCCGTTCGGCGTTCAAGCTCGTCCAGCTGAACCGGAAGTACGACTTTCTCCAGTCGGCGAAATGCGTCATCGACTTGTGTGCCGCGCCCGGAGGTTGGTTGCAGGTCGCCGCCAAGCAGATGCCGCAACAAAACTCGATCATCATCGGCGTCGACTTGGTCCCGATCAAGCCCATTCCGAGGTGTATCACCCTCGTCGAGGACATCACGACCGAGAGCTGCCGCCGCGCGCTCCGCGCCGAGATGAAGGACTGGAAAGCCGACGTGTGAGTGTCCCGCTGCAAGAACACCACTCGTCTCGTTCGCGGAAGCTGACATCCCCGGTCTGCCGGTACAGTGTTCTGCACGACGGCGCTCCGAACGTCGGTTCCGCATGGGTGCAAGACGCTTTCACGCAAGTCGAGCTCGTACTCGCTTCGCTCAAACTCGCCGTCGAGTTCCTTCGCCCGGGCGGAACCTTCTGCACCAAGGTGTTCCGTTCGAAAGACTACAACTCGCTCCTCTGGGTGTTCAACCAACTGTTCACCAAGGTCGAAGCGACCAAGCCGCCGTCGTCGCGTAACGTCTCGGCCGAAATCTTCGTCACTTGCCAGGGTTACCTCGCCCCGGCCAAGATCGACCCCAAGATGCTCAACCCGCGCTTCGTCTTTGCCGAAGTTGACGGCACCGGGATTGAGGAGGAGGAGGTGACCGGCAAGAAGGGCAAGTGTGCGCGTGACGGTGACGAGCTCGAGGGCGAACTCGACGACGTCGCGGCCGAGGGCGCGAGCTCTTCCAAGCTCGCCAAAATTGCCAAGTGCAAGACGAACCCGCTCGCGAAGCTCGAGGGAAGGTCGGTGACGACCAAGGACGTCATGACGCCCGCGTCGCTCAACGTTTTCGCGCCGGAAAAGAAGCGCAAGCAGCGAGAGGGTTATGACGACGACGACCGGATCTTGTACAAGGAGTGCAGGGTGATGGAGTGGATCCGGCACTCGGACCCGATTGGTGTCCTGAGTATGGTCAACAGGATGCGCTGGTCCGACGCCGAGGACAAGGAGTGCGTTCTCGCTTTCCTTCGAGCCGTCTGTGCGAGCTTATGGCTGATTTCCGCGACTCGTGCAGGCTGCTGAAGAGCCCCTTGACGACTGGCGAAATCAAGGCCTGCGTCGACGACCTCAAAGTCCTCGGTAAGAAGGACTTCAAGATGCTGCTCAAGTACCGCACCGACATTCGCGAAGACGTGAGTGTCGTGATCCTCGTAAAGCGCGTCGCTGGCTCTCAATTGACGCCTCGTACTTCCGACAGCTCGGTCTCGACGGCAAGAAGGAGGCCGACGACACCATCGACGAAAACATCGAAGTCGAGCCGCTTGACGAGGAGGCCCAGCTCACCGCCGAGCTCGACCGTCTCGCCCGCGACGAGGCCTTCCGGAAACGTCGCGAGCGTCGCCGCGTCAACGAGAAGAAGCAGCGCGAGGTCCAGCGGATGCAGCTCAACATGGTCACGCCGATGGATATCGGTCTCGAACGTCAGGACCTCGTCGACGACTCGGAGATGTTTGATCTCGGTGAGGTCGAGGGAGGCCGCCAGCGTCGCGGCGTCAAGGGCGGCCAGCTCGGCACCGACGACGAGATGAGCGGCGACGAGAACGAGCTCGAAGGGATGCCCGGCCGGCCGATCAACCCGATTCCGGTCGGCGCGGTGCGGCGGGATCTCGAAGGCGCCGACGATGACGAATACGACTCGGACGCGTCCGATTCGGAGAAGAAGGCCCGGCGGCTTGAAGAATCGCTCGACCTGCTGTACGAATCATACCAGCAGACCAAGCTCGAGCGCGACGCGAAGCACAAGGTCAAGGAGCAGCGCCGGAAGCGCGCCATGGCTGAGGGCGGCGAGTTCCGCGGGTTCAACAGCGACGACGACAAGGACTCGGACGACACGGCCGACGAGGAGGACGAGGAGGACTTTGACCCGGCACCGCAACCCTCCGACAGCGAGGGCGACTCGTCCGACGAAGAGGTCGAGACGCACCTCGTCCCGGCCAAGACGGTCAAGCCCGCCGCTGCCAAGGCGACCACGAAGCCGATGACAGCCGACGAGAAGAAGAAGGCTGGCCTTCTGACCAACCTCAAGGCTGAAAAGGTCCTCTCGTCGAGCGCGAAATCGCGCCAGGCCGAGATGTGGTTCGACCAGCCGGCGTTCAAGGGTCTCCCGGGCGGTCTCGATGCGCTGCTCAACGGCGGCGAGAGCGATGAAGGTGCCTCGGATGCCGAAGACGAGAGCGTCGAGGAAGGCGACGAGGGTGTGCGGAGCGTCTGGGACGAGCTCGATGAAGACGAGAGTGGCGAGGAGCAGGAGGCGGCAGAGGAGGACAGTGACTCGGAGAGCGACGACGACTTTGGTGGTGCTCAAGAGGAATTCGTCGAGGACGAAGAGATGGAGGAGGAGGCCGACATCGATGCGGAGGAGCAGGCCGAGATCGAGAAGGCGGAGCGGATAGCCAGTGCGTTCCCTGCCCGCCTCAATGTCTCCCGAGCAGTACTGACGGCAAGTGCTTTTCAGAGCTTGGCTTGACTACCGCCGAGGCCATGACCCTGGCGCAGCAGCTCGTCAACCAAGAGCGGACACGGACTCAGCTTGTCGACGAGGGCTTCAACCGCCACACCGACGTCGTGGGTGGCGACGGTCTCCCGACCTGGTTCATCGACGACGAGCAGCGACACTTCCGTCACAACATTCCGATCACGCGCGACGCCGTGCAGGCGATCCGCGACAAGCAACGCGAGCTGAACGCCCGGCCGATCAAGAAGATTGCCGAAGCCAAGGCTCGCAAGAAGATGCGCACGATCCGGCGTCTCGAAAAGACCAAGGCCAAGGCGCAGGGAATCAACGACGACGAGGAGAACGGCTTGACCGAGAAGGAGAAGGCGGCTTCGATCGCCAAGGTCCTCGCGCGGTCGGCAAAGACTGCCAAGGCGAAGAAGCCCGAGACAAAGCTCGTTGTCGCTCGCGGTGCCAATCGTGGTATCTCTGGCCGACCGAAGGGCGTCAAGGGCAAGTACAAGGTGAGTTTGGCGTGCATTTCCTTCTTTTTCTGAGCCCTAGCTGATTGCGTCATGTTCTCGCCTCAGATTGTCGACTCTCGCATGAAGAAGGAGGTCCGCGCTCTGAAGCGTATCGCCAAGCGCGACCGCAAGTCTTCCGGCCGGAGGAAGTAGGCGACTTTCCGGCGTCTTCGAGCACTCTTTCCTCTCCATTCTCTGATCCCTGGGGCATCCTGTATCATCTTGTGATTGTGACAACATCCTGCAACGCTTCTATTTCTCGCACACTCCACCCGTGATTCAGCCGGAGAGCAGTCCGTCGCCGCGGCCTCCCTCTTCCCACCACGCGTCGTTGATCAAGTCTTCGTGCAAGACTACGAGCCGTCGTTTCGGTTTGGCGGGCTTCTTGCGCATTCGAGGCTTGACGCCAGGCGGTAATGAGGGCATGCCCCGAGGTGCGGCACCCTCTGCTGTTGTCGCGGCTTCGGTCGACGCCGACTCCTGCAAGGCGGGCATCATACGGTAGACTGCAGTCAGCTCCAGCTTGGACGACGGCGTGACGACCTGGTCAACGTACCCCCACACTCGCATCCGGAGCTTCAACCCGCGACTCGTCCTCCCACATAACGATGCTGCCCTTCTTGTACATCGGATCGACAGTATTGTAGTTGAGGCCGAATCGCGAGAAGAGCATCTCTTGCTTCTGACTCGATATTGTGCCCTGATGCACGCCGAGATTGAGATGAGTGCCTGATCGCGCAGCCGTCAGCCCTCGCGGGATGAACGCGCGAAACACACCTGCAAGTCCTTCTCCGCCTCGAGATTTGTCCGACCGCCTTGCAGGACAAGCGCCCAGAACGCAGTGTTGTACAGATTGTTGATGTGGGCTGTGACGCCGAGTCAGTCTCTGTGTCGCAAAGACACCAGCCAGTGAAGCAAGACTCACTGTCGACCTGCCGCCACCGGAGGTAATCTCGCACTTCCTCCTCAGAAGTGTATTGCACGACCCTGAGCAGGACGATCTTGTCAGCTCCCAACTCGTAATGTAGTGCAATGCGCTCTCGCAGACCCACCGTCCGTCGAACACGGGGAGCTCTTCCAGCGTGAGGGGCGAATTCGGGAAATATTGCGGCCAGAGGGCGACGTAAGCCGCGCTGAAGACGGAGACGACGAGCGTGACGAGTTTGCTGTGGTCGTGAGCAGGTTAGCGATCAAGTCCGAGCAAGTACCAGGTCGTCGCCTTCAGAGAGCCCATTACCTCGATCTTCGGCCGTGCAGTTTGCAAGACCGCTTGAACACGAAGCTGACCAGGAGGCGAATATGTTCGTCGGTCAAAAGGATTGTTCGCGCGTCGAAATAGGAGAGGCTCGAGGTGCGGACCTGTACTCGTCGCTTTCTCCAAACGCGAGGACGCATTCGCCGTTCAGCTCGCGCCCTCCGACGACGCGCTTCGCCGCTTCGTTCATGAGCGTGAGGGCATTCTTGTCGTTGGGTTTGTCAAAGTTGTGGAGCTTGGAAAAGCCGTGGAAGCCCTTGCCGTCGATCCGGATGACGAAAAAAGTCGACGGGAGGAGCGGGTCAGGCAGTTCAAAGTTGCGGACGTACGCGTACCGGCTACCGGCCATCGCTTCGGTGAGACGACGTGCTTCACTCTGATTCGCTCGGATCGAAAGAGCGCCTGCGAGAGGAGCGAGGGAGCGAAACACAGCCGTCGGCGTGAACCAACTTTGCCGAAGAAGCGATCTTGCTCTATCACCGCACCACTACCCGCCTCGCTCTCCCTTTGGCTATAGGACAGCTCAGCACGCTAGCACAACGACGATGAGCGCCATCCCTGGGCGGCCGGGAGTCTCTGTCGCGTCGAACCGGGCGCCGCAACAATACGCGCAGCCGGGAATCGCGAAACCGGCGACGGCGAGGGGAACGCAGGGCGGACACGGACGAGGGAGTGCTCGAGCTGCCGTACGCGAAAAGTGGAACCGCGTCTTTGGAGGCCGTAAGTTCCGTGGCGTTGACGGCTTGTCGATTCCACTCTCACGTGCTTCCGCATGCACACCGTACACTGGCCAAACTGAACTCGATTCTCGTGTACACAGACGCATTCCTCGAGACGGGCGCGAACAACCGACTCGTCCTCTCGCTCAAGTCGGGCATCCCCGCCGAAGTCGACTTTGGCCTCGACCGCCTCGTCCAAATTACCTCGATCGAACCCGACCTCGTCCGCTTGGGAGAGTTCCCAGGCCTCCTCGACGGCTGCCTCGCACTCGTGCGAGACTACCTCGATCGCAGAAGAGCCGATCGCGCAAAGGGGCTCCCGGTGTTGTCGGCCCTCGTCGGGGAGGAAGCGCGCGATGTCCTCCGGCGACGAGCCGGCGAAGCCGCACTCATCCTCCGGAACCTCGCGCCCGAATCGCGAAGTCGCGACCCGCTCCTCGCGAGCAAGAAACTTCTCCGCGTCATCTGCGACGTCCTCGAGGAGGGGCAGCTCGACCAGCTCGACGGCGACGAGACGACCGAGATCCGGATCTACCTCCTCGACGTCCTCGAGTGCATCGGCGAACAGGTCCCGTTGGCTCTCCCGGGGCACGCAGTTGCGGCGGGGAGCGAAGCAGACGGCGATGACGACCGGCCGCCGCCGAAACCGGAACCGCTCGATTCGCCGGCCGTCCGCCTGTTCCCGCTCCTCGTCGCCCTGACGCGCTCGACCGACCGAGCCCTGATACTCGCCGGCTTCCGATGCCTTACCGTTCTCGCCCTGAACGGCAAGTCGGACGCCGTCTTCGCGCTCCTCACTTATGACGGCATCGCGCCCTTGCCGAAACCGTGCCCGCACCCGATTCAGACCGCGATCGATCTGCTCCCCGTTGCAGATGCCGAGTTGAACCTCGCCATCCTCGAGTTCATCTATCAGCATACGCTCCTCCCTTCGAACGCCGTCCTCCTGGCCGAGCGCCGCGAGCTCGCCGGCATCCTCCGCCTATTGATCAGCAAATTCCACGTCCGGGCCAAGCTGGAAGAGGTCACCATCGACCTCCGCACGGCCAACTTTGACGGCCGAATCTACCATGACAAGCATGCGATCAAACACGCTCGCAAGAGCACAGCAGTCTATGCCGTTCAAGCGAATGACGGTCTCGTGTCCTCGGAGGAGCTCGCCCAACTCATTCCCATTTCGGAACCGTCGCGAGCGCTATCTTGGTGAGTTCCGACCGCTTTCGGTGCTCCTGCTCGCGCTGGGAGAGCTCGTCTGACTTGGCACGGCCTTGACAGGATGCGTCTAGCTTTTGAAGCCGAACCAAACTCGTCCGTCCCGCAAGTCACGCTCTGGACGACCTATCGCTCTCAATTCGAACCGCACGCCGTGCCCGGAGTACCGCCCCTGCTCGCCGCCGCAGACGTGATCAAGGCCTCCCAGCAAGCCTTCCCCAATGTCCTGCCGATGGTGTCAGAAGAAAGCGGGCAGCGGAGTTTCGTCATCAAGGGGATTCGGATTCGAGATCGGCCCGGTGCGCTCTCGTCTGGTATATGCTCGCTATGGTGAATAGAACTGACGCGACGATGGAGTGAGCAGAACTCCGCAGCCAATACCGATGTCGCTGGAACGGTTGCCAGGGCGCAGGAGTGCTCGATACGCCGGAAGACGTCTATCAGCACCTCCTCTCGGCACATCTCGCGCAGCCGAGTCCTCAATGTTGCTGGGGCTCGTGCACCTACACGTCACGTCAAACCGACGCGAACCTCCTCTCCGCCGACTTGACCTTGCACATCCGAACTCATATCCCGTTACCGCAAACCGGCAACGCCGACTCGGCGAACCCACCGGACCCGCCGTCCATCCTGCACCACGAGCGGATACACGCCGAGCGGGAAACGCCCGCGCCCGACGCGAACGCGACCGGGATCGGCTTCTTTGCGGCGCTGACGATCCGGAACCTCGGACGGATCGCCAAGCTCGCCGTCGACGCGCAAGCGGCCCTCCGTGCGGCCGGTCCGAAGGGTGCGAGCGGGTCCGCCCTCGTCGCAAGCGGCAATTCGGCGATCGGACGGCTCGCCGAGGGCGAACAGTCAATCTTCGAAGCGTTCGCCGCGGCCGCCGAGGGAGCGTCGAGGAGTGGCTCGATGGGAGTGTTTGACCGGCTCGAAAAAGTCGAATACGAAAAGGCGTACCCGCTCGCCGAGGCGCTTGTCGGATTACAGCGCGAGATCAACGGGACGGTGATGCGGGACGTCTCGCTCGGCAAGGTCCTCGGCGAGACTGCCCTGCGCGTCGAGGAGTGCAGGGTCGCGTTGGTGAGGCTGGCGGCACCGGGCGCCGTTGCGGCGGACGAGTTGGCGGAGGAACCGGATCCCGAAGATGTCGACATGCAGTCGTGACTGTCGCACGCCGCTGCCGCAGTACTTTGCAAATAGCGCACTCTCTCTCTCTCCAGATCGGGACGCTCTCGCACGTGTGGTTGCTGGTGAAAGCGTTGGTTGTTTTGCATATGCAGAGAAAGCGGGATGTGGTTGAACGACAACGGAGGGATGAATGCGGGTTTTGTGGGGATGCAAGAGTTTCTACACAAATGGAAGAAGGGCGGGTACTGCTTTTTTGGGATACTTTGTCGGTCGGTGAGTGATGAGAGGCGGTTGTTGGTACAAAGGTTGTGCGAGCCGGAGTAGTCTCGACGGCGCAAGTCGCGGTGGGTAGTAGTACAGGTCGACTTCGGGTCCGCTGTTGGCAGTCGGCGGTGGTCGCCTAGAGACCGGCGTGTTCCATGCGGCGCGACCATTTGGCGATCTCGGTCGGGCGCATGCCGCTCTTGAGGACGGGCAGCGGCTGACCGACGGCGCGCTCGTGGTAGTTTTTCAGGACGACGAGCGAATCCATGTCGAGTTCGGAGCGCCACAGGAGACGCGGCCAGCGCGAGCGACCGCGGTACGCCTCTTCGACGGCACGAGTCGGCGGAGAGGGTTGGGGCAGAGGCCGAACGTGCGCCGGAGGTCCGGAAGGTTCCACGTCGGCGACCGACGTCGGTGGAGGTGCCGGTTCTGACGCAGGGGCGACCTGCGGGGCAAGCGGACTTGACGCGGCAGAGACGGGAGGAGGTAGCCGGGCGGGCGAAGGTGGAGGCAGGAGAGCCGCCGGAGATGCGACGGCGGCGGCGACGTGTTCCCGTTCGACCGCGACGGACGCGGACTCGGATTCGGCGAGGCTGAAGTGCGAAAGAGCACCTTCGATGTCGAATGCGTCGTCTCCGACGGCCTTGCCCTTGCCCTTGTACGAGGCTCCGACGCGGGCTCTGGCGGCTCCGGTTGCCGAGTCGGCGGGGAGGAACGGCGGCGTCGCGATCTCGTCGTCTTCTTCGATCGTGTCGTCCGAGTCGTACCCGGCGGCACTGGAACCGGAACTGCTCCCGCTGCAGCTGTAGCTGCTGCCCGTCGAGGCGACCGAGTCGCGGCGATTCGAGGCGGCGCCCACGTTCTTGGCATGGAAGGCCGACGAAGACGCGACCGCGCCCGGGTAGTGGTGGCTCTGAGCGTACATGGCGTACTGAGAGAGTTCAGACTTGGTGATGTACGCTACAGACGAGAAAGGAGAGAGGGAGTCAGTTACGGGGTTTGAGAGAGTTCGGCCAAGTCATCGGCCTTCGGCACCGGACGTCGGGGTCGCGGACGCGCGTCCGCCGTTGTGGGGGAAGGGAGCTGACTCACGTTGACAGATCACTCGACAGTCGGTGCAGTCGCAGCCTCAATCCGTTGCAGAAGCAAACACGCCGTAAGAGGGGAGCCGGGCGTGGGAGAGGAAGTCGCGATGAGTCGAAAGACTTGGGGATCGAAGATGCCGGAACGACGCGACAAGGAACGTGCGATGGCGTGTCGCGCAACAAAGGGGGCCGATTTTCTCGATTTCGCGAGACAGCGTAGAGCAAATCGGATGGGATTTCTAGCGCGCAAGTATAGCGAAAAGCTTGTTGTGCACCTTGTCTGGAGAGAAGAAGCGTTTAAGAGAGAACATGACGAGTCATCAGCTGCGGCACTGCAGATCGCGGGCACCGCTTCGGTCGCGATGATGGCGAGCCCTTGACTCGCCGAGATTGATCAGCATCGTCGGCGCCGAGGATTGCTGACCGCCCGCTGACTAAAGAGGTCAAGCAGATATCACTCATGTCAAAGTCCGAGCGCAAAAACCTCTCTAGCGCATCTTTGCAAAACTGTCTCGTTGCAAGCTCGGATCACCTGGCCCGCCGGCGCCCAGCGCAACGCGCGGGCGTCGACTCGACTGCGCAGCTTCGGTCTGCGAATGTTCGCAACGCTTGCGCAGCCCCAGACGAGTCAGCACTTCCAGTGGGCGCGTCATGCTCGATGACAGCAACGGGTCGCGTCGCGATAGTACTGCAAGACATCTTTGTCAGACTGCGACGCGAGCGAGCAAAGTCAGCGAATGAGTCGACGTGGAAGATAAGCGCCGAATCACGCCTCGCAGACCCCGCGCCGCCATTTCTCCCAGCTCGGTCCGTCCGGTACGGCAGAAGTAAATGTGGCGTATGCCGAGATATGCAGTTGCGATGCCGCGCTGAGCAGAGCGGAACTCCGAGGAAAGGAAACGGAACCACCAGTCCAGGTGAAACATGCTCCCGCGGGATCCAAAAGATACCGAACGCGGCCCCGACTGAGTGAGCACGAAGAGATGAGAAGTGTTGGCGGCCTCTCAAGAGTGAGTACGAGCGCTGCGGCGAGGCGAGGAGGTCTGCTTGATCCCGGAGTAAGGATTATCAAGGTCCGGTAGCGGCTTCGGGGGCGAGAACGGCGAGAGGGCGCTACAGCAAGCTGATTGCGGGTAAGAACGCGCCAGAGAGTGTGCAATGGTGACGCGGAGCCAAGATCGCGCAGCCTTCGGAAGGCTTACCCGCGCGAAGCTGTTTCCGGCGGGGGAAGCTGGAGGCGAGCAGCGTCCCTTCGCAAAGATGATGCAAGGCAAGACGTCAATACAGAACGGAGCCTGGGCAAGTCTGAGCGCGTTCTTGACGACTCACTTCTGCTCGCGCTCGCGACGGCGCAATTCCCTCTTGTACGCCGCCTTCCGAAGTCGCTGCTCTTCACTGTAGACGTAGGGCTTGTATTTCCGTTTCCTGCGCGGCTGGGGTCCGGTCGATGACCCGACGTCGCTACCGGACGCGAGGGACGGCGTCGGAGAAGCGGTGCTGCGGAGGAAATTGTCGTCCGAGGGCAAAGTGGGCTGGCTCGGCGAGGACGGGAAGATGCCTGTGCCGATCGCCGGAGATGCAGCCTCGAGGGTGACCGAGTCTCAGTGTCATAGGCAGTAACCCGATTCACAGACGAAGAGACACACCGCAACGCTCGGTTCTCTGCTCTGGCCGGCGTCGTCGTCTTCGTCATCAACATCCTCATCGCCGTCGTCGTCGTCTTCGTCCTCATCCTCTCCACTGACATCTTGCATTCGTTGGCCGGCGTCGACGCGGCAGCGTCGTTGTGATCCCTTGCGCACCCGAACGACAAAATGATCGGCGGATCCTGCGAGAGGCAGTCGGTCGCCTGAAAGGGTGTTCTACATCAGCACTGCGCTGAGTCAGGAGGTGACAAGAACACTCACACGTATCCCGCTTTGGACCCCCAAATAGTCCAATGAGCTGATCCTCCAATTTCGCGAGGACGCTGCGACGGGCATACACGGGCCGGTCAGCGCCAGAGGTGAGCCGGTGGTGAGCCAACCGAGAGCTCACCCGGCAGGCAGCTCCAATTCCTTTGCGATAGCCAGCACCTCCTCCCATCCAGGCGCGCAGCGGTCTCTGACGAAACCAGCTCGTGCGTCGTCCTTGAGCATCTCCTCTGTACGCGACTTCTGCATCCAGTAGTCGTAGGCTGGCGAAGGCGCTTTCGGTACAAAGTCGAGTAGGCGTGTCAACAGTCGATCCAGCGTCGAAGGTATAGCAGCGAGAGTTGGCGGCAGCAATTCCACCTCGTCGAGCAACTCGTTGTCGCCGTGGCTAGAGTCGCGGTCGCTCTCCGACTCCGAGTCTTCCAGGACACATCCCGAGTCTTGTACCGACGGATCGAGAGGCTCACCAGTCTCGTACGCGCTTCGAGCTCGCTGGTGCTCTCCCAGAGCAGGGAGAGAGACGTGCTCCTTCCGTCGCGCGCGCTCGTACTGCGCAAGTAGCGCTTCTTCGAGCGCGTCCATCTGCGTGTGATAGGTAGGCGTCGAAATCCGGGCCCTCCGCACGGGCCATCGAGCCATTTTGGCGAGGGCGGTCGAAGCGGGAAGGGGCAGCAGGTTGACACCGTCGTCGTCCATTTCGAGACGGTCGGCTGTCAATCTCGACAGAGGGAACGGCGTGAGGGAGCGATTCGGATCATGAGTCGGCATCGGGCGACGTCGTCGCTGGGGTTTCGCTGGGCGGGGAGTGGCGTCCGGATCGTCGTCGTCTTGACGAGCCAGGCTTTCTGGTTCTGGCGTGGTGAGGGTCGAGGCACCTACGGCCTGCTGTTCTGCTTCGCCGACAACGCTATCGCGAGGCAACACCGCGTCGGCCTCTTCGGCGGCTCGGCGCTGCCGCAGCAATTCCCACTGGACGAGTGCCCGACCGAGGTGCACTTCGCAAGACGCTACATCGTGCACGGCCGAGGTCACGATCCCGAGTTCGAGTGCCTGCCAGTACCGACGACCGCGAACAGGCTGCGCCGTCGGGATCGAAAGCGGGTCCGCCCAATCCGCGTCGACCGTGGCTTGGCCAGCGAGTCCGAGAGCCGCGTTCGGACCTGGGAACCCAAGGTCCGGCTCGTCGTCTTCGCTCGCTGATCCAGGCTCGTAAGCTGACGACTCGTCGCTCGTCGGGAGCGGCGCGAGTTGGGCGATCCGCACTTGCTTCCGACGCTTCTTGCGCGCCGGTCTCGGAGGCGGCGACGATGTCGCCGCAGCCGCCGCGTCGACTCGTGCCGGTCCCGTCGATGCAGCGTCCGCTTTGCCTCGAGGACCTTCCATCGGCGTGGAGGGGAGCTTCGGCAATTGCGGCGCCGTGGTGCCGACCAGTTTGCGCCGCTTTGACGCCCGTTCGTCCTTGCTGGCACTTTGCCGCTTCTGCCTCCGCTTCACCTGCCCCTTTTGTGGACCATACGAAGCCTCATCCCCTTCCCATTGACTCTCGTTGTCGTCTGCACGGGCTTTGCCCTTGCCCGTGCGTTCTTCCTGCCAAGCTGCGGCGTCTCGAAGCAGCTGAGCCGACGTCGAGGCAATGGTGGTCGTCGCGCGCTGAGCTGCGGCACGACGCGGCGTCGATTTGCGAAACCCGGGGGTATCTAGCGTCTGAGCCGAGGTGCTCGCGCGCGGCATCGCCGCTGTGCGGTGGCAGCGAGCGCGGGTTGTCACGAAAAAAAAAGTGGAGCAGCGATGAAGCGACGAGGCGGTGCAAACCCCCTCGCGCGCTGACCTTGCGGACCGCTGCTCAGCACTCTCTGACCTTTCCGGCAGTCTGGACCATTCGATGACACTCATAGATAGATTGCGCAGGCGATGCCAAGTCGGATCATCGACTTCGAGGACAATTCGGCGACCTTCAACAGGGAGTCTCTCGGACAGGCGCGCCAGAATCGGACACCCCGCGGCTGATGGGATAGTCTATAGGTAGTCGAGTGGTTGGGAGGGAGAGTACCACGAAGCGAGTAGTATTGGCTATGCGTGAGCGCGCGACAGTCAGTGAAAGGCCTCACGGGCGATTGATAACCCTGTGGCGGAAGGCGGCACTCACTCGCCCCTGCGTCTTGGATATCTCGGTCGATCACTTGCAAGCCGTACACGTCCGCGCATTTGATGGGCGAAATGGCGAAGGCTTCCGGATCCCGGCCGGCTTCTTGCGCTGCTTTCGCCGTCGAGTTGACCTGGACGATCTCGGCTTCTGAATATCGGTCTTGGAGGTACCGTCGGCATTGACCGAGAGCCTGTGCGGAATTCGACATGGTAGATCAGTACGTGCTGCCCGTTTGGAGGGCGAACGCCGCGCCGCCAGTCCTGATCGACGCCGCACCTGCTCGTGACTGTACACCCGCTTTGGCGGTCTGTCGCGATCTGCCTCTCGGCTCGCGAGGAGAGCGTGCCCTATCCGCAAAGCCGTCATCCCTTTCAGCGCGAGCTCCGAGGTCCGCAGCTGCTCGGTCGTCTCTGCGACCGGTCCGAACGACGAGTTCTCGATCGGGACGACGCCGTACATCGCCTGACCGGAAACGGTCGCCGTGAAGACGTCTACGTGCGCAGTAGGGTGACAATGTTAGCACGAACGAATGCGGAACAAGGACCTCGTCGAGGGCTAGGCTGCGCGACTCGCCTGCGATCCGTTCCTGCGGGGCGGATTCGCAGGCGCCAAAGAAGTCGGTCGCGGCCTGTGATTCGCCACCCGGCTCGGGTTGGGAGTCAGTGGACGTTTCCCTCCGAGTAAGCGACCGTTTGTGTGCCCACCTGGTGCGAGTAAGTGCCCAACGGGCCGAGGAACGCGACTCGAGGTCGCTTCGTTCCGTTGACAGCGAGGCCAGATGCGGTCGGTGGAGCAGATGACATGCTCGCGGTATCGCGGTAAGCAGGTGACTCTCGGCTGAGGTGCTGCCTAGCGGATGCTGCAAGTCCCACGTTGGGCCGGGGGGAAATGGTCGGAGTTTGGCGTCGGCGCCCAGTGAGCGCGCAAGCGAGGCGGGCTGAGCGAGAGGAGCAGAGCCTAGGGTCGTCGTGCGCGAGCTGAAGACGAGTCGAGGAGTGATGCTGCGTTGCTAGTTGTGCCGAGACGCCAGCGAGTGGACGGCGACGGGGCAATCACTCACTTTCGCTGTTGGCATTCTCCCCTTCACTCGCACTCGCCCTTTCCGCTTCTACAACCATGCCTGCTACGCTCCGCCTCGACAAGAAGGTCGCTATCATCACTGGAGGTGCCTCGTAAGTCCTACCACCGCCTCGTATGGTCTCGCTCGCTCGGTAGAGCACTCGCGCTGATTGCCGCCCCACCTCACCCCCTCTCGTTTACCCGCGCCCACTATCTCTCGCCTGCCGATCCATCCGCGTGCTCCCCTTACTGGTCAACGTACACAGCGGCATCGGTCTCGAGTCGGCTCTCGTCTTTGCAGGAGACGGCGCGCACGTCGTCGTCGCCGATATCAACATCGAAGCGGCCAACCGCGCCGTCGAGACGATCCAGTCCCAAGTACCCGACGCACCAAAGGCCATCGCAGTCAAGTGCGACGTCTCAAAGGAGGCCGACATCGAGGCCGCCGTCAAGGCCGCCGTCGATACGTTTGGCAGGCTCGATGTCATGTTGTGCGTCTGGCCCGCCCGCGTGAAGGGTTCGGGACGAGCGCTGATCTAGCGCTCCTGGCTCTTGTTCATTGCGATCGATGATCACGCACAGCAACAACGCCGGGATCATGCACCCGGAGGACGACAACGCGCTCAACACTTCCGAGCGGATCTGGGATTTGACCATGAACAGTGCGTCTCTCCCGTGTCCTTTCTTGTCCCAGAATCCTGCTCGGACTGACTCGCCCGGAACTCCGCAGTGTGAGATGTTACTCGTTTCGATGCTCTGGCACGGTCGTAGGCGCCTCTTGCTGACGCATCCCTGCTCCCGCGCAGCAACGTCAAGGGCGTCTGGTGGGGCTGCAAGTACGCCATCGACGCGATGCGCAAGAACCCGGGCGGCAGCAAGGGCAGCATCATCAACACGGCATCGTTTGTCGCCATCCTCGGCGCCGCGACGCCTCAGATTGCTTGTGAGTCGCTGCGCGCATCCGGTTTGCCGACGTGGCCGTCGATCCCGTGCCCTCGGGACGCGACTGCACTCTGCTTTTTCTTGGCGTTAGGTTGCTCACCTACGCACTCTTACCCACAGACACTGCTTCCAAGGGCGCCGTCCTCGCCATGACCCGCGAGCTCGCCATGGTCCACGCGCGCGAGGGAATCCGAATCAACGCGCTCTGCCCTGGCCCGCTCAAGACTGGTGGGTCGCGCCTTCGAAGGGCTGCATCAACACGCTTCGGACCGCGCCGGTTCGTCTGCAACCGGATCGCTAATGAGCAGATTCGCCTCAACCCACAGAGCTCTTGATGAAGTTCCTCGACACGCCGGAGAAGAAGGAGCGCCGCATGATCCACATCCCCATGGTAAGTTAGCTTTCTTCGCCCAGCCAGAGAGGTCTAGCGCGATACTCATGCACAAACCTCAACGCAGGGCCGCTTCGGCGAGGCTGTCGAGCAGGCGCGCGCTGCTGCGTTCCTCGCGAGCGACGACAGCAGCTTCATCACCGGAACCGGTAAGCGTTCGCAGCACACAACTCTACCACTCGGGAGATCACTCTGGGGTGTCAACTAGGCCTAGCTTATGCACCACTCCCGCGCCTCAACAGACTTCAAGGTTGACGGCGGCATCAGCTCGTGCTACGTTACGCCCGAAGGCGAGCAGGCGCTCGCGGCTCCGTCGAACCTCGCCCCCAGGGCATGATCTCTCAGCACGCACATAACTGCGCGAGCTCTTCCCGGACGGAGGGAGGACCGGAAGGAAGTACAGCTTTCCAAGTATACACTCATCTCATGACACAAACCGCAACTGCAAAGTCTCTCTCGTTATTTGACCGGTCCGGCCTCATGGTGCAGTGTGAGGAGAGTGCGAGTTGCGAATGCTGAAGCTTAACTACGCCCACTCGACCGGCTTGCGGAGGATGTCGAGCAGCTTTTTTTCGGGCGTGCCTTCTTGCGTGCCCACTTCCGGTTCGTACTCCCACCGCGACGTCAACGGCACTGTAACAGAGAGATCGTCAGGGCCGGGATTCTTCAGGACCCCGGGAAGAGAGGGGAAAACGACTTGCGGGACATGAGGATGCTTTCCGTCCGCGGCTCCTTCATGGCGAGGCCGAACTTGGTCCCGCGATCGTACACCAGATTGAACTCGACGTAGCGACCTCTTCGGAGCTGTTGCCACCGCTTCTCATGCTCCGAGTACGGCTGGTCCTTCCGCTTCTCAACGATCGGGTAGTACGCCGGCAAGTACGTGTTGCTGCAGTCGCGGACGAACGCAAAGATCCGTTCGGGGTCGCGGTCGCTCAGGTCGTCAAAGAAGATGCCGCCGACGCCGCGCGTCTCGGCGCGGTGCGGGATGTAAAAGTACTCGTCGCACCACTTTTTGAACCGCGGGTAGTACGCCGCGTCGTGCTTGTCGCACGCCGCCTTGTACTGCGAGTGGAACGCGCGCGCGTCTTCCTCGTACAGGTATGACGGGGTCAAGTCGGTCCCGCCGCCGAACCACCAGGCTTTCGGTTCGCCGGACGGGTCGTTCGGGTCCTGGATCTCAAAGTAGCGGTAGTTGAAGTGGATTGTCGGCGCGTGCGGGTTCCTCGGGTGGACGACGAGCGAGCACCCGGCGACAAAGTACGGCAACTCGGACTTGCCGTCCCACCAGTCGAACCGTTCGGCGCGCATCTGCCGGACGGCGGCCGGGCTCAGCGTCGACTTGATGACCGAGATGTTACACCCGGCCTTCTCGAACGTCTCGCCGTCCTGGAGGACGCGCGAGTCTCCGAACCCTTTCGAGGCGTCGCGGAGGTAGTACGACGACTTGAACTTTTGGCCGGACGGCTCGAGCGATTCGAGCGCGGTGCAGATGGTCGACTGGAGCGACTTGATGTGGTGGATCATTCGGAGTCGCATCGGGATTGACGTGTCGTCGAGGTCGATCGAGTTTTCGGGCTACAGAGGGCCGAGGAAGGAATCAGTTCGTGCGTGCATGGCTGGGGCAACTGCAAAGAACGCCGGGAAACTCACGACGAAGGTTGGCCGGGCCGACTTGGACCGTGAGGTCGACATCGTCGCGGAATGCTGTTGCTCTTCGCACTCCAAGGGGGATATGGACTGTCGATAGCAGCACGTTAGCTCCGCGCTTTGCAGCGAGTCCTCGGGAGCGGCCAGGCCAGGCCGAGACGGACCTGTTGGTTGACGAGGGTCGCGTAACCTGCTGCGGCGACGAGTCCAGTAGCAGTTGCGACGGCAGCCATGACCGTTCTTGAAGGTGCTGCCTTGGGAGCAGCGGTGGCAGTCGACGACGAGCGGTTCAAAGTGGGGTTGCGGAATCGAACAGGTCGAGGGAGGGAAGCGGGGCGGATCGACGCAGCAAGGCGAAGGCCAGCGCGAGGAAGAGTAGGGCCTGGCATCTTGGATCGAGGGCGGGAGCGTGAGGCAGGTGCGAGCGGTGGAAGCGGAGTGAAGCAGCACTCGGAAGGATCGCGAATTTCCCTCGCACACTTTCCCTCCCCAGAAGTACTTCGTGAGGCATTCAGTGACGATCTGACACTATCAGACTCTATAAGAGCATGGTCCGATTGCATATAGAGGCTGTCTCGTATACTCGGCTCTCTCGATCAAGTCGTGCACCGCCTCTGCAAAGGACAGATGACAAGGAGCTGCACTCTCGGTAGCGGGATAGGCAGCACTAGGTTGTCATCGCTATGCATGCTGCGAGAGTGGCAGCGCGCTCGTCTGTATGGCGACCGCTTGTCGTTATTCTGAGCGGCAGCTCCTCGACTCGTCTGTTCGCCAGCCGGACCCTCTCCACCTCGGGAGCTCCAGCTGCCAAAGCCAAACCAGGCAAGGAAGCCAAGGGAGAAGCTCCCCTTGCGACGCGACTCAAGCAGAAGCGTTCGCGGAATGAACCGACCGGCGAGACCGAGGTGGGCCACCAAACGATCTCGACAGCCTCGCGACCTGGTTCCGGTCCCGTCGAAGCCGGTTCACCCTCGAACGCTGCCGCTCCCCACAAGCTCCGCGTACCGAATGCGGCGCCGACCGGCTCGGCTAACGACCCGATCGCGGCGGCGCTCAGAGGACCCGGTCCTGACGGCAACGGCAAGCAGAGGAAGCGCTCAGCATCGGTCGAAGGGTTCCGGGCAAAACGCCACGCTATGCAACGCATGCGGAGAGAGATGACACAGGCGGTTCAGGAGGCGCACGGCGACGCTTGGTCAGCCGGTGAGGTGAGTGTGGCGCTTTGCGAGGAGTGGCTTTTTGGTGTTTTTTTGGTGAGAATTACCCGACGGAGTCGAGCCTGGACGCTGACGCCTTTCGAGCGATTACCCGCGGTCACTCGTATAGCACAAGAGCCCTTACGAGCTCGGTACGGAACGATACATCCGCCTCCAGAGCCACCTACCCGTCAAGGACCAACTCCGACTCTTTCGCGCCCGGCTCAGCCTGATCGAATCGCTCCGAAAGCCGTGGCTCTCGCTCGGCAAGCAAGAGCGCCAGTTCGAACTGGCCGAGTATGCGAAACAGGTCCGCGCGAACGAGAGGCGGAGGCGCGCGACCAAAAAGTCGGAGGAAGGATTACACGAGCACAACGTGACAGAGTCTGCGACGGCGCCACACGATTCCAAGGCACAGGTACGTCTTGTCTCGCTTTTAGGGGGCGCGGCGCAGCAGCCGGAAGAATCGCTGACGCTTTCTCTCTTCAGGAAGGGCAAGATTTCGAGGCCATGATTGACGAGCACGTCGGCGCTCTCGGACAAGCTAGCCCTGAGGTCTCGGCGGCGTCGATCACGGGTCCGACACGGTCTACGGGTGATGGAGCAGACAGGTCGATCGCGGTGGACCGGCAGAGAACATGGCCTGAAGAGATGGAGCAAATGGTATGTAAAATTTCGTGCATGTTCGTGAACGTCCCGCTCATACAGGTCCACTCCAGACCGCTGCCATCTCTCTCCTGAAAGCGCAAATCAAGACCCTCACCGAGCGGCAGGCACAGGAAGGCAGCGCGCCGTCGACACCGCCTGTCCGTACTCGGGAAGGACCGTCGCTTCTCGATCAGATTGCGGAAACAGTCGCATCCAGCTCTCAGAGCAAGACAAAGGGCAGGACGCCGCGAGGAATCGCTGGACGGGCTACGCCGAGTACGGGTAAGCTGCAGCGGCCACGAGGCCGCGCAAGTTCTTCGATGGCGATCTGACGCAACCCGGCTGGACAGATTCCTATGGAGATCACCCCGCGCTCGCAAGGAGCGAAAAGGCGGACGACCCTCCGCCGCGCGAACTTTCGTCTTATCAGCATGTCCTCTCTCCCGCCTCGACCGCCTTTGTCCCTCACCCTTCGCCTTACGACGTCCCTGTCGCGACCCTCGCTCACTCCCTGGACCGCGTCCTCTTCAACCCGGGAGTCCATTTCCTGCGCGATCCGCGCTCGGGCGTCTACAATTTTGCGCGCGACACGCTCGAGAACGTGCCGAAAATCTCGGAGTTCGATTTCAGCAAGTTGCCGCAATACGTGACGAGCTCGAAGGACGAGACGCTCAAAGAGATTGCGGCCAGCGAGAACAAGACGTTCTCAGGGAGCACGAGCTCGACGGTCGGAATGCTGTGTCAGGTCCGCCCCGTTTCTCTCTGCAAAACGTGTCTCAATGAGCGCTGATGGAGGTGCCTGCAATACAGATCTATTTCTGGTTGTCCAAGGGCAAGCCGGTCAACCTCGACATGCTCAGCCGAGGCTGGCAGTATATGGTGAGCCTGCAGACTCGCGCCTTTTGCACCTAGTCACTCACTGGTTCTCCCGCGCAGAGTCGCGACTTCAGCATGGGCCAGAAACTCCCGGTCTCGGTCGTTTTACGCTACGAGAACGGGCGCTACGCGATCGACGCCGACAAGTCGTTCGACCCGACCAACGGATCCAATATCCTGGCAGACTACGTCAGTCGGGCCTGTTGATCCTCAGCTCGCTTTCGTAGAGCTTACTCCAATTCTCCACAGGGTCATCTCATGGAGAAGCTGTTGACGACGGAAGCTGGCGAGTTCAAGCGATTCCTGCATGGCGCCGACGACCCTGCGCCTTCCGAGGCGGATCATCGGCAGGCATACCACTATTCCCTCGTGAGCCGACATGTGCCCGCACAGGTTCGCCGATTTCTGACAGGCTTGATTTCGCAGACCGACCGCATGGTGCTCCGGTCGCAACTCGACGCGACGAACGACTACCTCCCGAACAAGACGTTCGACCTGAAGACGCGAGGAACGGTCGCAATCCGGCAGGACCGTCTCAACTATGAAGAGTCGGCAGGGTATACGATCGATCGTTTGCAGGGAGAATGGGAGTCATTCGAGCGCGAATACTACGTGCGTGATCGAGAGTGTGGACAGTGCAGCAAGAGCGCTAACACTCGCGCGCATCCAGGACCTGATCCGCTCGGCCTTCCTCAAGTACCAGTTTCAGGCACGGATCGGCGGTATGGACGGCATCTTTGTCGCATACCACTCGACGACCCGGTTCTTCGGCTTCCAGTACCTCCCCATCAGCGTGATGGACGAGGCCCTGTTCGGCACGACCGAGACCGGTTCCCAAGTCTTCCGACTCGCGCTCGGAACGCTCGAGCGAGTCCTCGATGAAGCCGCCCAGTGTTACCCTGGCGAGAGTGTCAACGTGACGTGGGCCGCCGACGACAAGGAGGATGTCTTGCGCGTCTTTGTCGCCCCTCAAAGGGAAGTGGAGCAGGTCGAAGCGCTATCGGCCGACACCACAGAAGAAGGCGCGACCACCGCCGGGTCGCCTTCTGACATCGAGATGACGCTCCTCGAGCTGCGCGGCACGAACTACGTCGACGGCGAGGCGCAGGCACGCCCCGTCACCGTCTCTGCAGACCGCGGTCCGCCCGGGTCCGACACGCCAGTCTGGCAGGTCGGCTTTGACATTGTCAAGTCGACTGGCGCAGAAGGCGACGCCGTCTCGCGCGAGCAGATTGCGAGCCACTTTGCCGACACGCGCGCGTTCCAACGCATGTTCTCGAGTCTCGCGCTCCCGACTGGTATCTCGCCTGCCGATGTGCAAGCCGCGGCTGAGCGAGCGCAAGAAGCCGGCGTCGAGCTCGACGCGTCGGACCTCTCCGTGCGCTTCCCGCTCGGAGAGGGGATCGAGTACCGAGGACCGTCCAAGTCGGTCAAGATCTTGCGGAGGAAGGCTCGGGAAGGCGAGGAACGCCGTCATGCCGAAGAGAAGCGGCGAGTGGATGCCGGTGGAGGAAAGGAGAAGATTGTCGAAGTCAAGTCATACTTGCAGGTGCGCGAAGGATAGCGCCCCCGCCGGTTGCCCGTCCTATCTCGGATGTTGTTGTTTCCAGTATTATTGCAATCGCATCTGCACTCATTGCGCCGATGTACTGCATGGTCGTCTCAATCCAAGCCCGGCGTCTCCTTGATCCGGTACACCAGTTTCTCGCCCTTGACCTCATGCTTTGCGAGGCGCCGAAGACCCTCCTTGACGCCTTCGAGGCCGCCCGGGACAATCGTGACCTTCTGTGGCCGGATCTCGCCCTTTTCCAGCGCCGGCCCGAGCCAGTCGAACCACTTTTCGGCAAAGTCGGCGTCGACGTTGTCGTGGGAGGTTCCGCACAGGATCCGCTCAACGTGGACATTGCTCGGCATCACCTTGAGCTCCTCCTCGTTGAGTGGCAGCACGTGTCCGTAGGCGGCGCCTTCGACGTCCTTCAAAGCGAGAGCGGCAACGTTGACGGTCCCGTTCTCAGACACGGCGTCATACACGTACTTGACGCCCTTGCCGCCGTTTGACTTGCGGATCTCCTCGGCGAGCGCTTCGTCCGCCTTGTTCCGGTAGTCGAGCGTTTCGTCAGCGCCGTACTTTGCGGCAACGTCCTGCGAGGCGCCCGAGACTGCAACGACGCGATAGCCAGCGAGCTGTGCGACCGAAAAACATGAGAACAACGGTCTTCAGCAGCGGCGAAAATCTGTGGGCCGAACCTTGGCGAGCTGGATGGCATAGACTCCGACGGTTGTGGCGCCTCCCCAAACGAGCAGTGCGCCATCGCTCTCCGTCGCGGACGAGCTGCCGGGTTCCTTCATGCCCAGGCGCAGGAACAGTCCGATGACAGCGGTCGCGAAGGGCAGCGGCAATGCGGCGGCGTCCTCGTACGAGGTCTTGTCTCCGAGCTTTGCCACTGTGTTGGCCGGCGATACCTATTCAGCGCCGTACGCGGAACCGCGGTTCGTCAGTACGCGCGAGAGAGGGGCAAGCGCTGGCCGGGAACCGGACACACCGAATACTCGCCGTACGCGCCGTACTTGTCGCCCGACTTCATCTTTGTGAATGCGGCGACCTTGTCACCCTTTTTGAACTTGCTGACCCCTTCTCCGACGGCCTCGATCGTCCCTGCGATGTCGTTACCCTCGACCGCCGAGTAGTCTGGAATGAAAATGGGAAGCTTCCAGTCTTTCGGGTTGCTAGAGACGGCGACATCTGTCGAGGCGGGGGAAGGAAGAGAGCAAGTGGGGTGTCAGCAAGTCTCTACGCTTCGCTCCTAGCGTCCTACGCGGTCCGGGGGCGACAGCGAGGTCGAGGCTTGTAGCCCGCACCATCTTCGCCCTTATGGTCGTCCTGAGTAAGCTGAAGAACGGCGTACTTTTGATGAGCACCTCGCCCGCCGCAGGTTCGGGTACAGGCCGCTCGACGAGGTCGCGGCCTTCCTTCGAGATGTGGACGGCCTTCATGAGTCTGGATTCGCGTATCTAGCTCTCGCTCGCCGAGATGATATGGGTTCGGAAGAGAGCAAGTGGTGGCCCGCTCGCGATGACGGAGTTCCGGCTATCAACCTCGACTATTTTTGGACGACTGAAAAAGAGCACAGACTCGAGAAAGCACGGCTTTGCTTATCATCAAATCACGTATAAAGACCTCCCCCGGTAGTGTCGTGAGTCGAGCAGCGGAACTCAGGAAAGGAAAGAAAACGTTTTCTCGCTACAGCCCTGCACCAATACGCGTTCGTCGTCTTGCAGGTAGAGCGTAGGAACCGGCAACGTACGGACATGGCGGATGAAGGCGGGGACAGGCGCGCTGCGCGGACGGTTGGCCCTGTCTGCGTGTCTGCCTAGACGTTTCGACCCTGCCGAGCCCGTCTGTCGCCAAAGGCTCTCGGCGCGTCATCTGCGCAGACCCCGATGAGCAACCGTTCATTCGCTTGCGCGCGGCTGCAAGCTGCTCGCCCTGTGGGCAGCTTCGCTCCAAGAAGAAGCTGCCGAGGGCCCGACGGGCCATGGGCTGTCACCCCGCTCTCGACAGCTCAGCTGAGTCTGTAGGGCTGCCACACAGTACAGCATCGTTCTATCGCGCCCGTAACAGGCGAACTGACCGGTGCTGTGGTGGCCCGTATGATCGTGGACCCCGATAGAGAACGCCGACAAAGAGTCGAAGCGGCGATAGCGAAGGAAAGCGTACCAGGTCCGCGCCGCCGAGGCGTAGACCCGTTCCTTCGAGCAAAGAGAACATCTGCACTAGCACATGTTGAAGTCCAGACGGGACGCTGCTGTAGGGCAGAAGACGGCGTGTCGCGCGAAGGAGCCAGAGCTGCGGCAGCACAAGAGTAGAGCAAGTCTGCAATGCGCTAGCATCCCATATTGTACTTTGCTCTGTTCAGAATGGAGTGGGCCTAGCATCTAGGAGGCGGAGAAGTGGTGTGCCATGTGAGGGGGCGGAGTGAGAGCGAACCGCGACTCGAGACTCCGGCGTCGGGTGCCTCTCGTCTCTGTACGCCCGCGCACTCCTAGGTGACTAGCAGCGCGTACCTGAATATAGCCATCTTGCTGACTCGCAGTGTCCACAGCTCGTTCACGTCGCCTCGCGGCATTCCGTTCCTCTCTTTTCCCCCTCGAACTCCTCCAACTTCTCCCCCTCTCCTCTCCGCCATGTCGGGCTACGAGCAGCCGCGTGACGACCTCGATGTGTGAGTCTAGGGTGTAGAATGGCCCCTCCGTCTCGGCCTGGACCCGATTGGCTGACTTTCGCTTCTTGCTCCTCGCGATGAACCATGATCCGCGTTGACAGCACTCTCCCGCCGCGGCCATTCCTCGCACCCCTCGGCCAGCCCATGCCGAAAGCGTACCACCCGACCTCACCCTTTGCGCCGGCCTTCAACGCCGGTCTGACCGGAGCCGGCGTCGGCCTGTTCGTCTCGGCGATCCAAAACTCTCTGCAACAGCACAACAAGGGCGCAATGGGAGTCTTTACCCGGACGGGATGGATGATTGGCTACTTTGGTGAGTGAGCTGCAACGCGCGGCCAATCGGCCGCCGACCACAAGTCGACCTCTGCAGACAGCCGACGCTGACCTTCGCCTCGATGCAGCGTCTGCCGGCTTCGTGTTCTCTTATGTCGACAACACGGTCGCCAACATGATTGAGAACAAGCAGAACGGCATCGCGGGCGCCGCCGGCGGTTGCGCGGCCGGCTTTGTCGCCGGACTCCGATCCGGTTCGCTCCCCAAGGCGATGGGCATGTGCGCGTTCACCGGGTCCCTCGTCGGCACGTACGACTTGACCGGTGGTCAGCTCGGCTGGGAGAGCGGTAAGAAGCCGAGGAACGAGCGCGAGAAGGAGCGGGTCGCGTTCTTCAAGCAGCGGGGCGAGGCGACCGAGGAGGCGTAGAGGGGGACCCAGGCACGTGGTCGAGCGTGCGAGACTCGCCCCCCGCCACCTATCTCATGGTCATGTTACATTGTTCTGTTCTGTGCATTTCGTCTGCGGGTGTGCAGCGTGTTGAGAGGCGCAGCGACAGGCTGCCGTCAGGCTGCTCTTGTATGGGGCCAACACATGGACTCAAAATCGAGCGCCTTTTCTTGACATCTGTCCATGCGTTGCGGCGTGTCTTGCGCTGTGCAAAGCGGCGCATGTTGAGTCTCTAGTAGACCGTGACCCCGGATTATACTTTTTTTCCCTCCTGCTCGCCCGACGGTGCCGACTCGTTTTGGAGCCTCCTGACTCTACACGGGCGCCCGCCATGTCTTTCTCGAGCGCGCGACCAATGCTCGCGTCTGCAGTGCACCAGCTGCACCAGTCGACGTCGCGCGCCTTCTCGTCGTCTTCGACGGTCGGGTCCAAAGTCTTGTCGCCGCTCAACAAGACGAGCATCGCCCGCCAGCAACGGCTCAACAAGGGCCTCGTCAAAGGTGGCAAGCGGGGCAAGGGGAAGCAGACTATGACCCTCGACGAGGCGTCTAGGGTTCTCGCTGTGAGTTAGCTTTGTCGCTTTCGCTCTCGAAACGGAGGCGGTGCTCTCCCTTGAAGTCCACCTCGGCTAACGCGCCACACGCCCCGCAGTCATGGTCCCCTGCAACGCCGAACGCAGCGTACGAGATCAATGTTACGACCAAGACGTCCGGCACGATCCAACTCAACGCCCTCCGAGGTCGAGTGTTCCTCCCGCACTCGTGCGCCTCGGCGACGAAGCAGTCGACCCTCGTCGTGTTCGCATCGGGCCAGGCCGCCCAAGCCGCCCGAGAAGCCGGCGCCGACGTCGTCGGAGGCCAGGAACTGATTGACGAGATCCTCGCTGGCAACCTGAACCCGGACAAGCTCATCACGACGACAGAGATGTTTGCCCTGTTCCAGCGGAACCCGACTTTGGCCCGGACGCTCGGTCCGAGGGGTCTCATGCCGAGTGCGAAGCGAGGGACCGTCACCGACGACATCACGCAGGCGGTCAAGGAGGCGCGGGGAGGTCTCGACTGGAAGGGAGACAGCAAGGGAATCGTGCGGGCAGGTAAGGCGGCCGCTCAGCGTGCAAACCGTTTGCTGGGACACGCGCTCTCGAGTTGCTGACGCCCGTCTTGCGCACTTACCAGCCATCGGCCGACTGCACTTCCAGCCGGATCAGCTCGCCGACAACGTGCACACCCTCCTCGCCTCGGTCGCCGACATCGCCCAAGGCGGCAACGGCACCGTCAACGGTACCCCTTCACGTGTCAAGCGCCGTGCGTACCTGTCGGAGCCTCGAAGAAGCGCCGGTCCTGATCATTTCCTTGTCGTCCGCAGCCGCCATCACTCGTGTCCTCATCTCATCAACACAAGGGCCCGGCATCGAGATCTCGGACGCATAGAAGTGCACATGTAATACACTCCTCCGCTATCGAACACGCTGCTCTACGGGTTGTCTATACATAAAAGTTGGGCGTGGCAGGCCCGTCTATCTTTCCTGCGTGTACCTGAGGAGGTCCCGGACTTGCTTGGAGGAGTCGCCGCCGTTGACGAGCTCGACGAGGCCTTGCTTGTCGAGAAACTCGTGGTCTGCAAAGTCGAAGCCTGCCGGGTAGCCGGAGACTCAGTCGTGCAGTCTAGCGAGGCGCGCCAGCCTGTGGCGGGAAATATGACGTACCTGGCACGACAACCTGTTGGGAGATACGGAGGCGGAGTGAGCGAGATCACACGCGCAAGGCCGCCGGAAGGCCACGACCATCGGGAACCGTCTGCGAGTGCACTGGTAATACTCACTTCGCTGATCAGGCATCCGATCTGGTCCTTGTCGTCGCTGTCCAGGTCCTCTTCGGGAATCTCGCTCGCTTTCCACCATCCTCCCTCGACGACGAGCTGCCTGACTTCGCCTTTCGACGAGTCTGAACCCATTATGACGTGCTTGATCTTAGGAGGAGACGAGGGAGACGACCCCGGTCGGATCAAAGTATACCTGGCGCGACCTTGATGGAGTAGGTGGTACGTGATAGACTTGTTCACTGGCACAACTGACGGCGATGAGCACGCTCCGTTGTGGGAAAGGAGGAAACCGCTGCGCGCACTGTGCATTTTGCCTTGCGGCGAGTCCGGCGTCAGCAGATAGTATATCTGCGTCGCCAAATTTCGCTCGACATTGTCTGTTCGCGTTATGGAAGTGGTTCAGCGTCATTGAGTGATGGAAAGCGCGCCGACAGCCAGACTCGCCGGCAAAAGGTGACGGGACAGTCTCGTGGGTTCGTGCCGTCTCGCAGTAGAACCCGGCCTCGGGGTGAGCTGTTGTACAGCGTGGTACCTTGCGTCAGTCTAGCTGGAGCGTGGCTGTCCTCGTTGGAGATATAGCAGCGGGATTGCTCGCGTGCGCAGCAGGCAGCCGATGAGGACGTCTCGCGTTGAGTGAACAAAGGCGACGCGCTTGCGACTTACGCTCGAGCTTGAGCGTACGAATCAGTACCTCGTTTCCTTCGGGATAAGCGTACGAAGGCATTGACAGACGAGTGGTCGAAAGGCGGAGAAGGCAAGAGGTCGACCTCGCTGCGGTCGGACTTCACTGTTTCCGCCCTGCACTTTCTTCCGACAGCGGCGTCGCGAAGGGAGACAGTGTTACATTCCGATGGATAAAACGAGGGCAAATGAATTGATGTATGCGAAACAACAAGAGCGTGAGATCCGAATATCTACGTGACGGTCAGTCGTCGTCTTCCTCGCTGTTGAGGCGCTCATACTTTTCCGCCCGTCGTCTGCGATACCACCGCACTGCAAAGAAGCCGACGATCGCAAGAAGACAGACGCTGAGGACGACCGTCAAGACGATCCAGCCCCAACGGCGGAACCAGCCAGGCTGGTACGGGATCAGGACCGAGTCGATGCTGACGACGCCACCGGCCGCCATCAGTCGAGTCGATGCCGCGCTGCCGTAGAGTACCGTCGACAAAGCCTCGCCGTCCTCCCGATGATCGTGCCGCTTGTTGCCTCCATCAACGAACCAGGGCGTCGCACGGCCCCAAGCGAGAACGCGCGCGGCATCATCTCCCTTTGTACCGCGCGCTCCGGCGATGCCGACCATCCAGTCGTCGTCACCCGAGCCCCACTTCTTGAAGGCAACAGAGCCGAACTTGCTCCGGCCCCCCGGCTGACCTCGGCTCAGAAGCGAGGCGTACGTCTTTGCGTCTTCCAGAACCAACGGCGAGCTCGGCAAGGACGTCTTTGGCGGGAAAGGCGACCCGGTCTCGGATGATGCCTCGACTGGAAGGACGTGTTGCCGGATCAGACTCTCGAGGGCGGCAGGATGCTCGTGGTAATAGGTCAGGTTGAGTCGGGACAGAGCCTTGTCGGTCGGACAGAGGATGGTGTATGCGTGGTCCCGATCGTCGACAGAGTGTGCGTGGTCGGGATGCGCTGCATACCGGCCAGAAACGGAATCGCGCTCGTCGCGACGTGGCGCCTGCTTGCCTTCGAGGATCCAGGTCATGTTCGCCGCCCGGATCAGACTGAGCATCGTGTTGGCTTTGGCGCCCCGCATGAGCTTCTCGAGCGTAATGTCGAGGTCTGGGGGAAGTTCGACCTGGTCGAGGACGTGCAAGACGCCCGTCTCCGTGAGGACGTCACCTTCCACGACGACCGCGTCGCGGGACTCGCCATTCGCGGGCAAGCCGCCAAGAGTCGGACCGTGCACCAATAAGGTCGAATTGACCGGTTCGCGCTCGAAGTAGATCTCGCTGCCGCCGAGCAGGGTAGGGTAGCGCGAGCCGCCGGTCTTGGGGAAGTCGTCGAGGTAGACCAGCTCGTCCACTGCATGGTACTTGAGGACGCGCCGGAGCTCGTTCCGCGAGGTCGGAAGGAGGAGGTACTGCATCGTCAAGCCGAGTGCTGCAAAGGCCGGATTGGTCGGGACGAGATACGTCACTGCGGGCTGCGTCGCCAGAGTACCGTCGAGCGCCGCGGCGTAGACCGACGCGACAAAGGTGGAGAGGCGGAGATCGGTCACTGCAGCCGTCATCACTGCCGGCGGCGGCTCGAGTAGCGAAGAGAGGAGGTAGATGATCGAGTCGCCGACTACGACCGGGTCCGCGATGACGTTTGCGCCTCCCCAGCTCAGCATCTCCTTGTCGCCGTCTTCGTCTGGTCCATCCCCGTCTGGTCCCTTCCGACCCTTCTTTCCCTTCTTGGTGGTACCCCAGCCGTCACCGAGGCTACCGTCCTCGCCCTGGACGCCGACGGGAACGCGCTGCCTAGCACCACGGAGGGAAGCCGGCTTCAGCTCTGTCCCGATGAGCATACCGTCCTCCAGCTCGCGTGGCAGCCATTGATCATTCACGATGTGATATCGCAGCAGCTCTTCGAGCGCAAGGCTGCCCTTCGGGGGGAGAGGCCGGCCGCTCAAGATCGGTGACGTTAGGGTTGACAGTTGTGACGATCCGAGCGTCGTCGAGGCGAGGACGTCGTCTCGAACGGCAAGGATAGTGTAGCGTTCCTGTTCCTTCTCGTCGTCTCCGTCTGCGCTCGCAGTAATTGCTGCGCGGCCAAGCGGAAGCTGCTGCGCGTTCCACCCGACCGGCGGCGGCAGAGGTGTGTCGATGATCGTACCCGGCTCACTCGACGGGATCTGGACGTAATGGGAGAGGTTGACGGAGCGGAGGAGAGCGACATAATTGGTTGCACCGAGGGCGATCAGGTATTTTTCGGCCGTGAGGGCAACCGAGCCGGTCGGAAGTAACAGCCGCGGGACTGTGTGGAGAACGCCTGCAAGTTCGTCGTGGGTGAGTAATGTGGAGGAGCAGCTGCCAGGGATGCTCGCAAGCATACCGTTTTTGG
The DNA here is from genome assembly GCA_002922495.1 of Rhodotorula taiwanensis. NCBI lineage: Eukaryota > Fungi > Basidiomycota > Microbotryomycetes > Sporidiobolales > Sporidiobolaceae > Rhodotorula > Rhodotorula taiwanensis. The sequence goes on from PJQD01000035.1 coordinate 169,912, forward strand.
CGAGGATGTCCCCTCGCTCGACCGCGGTTCCGTTGACGGTGACTTGCTGCCGGTTGTCGGTCCCCGCTACTTCAAGCGTGCCGTTCCGCACAGTTTGGACGATACCGGTCATGTTCGCCTCTTTACCGACGAGCCGTCCGAGGTACCCCACTTTCCCCTTGCCAGTTCCAGCCTGAGACGCGCCATCGCCGAAAATCTCGCTCAGGTCGCCCTCGGCGAGCCCCGACCGGAGGTAACGCATTTCGAGGTCGGTCAGCTCGGCCCAGGCATCGTTCGTTGGCGCAAAGAGAGTGAAATGGGAAGCGGTGCTGAGGTAGTCGAGGATTGACGACGGCATCAGCGAGGCAAACGTCGACAGCTCGGGCGTCGAGCGGATCACAGAGGCTGTCGGAAGATCCTGTGAGCGCCCACCCTTCGCGATCGGAATGAAAGCGACTCACCGAGATCGTCCGGCTTGTGCAAGACGGCTTCCGCGGCAAAGAATGCTCCATTGGTGGCGAAGACGGGCTCCGCCAAGCGAGATCCTCCTTCGCCCTTCCAGTCGACGCCGATCCAGATCTCGTCCCGAGTCTCTGCGAACCCAGTGCTTGAGCGTCTGACCAGTCGGAGGCGTTGCCCCTCGCCATGCAGCAGGCCATAGGAATGCTCGTCGGGCGAGTCGGGATCGGGCCGATCCGGTTCCGTTCCAGGGAGGGTCGGCGGTGCCGGGAACGATTCGTTATACGAAGATAGGCTCGGGAAGTACAGGGTCTCCTGCAATATCGGGACGCCAACCGGGAGGGGTTTGTCCGCCTTTGTCGAATTGCTCACGTTCGTGGCGGGGGTCGAGACGATCGTGTGATTCAGGAGGTGGTAGAGAAGCGTGTCTCGGAGCGCGAGCTGGAGGTTGTCGTGTTCCGTCGGTGCGAGCGTCCCCTTGGCTAAGTCGACGACGTCTGCCCAGACGGACGCGGCCGAGTTGGGGCTGACTCGGGTTCGCCGTTCGTTCCGGATTGCCTTGTTTGTCGGCGCGAAGAAGGTGCTGCCGTTCAGGCTGTTGAGTAGTGGGATCAAGCGTGCATGCTGAAACGCGGCGAGGAGTAGCGTATGGTCCGCGCTCTGGCTGAGGACGTCGACGAGGCGAGTCGTATCGGGCGGCGGAGGAGGTGGGGGCGAGTCATCTGGGGCTTGCTCGCCTCGAGATGACGATGCCGATGCTGCTGCAAGTACTATAGGTAGCCACAGCAGCGCCTGTAATACCCGCATCGTGGACAGGGAGTTATAGAGGGAGGGACAGAGTCGATCGCATGCGGTCATCGTGCAACCCTCATCTCGAACCTCATCGTCCAATCACAACCCGCAAAGGCAATTCTGCCTCTATAGGCAAGCACGGTAGCCTCTCTCTCTCTCGTCTCTTCTCTGTTAGACCGGCGCGATACCGGTCAGAGATCTGAACCAGCATCGCGGTGACGTCAAAATGATGCGATGCAGATTTGTGCTTCGGAGAGGCCTATGTACAGCGCAAGAGGTGGTTTACTGGTTGACGGTGTCGGTTGGCTGCCTGCACAGATCGAAACGGATGACGCCAGCAGAGGTCCGACTCAGCTGCCGGGCGAGGGAGAGAGGGGAGAGAGAAAGACTGACCTGAGGCGCGAGATTGGCTCGTCGTAGCCGAGCGCTTCGCGACTCGCGCGCTCATCGTCGTTCTCGAGGCGCTGCTTCATCCCCTTGAGCTCGTGCTCCTGCGGTTCGCGCTGCTTGTAGTCCCCGCCCGATCCGGCGGTCGACAGCGACTCGCCAGAGAGGTGGTTCGGCTCGACGTGGTCGCCTTCGCGCTCAGTCGACACCACTTTCGCGTCGGCAGGCATGGTAATGCCCATCTGCTCAGAGAGGGTCGGCTCTGTGGCGGGAAATGGTTAGCCCTCAAATCTATGGACGCCCCGCGGAGTAGCAAGTCGCAAAGCGCAGACGTACGGTTCGGTGCACCGCCGCGCGAGCCGCCAGCGGCCGAGGTGTTGCCGACGACTGCATCTTCGCGGCTCGAGCCAGCGGCAGACGGGGCAGAGTTGCCAGTGTTGGTGGAAGAGCTAGTCGACATGCTGAATGGTGCTGCGGTTCAAGCCATGAGTGCGGTGAGCTGCAATGCTAAATCCTTGTTTGTCTGTAGTACTCACAGGTATGTATCCTTGAATGACTTGCGTGAGGGGAAAAGGCAGGAGAGGCGAGCGGCAGCTGCTGATCAGCTGTTTTACGTTAGCGAGAGTGAGCGAGTGACGCAACTCGACTCGCGCATCGAATCTCGTGAGGTCAAGAGGAAATAGCTTTTCTTGTTGGGGCTCCCTGTACATGATAGAGACACGCTTAAACATGCAACAGACGGCCAACCAGGGTCTTCAGGTAATATCGCCGACCAGCTGAGAACGCTCGACCCACTCGTGTTCTGAGAAGGTCAACCTTCCCGACTGAACCGTTGCGCTCGGATCGTGCCCGTTTCGGCGGCGTATAACGCGAATGCAGACCGTAGCGAAAAGCTCTGGTGCCGAGGAACCCGATCGTCGATCGCAAGCGATGCGCGTAATTTTGACAACAGAGAAAGGTACTACTGCACAAACGGGAGGACTGTATGCGGTACACCCAGGGGTAAAGGAGGACAGAGTGCTTGACAAGCTATGCGCGGACTTGTTCGGCAGCTTCCTGCAGACGAGACGAACAGAGCCTCAGTCAGCTCTTGGTCGCCGACGGAAATGGCACGACAGCGGGACTCACGATGAATTGGCTACACTCGTCGGCCGTCACTGCATGAGCAAGCGGCGATTAGTCTCTGATACTGGCCAAGGTGCAGACAGCGAGCGGGGGCGCACGAGTCTTGACATTCGAGATCTTGGCTTGGTTGAAGACGACACCGAAGAAGGCGTCGGCGTGCGGAATCAGCTCGGCCCGGAAAGTCGTGCAGATGTACTGGGCCTCTTCGGAAAGCTCGGAGATCATTGCTGCGCAAGCGAGGGCACCGATAGGTCAGCCTATGCACGGGGACACATGTGCAAACCCTGAAGCTTACCGGCGACGGCGGTACGTCGATCGGCGTCCAGGTTGGCGTCGATCTCGTCAAACAGGTAGAACGGGGCAGGGTCGCATTTCTGAATGGCGAAGACTGTCACATGCGAGGGCATCAGCTGAGGTCCGGGCGCGGAGTAGGCTGCTCGGTAGGCTTACTCAGGGCGAGCGCCACGAGCGCCTTTTGGCCTCCTGACAGCTGCTGCAGGCGCAGGCCTTCGTTCGATTTCGACTTGAAAGAGACACGGATGGCGACTCCGGTGTAGTTCTCAACGCTGCCTTCCTCTTCAGGCTCGTCGACGTCCATGTCGTCCTCGCCTTTCTCCTGCTGACGCTTGAGCATGATCAGACGGCCGCGTCCGCTGGGTACCAGCTTCTCGAAAACCTCGTCAAAGTTCTTGGCGACCTGCTTGAACGTCCGCTCGATGGCCTCGTCCTTTCGCGCATCGAGGACGTCGATCAGCTCGAGGATCGAGTTTTGCGACTCGTCGAGCTCTTCCTGGCGCGCGAGGAGCTCGTCACGCTGCTTCGTGAACGAGTTGTACTGTTCGAACGCCTTCTTGTTGACGTGCGCAAACGCCTTGAGCGCCTCGTTGACTTTACGCAGCTTTTTGAGGAGCTGGAAAGCGAAACGACGCCGAGTCAGCCCAAAACAACACGGCTGTTCAGGGAAGCAGCGGCACGTCTCACCTTTTCAGTCGTCGCCGTCGTGGCGGCGAATGCCTCTTCGGGCAGGACGCCGAGATCTCGGATCTTCTGGTTGCACTCGTCCTTCCGGTGCAGGAGCACCTGCCGCTTCGCAAGATAGCGTTCGACGTTCTTTTGCTGTTTGTTGATGCCTCGCTGGTCGTCGGCTTGCTGAGCGTTGCGAGACTCACGCTCCTTCTGCAGGTCGGCGATGTCTTTCTCCACCGTTTGGGTCTCCTGCTCGATTTCTGCACGCGTGGGTTGCAGAGTCAACTCGTTGCCCTCTGTCGAGGCATTTCGCGCTAGCACTGACCGTCGAGGCGCTCGTTGAGATGTTTGATCTGTTGGTCAATCTTCTTGAGGTCCTTCTTGCGCCCGGCGAGATCGTCTTGCGTCGCAGCCGCCTGGTCGTCTCTGCTGTCAGGGGCGTCGAGCTTCTCGAGGCGAGACTGAAGGTCCTCGCGCCGGCGAAGCAGGTTCTCGCCAAGCTCGATCTCGAGCAGGCCCTTCGCGCGTTCAAGCTGCACAGGGATGTTCCGTCAGTTTGGATTTGGTGTTCAGTCCGTGCCGGAACCGCTCAAACTCACCTCGGCAACCTCCTTCGACAGCGAGACGAGCTGGCTCTTTCGCTTGTCCGCCTCTGCAGAGAGCTGCCGCATCTCCTCCTCTTCTTCGTCGCTCAGACCTTCGCCACCTTGGAAGTCGGTCTCGCTCTCCTTGCGCCACATATCGCACTCTTGCTCGAGCGTTCGCATTTCGGCGCGGTGCGAGACGAGCTGTCGGTCGAGACGCTGCAGCTTCGCCTTCAGCCGCTCCTCGTCCTCCTGCGCGCGGAACGTCGCCTCCAGGAGCGGCTCTTGCTCGTCGCGGATGCGGGCCAATCGGCCCTCGGCAACCTTCATCTTGCCGACCAGCGTCGACACTTCCTGATCGACTTGCGCACTGGCGTTCCTGACCTCGGCCCGCTCTGCTGAGATCTCCGATTCGCGGAGCTGGGCGGCCTTGAGCGACTTGACGGCATCGAGGCGAGACCTCCGGATGTCGTGGAAACCTCCAGTGAGGGCTCCCTTCCGGTCATACTTGTCGCCATCGAGGGTGATCGCGTTGAGACCGTGCGAGCGAGTGAACTGGCCGGCGATCTCGAGCGTTTGACAGACGACGGTCCGGCCAAAGACTTGCTTGAAAGCCGACTCGAACTCGGGCTTGAACTTGAGCTTGTGGATCCTGCACGTCGCGGGTACTATCAGCCGTGTGCGGGGCCGGCGAGATGATTGGGCAGCAACTCACATCGCGACGGCCTCATTAGTCTTCGGATATTCGACATCGTGCACGCGCAGGCGGTTCAGCGGCATGAAGGTGATCCGTCCGCTCTTGTCTTTGACCATACGGTCGAGGATCTTCGTCGCAGTCTCGTCGTTATTTACCACGACTTGGAAGAGACTGCAGCCCAAGTGTCAAGGAGTCAATAGCAGTCCTCAGTGGCCGAGAGATGTCAGGCTGACCTCGTGCCTGCTGTCATCTCGACGGCTGTCTTGTAACGATCTTCGACCTCGAACAGCTCGTATAGCGGACCGAAGTATCCGTCGAGGCCGAGCTCCTCCGCAATGGCTCGCGCCGCGCGAAGGCCATTCGCGGTCTCACGATCCATCGTCGTCGAGACGGATCGCTGGGCCGACTTGAGCTGTTCCATGGCGTGCTGAGCTTGCGAGTCGAGCTTTGACGACTTCTTCCAGAGCTCCCTGGGCGGTGGGCTGGTGCATCAGCCTAGCGCAGACCGTAAGTCCTGCAGTGAAGAGAGAACGTACTTGCGGTGCTCGGCCCGATCGCCGTTCTCGTTCTGCAAGCGCTTGAGCTCGTCGGCGTATTGCCTCGCTTTCTCCTTCTGGCTGTCGAGCTCAGTGCGCAGCTGCGCCCTCTTCGCCTCGGCCTCCTTGCGCTCCTTCTCCGTCTCCTCATGCTCGCGGACGAGAGCCTCCTCGCGAGCGCGGCGCGTCTTGAGCACCTCGTCGCTCTGGTCGATGAGTTTCTGTAGGTGATCGTCGCGCTCGCTCCGCGTGCGAAACTGACCTCTCCGGCCTTGCCGAGCGTAGAGGCCGTTCAGAGTGACTTGGAGCTGGTCGAGCTCGGCCTGAGCTTGCTCCTGTTCGTCCTTCTTGGCTTGGAAAGCCGGTTGCGCTTCGTCGCGCAGCTTCGCCTCCTTCTTCTCGATCGCCGCTTCGACGCGTTCGAGCTCAGACTCGACGTCATTGCGGCGAGCTTCGGTCGAGCGCGACGCTTCCTCGGCGTCCCGGACGAGGCAGTCGACCTGAGTCCGAGCACGGGTGAGCGCCCCGCGTTCGTCGACCAAATCGGCGTGCTCGCTCTTCAACGCTGCGAGCGTCTCATTGAGCACGCTCAGCCGTTGCCGGATGTCCTGTCGTCGATAGCACGAGTCAGGGTGAAGCGTGGCTGAAGTCGGATACTGACGGGGCAGCGACTCACAGCAAGCTCTTTCTCGCGCTGGTTGAACTCCTCCCGCCGCGTGTTCGCGTCGTTGATGTCGCGATGCCGCTCGTTCTCGATCTTGTCCAATAAATCGCCGACTTCGGCAAGCTCGCGCTGGTAGATGCAGTATTCGAGGGACCTTCGTGCTCGGTCGTGGGTCTAAGGCAGGTGCGAGCGCCATCGGTCAGTCGCGGCTTAATTCTAGTCCGGCGGACCGCATGCGAGCTCACCTGGTACTCCTTCAGCTCCTCCTTCTCTTCTTCGAGCTCGTCAAGTCGCGCCTGGATGTACTCGAGCAGGTCTTTGATCTTGTCGCGCTTCGCGTCTGGAGGGTAAGGTTCTGTCAGTCGCCAAAGGAGAACGTTCCCCCGTACAAAGGCTCGACGCACTCGTTTCGTCCATGATTTTTGTCGACTCTGCTCGCCGCTCTTCGTACACCTTGGTGCCGGCGACCTCCTTCAGTAGCAGCAATCGGTCCGCGTCTTTTTGATTCGTCAGATGCGTGATCTGCGGGTCGGCATGCGTTAGCCGGCAACCACTGAAAGCAATGGACAAGGCGACACGAGACTCACACGACCCTGCGGCACGATGTAGTACGGATTCGACCGTGAGAAACCCGCCGACTCGAGAAGCGACATGACTTCTCCCTTCGAGGTCGACTTCCGGTCGAGCTGGTACTCGTCCTTTTTGAGACCGATTGTTCGTCGAAGCAGCAGCGAGGGTTTGTCTGTACACGGTAATTCTGCTCAGCGATCGCGACGACGACAGCGTGAAAAGGGCACGAAGCAGGGCTCACTGGTCGGGAACCGTCCGTCGGCGTTGTCGAACTCGATCTCGACGTAGGCGCTCATGGTCGCTCCGCCTCCGGCGCCTCCGCTGTCGTGCAGAAGCGCCTGTCGCTCCTCTCGAGAAAGCGAGGTGTAGGCATCAGAGAGGACGAATCGGATTGCCGAGAAGAAGTTGGATTTGCCCGAGCCGTTCCGGCCGACGAGCAAGTTGAGGCCGGCTCTGTGATCGGGTGCCGTAATGTAGTCTCGTCAGCTGCCGTTGCTCTCGACTATCATGGGGTAAAACCCGGTTGTACTCACGAGAACGGGTCGACGACCGTCTCGTCTCGATACGACTTGAAGCCCTGGATCTGCGAGGTCAAGCGCGAGCGTCAAGGGTCAGCTAGATCCTCGTAGCTCATCACTCTGGTACAGTCTCCTGCCCCGCCGGTACTGGCGCGTAGACCGGTGGAGCGTTGCCGTACCTTCAGGCTCTGCGTGATGTCGGTAGAAGCCTCAGTTAGCACCCAAATGGACTAAGGGAAGCTTCTGCATCCACTCACCTTGATGTGCATCCTGACTAGGCCTGTGCGGCTCGGTTCCAGTGCAAGACAAGCCGCTAACGTGAACGGGGACGGCAGACGACGCGCTGGCAATTTCGTTGGCGACGCGACGCGCAACTCTGGCCGAAATCCGAATTACAATCAGTTCATTATCGCGCGTTTGTAATGTAGAATCACCCCGCAATGACGCCCGGCGGCGATTCGCCGTTGACATCTCGCCTCGAATCGCCCTCGCTCGTGTCTACAGTCTAACAGCGTGTCACTGAGCGAGGGCTACTAGACTCGTCGCTCTCTTCCTCTGAGAGCATGGCTCGCTCATCCGCCAACGCGGCCAGTTCGAAACCGCCTACGCTCGACGGCTTCGTCCGCCAACCCGCATCGGCGACCAAGTCGACGACCAAGAAGCGCGCGAGCTCGAATACAGCAGCGGAAGATGCAACGCCAAAGAAGCTGAAAGCGTCAGTCAAGGGCAAGTCAGCCGAAGGGACGACAGCGGTCAGTCCGCGCAAAACCGGCTCGACAACGTCAAAAGTCAAAACGAGCACAAAGACGTCGAGTCCGACAAAGAAGAAGAAGGCGCAGCCGGTCAAGAAGAAGCGCAAGGCGTTCGTCGCCGACAACCGCAAGCTCGGTACCGTCGAGCTCCTCGATTCGTCCGACGAGTCTGACGCCTCGAGCCAATCGCAAGACTTGACAATCTTGTCACCTCCGCCTGTCGCCGGGACGAGCGGCATCAAACGCAAGGGCGGCAAAATCATCCTCGAGGAGGAGGACTGGCTCAGGCAGGAGGAAACGCTAGCCGAGCAGGGGGTCGGGCGTCCGGAACAGCCGGCAGGATGCCCGCTCGCTGCGGCCGAAACCACCATCGACGATGGTCCGGAGGGGACGGCCAACCTCGCAGCGGCCAAAGACACCCTGCGTGACCCACGGAAGCAAGATCCGCACGACGGCTGTACCGACGAAGAGGACGCCGACAGGCTCGTCGTGCAGGACGCAGCGTCCGACGACGAGGTCATCATCGTACCGGCCCCGGCCAAGTCGCCGGCCAAAGCGTCGGCAACCGGCTCCTTTCTCGCCCCTCTTTCTCGCCTCTTCACCCGCGTTCCACCCCAGAAGGGCGATTCTCCGACTGGCGCAGACTCGTCGGACGAAGACAGTCATGGGACGAAGCGGCCCTTCTCGATGCTCTCGTCAATTCCAAATGCCTTCACGGCATTGATGGCCGGTAACGCAGAGACGGTTCAGTGGAAGGCGGCCGAGAAGGCAGACAAGCAGAAAGGGCGGCTGCCGAAGGGTGAGGAGCGAAGGGTGCCGTTCTACAAATGGATCGACGGGATGGAGGTTACGGTCGACGCTTTCCGCTACGGCAAGATTGACGGCTGCAAGGCCTACTTTCTCTCGCACGCGCACTGTAAGCTGAAGCTCGACAGCGCATCTCAGGGGTACTAGTGACGCTGACACCGCTCCTTTCTCTAGCCGACCATTACCAGAACCTTTCGTCGACCTGGTCTGGTGGGCCGATTTACGCGTCGCAGACAACGATTAACCTCATCAAGCTCAAGCTTGGAGTTCGGGACGAGTATCTGTTCCCGTTGCCACTCGACGAGACCGTCAAGGTGCACGGGATCGATGTCACGCTTATTGACGCGAACCAGTGTGTCTTCTCGAATTCCATCAAGTTGCGCGGAATAGAACCTGTGGCTGTGGCTGATATTGTCTGCCCATACAGCTGCCCTGGTTCGGTTCTGTTCCTCTTCGAGGGCCCGCATACCGACCCAAAGTCGCCCTACTCGAAGACGCCGAACCGCATCTTTCGATATCTTCACTGCGGCGGTGGGTATCCGAAGTGCTCAGTCAGACGGGTCATCGCAGCTGATCTCCTAGGTTTCCAGACTTTCGCGCTTCGCCGCAGCACATTGTCCACCCCTGCATGTCCTTCCCCTCGCCATCGTCGTCCAAGCCCGCGACCTTGCAGACCCAGCTCAGGGCGCCTTCCATGTCTCGCTCGTCGTCTGCGGCATCGTCTTCCTCCACCGCGGCTAACGACGCTATCGGTCCAGGCTGGACTGACCCGCTGCCGGGCCGGTCGCAGAAGCGGCTCGACGCTATCTACCTCGACACGACGTACCTCGGTCCTTCGTACTGTTTCCCGGCGCAGGAGCTCGTCATTTCGGCTTGCGCTCAACTCGTCCGCGAGCGGATCATTGAAGGGGACGAGGCCGCCTTGTGGCGCGCAGACGGCCGCGATGCCGAGCGGAAGGGCCTGAAAGGCTGGCTCGCCCAGCGCGATGGCGTCAAGGGAGAAGTCAAGGACGAAGACGAATCGATGATGGAGCTCGAGGCCTTGCCAGAAGAGTTCGACGAGGACGACGTCGCGATGGCGATGCGCGAAGAGACACCGCTCAATGGCCTACGGTCGGCATCGTCGACACCACGTCCGCATGTCTGCACAGCCGACGACGACGAACCCGACGAAGAGGCGTGGCTCGCTGCGCACGACGAGCGCGTCGAAGCTGAAAGCGCGGGCCTCCCTCAGCCCGCGGCCCAGGTGGCCGTCGCAGCTCGCGCCGCACAGGACGGCACGCCAACCCCAGCGGCGCCAAGCCCGGATACTCAGATTCAAGCTGTCCTCGCAGGCGGATCGGTCGATGGCTCGGATGCAGCCCGTCTGGATGAGCTTCGCCAAACCGCTCTCCCCTCCAATCCTCACTCCGCCGGCCCGTCTCCAGGATCAGTCTCGGAGGAGGCATTTTCCCATCGTACAGTCATCGGGCCGAAGGCGGAGGAGCTTTTCGAGAACGTCGAACCGAAGGAGGAAGAGCTTCCCATGGACGTCGTCTCCGCTGTCGCTGCATCGTCTGTTAGCGAAGGCGAGGCCGGTAAGAACGACATCTCGACCGCCGTCAAAGACGAGGACCAGAAGCCTGAACTCAAGCCGAAAAGGGAGCGGCTGCTTGTCTTGATCGGTACATATTCGATCGGTAAAGAGCGGTACGCTTCTCTACCTCAAGCACCCTCTGTCGCTATCGTGCTTACGGCCCCCCGCTTTGTGCAGTATCGTCAAGGCTATTGCGCATGCGCTTTCGACGAAAGTCTACTGCGATGGCTATAAGCGGTCCCTCTTTCTCGCGCAAGACGACCCGAGTCTGCACGCGCTCTTGACGGAAGATCCGCTCGAGGCTCAGGTACACATCGGCGGACTCCGCGACATTACGCGCGAAGTGATGCAAGACTACCTCGGCAAGTACAAGGCTCCGCGCGTGGAGAACGGGTTTACGAGCATGATCGGACTGAGGCCGACAGGTGAGCAATTCTCTAGCCTTTTCCTGCGATTTCCATTTTGTACTGACGCCATCCCCTGTTCGTCTGGTAGGATGGACTTACCGGTCCGAGTCGAAGGACAAGTTCCCGTCGATCGCCAAGATCCTGCAAATCGAGCAGGCGCGCAAGTTTTCGCCTGCTGGCCTTTGTGAGTGTTTCGACGTTTGCTATCGCGACGAGATGAATGCTACTGACGCCGGCTGGGCGCGCGCACAGATCCCCAGCGCGACTCGACGCCATTGACAATGGCGTTCGGAGTGCCATACTCGGAGCATTCGAGCTTTTTCGAGTGCGTGCCCTCGTCAATGCTCACCGGTTATCGACTTACTGAATGGCGCGATCGTACAGGTTGACGTGCTTCTGCCTATCGCTCGAGTACACACGAATCATCCCGACCGTGAACGTTCACACCGCCAACTCGAGGAACAAGATGAAGCAATGGATCGACCGATGGGCCGCCGAGAAGAAGCGTCGGAAGGATGCGAAGCTGCCTCGGATCGTCCCATACCGCAACGGGAACTACTGGTAGCTGTGCACGTGTGAATAGTCAGGCATCGCCATCACCTCCGCTGCATGAGCGAGCACGCTCTCGACCGTTCCCTTGTCTGCCCAGACACTACAAGTATCCGGCGTGCGTTCCTTCAAGGAGTCTCGATGTGCGCTGCCCGAGAACGTCAGAGAATGATGGCAATGCATGTCCACGAAGGAGAAACTTTTGTGCGGCGGGCGGATGAGGGGGGATACAGGATGAAGGTGTTTGTCTACAGATGATACGAGCAAGAAAGGTTGGCCTGTCGGCCTCGGTCAGGTTCAGCGGTATCGAGCGGCTTTCCGGCGCCGGTTCTTGACAGTAGCAGCGATTCCCGTCGGGACATGCGCCGGAGCCGCGTCCGATTCTGCATCGGCTTCTTCAACGTCGGGAGTGGCCTGTTCCCGGGGTGCTGCGGACGCGCGCCGTCCACCCCGAGCACCACTGCCGCTAGCGATGCTGGTTCGCTTTGCCGCCGCAGCCCGGCTTGCGCGAGGCCTGCGCGCGGGTGGCTCGAGAGGTGCCGACGACTCAGTTGGCGCGGCCTCGCTGGTCTTCGACGGGGTCTCGTCTATCTGCGCGCCAGTCTCGGCATCGTTGACCGAAGGAGGCGTCTCGGTCGGCTTGTCGAGTGCGATATCTGCGGTGGCAGTTGCCAGCTCGGCATCCTTCGTCGGACTCGCAGGAACGACCGCAGCCTGTTCCGTTGTGTCGTCTTCGGCAGTGCTTGGTTCCGCTTCCTCGCTGGTCTCGGCGACGATTTCGGTAAGAAGAGCCTGCCGGGGCACCGGCGCAGGTTTACGAAGTGGTGGAGGTGGTGGCGGCATCTTGGCAGGACTCGACTCTAGCGGCTGAGACGTTGCGAGGGACGACAAGCTCGAGTCACTGAACGCCGACATCGGTTCCTTGCGTTTCTGGCCGGCCAGTTGCGATGACGGTCGATCCGTTTGACCGGAGTCGGCTGCCGGGCTGGTCGGCGAAACTCCTTCGCGGTTTCCGATCTCCGACAGAGCAAGTTTACCTGCGCGAACGGCAACGTCAGCGACACACACATGCGCACGGGGATGGGTCTGACGCACCGAAGCCCTGCGAGTCCACACCACTGTCCTGTTGCGCTACCGAGCCAGCATCCATCCGCGCGTCACTCTGCGCTGGGCTTGTGCCCGAGTTGATAGCCGTCATGACGGCATCCTCGCCAGCATTCGAAGTCGAGTCGATAACGGACCGCATCGGGTCGTTGTAGGGCAGCGACGAGCACATGAAAGGGATTGAAGCGATGGATTCGGCGTCGGACGACCCCTTCGTTATCAACCAAGGGTGCCTCAGGGCTTGCGCTATTCATAGACCACAGTAAGTAGGCTGCTTCTCTCCTCGAGAGATGACGCGGTAAGACTCACCGCAGCTCATTCGGAGTCGCGGATCCGGCGTGAGCAATTTCCGCAGAAAGTCGAGCGCGACATTGCTGACGCCGAGACTCTTCGGTAACGACATGTCGACGTATCGAGTCCGCATTCGGACCGCGAGCGGGTCCGACTCGGTCTCGTCGAACGGCGTCTGGTTCGTCAGGCAGCACCAGAGCACGACGCCGATGGACCAGGCATCAACAATGGACGAATAGCCGGACTTGGGATCTGGATTCAAGATGACCTCTGCGAGGAAGCGAAGCGTCAGCGTCGCGGGAGAAGGACGCGCGACATTCGAGGCAAGACGGCGTACCCGGAGCAAGGTAGGTTGGCGTGCCGCACATGGTCGTGAGTCGGGTCTGCAAGACAGAACCATCAGCCCGTTTTGTTCTTTGAGGCGGATTCAGCTGGTCGACCGGAAGCGCACCTGATCGTTTGCCATTTTGGCGAGACCGAAATCCGTCACTTTGCAGACCGGATGCTCGCCTCTCGTCAAGAGCAGGTTCTCCGGTTTGAGGTCCCGATGGGTGATTCCGCGTGAGTGCAGGTAGGCGACGGCTTCGCAGATCATGAGGGAGATTTCGCGGACTTCGGATTCCTCTGCGGCCGACGACATCGCGCGTCAGCTTCAAGCGTTCCGGCCCATGCGACAAATCTGCGTGAACCGACTCACTGAGCCCGCGACGTTTCATGACGTAGTCGAGTAAATCACCGCCATCGACGTACTCCAGGACGAGCCTGCTCGCTATGGAGTCAGTGGGTCGACTCCTGTAGCGATCAGTCTTCCCCATGACTGACCAGATTCGTTGGTCGTCCTCGAAGTAGTCATAACATCGCACACAGAATCTCTGAGAAAGCCATGCGTGTCAGTCAGAGAAAGAACGACATGTCGAGGGGAGATCCGGCGCCGACTCACATGCTCGAGCGTCTGAATGATCTTGATTTCGCGCGCGATCATCTCCATCGTTTTCGGGTTGTTCATGAACCTGGCCTTTTGAATGATCTTGATGGCGACCATCAAACCGTCGCGTCGCCTGACGCCCTTGCGGACAGTCGCAAAGCTGCCCTTGCCGATTTGTTCCCGGACCTCGTAGAACGAGTGGATCGAGGTCCCGTCGGCGGACTGGCTCTGGGAGAGTTCCCCGAGGCCGTACGGATCGGCGGTCCGAGACGAAGTCAAGGAAGGGTCGCACTGAAAGATGTAGCGGAATTCTTGGTCGAAATCGGTCGATGCCGGACCGAACACGATTGGGTCGCCTGACTCAAGAACGGTCACTTTGCCCTTGCCGACCTGTGTAGGGACTACGTCAGTACGGTGTGGGCAACGCCGCTTGCAAGTAAGGCCCCGAAGCATCCTGGCTGACAAGCCAACACTGGCGGGCCTGAGCGCAGCAGAGGAACTGCCGACCCAACTCACCTTGGAGTTCCTGACATAGGTCCCGTTCGTCCCTTTATCTTCGAGCCGAATGATCCCCGTGTCGGGGTCGATCCAGATCCGGGCATGGACCGAACTGATCTTGGGCCCGTTCAGCCGCAGGTCGGATTTCGGATGCCGGCCAATCACGAATTCGTTCTGGCCGCGGGAGAGCTCGAGTCGCTCCGGTCTCGGCAAGGCGGCAGTTTCGGGAGTCGTCGACGACGAGAGAAGGGTCGCGCCGTTGGGTTTCCGTCCGTTGACGGGAACGGCAAAGACGTCGCCGGTCGAACTCGTTCGCGGTCCGGTCACGGCGACCAAGATCCCCCAGAGGTGACTCGGAAACCGGCTGCTGTCTGCGGCTGTCCCCTGCGAGGCCTGCGTCTGCTGCGTTTGCGTCTGAGTCTGGGTCCAAGGTTGAGACTGAGATTGCGACTCTGGCAAGTCGAGCGCTTCGAGCGCGGCCGACTCCATGGCGGGTCGCGAGCGGCTCAGTCGCTCGGCTGGAACGCAAAGGGCGTATGATTTGAGTTGTTTGAGAAGAGTAGAAGGGCAGGAGATGAATCGAGTTCGATCAAAAGTTTCGCGGAGTCAGCGAAGTCAGCGAATCGGCGGCAACCTCTCTCTCTCCGCTGTTCCAGGCCGTCTAGCACACAATTCTCCTCTCTTTTCCCGGACTATGCGGGCTTCTCAGCGCGATACTTAAGAGCGAGCAAAAGTCGGGCCCTCAGCTCCTTCGGCAGCCCTCCCCCGCATTTTTTTCGCGAATTTTCCCAAGTTCCGCGTTGACGCGCGCCTTCGAAAAAGGCAGCGATTCGCGAGCGAGCGGGACGCGCGTTCGCAAGATCGTCAAGGCGCCGAATGCTCAGGAGGTGCCGACCTTCAGGCGCGCACGCGTCTGCTGTACAAGAGAGGTGGGAGTGGTGGAAATGCGAGTTCGCTTTTGGTGCGCTCAGCTGCTACTGGGAAGTTACAGAAGTCGGCCTCGTGAGGGCGTAAGCTGCGGGCGTTCATGCATCCTGTCGCAATCACAGAAGCAAGCGTCAGCGGTCCGAACTCGGAAGCGAGCCACTCCGGCGCGCGACCTGGCTCACCGGCTCCTCGTCCTTGGTCTTTTTGGAGCACTCTTTCCGGACCCGCTCGAGGAAGTACCGCGCGTCTTCCGGGTCGACGCCCGGCGTGATCCCGTGTCCGAGGTTGACGATCCACCCTCCCTCGATCCCTTCTCGCGAGCAAGTCAGGAATCCGTCGGGTCCCCAACAGACCCGCCTGACTTCACGCTTGATCGCGTCGCGCCCGCCGAGCAAGACGGACGGGTCGACGTTCCCTTGCAGCGCGACGCGCGACGCGGTGTGCTCGCGCGCGTACCGGGGCGGGACGGTCCAGTCGAGGCCGACGGTTTGGTAACCCGATTGCGACAGGGCCGACAACTGGGTCGGCAAGGTGGCGCCCTTGGCAAAGACGGTCATCGGCGGGCAGGGGAGAGGAGTTGGCAAGGCGGCAAGGCGGGATCGGACGAGGGTCGGCAAGAGGCGGAGGTACGGGAGGATGAACGTCGAGAAGCCGTGCGGCGTCAGGCAGTCGGCGTTCGTGTCAAACACTTGCAGGAGCTGCGAGGCAGCGGCGCGAACAGGCAGTGTCAGTCTGGCGTGGCCTCGAAGAACCCCGACAGATACAGTATCTCCCGGGGAACGTTCGCCGGCAAGCTCACCTGTGCGCCTGCCTGGACCTGCCCGACGAGGTACTCTGCGCTGACTTCGGCGATGCGCTGGAGGACGGCGTGCGCGCTCTCCTCGTGCTTGTACGTCCACGCCTTGGCCTTTTCCCACGTCCGGCTCCCTCCGCCCTCGACCATGTAGCCAAACAGGGTCCACGGTCCGGCGCAGAACCCGATCAGGGGCACCTTGCCCTCGAGCCCGTGCCGGGTCTTTGTGACGGCGGCGTAGACGTACTTCAACTCGGCAAAGACGTCGGTCTCGCGGTCGAGGATCCGCCGTTGCGCGTCTTCGGGGCCGAGGAGCGGGTTCGGGAAGTGCGGGCCCGAGCCTGCGAGCATCTCGACCTGCATGCCCATCGCCTGCGGGACGACGAGGATGTCGCTAAAGATGATGCTGGCGTCGAGCAACCCATCGTAGCGGCGGATCGGTTGCAGGGTAACTTCGCACGCGAGTTCGGGGGTGCGGCAGACGGTGAAGAACGAGTGTTGCCTCCGGACGGCCTGGAACTCTGGGAGGTATCTGCCGGCCTGGCGCATGATCCAGATCGGTGGCGGGCATGCCAAGTCTGTCGGTTTGGTCCCGTTGGCCGACTGGAGCAAGCTGTCGTTCAAGAGTTTCGGAAACTCGGCGTCGGACCTGGGGAACTCGTAGCCGTCGACCGAGGCGGGCACGGGGTGATCGACCTGACTCTGCTTGATCTCGGTCATGCTAGGCGCGGTTGTAGGAGACGACGATGAGGAGAGTGACGACGTTCGCCGGCGACTACGACTTTGCTTCCGGGTCGACGTCGTCTCTCCGAAACTCGCCCTCCCACTCTCTAGACGACGCATCGCAAACAAGTGAGTTCGCGATCCATCTCCTCGCCATAACCATAAGGCGTATTCGCTCCTGGCCACAAAGGTTCCGGGGTCGCTCTCTGGTCAAAAGTCCGCCAGCCGTCGACTCGTCATCCCTCTCACTCCGGGCGATCGGGTTCGGAGTGAGAGGACACGGGAACCATTCAACAAGGGCGATATGGACACGGTTGCGTGGCCGAACGGGGCCTGGGAAGCGGTCGAGGGTGCTCTCTCCGGTCCGAGGATGACGACGCTCCACACTCGCGGCAGCCGCAACTCGCCCGCACTCGCAATATGATGGGAGACACAGCCTCGCACGAGCACGCGGTTTGGCTCAGCTCTACGCAGACTGGACCACCCTGCCATGGTGACGAGTACGGCGCGCTGACCAACTTTGGTTTCCTCCGCACTCGCTCGGCCGCCGCGCACAGTGTCGCGATCCTCTTTCGACCGCACGTTGACCGTGTTCAGTCCCGAAGGACGACTGTACCAGATCGGTCAGTCCTCCTTCCCAGCGCGCGCGGAATTCCTCGTCAGGCTGACCTCGCTGACGCGCGCGCGCGCACCCCGGGGCCTGCAGAGTATGCGTTCAAGGCCATCACCTCGTCCGGTCACACCTCGCTCGCCATCCGAGGAGCAGGCGTTTCGGTCGTCATTACTCAGAAGAAGGTCCCCGTACGTCGACAGCTCTTCTTGCGCATCTCGACTGGATCGCAATCTCGCGGACCACTCATCCGCTTCGTTGTCGCGTCCACGTACAGGACAAACTCCTCGACCCGGCTTCGATCACCCACATCTATTCCATCACCCCTTCCATCGGCTGCGTCATGACCGGACGGACAGGTGCGTGTCTCAAAAGTCCCCGTCTTCGGCGCGCTGCCGCCTGCGCCAATTCTCCTTTGCGGCCCCGCGTGCTGATGAACAGGGAGTCCGTCCGCACAGCCGACGCCATGTCTCAAGTTCAGCGAGCGCGGTCCGAAGCGTACCAGTTCCGGTACAAGTACGGCTACGAGATCACGCCCGACTTGCTCGCCAAGCGGATCGCCAACATCAACCAGGTCTACACGCAACGCGCCGCCATGCGACCACTCGGGATCTGTGAGCTGCTCAGGCCTTGTTTATACTCGCTGCAGCCGTACCGTACGCTCATACATCGCTCACGACGCGCGCAGCCATGATCATTGTCGGCGTCGACCCTGAACTCGGCCCGCAAATCTTCAAACTCGACCCGGCCGGCTACTACGTCGGTTTCCACGCGACCGCCGCCGGTCAGAAGCAGCAAGAAGCGACCAACGTCCTCGAAAAGGCGTACAAGAAGGGGTTCACCTTTGCGACGCCCGATGACGTGGTCGAGCACGCGTTGGCGACGTTGGGGCAGGTGCTCGCGACCGATTTGAAGGCGGGAGAGGTTGAGATTGGGATTGCCGAGCCGGGCAAGGCGGACGGCGCGAGGGGCGTGTTTAGGCATGTGAGTTCCCGGGGCGGCTATTCTCTCTCCATCGACAGGCTGCTCGCCCATGTCCGACCGCCCATTGTATGTGACCGCTACTGATACCCGGTTGTGTTTGTTCAGCTGTCGACTGAAGAGATCGCCGCCGCTCTCGACCGCCTGTCGGAGCGCGACTGATTCTGCGGGATCCCCCGTCCCCAGCTGTAGATCGCCTGTACAATCACTACCTCTCTCGAGTGGCTGTCGTCTGACTTTTCCCCCGTAAGTGAGTCGGAAAGCTTTGCAGCAGGGGCTCTATACGAGAGACGAGAGAAAGGGAACAAGGTATCATTAGGGTAGGGTATCGGGATCGGCGGCGCGCAGAGCCGCAGTGCATGCGAGAATGGCTGAGTGGGGAGGGCGATAGCACAAGTGTACATGTGAGGTAATCAACAACAGGGTCTGGGCTTGGCGAGAGCAGTCGATACATGGTGGGCCACGGCGCGCGTGAGCGACGTTCAGGCATACAAGGCTTGCGGAGGCTGCTGCTGCTGCTGCTGCTCGTATTGGAGCGGGAGCACCTCCATCCCCTCGGCCGCGAGCAACTTCTGGATCCGCGCAATGACAGCAGGCGGGAACGCCCGCTGCTCGGCGAGCGCGAGGACCTCCCTCGCGCGCAACGGCTCGTGCGCGGCGAGTTCGGCGCGGATCATCGCTTCATAAGTCGACGGCTCGCGGTAGGTCGGGACGTTGACGCCCGTGACTTGGGTCGCGCCTTGCTGGTGATGATGCTTCGGGTGCCGGTCGACGGGGTGGTTCCCGGCCGATGCAACGCCGGAAGGAGGATCCGCAAGGGCGAGGAAAATGGCACGCGCGCGGTCGAGTTGGCCGAGCATAGAGTAGGCCTGCAGGACCGGGCATTAGTCTCAAGACGATCGTGCTTCAACGAGGCCAGGCAGTAGACGCACCTTGATCAGGTTGTTTGCGACGTAGGCAGTCATCCGGACGTTGCGCGAGCGCATCTCGTCGAGGTAGCGATCGCACAGATCCGGGCGACCGTTGACGATCAGCGCGCTGAACAGCGCCTCGTAGACAACCGCATCCGGCTGCGGGCCGTTCGGATTGCTCCGAGACGTCGGGTGATTCCGGATCGAATCAAAGATGGCGAGGGTCTGATCGAGCTGCTTCGCAACCGAACCGTACGCGTTGATCATGGCGGCCCAGTGCGCGCCCGAGACCGAGACGTGCTTGTCGTTGACGAGACGAGTGAAGATGCGCTGCATCGATGGAAGATCCGGCTCGCCGAACCCGCCGTACACGTCGAGCAAGAGCTTGTACGTGTGCGCCGTCGGCGACACCTTGGCGCGGAGAAGCTGGTCGTAGTAGTACAGGGCACGCTCGCGCGAAGGCTTGACCGACGAGTAGAACTGGATCATCGTGTTGTAAGGCGGGACACGCGGCTTGAAGTCGGGGTGCGAGACCATCTCCTTGAAGAGGTAGTCGGCCGAAACGTCGTCGCCAGTCTTGCAGCAGGCATTGATGATGGCACCGTACGTGATCGACGACGGGCGCAAGCCGACCTGCTTCATGAGCTCGAAGTATTCGAGCGCCTCCTTGGCCCGGCGGGCGCGCGACAGCTTCGAGATCAGCGTGTTGAACAGGTAGACGTTCGGCCGGACGTTCAGACGTTGCGACTCCTCAAAGAGCGTCAGGGCGACGGCGGCGTCGTCGGTCGTGTCGCGCATATTGAGGATCATGGCGGCGTAGGCGTCCGCCGATGGCGCGCAGCCGGCCTGAAGCAAGCGGTCACGGTGATGCCCGACGTCGACAAGGGCGCCAGCCTGACCGAGTGCGACGATCATGCGGTCCTCGAGCATCACCCAGGCGACCGACTGCTCCTCTGGCTTGGCAGACATGGCCGACAACGCCTGGTAGGCGATCAAGTAGGTTTTGCGGACCTCCTCGATGCGGTGTTGGCGGCCGAGCGCCTCGATGACGCGTCCGTAAGTGTCGGGATGGGCGAACACGCCTTCGCTCGCGGCCTGCTCCGCCAGAGCAAACGCTTGACCACTCTTGCCGTTGTAAGAGAGATCTTCGAGTCGTTTGGCGAGGGCGCGGTCGAACACGTCGTTCTGTGCGGATGGACCGACATCTGCTGCAGCAGAGAGGTACGAAGGTGGCGACGGCGGCGGAGTCGGGAGGCGGGCGGGTTCCGAGGCAGGACTTTGCGGAGTTGCCGAGGTCGCCGTGCCCATCGAGTCAGACGCCACGGATGCAACCTCTTCGGATGCTGCATCAGCGAGGAGAGACGCCGTGGCAGAGACCGGCTTGTACGACTGCTGAACGTTCTGATGCTGCGAATTGAGGACGGCCATGACTTCGCGGATGCGTTGCGGGTGCTCGCCACTCGCGTGCAGAGCCCGTTCCAAGGCGGCATAGTCGTACGTGTCGAATCCGACCGGAATCTCGGCACCGCTCGCGACAAAGTCGTGGAAGACAGCCTCGAAGCCGGGGAAGGCGAAGTCGAGCGCCGTCCCGCGACGAACCAGTGCCGCCACGTGCGCGAACGCTTCGATCGCGACGTACCACTCATCGCCGCTCAGCTGAGGCGCCGACTGCAGCCGCGATCGGTCGAGGATATAAGATTCGACGACAGCGATGCAGTGATCCATGCGCGGGGACCACTGCACGACGTGCCGAAGCTTGTTGGTCCAGCCGACGACCTTGATCGCCTCACGAACCGATGGTCGGTCCGTCGTCTGGCGCTCGAGCTGTGCAGGGCCATTGAAGGAAGCGGCACGTCGGTAGCCGAGAGATCCGGTGGCGATTTCAGTGATTCGGGTGATCCAGTCTCGGCGGGTCCGCTTCGTCTGCTGCCGTGCGAGCTCCTCGTTGTCCGGCGTGCGGCGCATGACGGTACGGACGAGGTTTGCGAGTTCGGCGAATGTGGCCGCCGACTGGTCGAAGCGTCCGTGACCGCCGAGACCCTGGCAAATGCGACCGAGGAGGCCGGTCGATGCGGTGTAGTCGATCCCGTGACCCTGCTCCAGAAAACCTGCCTTGGTCGCCGCCTCGAAACCAGCGCGGAACTCGACGATGGCGTCGAGAGCCTGCGCACACTCCGCTTTGGACTGGGCCGTCCACGCGGCCGCCAAGTTCTGGTCGATGACGAGCGCAAAGTCGGCCACGCGGAGACTGAAGTCGCGGTCAGCGCGCGCGAGCATTGCGCGGTAGACGTGATTCGCCAAGTTGGTCGAGGACGCCTGGACGGCCTGCGAGAGGGTCAGGCCGCAGAAAGCCGAACTGACTTTGTCCTTGTTCGACGCCGAGGCGACTCGGTCGAACCAAGTCCGGGCGGAAGCTTCGTCTCCCTGGGCAACGAAGCCTTGCACCACGCTCTGAACAATCTTTGCCGACAGCCGGGACGGGTAGCCGCTCGCTGCCGGTTCGGACGAGTTCTGCGCGACGAGCAAGCGCTCGACCAGTGCGACTGCGCCCGAGGCGTCGCCCGCCTGGAAGAGGGCCGTCACGGCCACCTGCCAAAGGCGTTCGTCTGCGTTAACGGACTGGACCTTGGCTTCGACAAAGTCCGGCTCGACGTCAAAGCCGTGCTTGATGCTCCGAGTGCGGTACCCGGTCGTCGGAGCAAAGCGGTCGCCCGCGCGGGGTAGAACAATGTCCCCCTTTGCGCGGGCGGCGAGGTACGCCTCGAACACTTCGCGCACGAGCGCGGCATCCTTCTCGACGGAGCCGTACATGCGAACGAGCGCTTCGTACGCCAGGTATCCGGGCTTCTGGAACGCGCTCTTCTCCAGCCGTTCGAAAAGCGAAAGTGCCGTGTCCACCTGACCGCGGTCGGCTGCGGCGACGAGGAGGGACTCGACGACACGAGGGTGAAGCTTGTCGCCAAGTTTGCCGAGCGCCTGGAAGATCTCGACGGCCGGGTTGAAATAGTCGGACTGCGGCCCGCGCAGGTTGGACAGCTGTTCCCGTTCACGCTCGCTCAGCAAGCGCTCGTCCGCCTCGCCCGACCGTTCCTCCTGCGCCGCGTCGAATCCGGCATGCCAAGGTCCGCGAGCGCGTGCGTTGAGTTCACGCTTGGCGATCCTGCGCTCGAGGTACGTGATCGAGTCGCGGACCTCCTTGTCGCGGGTGCAGAACGCTGTGATGACGAGCTCATACGAGGTGCGGTTCGGATGCAGCGCGCCGTGATCGAACAGCTGGTTGTAGAGGAGGACGATCCGGTCGAGCGGATCGTTCGGCTTCCGGGTTCGATAGATGGCAGAGATCGCCGCGTTGTGTGTCGCGGTGTTGAAGATTTCGCGATCAGCGAGGTACTGCTGAACGGCGCGCTCGACGAGGTTGATCTTGCCGGTCTTCTCCGCAGCAAGGATCGCGTTGAGCCGTTCCTGCAGAAAGAAAGCGTCTGATTAGCTGGCATTCCGAGCTCGAACACACGCGAATACTACCGTACGTTGGCTTCCGGAGAATCGAGACCGTGTGCGAGTCGCACTGCCTTTTCCCGCCCAAAGTTGCCAAGTTCCGCCCGCGCCTTCTTCGCGTCCGAGCCGACCTTGTCGGCCTTTTCGCGGCGGACGTTCAGGCGCTTGTTCTGCTGCGGTGGAGGAGTGGATGCGCGGGGTGTGACGGCTGCGCGCTCAAGACTTGCCGCCGAGGTCGACGGGATGGCAGACGTCGAGTTGCGCCGATGCCTGGTTAGAGATGGCGAGGGCGGGCGAGAAGCGAAGGCGGACGACCCAGAGGTGGTCGACGGTGGGGTTATAATATCGAGAGAGGCCGGTACGACCGGAGCTGAAGCAGCTGAGGTGGTGTACAGTGCTCGAACCGGTGTGGAGGACCGCAGAGGGGAGACCGCGGGGGGCGTCGTGATGACAAACGGCGAGGCGAGAGTCATTGTCGGACGATTCGAGATGCTCGCCCTGCGTCGAGATCCCAGCACGTCCGCCGGCCCACTCACGGCATCCTGAGCCGAAGTGACCGCGTCACCGCCCACCCGCAGGAGCTCGTCCATCTCGTCCGCCTCGATCTCGCGGGTCGCGAGGCCCTGCGCGAACGCCGAATGGTACCGCCGCTGCATCTCGACGCTGCTGAGTCGGACATTGGACAAGCCCGCCTCGTCGAGGCGCAATAGCTCGGTGCCGTCGTTTGACGGCGACGACGAGAGTGAGCCTGTCCGCGTGCGGAACACGAGGCCGGACGGATTAGAGGCGACGCGAGTCGGGACCGGGCGGATCAGGCCGCGACCTTTTGTGACAGCCGCCAGAGCACGCAGGTCGTCCGCATCGTCGTTCTGCGGCGAGTCGGTCTGAGCCGCTTGACCCCGAGTGACGGATTTGCCAGTCTAGAGACAGCGCGAGGTAGGTCAGCCTTGCGTCGCGGTGCGATTCGACCAAGTCATGTACGGGCATACCTGGAAGCCCCAGTTTGCGCCCCAGCTGCCGGCTTTCGACGAGGCGCCGCCTGAACCGCCCGTCGCGCCTCCAGACCCGGCACTCGCCGCGGCACCCGCACCTGCTCCCAGCGCGCCCGCCGCGATGGCGCTCGCGGCCCCTGCGCCTGACCCGTTCGCGGCATTACTGACCGTCCCAAAGACGTTGCTGGTGAAGTCAAAACCGGGGTTGGCGGTCGTCGGAAAGGCGCTCCGGAGGGAGTGGGAACCGTGCCGCAGCGAATGGGCGAGGTGCGTGAGCTTGCCCGAGAGGCTGACAACCATGGCGACTCGATTGAGATAGAGTTCACGGGCTCAAAGGCACCGCGATGCCGGGGAAACGCCGATCAGCGACGGCGTCGAGGATTGAGACGGCGTGAGGTAGAGTCTTTGGCGGGCGATCGCCGTCTTTCGGGGTATCTTCGGGTATACTGTTTAGCTCGATATCTCCGCAGCGGAGGCCTAGGGACTTGCTGGTCGTTTGTGAGAGCAGCGAGGTGACTCACGAGCAAAGTCGCCGAGAGCGGGAAAAAAAAAAAGATGGGCGTGAAAGCCAGGCCGAGTGACGGCAGACGTGTTATGGCGGATCGGAGGCACGCGAGCGAGAGGCAGAGAGCGCGATCGCTCTGATGGTAATGTCCGGTGTGTCGTAGGTGTTTCAACGAGCGGGGAGTGGCGCTGTAGAGCAGCCGGTCGTCTCCGAACTCGGCCGGCCGCACACGCCAGCAAGCGGCCATCTCGGCATGCCTCCTCTCGCAATGACAAGACTCGTTGCAGCCAGTTTAGCCGACCAAGAGATAGAATTGCCACACCATCCGTCTTGCAACCCTGCAAAGGCCCATGTAGCGAGAGAAGAGAAGAGCGACTGCCCGTTTCTCCCCCTGTCTCTCGCGTCAAGTCGTTCCGAGCGATCCGACCAGACGGAATGCAGACAGCGAATCACCTACCACGTACACCGGCCACTATGTCTCTCCGGCCATCTTTCATCCGCCTCGCGCAACATGCCCGCCAACCTTTGATGAAGTTCCCGGACCGCAAGGCGCAGCGTGAGTCGCCCGCTTCTCCCTTCTCCTCTCTGTCCGACACGCTCGCGCTGGCCTACCTGCGCTTGGAAGGCCTCGTCGTGTCGTGGTGCAAGCTCAGTGTACACGTCGGCAACGATCGAAGGCGGCTTTGGACCACCGGAACCTGGCAGGACCGACCCGAACCCGGCCGATCACTGTCGCCGTCACCGGTTTCCACCATCCGCCGTCCTCCAGCAAAACACAACTGCAACGCGCAGAGGCGGCGAAATCGAAAGTGCAGGGACAGCAGCCTTCGGTCGGGCTAGCTCATGAAACCGCAGTCGCAATTCCGCAAAGCCGCGCTGCCACGGGAATACTGACCACGAAGCGCTCGCGACCGAAAACCCCAAGCAGACGCCTCGCATGACCCGGAACCGCACCCCTGCGCACCGAAAGAGGTCGTCGAAGCGTTCTCGCGGTTCTCCGAAGTGCGCGCCAACCCGCAACTCGCGACCCGAAAAGCCGACGCCGCGGCATCCTCATCGTACGGCGGTCCGACGGCCGACGAACTGAAACGGCAAGGACAAGGACAAGGGTCGGGCGCGAGCAGTGGCAGTGGACAGGGCAAGGGAGGCGTGGCACCGGGCGGAACGCTCGAGAGCGAGAGTCAGTTGCCGGCATGGCTCCGGAGGGATCGGTACGCGCCCACAGAAGAGGAGATCGACGCAGTCATGGTCAGTCGCGAGATCCACCTGTCTCCTGTAGAGGGTTGCCTCCCTCGCTCAGGTAGACTACACTGTCGTTTGGAGGTCCGCAGTACTGACGACACGTCCCATGCTGCAGTCTGGAGGCGCCACTTCCTCGCGCGAGTTTACGAAGCAGTACCAGAAGCTGTGGTACACGGCACAGTATTAGACGGCATGCATATATAGCGCGCATCTCTGCAAGTAACGATGAACCTGAAGAAGGGCAGCCAAAGAGCACGCCTGGCAGAGGTTGGCAGCGCCGCCCGCAGAGTTAGATGCTAGCTCCCTGTCTCTCTCGCGTCCTCGAGTTGCGAGCACCAAGCAGTGAGGCAGCTGTGCGCGGAGTGAACCTTTCGGCCGATGCAGCACGTCCCCGGTCTACTCGAGGCCCTCGAGCGGCTTGGTCAAATCCAACCCGGTCAGATCGAGCACAGCACCGTCGTCCCGCGTGATCTTCCACCGCAAGACCTCGAATCGGCCGTCCTTGCCTCGTCGGATCGAGGTGAAGGAAGCCGTGCCGGCGCCTGTGGTCGATTGGTAAGTCGTCAATTGCCTGTCTTGGACCCGGAAGCAGACAGGCGGAGCCACGCATGATCTCGCGCGCCGACTCTGGTCATGCGGAACGGCCATGACTGACCTTTTGAGCCGCGAACGCGGAATTGGACATCGATCTTGCCTGCCAGCATATTGATCTGCGGAACGGTAACGATGTCAGCAGCTGCCGCTCCCGAGCAAACCCTACTAAGCGCCGAGTAAACGTCCTGACAGGACGCCAGCCATGAGGCGCAGGCGAAGCATCGGAAAGGGGCAGCGGCTCACCGATCCCTTGATCCTGACGAAATCGGCAAAGAGGGGTTCGATCTTGACGCCGTCTCCGAGGAACTCTCGCACGGCGGGCCAACTCCGCAGTTGGAAGCCGAGAGATCGTACGACGGAAGAGTTGGCGCGTTCGGCGTTGGTGGCGTACGCGAGGAACCCGCCCCAACCGAGAGTGACGACGAGAGCCAAAGCGAGGTACAACGGTGCGCGAGACTGTGCGACCGGACGGCCCTCCAAGCTAGATCAGCTTCCAATCCGACCGCGGATCGTGGCAGACCAACGGAGAGCAAGGGCGGCGCACCTTGAGTTCTGGCAACTCTCGCTCGCCGACCTGATCCCGAAACTGGCGCCTCGGCAACTGGCTCGCCCGCCCCCCTAGCGGCGCGTTCGACGCCGTCGCTGGCTGCACGAGTGTCCGTGTTGAAGCGGAGAAGAGGTGAGTCGCTGCGATTGCGCGATTGGACGCCGCCGTAGACGTCGAGCAGAGCGGAGACGCCGAGGTTGCGAGGTACGTGACCCGGGAGAGCGGCAGGGCGGACAGGGTGGCCCAGCTAGACAAGGTTGATCTCGGTAGTCTCGACAGCATCCTTGATCTACTGCACAGGTGTCGTGTAGAGAGAGGCGAGTTTGGCTCGACCTCGACTTTGGGCGGAGCACTTGCGTGAAATCGACGCTGACGTCTGGTTCATACACTTCCTCACCCGCTGAGCCCACTTGACGCGTCTCGATCGATACAAGGTCGACTACAGGTCTACCCCAGCTAGCTCGACAGCGTCCTCACCCGCAGAGGAACGAGTACGACGCGCTTCTAACGCGAGAATTGACATCGCGTCGACTCGCTTCCACCCGCCATCATGCCGTCTATGAACCGCAAGAGCAACGGTAGGCGCCTCGCCGACTCGGACGATGAGCCCATGAATGGCTCAGACGACGACCGGGACCAGCAAGGCGACATCACGGACCGGATCCTCGCCAAAGTCGACCCCGAGTATCTCAACACGGCGATCGACCTCCGACAGGGAGATGCCGCCCTCCGCAAGCTCATCGGGGCGCTCGGGTCGTTGAGGAAGGAGGTCAAGGATGTCGAGAACACGCTGTCGAACGTGGCGAGCGAGATGGCCGAGATGCTCTCGGACGAACTGGTCGACGAGGAGTACAACGAGGACGCGACTCTCGAGCGCTTGCAGGCCCACGTGAGTCTCGCGAGGAGCGCTGAGGGAAATGCGACACTTGCTGAGCGCCGGAACCGACTGACGACTCGCTTGCACTCTCCACCTCACCCGCAGTCGACCATGAAAGAGCTCGAAAAGGACTTTCTCGCGACCCTCGACCGCGCAAAAGAGATCAGCATCAAGTCGGGAACGATCAGCGACATGCGCCAGCGCTTGACGCAAGGTCACCAGCTTGTGCGTTGGCACCCGCCGGCTCGCTCTCGGTTCTGCTGTTCGACTCTCGCACTGTACACGGGGTGAACCCGAACTGATCGCAGCCGTGGATTTGACGTGCAGACAAACATCTACCAGATGTACGAGAAGAAGGTGCAGGAGCCGCTCGAGAAGGAGCGGACCAAGACGGCGCGCCAAAAGTACATGAAGGACTGCCCATCGTACGAGGGCTACCGTCAAATCGTTTGGGTCAGTCTTTCAGAGCAGGATCTGCACACCAGTGCGCTCGGGAACGTATGCCCTGACCTGCTGCCGACCCGTACAGGAAAACTTGACGAGCAACCAAGCCGTGCCGAGCATCAAGCGCTTCCTGCCGCGCCGTAAGCCCCCTCCTTTCAGGCGCTTTGTTGGCACCCTGAGCCTTAGCTCACGGTCGGTGCGGCTCGCAGAGGACGGCGACGAAGAATCGGACGACGAAGAGATCGAGTTTGGCGCCCAGACGTCCAACTTCCAGTGCCCGATCACGCTCGGCGTCCTCGAAGACCCGTACAAGTCGTGCGTCCCAGCAGCTCTTATTGCGAGTCCCGTAGCTAGTCTGACGAGGACCGTCTTTGCAGGACTGTCTGCCCGCACGCATTCTCCGGCGCTGCGATCAAGGAAATCATCCAGCAGGAGAAAGGCTCGACGCGGTGTCCGGTCGCCGGTTGCAGCAAGACGATCACGCTCGCGACGATCGAACCGGACGAGCAACTCGCGCGGCGAGTCGCGGCGCACGTCAAGCGGCAAAAGGAAGGCCGGACCCAGGCGAGCACGCAGGCGCGGACGTACACGAGGATGGAGCTGTCCGACGAGGACGGCGATGATGACGACGAGGACGACGCCGAGACCCAGGCGGCGAGGAAGATCAAGAAGGAGGTCAAGAAGGAGAAGGCGGCCGCCGCTGGTCAGTGACAGGCTCCGAGGGGAAGGTGACATACGGGGCGGGCTGTATCTTCCCCGAGCGCTTTTTTCTTCCTTCCTCCGCTTTCAAGATCTGTAATGTTGTATGTGCTTCCATTGCCAATTGCTGTCAGTGCAGCCAGAGAGATTTGCGCGAGGAACTCAGCCCGCGGCGGCCGGCTCCGTCGATCCGTCTCAGGGTTCGCTACCGTCAGTCACTCGCGACGCCCTCGACGCTGCGCCCTGTGGTGTCTCGCCTCGACTTATTGTGCCATACATTGCTGTGTCAGGATGCCGTCGCCGTTC
Source organism: Rhodotorula taiwanensis (assembly GCA_002922495.1). NCBI lineage: Eukaryota > Fungi > Basidiomycota > Microbotryomycetes > Sporidiobolales > Sporidiobolaceae > Rhodotorula > Rhodotorula taiwanensis. The sequence continues at coordinate 198,744 of PJQD01000035.1, forward strand.
ATCTCGCCGAGTACGACCCCACCTCCGCCGAGTGCTTCTCCCGAAGGACTGTAAGTCGCCCCGACTACCCACCGAGGACCACTCAGAGCTCCAGCAGCGAGACTGGCTGTGTCTAGCTCGGATGCGAACCGGCAACTGACACCTCCATTGCCCTGCGACAGACCGGCGAGGAGTCCGCATTTCATCACGCGGACCGAGGCATTACGAGGAGCAGCGAATCGCGTCCTGTTCTCCCAGTTCTACATCCTCCTGTACCTCGGCATGGCCTTGCTCTCGTACGTACACTCGCTGTCGCTCCCATTCGAGGCCGTGACCCTGGGAAACTAACTCGCAGTCGCACCCTGGCCCGCAGTCTCGCGACCGTCTTCCTCTCGACAACTTCAGGCTGTCCGACCATCACCTTCTACATCCTCGACATCATAGTCAATTCGAGCATGATCCTCGAAGTCGGGATCCGGTTACTCGCGTTTGGAAAGGTTCGTTCGGGCACTTGATTGACTTCGCTGCCGGTTGGGCCATTCGCTTGGCCTCTGCCTCACTGATAGAGTTTGTTGCCTTTCTCCCGAACAGCAATTCTGGCAATCGTGAGGCTGCTTGGCTCCGCTTGCCCGTCATCGATACCAACCAGCTGACCTCATCGCTGACTGCCGCTCGCAGATATTGGAACGCGCTTGACCTCGCCATCACCGCCTTTTGCGCCGTCACGCTCGTCGTCATCTTCTTCAGCGGCTGCTCGGCCAAGGGCGAAGAAGTGTTCGACACGTTCCTGCTCGTCATTCGAAACTTGTTCCAGTTCGGTCGCCTTGTGCTCGTCTTGCGCAAGTGAGTCCGGAGAGCCCGTCGTCGCTCAGTCCCTTCCATTACTCGAAGTCCAGGACTGATCACTTGGAGAGTCCGCGGTCCTCACAGATCCGGCCGGTCAGTCTTTGCTCGACCAGCGCCGATCGATCTTTCCTCCGCAAACGGCTTCTCGCTCGATCTCGACCTGGACGACGAAGAAGCACTCGCGACCGAACGAAGAGCGATGGGGGGAGACGTCGAGGCGCAGCGGAAACAGGCGCGGCGGACAGGCGATGACAGAAGGCCATTCTTGCTCGATTCTGAGGGGGAAGACGACGACTGATGGTAGATTTGGTCGGATGATCGGCTAGACAATATACGAGCATTGTCCGGAGGAGCAAGATTATAGAGTCCGTCGCTTTACACCGTTACTTCTCCGCCGCCGCACTCCCAATGAGACGGCGAGAGAAAGGAAATGTCCGTCCTGTATTCCCCTCGATCCCATGCCGCGACTACATCCGCCCCGCTACGCTCGCCAACATGACGCCTAGGAGCGCGCCGAGCAACAGTGACCCAGTCAAAGCCCAGAGGCATCGCCGCGCCCAGACCAACTCTTCCTCGCGCCACCGCTCCACGGCTTCCAGGACGTCAGAACCGGCGTCGCCGTCGAATCTGATGCTCACGCTATGCTCCTTATCGCCGACCAAGCGCGTGGTCCCGGCTCGCCAGATCCGGGATGCGCCGACGATCCAAAGGAATGGAGGAAGGAGCCAGCCGAGCCAGAACAGGCGTTCGGCTTGGGTTCGGGGCGTTTCGGCGTAGTCGGGAGGGAGGGTGTCCGCAGTTGACGGATCGACGAGTCCATCCCTGGCCGTTGGTCGCCTGGAAGCCGCGCTCAACCCGGGGTCGAGGAGGAAGAAGGTGAGAGCGGTCACGCTCGGACGGTTTTGGAGCCTGTTTGAGTCGCCAGCGTACGGAGGAGGCGGAGGACTTGACGAGAGGGAATGGACTTCTTGCAGCGGGTGTCGTCCCGCGGACGCATGAGTTGATGCGCGGAGACGAGATGTAGTCGGTAGGAGCGAGACGGTAGAGTGGCGGTCAGTTGACAGGATCGCCGGCGGTGGTCGGACCGGTAGTGGCAGACTCGAGTCCCGAGGTCGCGCAGCTTGGTTACGACTGGTCATAGAAAGGCAGAGGGTGCGGTCCATTTTGCTGTTGGGAATTTGGCAGCGGAAGCAGCCTCGTGAAGCTAGCGAAGCGAAGAGCAAAGCGACCGTTTACGTCTGGCGAGTCCGCGCATTATCACACAGATGTCGAGCAGGTCTGTCACAAATCTCGTCCAGTGCTGCTTGAGATATGTCGACGGTGAAGTTGACAGGCGGTCCGAGCGAGGACGCGGGGAAAGAGGAGCGTGCAGGGAGCGTTCAACGGAACTCGTCACGTCCGCCGCTCCGGACAACTTGGCTGTACGTCTACCAAGACAACCGCCCCTCACGATCACGGGCGATGAGTGGTATGTGCGGCGCCAGCGGCTTAACACTGAGAAGGCTGAGCAGCGCTCTCGATTTGTTGCGCCTTCGAGCCCCACTAGTAGGAAGTCAAGTCCCACGGTGATAAGTCATTGCATTAGTCGTAATCGGACGAGGTGGCCAGCCGTTTAAAGTCGTCAGAAAGCCCGAGAATGGTCCGTTCGTTGATCCGGAATAGTATCCAGCCTCCCCCTCTTCCAAGTCTGTGCCCGTCAGGGCTGCATCAGACGCCTGGAACTGCCAAAAAGCCGTGTAAGTGGATAAAATGCGCTCGCAGGAATACACAGCTTACCAGCCGGACTGGATCTGAGTAGCCAGTACTGGCGCAGGAACGTCTTGAAGCGCCATACCTGCGAAAGACAGCGTGATCAGCGGAATGACGAGCCGCGAGCGAAGGAAAGGTCTCACCATGAAGAGCTGGTAGAGCTGCAAGATGCAGTCGATCGCGAGTGCGCAGGCGAACTGTCAAGACGCTTCGTCAATTCTCAGGCGAATCACAGAGTACTGGGCGCGTGCGGAGGGGATCGCACCGCAAGGTAGACGGTATGGAACCCATAGCTGCACAGAATGCAAGAGATCGACGTCAGCTGTGTCCGCGCACGAATGATACATGCCCCCGAATCCTTCGCAGGACGCACCTGCAAACAGCGGCGGGCACTCGAGCTGGGTCGTACGTCGCCAAAGGTGTCGGATCGGCAGCGACAGTCGCGTTGTATACTTCCGATGTGATCACGGCAGGACTCGTCAGCCTACGTGCCGTCTTGACGACCAAGAGTGATGCGCCGAGCTTTGCATCGCGGGGAGGACGTACGCATTCGGTCGTGACTGCATTCCCAGACAACGTTGTCCTGGACTGATAAGAGTGGACAAGAGACGGTTTCAGCCTGACGGCAGATACTCAGGCAAACAGCTGCAGGACAAACAGCCGTTGAGCCTGAAGATCATGAACCTGCAGTAGCCCCGTCAGTCCGCCATACCGGCGCTGACGCTCGTCCGTCCCCAGCGAGACAAGGTCCACGTACCCGGCTCGCACGATTGATACAATCGAGATGAAGGACAGCACGAATTGTAGCGCAGACGTCCAGACTAACAGCTCCGTCGCGGCATCAGTTCAAGCGCTGCAGACCTGTGGACTCGCCGACGCACCGACGGAGTAGTTCGTGAACGCAATGATCAGCAAGAGTGACGACAGGAAGATTGCGATCGAGATGCCGCCGTAAATCTGAACGCAGCGCGAAATCAGCTAAACGCGCAAGCCGTTTGGCCGAGCTGGAGACGCGCTTGGTACTCGTAAGGACCGAACCAAAGAAACTGGCCCCAGACAAAGAGACAAATCGCGCCGGCTAGCGAATAGGCCGCGATGAGCGCTGCGAGAGCCATCGCGCCGCCGCGCAGTGGGAAAAGAAGTAGACCTGCAAAGGAGCAAAGTCAGCAGCCGCTCTTGTAGACGTTGCACAGACGAAGCTCAACAGTTATTGCACCACATCGTGCTCGGAATTGTCTCGTTTCGTCAAGTTCCGGGACGTCCTGGCGGGCAGATCGAGGTGTTTGCGTTGTTGCGGTCTTGGTGATTCGTCCAAGTCGTGGAGGGTCGTAAAGGTCGTTAGAGTTCGTCAAGGTCGTCACTGGGGAGGAACGGCTGCGGTGAGGAACGACCGCGTCCCGCAGGGCTGTTTAGCGAGAACGGAGCAGGCTGCGCCGCACCTCGTTCTGCTCAATGGAAAGCTTCGGAGTCGCCTTTCCCGCGATACTTTGCGCGCCCGAGCCTTGTTCCGACCAGGAAACAGCACGAACCAGCGAAGGTGAAGCGTAGACGACAGACAGAGTTGCCATCTGAGGGAGCCTGCGCTGCAGCAGAACCGGACGCTGCACAGTCCTCGTACCGTCTACGATCATCGAGACCACGTGCAGCATTTGCATCGCCATTTCAAGCTGGAGCAAAGCTCGATCTGCGCAACAGCCATCAAGCGTAGGCGCGTAGGTAGGATGTGTCGCCGCCTCGATTGCGGAGCAACCGACGGAGCAGGTTCGCCTTAGCATGCCATGCCTCAAGCCTGGGACGGGCGCTCGGCAGCCCTAGCAGCTGCGTTTCTCGTATGTGCGGTGCTCGCGCTGGCTGTACGGTCGGTGAACGTCGTGATCAAGACGCACTCGGGCCGACGCGCTCCGCCTCGGCGGGACTCGAGTGACGAAGCGACGCTGGCCGTGTTCCTCGGCTCTGGTTCGTGCGGACGAGTTTAAGGAGCTATAAGGAGTACCACTGACGGGGATCTGAGAGACAGGCGGCCACACTGCCGAGATGATGAGGCTGACGGCGCACCTCGACTGGAATCGGTTCACGCGGCGAACCTGGATCATTTCCTCGGGCGACAGCCTCAGCGAAAGTAAAGCCCTCGCGCTCGAGAAGAGCATAGGCTCGGGCGAGGTATGGCCACGCCGAGGGGAGTCCACATGGAGCTGTCGCTGATGTTCTCGAGGACCCGCAGTTCCGGCTGCTCAAGATCCCTCGCGCTCGAAGAGTCCACCAATCCTACTTGACTTCGCCCTTCACAACTCTCTACTCGCTCGCGTTCTGCCTGTGGCACATCTCGCTCGCGCCTCTACTTGCTCTCAACCGGGAGAGGAAGCCCGTCTTTGCGGACCTCGTCCTGCTCAACGGTCCGGGCAGCTGCGTGCCAATCGCGTGCGCAACCTTCCTACCGAGGGTACGTCCGAAGTCAACCGACTCTAGCAGACAGGAAAGCCTCGCGCCAACACCACGCATCCTGCAGATAGTCGGCCTCCCGTCCGCCTCGCTCGTCTACATCGAGTCGCTCGCGCGGACCCGAAGGCTGTCGCTTTCCGCACAGCTCGTCCGACCGCTCGTCGACCGGTTCTTCGTCCAGTGGGATTCGTTGCGAGACGAGTTGGTCAAAGCAGAGGCGAGGAAAGGTGAACGGCCGAGGTGGAAAGCGAAAGTCGAATGCCAAGGCTGGCTTGTTTAGGCCATGTACTGCATCGGGGCGCGCGTAATGTTCAGATGACTATGCATGACAACATGGACGGTGGCGAGAGGACGCCGGGACTATTACGACACGATCAACGGAAAAGAGAGAGAGATCTAGCCACGTCAAACAAGCAAGCACACCGCTCACACACGTACCCCGCCTCAAGCGCAAGCCGCCTCGAGACGCTCGATCTCAAGCTCGAGAGCACGGTTGCCCCTCTCGAGCCAAAGGATATAGTCCGCCGCGCGCGTGAGCACAACGCTCTTGCTCGCGTTCGCGCCGGCGTCGCCTCTCCTGCCCCTCCCGCGGCCCGTCCCTTTGCCCTTTCGCTTCTTGCCGTTCGCGGCGTCCTCATCCGCTTGAGCCTGAGCAGCCGCAGCCGCAGCGGCGGCCGCCGCCTGTTGCTGAGCAGCGAGGCCCGCCGCCCCACCCGAGGGACCGAGAATGATCCCGCTCGCCGCCTCGCCCGCGACGAGAAAGTCGACGAGGTCCTTGAAACCGCTCCGGATCGCGTTCCGACGCTTCTGCTCCGACAGGATGTGGTTGCTCCTCTTTTGAGAATCGGTCAAAGGGGCGGCGCGACCTCCCGCGGGGAGCTTCTCAGTCCCGCCCGGAGTCGCTGCGGCGGACGAGTCGGGGCTATCCCCACCGACAGGCGGCGTGTCGGCGCCTCCGTTGGCGCCTGCAGGGAAGTTGACGTAGCTGCTCGCGGGCGGTTCCGGCAACTCGTCGAGCCCGGGCGACATCGGCCCCGTCATCGGAAAGTGGGCGCCGGGCGGCATGGAGAATCCGACGTGCTGAGGGGAAGCTTGATGGTGGTGTCGGTTCGTCGGAGGCAAGTCTTGCGAGTGTGAAGGAGGAGACATTGGAGGAGGCGGCGGAGGCAAGGAGGCCAGTGACGACGAAAGAGCAGGTGACGGCGGCAAGGGCGGGAGACCCGCTGTCGGCGGCGCGACAAGCGATTTTGTCGCCGCAGAGCGCGGAGTGCGGGACGCGGCTGGAGACGCCGGCCCATTCGAACTGGACAAGCGGCGCGGCGGTCTCGCGTTCCTCCTCGGGCGACCACTGGCAGTCACGCCGCCGCCGCCGGTACTGCCATCATCCGCCTGGTCGTTTGATCCAGCCATTTCGGCATCTTCATCGACGGCCGCTGCCGTCTGGCTCGCGCGACCGCGCGCCTTCTTGCCGCCTTTGCCGTTGGCGCCGGCAGCTCCCGCGGCCGCTTTGCCCCCTCTCCTCTTGCCTCCACGTCCAGCAGCGCCCGCGCCGGACCCTCTCGCCGACGGCTCAAAGTCTGGATCGTCGTCCGTCTCATCTTTGATCGGAACGTCGTCCGGCGCGTCGGTCTCGTCCTCGTCGCCGCTGTCAGGCAAAGTGGCGATCCGTCTCGATCCGCCCGCACTTCCGAACCTCCCTCCGAGTCCGCGCGCCAACCTGATCTGCTCCTGCTCGCGGTCGTAACGGTCCCGCGCGTCGAGCCCGCTGGTGACCCCTTCGTCGTCGGGCGGACTCGGCATTCCGGGTGGCAGGACGGGGTTGAAGAGGAAGTTCGGGTCGACGTCGAGGGTCGTCAAAAAGGACGACAGGAGCGCCGACTCGTTGCTGTCAAAGAGCGGAGCGGGCTCACGCGGCGAGACGAAGGGTGGTGGCGCAGGGAGGGGGCCGCTGCTACCACTCGCGCCGTGGTTGCCGCTATTGGTCCCGTTCAGGCCGTAGACGTGAGGCGGCGACTGGTAGCGCGACGTCGAGTGTCCATTGGAGTGTGCATGTGCGAGGGAGGCGGGCGGACTGTGGTAGTTCGCGTGCTGCTGAGCTGCGGCGGCAGCGGCGGCGGCGAGGTAGGCGTGCGAAGTCGAGGTGGATGCGAACGGAGGATACGCCATGACGGGTTGGTGCGCCGCCGGAGCCGAGTAGACGTGCGGTTGCTGGCGGTAGCTCGTACCTGCCAGTGCTTTTTCATGGGCGTTAGTTTCGCTGGACTCGACTGGAGGTGGTCGTTGCTCTCCCGATCGATTCACGTGCCCGGCCGTCGCCCGCCCCCGAAGAAGACTCGCTGCCGCGTATCCAGGGCTCGCCGGCGCGCTCCAAGCAAGCACCCCTCGCAATACTTGATCCAATCGTACCTGTGCAATCGCGCAGCTAGACCCCCTCTGCGTCCAGTGTCGGCGAAAAGAAGGGCGTCGCTTGGTTCGGGCGAGATGCGCATGTCGGTGCAACCTCGCCCCCTCCAAACCGACTCGCGCCCTCCCGAAGCGATGGCAGACGCTACCGAAGATAATTAGAGTGACTCACTGTGCGAACTCGCTTCCAAGTGAGGCGTTCCGGACGGTGTATAGGTCTGCGTCGCGGTTCCGTCGCGGTCGGCGGGAATCGACATGACACTTTGGCGGTTCGCGCTCGGATGTCGCCGGTTGCTGGGCTCCCGGACCAGGTCGCCTGGCTGTCTTATCAGCTGAAGCGAGGCGATGGCAGGGTCCGGTTAGGCGAGGCGAGTCGGCAGGCGAGGCAGGCGAGGCAGGCGAGACAGTCGACGGCGCTGTCATGCACAAGGTTGGCAAGCCAGTTTCGATTTCACGAGTCGCGCCTCACTCCCGACGCTGTCAGATGTACGAATGTATAGTATGGCGACTGGTGCAAGTCTGACTGACTCTTGTGAGCTGTAGACTGTAGTCGAGTTAAAAATGCCCCACCTCGCCGAGTCGTCGCCTCCACTCCGAGGTCGCGGCAGCCTCCTCGACGCTCGCTCTCTCTCTCTTTCCCGGCTACAGAGAGCGCAACAGAGGGTGCGATGTCAATTCCGGGTCACTACGAACCCTCGTCAGGTTCCGATCTCGACAGCGACTCGTCCTTCTCGCCAGCCGTCATGAACCACCTCGAAGCGATCGCCCAATTGTCAGACGACGACGGCGACGAGAACGACCCCGATTGGAGTCCCGATCAGGGTCAACTCGCCATGCTCGCTCAGGATGACGAAGACGACGACGAACTCGACTTGGAAGAGACGGACGACGACGCCGATCCCGGCGGGACCCACCAGGAGCAGCAGGAGCAGCAGCAGCAAGGCGACGCAAACGAGGAACGGGGAGCGCTCCAAATCGGTTATGACCGTACGCTCACCCTGCGTTGAGAGTCACCGAGCGGCGAGCTTGGGACGAAGCTGACCATCAGTTCTGGCAATCGACGACAGCCTCGTCCGGGACCGTCATGCTGATCGGGAGCGACGGTACCCCCCGCCGGTTGACCGCCAACGATCTCGAGGGAACTTCCATCACCCTCGGAGCGATCCGAGCCATGCTCGCGAGGAGGTTCGGCGGGCGCGGCGCTGCTGCTGCCGCGGCGGCGCGAGACGATGATGATGAGGACGTCGAAATGGCCAGCGATGACGATGATGATGACGACGATGCAGACTGGTGGGGGTCAGTCTGCTCTCTTATGCCTGCTCGATGGGCCAGCGCACGACAACGCCAATTTCCAACATGCTCGCGGAAGAGCTTGTATCTGACCGATCCTTCACATTCGCACAGCCCGACCCGCCGGACGCGCAAGTCGTATTATCCGACCGTTACCGAGCCGCAAGAAGCTGGCGTCAGACTCGAACGAGGCGGCGCGTTCGGTCCGACCCCGAACAAGTATGACACCTCGGTCCGGCGGACTTGGAACTACTCGCCTCGGAGTGCGCCCGACTACCTCCGCTGGCGCGAGCTCGACTTCCGGCAACCGCGGAAGGACGTCTTGGGCGATATGATGCTCCCAAACACGGCCGGCGTCGAAGTGTCGCAGTTTACGAGCAAAGTCTACTCGGGCCAGTACAGCAGCGACGGTAACTTTTTCTATACCGCCTGCCAGGACTTCCGGTGAGACCGCCATCTTTCTGGTTTGGTTCGGTATCAAAGCATGCTCACCGTTTATGCGGCGCGCACAGGGTCTACATCTACGACACGGCGACGCCACCACGGGTTGGCGACAAGTCTGTCACCGACTCGAGCGCGGCAGCTCGGTCGCGACACGGTTACTTGCACGACTGGGAGCACCGCTCGTCGCTCAAGCTGACCAAGGTTGTCAAGGCTTCGCCTCAGAACTGCCGCTGGACCTTGACCGACGCCGAGCTCTCGGCCGACAACGAGTGGCTGATCTACAGCTCGATCTCGCCCCGCGCCCACATGGTCAAGACCGGACGCGGACACAGCTCTTGGGACTCTTCGGGCTCGCACGACGATGTCGACCACGAGCAAGAGGAGCTCAACTTTGAAGGCGGAGCGGGCAGGTACGGCGGGTACGGGGGTTTCGGCATCTGGTCCCTCCGGTTCTCGCACGACGCGCGCGAAGTCGTCGCCGGCGCGTCGGACGGTCAGATCTTTGTCTACGACGTCGAGACGCGGAGGACGGTCCTCCGCGTTCTGGCGCACCAGGACGACGTGAACGCGGTGGCGTTCGGGTCGGCGAGCGACTCGAACCTGTTGCTGAGCGGGAGCGACGACTCGTTCGTCAAGGTGTGGGACCGTAGGAGTCTCGATGGCGAGAAGCCCAGTGGCACGTGCGTCGGCCATACTGAGGGGGTAACTTTTGTCGAGCCCAAGGGCGACGGGCGGTATATCCTCTCGAACGGCAAGGACCAGGCTGCCAAGCTCTTCGAGTGGGTCATCTCCTATCTGTCGCTCTTTTTCATGTCAAACTGACTGGCGTTCTGACCGCGCGAAATAGCCTCCGGATGATGATGAACGATGTCGACTTTGATCGGCTCCGGCTCGACCGCCGGTCGTTCGGCATCGACGGATGGGATTACCGACAGAGCTACTACGCCAAGCCGCGGTACCAGAAGCACCCGCACGACAATTCGGTCATGACGTACCGCGGCCACGCCGTCCTGCGGACCTTGATCCGGTGCCACTTTTCTCCCGCCGCGACGACGAACCAGCGGTACATCTACTCGGGCAGTTCGGACGGCAAGATCCACGTGTGGTCCCTCGACGGACTCGTCGTCGGCGTCCTCGACCGCGCCGAGTCGCACCCTCTGATCAATCAGCAGTCGGGCGAGTACAACGACCCGTCCGACTATGAACTGCGGACGACGAAACGGCCGAGTCGGCGCGCACGCGGCTCGACTGTCCGCGACGTCAGTTGGCACCCGTACGAGCCGATGCTGATGAGTACGGCGTGGGAGGAAGGCCGCGGATCCGTTGCTGGGTCGATCGCGCTCCACGAATGGGCCGGTCGTCCTCGCCATGAAGCGCTCGAAGAGTGAAGCCCATTTCGCTCCTCTGCTCGCCTGTACATGTTTTCGACTCGCTCCTTCCTGTAGCCCTTATCGCCTCCTCCCTTCGTTGTTGCTTGCCTCGCTTACTTGCTTCTCGCTTGAATGACCGTTTTTCTCCAGTTGCCCTCGAACGATCTCATGTTCAACCGGCGCGCGTGCTAGGCAGTCTTTACAGTATAATCTTACAGTGTAATCAGGGACTATAGGCAGTTTGTTTATTTTCGGACTCGGTGTCGCCACGTCGTCGCCGTCGGAAAGTTTCCCGGCGGGGGGGCGCTAACGGTGATCTCGTCGCTCTCTCGCCCTCTACAGCCGCTCGGTTGCTCGGTCAGGGATGGCGGGCTACACATACGACACGTCCGGTCAGGTGCGTGCTCTGCTTCCCACGCTTGCCCACGTCTGAGAGCGTGTCCGGCTGATGTCGAGTACCGAAAACGCGGCCTCCCTGTGCAGGTCTACTTCTTCGTCCTGACCGGCTTGCTCGTCTTCTTGCTGCCCTTCACCTATGCGACGTTGCTTGGAGGCGCCGAGCGAGCCGCAGCCAGGGTCAGAGCACCTTGTACGGGCTGGAACCGAAAGTCGAACGAGGTCAAACGGGCAGGAGGACAGAAGCGCCTCTTCTCGGTAAAGTGAGTCCTGACGGGGTCAAGCTCTTGAATATACGCCAGGCTGACAACGCTGGCAACGTTGGCAGGTCTGTCGTTCTCGCTCTCGGCTGGCTCGCCTTTGCCGTCGTCGTCCAACGCGCCCGCGGAATTCAGGGAGAGGGTCCTCAGTTTGACCCGTTCGCGATCCTCGGAGTCTCGAGCGTAAGCGGGCTACAAGACAATAATCTAAACTGCGCGCACAAAAGCTGACCGGACGATCCTTTCACAGTCCTCGACGGAAAAGCAGATCAAGAAGCACTACCGCAAACTCTCGCTCAAATTGTACGTGCCGCTTGCTCATCCGGGCCGGCAGATGTCATGCTTACGCCCTTTGTACCGTCAGTCACCCCGACAAGGTGTCCTACGCTGACGACGCCGCCAAGGAGGAAGCCGATTCGCACTTCGTCGAGTTGACGAAAGCCTACAAAGCGTAAGCCGAAAGAGGATGTAACTGGCATCCGATTCGGTGCTGACAGAACCTGGTCCTTAGTCTAACGGACGAAGTGAGCCGCCGGAACTACGAGCTGTACGGGCACCCGGACGGCAAGCAGGAGTTTTCCGCTGGAATCGCCTTGCCCGCGTGGATTGTCGAGGGCAAGAACTCGCCCCTCGTCATCGGAGCGTACGCTCTGCTTCTCGGAGTCGTCTTGCCTGTCCTCGTCGTGAGTCCTGCCGCGCACACGCACGCATCGGTGGGTAGCATCTGACACACTTCCGATCGGGACAGGGTCGCTGGTGGTACGGGACTCGGAAGCTCACCAAAGACGGCGTGCTCAATTCGACTGCCGCCAAATACTTCCACGCCCTGAAAGAGGAGACGACTTTCCCTCAGCTCCTCGATATTCTCGCCTCGTCCGATGAATTCGCTGTCGATCCAACTCTCGTCAAACTCCGCAAATCACACAGCAAGACCGCCACGGATGAATACGCTCGCCTCGTTTCGACGGTCCGTGAAGGCGTAGACGGGCAGAAGGGCTGGGAGGGCTACGGGACCTGGTCCCCAGCCAAGAAGCGCGCTCGTGTATTTATCGCAGCCTACCTCCTCCGGCTGCCGATCAGCGATGTCGGTCTCCTGAAGGGTATGTTCGCGCAGACCATGGTCGGGCCGCCTAGCCTGCGCTGATTCCTCAAGATTTGACCTCCGCAGAGAAGTATCAGACGGCTGCGATCGCCCTTCCCTTGTGTTCAGGTCTCGCTTCGATCGCTCTCGCCCACAACTGGCTTTCGACCTACATCGCCATCGTCCGCCTCCAGCAGTTCCTCCTCCAGGCGGTCCACCCGACGTCGTCACAGCTTCTCCAGCTTCCGCACATCAACCCCGAGCTCGTCGCGCGCGCCGAGCAGCAAAAAGGCGCCAAGACGGTCAAAGAATTTGGCGCACTCCCGGCGAACGAGGTCGAGAAGATACTCGAAGGGATGCGCGAAAGCGAGAAGCGAGACGTGTACGAAGTGGCGAAACACTGGCCGATCGTGCAATTTGTCGACGCCAAATTCGAGGGTGAGCTTCAGGTTTCGAGTCCTCTCGAGGCCCCCATGACTTGGTCTGCACAGCTGAACGCCTACTTCCTATGTACAGTCACCGGCGAAAGAATCGTCACTCCGGGTGCCGTCGTCTCCTTCACCCTCAAGCTCCGCCTCGCCCCGCCTGGGCAAACGAACGAAGCGCCGGCTGCCGTCGACGCCCTTCACGAAGTCGAGAACGCCGAAGGGGCCGAGAAATCGGTCGAGGAGCTCATCGGACGGAGTCGCGCGGACGAGGGCGTCGTGCCGACTCCGCTCGCGCACGCGCCGCATTTCCCCAAGGTGAGGGGCAGCGGAAGCGCTTGTTCGCAATCGCTGGAGCCAATTTCGCTGACTCGAGCCCTACCCCACAGAACCGCAAGCCGGCGTGGTACATCTTTGTCGGAGACCACAAGCTGAACCGAGTCTTTGTCGCGCCGCACCGGTTCACCGACATCGGCGAGGGCACGACGCGGACGGTCCGCATGACCTTCCAGGCGCCGCCCGGGCCCGGCCTGTACACGTTCCAGGTGTACGTGATGTGCGACTCGTTCGTCGGAGCCGATGCGCAGAAGGACATGCGGATGCTGGTCGAAGCGCCGAAGGAGGGCGACGATGTCAGCGATCTCGAAGATGACATTTCCGAGCCCGACGAGGACTCGCTCGCGGGACAAATGGCACTCATGAAGGGCCAGCCGGTGCGGCGGCAGGACGGACCGGACGATGAAGGCAGCGAGGACGAGTCAGGGACAGACAGCGAGACCGAGTCGAGCAGTAGCGACTCGGACAGCGATAGCGACTAATGCGGCTCGCACCTAGTTGCGTATCGCCTCACTCTGCATTCCAACGTATACACACAAGCAGAGACGGCGCGGGAGAAAACGACATTGTTGCGATGCGATACTATGAAGCAGGAGAGCAGGTCCTATGTGCGTGTATGTATGAGACTGATGGCGGAATTCCAAAGCGCGTTATGGGGCGGGGGGAGGTGCTTGAGCGTAGGCCGAGATGGAAGGCAAGCTCGCACATGTCGAACTGGTCGGCGCAGGTCCAGGAGGGGACGGCCGATAGCTTGTCAGGGAAGGCAATCGCGTCGCGTCGGCGCCGCTGTGGTGATCGGCATAGGCTTGAGCGGGAGGTCCACGCAGTGGCGGGAGCGCACGATGCCCTGCTCCATAGGCGGGATGGCCGTTCGAGGCTGGTATCGGCTGGTCTTGGTGTCCGTCGTGTGGTGGAACGGGGCCATGTTGCGACATTGCGGTCGACCGTGATTCGCTCGAGGTGTACGAGTGCGCCTGATCGACGCTGTAGCTTGCGTATTGGACGTGGCCACCGTCACCGCCTCGCAGCGTCCATCCCTGTGGCGGATATGGCGATCCCTCGTCTCTTTGGTGCGGGTATGAGGTCCGGAGGGAGCCGTTGTACATGTCCGCTGCCGCGCGCGAATCCTCCATTTGATCGAGGAGAATGTGCTGACGCTTCATCGAGCACTGCGCGTGGTAGACGACCAGATCGTAGCCGGGCCAGCACCAACCCGCAAGCTGGATCACATCGATGCACCTGGCAAGTCGTCTCGTCAGCTCACCGACAACATCTCGATTCGGAGAAGGCAACGTACTTGGCGACCTCGCTCTTCTTGACGTTCCAGGGCCAGTCGCTCGGCCCGCCTTGCTCCCACGAAGGCATGTCGACCAAAGATTCGAGGTAGTGCGCACTGTACTCCGGAGTCACCGTCGCAGCAAAGATGAGATTCCCGCCATAGCCGTGGAGGACATGGCAGTACTCGCGAGCGGCGCGGAACAGGCGGTTGTCGGACAGCTGCTTCAGGTGCCGGAGGGTGTTCAGGTAGTCGACATCATCCTGCTGCTTCGACTCCTCCTCGCGCAGCCGCGCACATAGTGCAAGGTGGATGCCGAGCGTGTTTTGCGACTTCATAGCGGTCAGGTCGCGGAACCTGCAGGAGAGCCACTTCAGCAAGTCGCGCGGTGGAGGGTTATCGAGAACCTGCTCACGCACCAGACATCCGTCTTCGGTGCTTCGGGCCCAAAAGTAACTCGGTCGACCGACTGCCGAAAGATCGCGCCGTAACGAGCGCATTCGTCGATCTGAGCCCAAAGGTCGTGCACCACCTGGGCATTCAGGCGTTGTCGACGAGCGAGCGCTGCGGCGATGTACGCAGCGTCAGTCCAACGCGCGTGGTCCTGCGCAGGTTGTATTGCACTCACGGCCTGTCAGACGGGACACCGTATTCCGCACGCCCGAAACGCTGTAGCGGAAAATGGCGGCGACGGCGAGACCGGAGAGCATTTTCGGGTCGGTGGAGGAAACGTATGATATGACGTCGGTCGTGATCGGACTGTTGAAGAGATCGGACAGGCTATTGAGGTCGTCGTCGGAGCTGTGCAGACGTATCGGCGGGTCAGCTTGAAACGGTGAAAGGCCCGGGGCATCGCAACTTACAACGCGCATGACCGCCCGCCGAGCATGGCGCCGAGGGCGTCGCGGGTGTACACCATCCAGAGCAGAGTCCCGTTGGAGGCGCGCTCTGGCGGGACGAGCGGCTCGGCAGGGTCGTCGCATTCTCCGAGTTGCAGGTTGCGCAGGTGCTCGCAAGCGCTTGACAGGAGGTAACGGCCGAGATTCGACTTGCGCGCAACGTCGTCCCCTGTGCCTCGCTCTCGCGGTCAGACCAGTTCGCGCTTTCTAACGCTTGAGCAAAGCGGCTCACAAGTGACGAGGAACTCGAGCAGGACGAGCGCAGAGCAGCAAGCTGCGCTCGCGGTGCGCAAGGCGGCTCGCCGGTCCACCGTCTCGATCGCTCGGTCCAGCAAGCTCTTTGCGAAGCCTTCACGTAGCTTGCCGACCATCGTGAAGTCGCGTCCAGCACCGTTCCGGAGTTCGGTTAGGGTCGGCCCGTTTGAGCCGATGACCGAGACGTGATCCGTGATTCGAGCAGCCCAAGCCTGCGAAAAGTGTGGAGGATGTCAGTCCGGTATATATTGACGCCTCGCGATAGGCGACTCGCCTGCATAGCGAGAGCGAGGACTTCGAGTGCCGGACTGAGATCGGCGAGGTTGCGACCGGCGGCCTCCCACGCTTTGAGGAAGTACTCTTCGTCGACTAGCGGACACTGTGGCTGGAACACGCGGGAAAAGATGCGAATGAGATCTGTGAGAGCGTAAGCACAGTCAGCTTTGGCAGGGGAAGGTGGCCAATCGCCGAGGCAGTGTGTCGCTCACGGTCGCTGACGTCCGGAGTGAGCTGATTCATCATGAGCGATCGCTGTGGCGCAGACCTGTCGAAAGCGGATTGTCCGATCGGAGCGGGCAAGTATGCCTCGCCAGACCCTTCATCGTATCCGTCATGCGGGGTCCTGTCGAGATCAATCGACTCTTGTCCGCCGTACAGTTTCCTGTGCGATCCGATCTTCAGTTTTGACGCCGTAACGCGTACTTGGCCGCCTTGCAGAGACATACTTGGCTTGCGCTATCAACTTGCCACCGCGGACGACCTTTGGCTTGTTCTTGACGTAGGTGTCGGTGCACCTATCGTGGGCGCGCAGTGTGAGCATTCTCCGCGCTTTCCTTTGGGAGAGAGCGGAGTATGCGCCCTACGTGATACTCTTTTTGATGCATTCGGAGCAAGGTCCGCCGTGCATGTCCGCCTTGTCGCATTTGACGCGCCTCAGCCGGCAGGAATCGCACGCGCTGCGAACAAGTCGACGCAGAAACCCATCAGCGAGATCGACTCGGAGACGATCGCGCCGCGCCGACCGCTTACTGCACGCTCGGTTCAAGGTCAGGCTTACACGAGCTGTTTGCGCTTCTTCTTCGGATTCCCGTTCTCGTCGAGTTTGACCGATCCAGTAGCCGCCGAGGACCGTTTCCCGCCGCCCTTTTTCACATCGCCGGTCTCTTCACCGTACGGCTGCCCGCCGTCGCCGTTCGACTCCGGAAAATGACCGGCAGCGTCGTCGGTCTCGTCACCGTACAGGCTCTGACGCAGTTGATCTGTGCCTGGTTTCGTTTCGACCGGCTCGTCGTGCCGCTCCCGCGATGTTGACGCACGCGGACTCGCGCTCTCGCTTGCGCTGTGTTGCGCAGTGGACGCCATGGCGCGCCGGCAATTGTGCACCAGCACTGCGCACGACACAGCCGGCCGGAATGAGGGCAAAGGGGAGGGGCTGAGCCGCCGAGCAACGCGTGAGAGAAGATGCGCCGCTCTGGCCCGATGCCGTCTCGCAAGGACCGAACCCGGTCGATCAGATCAGGGCGACCGAGGAGTCTTCCGAAATTGGTCGCGTTTCGGACATCTCGAACTCTCGACGTCGCAAGCTCGGGCCGCAGTTCTACCGTCGAGATGTGTTTCTGCTCCCATAGCCTACAGAATGCCCGGACTTGAGACGACAGCCCGGACTTGAGACGACAGCGCGGTGTAGCCTGCAGATTGGAGATTTGGTCTTGCGCGGGGGCCCACGCATGGCGGTTGCCCAAAGGTGCGATCGACGAACTTTTTCACCTGCAGCTGTTCCTTGCAATTGACCCGTTCGCGCACGGCGTCGACTCCCGAAGGGCAGCGCCCGTGCAGTCATCGCATGAAGCTCAATTCTTCGTCGACCTCCACAGTGATGTTTCGTAGCCCAAGCCATCATCGGCGTACAGCCCGGGGAGGGCCTCCGCGACCAAGACCTTGCGAGAGCGGGAACTTCGAAGAGCGGGCCGGCGCTGCGCAAGCTGCAGGCTACGATGGGCGGCTGCCTTCATCCGATGTAGCAGTCGGCGCATCAGGTAGGACTTCTTGAACGAGGGGCGAGCTGTTCGGACACGTGCTGCGGACGGATCGTCGACAGTGAGCTCAAACTCGAGTGCCGATTAATGTCGACGAAGGCGCCCTTCTCAGCGGTCGATAAGCAAAGAGAAGGAGTGTGATTCGCAGTCAGGAGCGGTATGCATGCTGTGAGCTGCCGAGGAGGTCTGCATCTGTCCTTCCATCACGACAATGAGCTCGTCGAGCTGGACTCTGCCCCTCGGGCACCGGCGGTTATTTGGCGGTCGGTACTGTACAAGCACGTCACCACCCCGGCGGGCTCGATACCCCACACAAGGCCAGTACGTTCGTGTCCGAAAGGATTACTGCCCACAGCCTGATGAAGGATCGTCCGGCAGAAGAAAAGCTGGTCGCAGATCCGAGATGGGTTCCGAACGGCGGCTGGTGCTCAGCGCGTCAGCGACCGGCCCCGAAGAGCGCCTCCTGACTCCTAAGGCTTACAGTAACAGTAGTGACCTCTGGATCGCGACTCCCAGACAAGCAGCCGCTGTATCAGCCGCAAGCGGCGCAAGCTACAATCGTCAAAACAGCATCGGAGGAAAAGCAGATCGAGCATCGCGTAGCGCGGGGTACGCAGCCTTCGCCTTAGCGTGTCTCGACGCGCTGGAGCCCAGACACGCGTATGCGCACCGCAGCTGCGAGGTAGCTAATGGTACAAGACCGGCCGCATGCGCCTCTAGAGAGGGAGGGCACAACCTGCCTTATCAGTCGGTCTACTGCATCAGTCGGTCTACTGCTGCGCGTGTAAAGTGCACCCGAATGTGCTTCCGATCCTTGAGCTCCGAAGGTATCATCGCGAGGAAGACGGGGAAGCGCCGGCGGAAGCGGTTCGGAACGATCTGGCCTGGGATTCGCGTGCCCGCAGCAGCGACGGCGCGCTCAATTCACTGTCGAGTCCGTTTCAGAATCATACAGTATGTAGCCTCTGCTCGAGCAGCCAATGCCGCGTACATGTTCGATACGAGATGGACTCGCGGAACTGCAACGAGCACATCGCCGAAGGATCTGCCGGTCCTGGAGATGACCGCCGCTAGGCTTGTCGTCGTGGGCGCAGCGATCCGCAGATCGTGTACGTACAGCGGCGCCTTGTCAAGGGACCTAAATCCAGCGGAGACTTGTCGCTTGAAGCAGTTTTGAGGAACGGGACCACGAGCGTGCATGCAGCAGACGCCGCATCTTGCACAACGTCGGGCGAGGGCCTGATGGGCTGCCGCAGATGCTCGAGTGACTGCAGAGACCCGCACCAGCATTAGCGTACCGCAAACAGAGTGCCCGTACACGAGCACACTGAGGTGCGAAGGGCGCATAACGCGAGCTCCGCCACACGCGACGGGTACGTTCTTTCGCGTTCTGCAGGTACGAAAAGGATAAGATGCTGTCGTGGGACGACAACGTAGAGACGAATGTACGAAAAGGGAGAACAAGTGAGCGATCGAGCTGTCGTCGACGGAAGCTCATCTGCTGGCTTCATCACTGTCCGACGTCCAAGGTCGAAGCCTAGCCATCCAGTATGAGCTCTCATTCGGACGATACCAGCTCTCGCCAAGGCGCGAACGAGCGCCTGGACGTTCCGACTCTGCCGCCGCCGTCGTCGCGGTTCGTCCTTCCGCCGCCGCCTTCCGACCTTCTGAACCGCTTGCAGGCGTTCCTGCCACAGATCCGGGACGCGAATGCTCTCCTCGAGCAACAACAGGCGACGCAACCGGAAGGAGCCGCCGTCGAGGAGCCCGTCGTGATGGAAGAGTTGAGCGATTCGAGCAGCGACAGCTCTGAATCTTCCGACGACAGCAGCGACGAGGACAACGAGGAGGACGAGGCACAGACAGGCGCCGATGGCAGTCTGCTGGACTTGGACGGGCTCGACGGCAAGGATGGAGACGGGACCAACGCCGCAGAAGGCGTCGACGCGGTCGAGAACGGCGAGGGTCCGCTGGCTCGCCTCATGGACATCTCTAGCCGGCCAAAAGTCGTCAAGCATAAGCTCCTCGTCCAGGAGCAGGTCGACGGGGACCCCGCGGCGCCGTCGGACGAGTCCATGCAGGCAGACTGAGGCCGGATTTTCGGCCAGACTTCACGAGCTCGGAGCAAGGTATGCTGCTTACAGAAGGGACCTGCCGGCTTCTTGCGCTAACTGTTCTTCTGGCAGACTCGCTCGTCACTGGCGGACGCACTGTGCTCGGTTCCGCCAGACCCGCCGGGACCAGTGCCTTCAATTCACATCACGCTCTGCGACTCTCGTCACCTCCGCCGGGCAGACAAAGTCCATAACTCCATACAGTCCACCGCGTCCTCGGCGTCGCCGGTCGGCCTTCGCATCAAGACAGCCGGATTCTAGCAATGTCCGCAGCGAAGAAATGTACGAGCGAATTTGCAAGCAGACTATGCAAGTAATGGACACAGCAACACATGGACAGCACAGAAGTGAAAGCGAGAGGGCGAGCGGGATATGAACAAGGGCAGACGGAATGCGAGTTGTGGTGGAGGAAGGATGGATCGAATGGAAAGCGTTCAAGCGGTCCAGGAGAGGACGCCTCCTCAGCCCTTCGCGCTGCTCGTCTTGACGGTGAGGCACGTCGCACACGACCACCGTGTTTGTTCGTTGAGCGTCAAGCACCCGGCGGACTCGCACACCCATCCTTCAGCGGCGAAGAGGTACATCGAGGCTTTGTTCGCATGGACAGGCGCAAGCTTCACGTCGCACGCCTGACACGAAGAGACCTCGGCGGAATTGAGGAGCGTGCACTTCGGGCATGCCCAGGTCGTGGGGATGATTGGCGGCTGTGCGGCGGTCTTGCCGATCGTCGAAGAACGCGAGCGAGAACCGTTCGCGCCGGGTGTTGCCGCGGTAGAACGACGCGATGGCGGAATGACTTTGGGCTTGTTGGAGGCCTTGGCGGCCTTCATCGACACGATCTGGATGTCGTCATCGCTGCCGTCGTCGTCATCGATGACGATGACCTTCGGCGCACGCGACGGGACCGGAAAGGACGCTTGAGCCGGCTTACGCGTCCCCTTGCGCTCGCTGGGAGCGGGGGCGACCGCCGACGACGACGCGGACGCCTGACGACGGCGGCGCTTGGTCGACGACTTCTGGACGGGCCCTCCGGCACTGCCGCTGACGTTGTCCGACTCGCCCGTGAGGTCGATCACGATACTCTCGCGGGCGGCGCGGTCGACCTCGGCAACGATGTCCGGCTTCTGGTGCTGACGGTCCGATCCGCCGGGGTGCTTCTTGTCGCCGCCGCAGCCCAAGGTCGCGTTACGACGACGTTCAGCAGCCTTGTTCGCGATGCGGCGACGCTCGGCGGCCTGTCCAGACAAGCGAGAAAGTATGAGTGCTATGGGCCAGTAAAGACTAGGCATAGAAAGCATTTGAGCGACTTGCCTTGGCGACCGCCGCGCGCGAGAACTTTTCAGGACCAGAACCGCCCAAGCGACCACCGCGACCGAGAACGGCTTTCTGCTTCTGCAGATACTCGATGCGCCGGATGCGCGCCTTCCGCATGTCGAGACCGAGACGGGGCGGGACGGCGCCAGCTCCGAGCCGGAAGCCCTGACCGCTGAAACCGAAGAACCCCTTCATACGATAGCCGGTGAGATCGTCCGTAAGCTTCTTGAGGAACGTGTCGAAGATGCGGTCGTGTGGACCGCGGTGATTGTGCGTCAACTCGTGCAGCATGGTCGGGATGAGCGAGTCCTCGAGTGAGAGGAACGAGTTGGAATCGTAATGCGGACGGAGGCGGATGCAGATCCTTTGACCGGCGTTGTAGTTGACGCCTGCTCGAGATCGTCAACTCCGGCGATCCGGGACGTGTGAGACCGTCTTCGAGCTACGGCGCCGGCCGGACTACGCACCTAAAAGGTTCGTTTGGTCGGGAAAGAACTCGGCCAAAGTCGGCAGGAACCAACCGTGCAGCTTCATGACGGGCTTGGCCATCTGCGCAATCCGGAGCACGGGTCAGCATAGCAAGGTGGGAGAGATAAACGAAAGACTCGAGGCGTACGGCGTGGATCTTTCTCAGCAGAGCCTGCGCCTCGTCCGCCCGTTCCATGTTCGCGAGGACGGTGATCTTGCCGACCTCACCCGCCGGTCCGGAGCGCGTGTGCCGATTGCCGCGCGTCGCCATCTTCTGCTGGCTCGTCGACGAGTCGCGAGACGTTCGACGAGTCGCGAGACGTCTTGAAAGTGAAGTGGCGCCCGCACACGCCGCTGCTGATCGCCCTCGAGATAGCCGGCGCGACGCGCCTGGGCCGCCGCCGAAGGACCACAACCTCCAAGCTTGAGGGTTCGCAGCTGCGAGCGGCAGGTCCGCAGGCCGCGCGTGCGGCAGGCGGGCGAGGCTCGCTTGTGCCGGTTGACTGACTGTCGAGAAGTCAACAGCGGTCCCAGGAGGCGAGGCGGGTGGGCGAGGCAAGCGGCCGGGACGGCTAGACTGATAGGTCCGCAGACACGCCGTCTGTATGTGGCTACGTAGATCAGCAAGCCGTGAAGCGTGTAGGCTGGAGAGAAGTCACGTCGCTCGCGTTTGACATCTCGGGCCGACTGAATGTCTACGCACTCATGTCTCACTAAACCAGTCGTACGACAGGATCTATAAGGCGACTTTATTCATACCAAGGTACGTCGCGTAGAATGTGCAAAAGAGGCGCTCAAATGTCATCGCAGATGTTCGACGATTTCGTCGATGAGGCATGCTTTTCTCCCCGACTCCAGGTTCGGATCATGCGGTCGCCAGTCCAAAGGAAGCCCTGAAGTGCTAAATGCGAACCCGCAGGAAGTGCGGATGGGGCTGTCTATGTCAGATTCCAGCAGGCAGAACTGGCAATTCGAAGCTGGCCTCACTGCCGCTCGTCAGGCTTAGCTTCGAAGCAGGAAGACGAGCATCGACACATTGAGCTGAGGATGAGGCATCGTTGCAGAGTAGCTCGACGGGCGGGCATCTGGCAATGCGCAGGAACCCGGTCATCGTTTCCGCTGCGTCTTGAATTTCTGCAAGGCGCACTGATAGTTAGGAACGGGCTGTCTTGCCGAGATCGGTGCGGCAGATGAGACGTCACAGACGTCTGACGATCCGCAAGCGGTGAAAGCGCAGACTCACCCAGACGCGTGCTCCGGTCGCCACTCCCTCGCCCGCCATCGGCAGTTTGCCCTCGTTCTCCTCTGCCGCGCTCTTCTTGGCTCCCTTGACCCCTTGCATCCACCAATCGTCGTCCTGAGCGCCCTTGTCCCCCTTGGCTCGGACGACCTGCTCCTTCTTGCCCTTGCCCATCATGTGCCGCTGCAGTTCGAGTTCTCGCGCGGCCCGCAACAGCTGCGCGAGCCGTTCCTCCCGCGCCGCGAGCGTCTGTTCGAGTTTGGTGCGGTGCGCGGCGGCTTCGGAAGCGATCTGGGCCGAGACGGCTTCGTACTCGGCGCGCGCGGCTTCGGCGTCGGCGAGCGCCGCTTTGCCCTTGCCCTTTCGGCGCTTCGAGGTCGAGTCGGCGGTCGCGTCCGTCGCGAACGCGGCGGGCAGCGCGGTCGGTGTTGTCCGCTTCTGCAGGATTGACGAGACGTCGGCTTGGCGGACTGGTGGGTGGGCAGTACTTTTTCGTTAGTTCCGCATCCAAATGCAGCGCACGAGCGTGTGCAGAGAGACTGAGAGACGCGCACCGGCTTCGATGCTGTCGGTAAAGACGACGTGGTTCCGCTTGGGACCTGCCGAGGTTGAAGCGACGGGACCGTCGTCGTACATGTCCCAGTCGTCCATGAACATGTCGTCGTCATCGTTTGCCTGACCCGCATTCACTCCCGGCGCTTCGTTCTTCGGCAATGCGTTGTCGACGAGAGCCGCCAGCTCTTCTTTCAGCTTGCGGACGCGCTGCAGGATTCGATACGCTGCGGGTTAGCTATCGGATCGAGACGGGGATTCGCGAGAGCGCTCGCCGCCGCCACAAACTCACGCCCTGCTCCATGGTCGCCTGCATTCGGATGTAAGTCGCGTCCTGGGTCTTGAGCGCCTTGACGAGATCGGTCGGGAGCGGTTCGTTCCCTCGGGACTGGACGTGGATGCCTTTCTGCAAAGAGAGAGAGCAGGCGTCAACTTTTTTGCGAGTCGGCCGTCTGTCTTTGGGGGCGGTGGGCCGTACTTTTGTCTTTGACTTGATCATGCCAAAGTAGAACTCGTCCTTGTTCCTGAACGACGCCTTTTCGCGCAGTTTCTGGATCCTGTCCTCCTTGGAGTGGAAATCCCTCGCGCGCTTGACATAGTCCTGGTGCTTTTCGAGGTGCCCGAGTTTCTTGCGGTGCGCGGGCTGGGCACGCTCCCTGTGCAGGCACGTGCTCGAGTGAGTAGGCTGTACAGCGTGACTTTGAGCTGAACTCGCAGCGAGCGAGTGCGAGCGCGCGAGTTGGGTTGCGCACCTGTGCTGCCGCTTCTGCTCGTTCAGTTTCAGTTTCGAGACCATGTTGGGCACGCGTGAGTCGCTTTCACTGGCTCGGGTGCTGTAGACGAGTCGGGTGATCGAGCTTGTGGCGAAGTACTCGAGTTTGTGTTTCCGCGTGATTGTCGCTCCCTTGCTGGTGGTTGTAATCGATACCAAATGCGAGTAGCTTCATTTGCTATCTCTCATGGTAGTTTGCACCGCCTCGATGAGATGTCGTCAGCGTTTCCATTCCATCGCTCTCTTTGCTCGACTCACGGCTTGATCCGCGCGACATGGTGAGTCGTCAGGAGCTCCCTGTCCAATCCGAGCACGGCAGAAGCTGCTGAGCGCTCGAGCGTGCTCGGCGGCTGGATGATGCTCGCCCCCCTCCCCACCTCGCTCGGACGGCTAACTCATGCGCCGTACTCTTGCCCCGACGCAGCTCGTCCGTGTACGCAGTCCAGAGGGAAACTTTCGCTTCGAGTTGCAACCCGAAGATGACTTTACCCTCCTCGTCCAAAAAGTGAGTCGGGCTGCGTCATCGAAGGACCTCCCTCGCCTCGCAGAACAGACCCAGCGAGCCTCTCGCTCGGATCAGCTCGTCACGCGCATGCCGGAGCCTGAACAGAGCGGCAACTGACATTCGCGCTCGACCCGCCTTTACCCAGATCCTCGAAACGTCGGACCGCATCGACCCGGAGACGCTCGCCCTGTCAAACCAGCCGCGCGGAGGCGAGAACAACGTCGCCGGCATCTCGGGAGACTTGAAGACGCTCGGAATCAGGTCAGTCGAGCACGCGCCCGCGCGCCGGATCAAAACAAAACCTGGAAACTGACTGCGAGCCGAGCGCCCTCCACCCGTCCCCCGCGAACAGCCACGGCGACTTGCTCTTTGCTTCGTACAAGCAAAAGGAGGCGCCGTCCGCCCTGTCTTCGCGTCCCGATTCCGGAACGGCAACTCCGGCGACTCAGACCGTCCACGCGTCGACCCTGTCCGGCAAAGTCGTCCCCGTCGAAGTCGCGCGCGCTCCGACCGCTTCCACCTCGGCCGCCGGCCCTTCCACCTCGGCCGCCGGTCCTTCGACTTCGCTCGACAACGGCTCGAACGACAAGCGCACGAACGGAACCAAACCGTGGGAATCAGCCAAAGAGGACCCGGTCGACTTGTACTGGGAGGCAAAGGATGGCAAGATCCCGCGCCCAAAAGGTCAACACGGGTGCCGGTGCGGACCAAAGAGCATGTGCGACTACTGCATGCCCCTCGAGGTACGTGCTTGGCCTTTCGAGGTGGTCCGGGGTGGGGAAGCTGACCGAATCTCGCCTTGTCAGCCGTTCGACGCGGAGTACCACGCTTCGCACAGCATCAAGCACCTCTCCTACCACGCCCACCTGAAAAAGCTGCACGCCGCAGTTCCGACGTCGGCCCAAATGTCGACCTACATCCCGCCCTTGTCCGAAGACTCGTACCGTGTCGCCAGCCCTTGCTCGTCCGGGTCTCATCCGCCTTGGCCCGCCGGAATCTGCACGAAGTGCCAACCTTCAGCCGTCACGCTGACTCGCCAGTCGTACCGCATGGTCGACCACGTCGAGTTTGCCAATCCCGATTTGATCAACAACCTGCTCGGGTTCTGGCGCAAGACCGCGACGCAGCGGTTCGGCTACTTGCTCGGATCGTACGCGCCGTACGAGGAGGTCCCCATGGGTGTTAAAGCGGTGGTCGAGGCGATCCACGAGCCGCCACAAGAGCCGCACTCGGACGGAATCACGGTCGGGTTCCCGTGGGAAGAGGAGGCCAAGGTCGAGGCGCTCGCGGCGGCGTGCGGGCTGCAAGTCGTCGGCGTCATCTTTACCGACCTGACGCAGGATACGTCTTCGGACGAGGCGAAAAAAGCCGGCAAGGTCGTCGCCAAGCGGCACGCCAACTCGTTCTTCCTGTCGTCGCTCGAAGTCCTCTTCTCGGCGACGCTCCAACACCGCCACCGGACGCCGTCCCGGTTCTCGATGACCGGTCGGTTCTCGTCCCGTTTCGTGACGTGCGTCCTGTCGGGCGATGTCGACGGCGCGATCGCCGTCGAGGCGTACCAGGTCAGCGATCAGGCGATGGCGATGGTCGACGCCGACATGGTCGAGGCGTCGGTCGACCCGGGCGTCGTCCGCGTCAAGGAGGAAGGACCGACGCGGTACATCCCCGATGTGTTTTATCGGTACAAGAACAAGTACGGGCTCGAAGTCAAGGAGAGCGCGAAACCGTGCTTCCCGGTCGAGTACCTTCTCGTCAATGTACGTGATGCGCTTACGCCTCATTCCCCGGAACGTCCGTCCTGGTGGCATGCGGAACAAAGCTGATGTGCGTACGGTCGGACGCGCAGGTCACGCATGGTTTCCCGGTCTCGCCGAACCCGCTCTTCACGAGCCCTTCGCCGTTCGCGCACGAGAACCGCGCCGGGCTCGAAGACCAGACGCTCTCGTCGGTCGCGTCGAGCTTCATGTCGTTCGCGAAGGAGATCCCGGCCGAGTTGCTATCCGGCAACGTCGGCGTCCATGGCGAGGCGGCCGACAAGGAGAAGGAGGTTGACGTGCTCATGTCGGACGAGGGAGTGCAGAAGATCGCGAGGTGGTTGTCTGACTGGCATCTCTTGCGGTTCTTGACCGATTGCGGCATGTTCGAAGAGGTGAGTCGTCGCGCTCTGCAACCGGATCGCGCTGGCTTTCGAATCTATGGTCGCTGACGGCGAAACCTCCTTGCGCACGTCAGTCGGACTTGCGCCTCATGTGCCAAATCGCAACGAAGCGGCCGACCGACCGCTCTATCTCTACGCAGCGTCTGCTCGGTGCAGCGCTCGCTCGGCTGTTCGCCTCGCCGAGTTGGCAGACCTTCCTTGTCGTTGCGCAGGAACAAGGTGTGTCTCGGTCGTGCGCTCGGGCTCAGACCGACCGAGCTCATGCGGGCAAAATTATCGGTTACACAGCTCCCGCACCGCCTGCGCGCACATACCCCGGCGGAGCGGACGCTTCCGAGCAAGCCCCGCCTCAAACGATCGACGGCTTCGAGATCCCGCCCGACATCGACGTGCCGCCCGAAGCTCGCGGCGGGGGGAATGCGGCATCTGGCGCTGCCTCGGATGCGGGAGGCGCAGGTGCCGGTGCAGCAGGCGCCGAGAAGATCTGCCCGACGTGCACTTTTGCGAACCCGCCCGACGCCGGAGATGATTGCCAGGTCTGCGGCCTTCCACTCAACATGTAGATCGCCGCGCTCGTTCGCTTTGCTGCACATACATCGCATTTTGCATTCGCAGTCCTCGCCAGAGTACGTCTAGAAAGTATGCTCTGTGGAATCCTTGCCGCCTGCTGCAGTCGCAGACGATCCAGCGGCAACGGCTGCGACGGTGTGGTGTGTTAGGAGCTGTTCGTCTCCCTTGCAAAGGAGAGAGAGAGACGCACCATTCAAGACGCGGTCGCTGTAACTCGCGCCCGACCACTTCTGGTGCGTAAAGACGTCGCATCCGATCTCCTTCTCCTTCTTTTGAATCAGTTCGACGTAGGCGAGCATGCCTTCGGTCTTGAATCGCTTGGCGAGCTCGGCTGTGCGGCACAAGATGGAGCTGAGTTCTGCATTCCAGCTCTCGTTCAGAGAGTTCGATCGGGCTCACCAGTAACGACAGCAGTCGAGTGAAGGCCGGCGAGCGAGATGAGCTGGATCAAGAAACCGGCCTTGCCGAGGTCCCAGACGAACGACTTGAGCTGTTCGTCGGTGTAGCCGTGCGCCGCCCAGTTGAACGAGGGAGACAAGTTGTAGACAAGCCACCTGTACGTCCAACAGTCAGCGAGAGTGCATCAAACAGGCAGCCGAGCTGCGCTGTCGACTTACTTGCCGGGGTACTTTTCCCGGATCTGCGCGGCAAAGTTTTGAGCCTGCTTGAGCACCGGAGCCTTGGTCTCAAGCCAGAGGAGATCGGCATAGTCGGCAAACGCCAGCGTCCGCTTGAGTGCCGCCTGCGAGTGACCCTCATCAGCTCAATCACCCTGACGCACAAGAATCGGCCAGGACTGACCTCCATGCCACCCTTGTAGTGGTAGTATCCCTCCTTCGTCCGCGGAAGATCCCAGTCCCACTGGACGTCTTCGCCGATGACCTCCTTGGCGACGTGTCGTGCCTCTCGGTTGGACAAGTTGGCGCCCTGGACGCGTTGCTTGTACGCGTCAAGCTTGCTGCTCGCGTCCGAGGCTGACAGAGTCCGCTTCAGGTGGTTCTCAACAGCTGCAAGATCGTGCCCAGTCAGCTCGAACCTTCTGATCCTGTCCGGGAGACTAGCACGTGCGCCTCACCTTGGTCGAAGGTGACGAGCTTGACGCCGCTCATCCAATCCGCCTCGATCTGGTCGATCTCGGCTCCGCTCTTGCCTGCCAACCCGGCGTGCATAATCTCATCGGCGAGAGCGCGCTTCGGTCCGTCGTGCGTCTCGACGCCGAGCACGAACTCGTGGTCGCGAGCGTCGGCCGTGCTCGACAGCAACTTGCCGCTCTCGGCGTCCGTCCGCGCGATCGCGAGCGTCTCGAGGCCCATAATGTCCCACTGCATGCGGGCAGCAACGAGGCGCGAGACGTGCTCCGAGATCGGGACGAGGACCTTGCCGGCTTGGTGGCCGCACTTTTTGCCGCCGTGCATCTGGTCCTCAAAGTGGACTGCAGACACGCCTGCCTCGCCGAACGCCTTTGCGAGCTTCATGACCGACGAGAGTCCACCATGACTGCGATGCTCACGGTGGATTAGCGCACCTGACTTTAAGTTCGGTAATGGGAGAGCGACGGACCCGGTGTCGCCGTCGGCGATGATGGGCCGCAGGTAGTCGATCCACGGCTGCGAACCTTGCTTGCCGCACCTCCTCTCATCCCACATTTTCCTGTCGTGGAGCTCCTGCGCTTTGCGAAGCCGTTGCACCTGGTTCGGCACGGTCGTGTACGGGTAGTCGGCCAAGTCGGGTCCGACTTCGTTGAAGCCGGTTGTGAGGACGCTACTGGACGCCCAGCCCGAGACATACAGCACGTCGAGGTAAGGCGCTTGCTGCGTCATCTGGATCGGGTCGATCGCTCCCATCGTGTGCAGCGGCTTCTCCTGTTCGGCCGCGCGTTCCAACTGCGCCCAGAGCTTCTTTGCCGAGATGTTGGACGGGTGCAGTTCCGAGATGGGTTGCGTTCCCCGCTTTGTTGCGACGAGCTCTGCGCTGTACGGGCGCTTGGTCTTTGCGAACCGGGGCGAGTCGAACCATTCCGAGATCGAGTCGACCTGAGCCTGAAAGTCGGCTTGTTCCTCTTCGGCCGTCGGCGGGTCGAGGCGGAAGATGGCCTGCTTCGATGAAGACGCTTGTCGGCTGGAAGCTGAGAACGTGGCGGCCATGCCCGTGGTCCCTGTACCGCGCGAAACGGCTGCCGAGAGTCGGAGCGAAGCAGCGGTGACGGTGTGGGGCAATCTCGCAGAGCTGACTATGGTAGAACGCCCGGTCCGGCTCGTAGCAGTACGGAGCATAGTGAGCGCGCAGAGGGTTCTAGACGCCTTGTCAGACTAAGACAGTTGGCAGCTTGCTGAGACGCTGGATGACGAAGCGCGCGGACTTTGCCCCACGGCTTGCCGGCCGAGAAAGACCTTCAAGAAGACACCCGCCGGCGTGGGCGGCACGATATTCTCATGCTTTGCTCGTAGGTGCAGAGACAGGACTATGCAATGCAAAGGTAGTACAAAGGACAGGGGGATCGCGGACTGCGCGGATCACGTCGATTCCGATTCCGGGTCCAGCTTTGGCCCACGCTCCATCAACTGCTCGAGCGCCTTGACGGTGCGACGGAGCGAGAGGCCGGCGCCCTCAGTCAGGATGCGCTGACTCGGCACAACCGTACTCTTGGGCGGAGAAGTCGTGTCGGCGCCGCCTTCCGAGTCGCTCGCCTCTTTCTTCTCCTGCTCGGCGTGCCACTCCTCGCTCTCCTGCAGGAGCCGGCGACTCTGGTCGATGATGCCCTGTAGGGCACCGCCCGATGCACCGGGCAAGCCCGTGTAGTAGTACGCGGCGATCTCGCGACCAAAATTGCTCGGCGGGTACTCGCACGCCCGCTTGACAAAGGCGCGCGTCAGGACCAGCGTCCGCTCGTTGTACAGCTCCGAGGCCGCGGTCGCCTCCGGGGTACCCATATGCTTCTCGAAGCCCGGCTGTTGCGAGGAGAGTGTGTCAGTTGGAGCAAAGTCGGTCGACTTCCGGACAGGAAGTGCCTACCTCGGTGAAGTACGGCGCCTCGACCATGATCAAGGCCTGGATGGATACGAAGACCTGCAGAATAGAGCTCCGGGCGCCGCTCCAGTTCTATGCGGCGATTCGCTGCGTCAGTGATCGCTCAGATCGGACTTTGGAAAGCGAGAAGAAGCTCACCTCGGTCTGGTCGCCGCTCCAGGTACCGAGCAGACTCAGGCAGACTTTGCCTTCGACGTAGAGGTTCGGACTGACGCGCGCACCGGTCGCCCACGAATGAAAGTAGACCTGGGGAGGGTCGTTCGGGAACTTTTGCGGCGAGAGGTACATGTCGAACAGGAAGGGCGCATTCTGGAACGGCGTGTCGAGAGGTCCGATGATGAGGCAACGCAGGAGGTCGCTCCGATTCTCGTAGGCGCGGACGAGGATGTTTGCTGTGGTCGCCGAGTCAGTGAACCTTGTCTGTAGCGAAGGAAACGTGTGGGGGAAAGCTCACGGGGCAGCGAAGTCGCCAGGACCTGGTGCTCCTTGCGAATCCGGCTCATGAAGGCCTTGCTCGGCGCCAATACCCGCTCGCTGTAGTAGTGATGGTCCTCCGGCGCTTCCTCCAGGACTCCGAAGCGGCTCCAGTCCTCAAAGTCGGACGTCTCGGTCGGCATCGACACGACGGCAGTCGGCGCGTTGACCGAGTCGTCTGCGGCTGCCGCGACTGCTGGTGCATCCTGAACGGTCGCCGCAGCGGTCGTAGCGTCAGCGGTCGCCGCAGCCTCCGACGTGCTCGGCGCGGCTATTGACGGTTCGTCGACTTCATCCGCCCAACCCTTGACCTCGTCCTGCGCCGTCGACGGCCCGTGACCTCTTCGTCGTTTGCTCTGCCGCCGGTCTCCCTCGCGCCTGTCCTCCTCGTCCGCTTTCACCGGCTTGCCGTCGGCGTCCTTCATGACAAAGTCGCTGTCCTCGGGGTCGTCCTCGCCTTCGCCGAACGTTCCTTGCACGAGCGAGACGACGCCGTCCTGATCCAGGCTCATCTCGCCTTCGTCCACCGAAGCACCGTCGTCCGCATCGTCTTCCGTCTCCCAGCTCCGATCCGTCGAGACGGCATCGTCTTCCTCCTCTTCGAGGATCATGCCGTCTTCGCCGACCATCGGCCCCATGCCCGCTTCCGGATCGAGACCATCGTCCAGGTGGACAATCCGCGGGACCGGCACCGCGGCCTTGTCACCGCAAGGGAAGCGGATCTCGACCTCACCCGACAGGAGGCAATTCCACACCTCGCCATACCAGCGAAGAGACGCCGGCGCCTCTTGAGCTTTCGGCGGGACGAAACTGTCCGACAAGGTTTGGCAATAGGACATGCCGAGACTCGTGAGCTGCGCGAGCGTGATTGTCAGCTGCCTGACAGCACGCGAGTCCGGGCCTGAGCGACTCGACGTACATCGATTCGGAGCTGCTCGCCCGCGGGCATGAGTCCGGCCGCGATCTCGCTCTCGCCGAGTCCAGGCACGATCGGAGCCTGGACACCGTTCGTCTCGGACTCCGGCATCAGCAGGACGCAGTCGCCCCTCCGGACGCCGTAAGCATCCGGCGGCGGACCGTGCGGGTCAAACTCGAGTCCCGAGATCGTCTCCTCCTCGTCCGTCGGATCGAGGAGGCACGTCTTGGCGTCGAGATAGCGCAAGCGGATCGTGCGCTTCTTGGCGTCCATGCTCTGGACGACGCCGATCTTGCTCGGCGAGACGCCCGAGAAGACGCCGACGTCTCCCGGGAAGACATCCGTCTCCTCGTCGACGGCGGCGACTTGCTCGAATTCGGTCGATGAGGCGGTCGTGTGCGTGCCGTCTTGCCAGAGAATCTCGAGCGTTGTGCGGCAGTTGCGAATCGCGAGGACGCGGAAGCCGTCGCGGTACGTCTCGCTGAGACTCGAAGGCGCGGGCGGATGAAGCGAGGCGTCGCGGAACACTACCTTGTCATTGATGGAGTGCAAGTGATCACTAGGAGGCGAATGGGCGTCAGCTGTCTGGGTCCGAGCTTGACTCGCCGGCGGGACTTACGCAGCAGCGTGAACAAGCGTGAGCTGGTCAATGTCGGTCCAGAATCGCTTCGGGCGGTCCCACGCGGCCGAGTCGCTCGACTGGGGCGCCTGCGGGTTCCGACAGAGCCAGTTGACGGCGACGAGGCACTGCTTGACGTCGAGGATCTGCAAGGAGAGCGACGCCATCGTCAGTGAGAGGCTGTCGCAGTCTACGTCAAGCACGGGCGGAAGCGTACGCGCTTGAAGTCGGTTGCGCCGAGGAAGGCGGCGAGGAGACCTTCACCGCGCTCGAGCAGCATCTGCTTGATCGTGTCCGTGGCCGCGCCGACCGAGAACGTGTTCCCGATATCGCACACGCGGCGCACGATGCCGTTGTTGCCGACCTCAATCATGGCCATCTCAAACACCTCCTCGACGACGCCGATCCAGTCGCCGTGAACCACGTGGTCGCCGTGGTTGATCCGGGACGCCGCGACGAGGTCGGTCGCGGGGAACCAGCCTTCGATTTCGTCGCCGGTCAGGACCCGCTGCAGCTGGACCTCGGTCTTGAGGTCGACGACCTGGCCGAGTTGCCCGCGCGGCGTGATGGTACTCGCGCCAGCGGCTCGTCGGGCCCGGATAATGTCGCCGCGGAGGAACCCTTTATCGATCAAGGTGGTGGTCGACTCGAGAACTTGAGCTCGTGTCCCCTCGGGCAGCAGGACTTCGAGGTAGCCGGCCGGGAGCTGCACGACCAGCATGTTCGGTGTGAGTCCCGCTGGCCCCGCCATGAGTCCGGACGGAGGTGCTCGAAGAGGGAACTTACGGGAGTGAACGGTACTCCGAGCCGCGCCGCCTCGGCGACAGCTTCCGGGTTTTGCTCGTCTGCCCAGCACCTCTGCAAGTGCTCTGAGTGTCAGCTCGCCCTGTCCGAGGGAGGTCGGCAGGGTTACACCGAGACTAACGGTGACGACGGCCCTGCGCTCTTTCCCGTCCTTGTCTGTGAACAAGACGACGTCCTCGTTGTACCGCTCGCTCAGCTTTGGCGACAGCGGTTGCCCGTCTTCACCGAGAACGGGTGGGATCGGGTCATCGGGGACGGTGGCCATGGCGTCCTCGAGGTAAGTGGACAAGTTGGGCAGGAAGACGCGGAACAGGACGACGGCCGAGGTGAGCGAGTGGGCGAGCCAGAGGACCGTGTCCCACTTGAAGCAGCGCGACAGAGAGCGAATCGTGAGTATCTGGTAGCGGTCGAGAGTCAGACTCACGCTGCACGGCGGAGAGAGAGTATAAAGAGTGGACTGTACGCAGTTTCCGATCGGCGAAGGGTACGCCGGTCTTGGTCAGCAGCAAGCAGGCTCTATCTCGTCGAGTCGCCAGTCGACGTCGATCCAGCTATGGACAGGCTACAGAGAGGAACCGCGAGAGAACGGAGTGAAAGCCGATCGAAAGCGACCCTCGAAAAAAAAAAGTTCCTCTTGCCCTGTACAGCTGCACCCGGAGTGATGGACGCGT
This sequence comes from Rhodotorula taiwanensis, assembly GCA_002922495.1. Taxonomy (NCBI): domain Eukaryota; kingdom Fungi; phylum Basidiomycota; class Microbotryomycetes; order Sporidiobolales; family Sporidiobolaceae; genus Rhodotorula; species Rhodotorula taiwanensis. The sequence continues at coordinate 232,432 of PJQD01000035.1, forward strand.
TCGTGACGACCTCAGCTTCTACGAGCAAGGGCAAACAGCCTGCCAAAGTCCAGGAAGAGCCCGCCGTCGCGTACGAGCTGCCGTGGTCAGTCGCCATCCCCCCACCTCGACGCGTCCACTCTTCGTCGCTCTACAGCCTCGGACTGTTTCGATACTGACATCCGATCGTACGCTACAGGGTAGAAAAGGTGAGAGACGCCTTCAGGCGGGTCATCGAGGCACTGTGTCGCGCTGCAGAGTCGACCGACGCTGACCCAGTTTGACATCTCGCTTCCGACTCGACTCTCTCGCCTTTTCTGCGCACGTTCGACGCGTCTATGCGCTCTGTAGCATCGTCCGAGAACGCTCGATGACATCGTCGGCAACGTCGAGACGATCGAACGCCTCAAGGTGATTGCGCGCGATGGCAACTGCCCGCACATCATCATCTCGGTCAGTCTACCGCCACGGCATCGCCTTGCTCCGGTTCGAGAGAGGCTTCAGTCGAACGTTCGGGCGCTGACCATCCCGCGGGCTCCATGCAGGGCTCACCCGGTATCGGCAAGACGACCAGTATCCTCGCTCTCGCCCGCGCCCTCCTCGGCGACAACTACAAGGAGGGCGTCCTCGAGCTGAATGCGTCCGACGAGCGGTGCGTCCTGACGGGCTATACTCTCTCGGCCGTGTCACCGAGCTGAAACGGTCTGCATTGGTGGCACTCGCGCCAAACCTGCAGTGGCATCGATGTCGTCCGAGACCGGATCAAGTCGTTTGCGCAGAAAAAGGTCACGCTCCCGCCCGGGCGGCACAAGCTCATTATCCTCGACGAAGCCGACTCGATGACGACAGGCGCGCAGCAAGCGCTCCGCCGGACGATGGAGCTTTATTCGAATACGACCCGGTTCGCGTTGGCGTGCAACCAGAGTAACAAGATTATCGAGCCGATCCAGTCGCGGTGTGCCATCTTGCGGTACGCACGCTTGAGCGACAAGGAGCTCCTCAAGCGGTTGCTCGAGATCTGCGAGGTCGAAGGGGTGAGACTTCGATCGTGGCGCCATGTTCGCTCCAGGCTGATTCTTCCGCCGAGCTGACTACTTCCCACGTGTTGTTCCCACAGGTCAAGTACAACGAGGAAGGTATCACTGCGCTCATCTTTACGTCCGAAGGCGACATGCGTCAAGCGGTCAACAACCTCCAGTCGACTTGGTCCGGGTTCAACTTTGTTGGTGCAGACGAAGTCTTCAAAGTCTGCGACCAGCCTCATCCGGTCAAAGTCGAGGGCCTGTTGAAGGCGTGCGTCAAGGGGCAGGTCGACAAGGCGATGAGCGCGCTCGACGACCTCTGGGTCGCGGGATACTCGGCGGTCGATATCGTTGTCACGCTGTTCCGGGTCACCAAGGGCATGGAGAGCCTGAACGAGTTCATCAAGCTCGAGTTTATCCGGGTGCGCGCTCCCTCGCATTCAGTCGTGCTGGAAGCGCCCGGCTGACCACAAATTTTCGCCCCCGACAGGAGATCGGCTTCTGCCACATGCGCGTCCTCGAGGGCGTTTCGACCATCGTCCAGCTCGGCGGTCTTATCGCCCGGCTGTGCAAGCTCAGCATGAAGCCCGAACTGTTCGAGCTACCAAAACCTTGAGGAAGGCCTCGCCTCCTCGCCGCTTGCCTTCTTCTCCCTCTGCGAACCCTTACCTCACCTTGTTGTAGCGAATACTCTCCTTTGCATGTCTCTTCTCTCGCCCACTGTCGGGGCTGTCCGCGTCTCGAACCGGTCTATATGCAAAAAAGTGGGTCGAGAAGCTCTATGCTGCTAATCTCGCCGCCGCTCGGTCTCCCTCCTTTCCGCCAAGCGACCCAAGAACCTGCTCATCTGCTCGTACACGACAAACGTGACGCACGTCCCGGGCAAGATCCTGACGGCGTTGGTCGCGATCCCCTTGTAGAAGCCGGCGAGGCCCTCCCGCGCGTACGTTCTCCGGATCACGTCCGGGATCGAAGTGTAGGGTTTGTCGGTCAATGCGGACGCGAGGACGGCTGAGGTCCGTGAGGGTGCGTTGGCGGTCGAGGGTGCGGAGGAAGATGGTGATGTGGAGGTGAAGGGAGCTGTGGTGGCGAGGGAAGGGTGGACGGCGCTTGTCGATTGCACGGGCGGCGGTATGGGTTGGTACTGACAGAGAAAGAGACACGATCAGCTACCGAGCACCGCAGGACATGAAGCGGAAGAGGCGTACCTGTATTCGGGACCGGATCACTTGATACGGATAGGTGATGGCGATCGCGACGAGTTTTGCCGAGCCGGACATGAGGATGTATTCGGTGTTGCTCTGTTCGGCGAGAGGCGAAAGTTCAGTCTTCGCGGTGATGTGGAGGTGGCCCTGCCCGACCGCAGCTCACCAACCGCTTAATCTCTTCTTCTGATGCTCCAGCACCGAGTCGTTTCCGTCTCAGCTCGACGCGCCGCTTCTTGATCTCCTCATAAGTCATGAACTGGATCGCGCCGTTTGACACGCCGATCAGGGCGAGGGTCATCCCCTTCGACATGCCGCGGAATCCTTCCTCTCTTGCGAGTGTCGTCAAACCGTCTGCGCAGGGTTATGCAAAGTCAGCGTACAGAGCATGCCGACGTTACAAGGTCGGGGAAGAGCCTTACGCCAGACACCTCGGTACGCGCGTTCTTGCGACGCGTGCGTCGTGAACATGCGCGTCTTGACGACCCATATCGGATTTGTCAAGAAAGCCGTGATAACACCTGCATGCATAAGTTACCGGTGAGACACGCCCTGTTTCAAAGGGCAATGGATGAGAGCCACGTACCCGAAGTGGCGGATGCGAGAAGGTGCTGGCCGGCGTTCAGCTTGGCGCCCTTGTCGTCCTCCATCCGTGCCTTGATCATCGTGTACCTGTCCGCAGAGTAGCGTTAGCGCACAATGTCGTGACGGGATATAGGGCGCACCGCGGGGGAGCCTCACCATAAAAAGTAGAATCCCCACGAGCTCGCGTTCCCGACGAGGTTCGGCGTCAACCCTCGGTACAGTCCTTGCGCCCCGCCCTGCTTGACAATTTCTCCGAGTCCCCACCAGATCTGACCGAGCGCGCCCTGCGATTTCTTTGCGGTCGAGACTTGGAGTTGAACCTTGAGGAGGTCAAGCGGTTGCATGCAGATGGTCGACACGATGCCCGCCGTCACGCCGCATGCTGCGCTATCGAGTGCGGGCGTCCCGAAGACGGACGCGGTCGGATTTGTCGACATGGGCGACGGAGGTGGCAGGCTAGATGCGTCTCCGGCCGAGGGTGCTTTTGCTCGATTTGGTACCGAGATGAGTGCTGGTCCTGGTCGCCGGCCTCACGCGCTGCTCGCTCGTCTACTGCTCGTTGCCTGGACGAGCTTGTCGAGCCTGAAGGCAGTGTCGAGTGGCCGAATGCAGTCTCGCTGGGGTTTTTTCGGCTAGCCGTCGTCTCGAGGAGGCGAGTCGGCTGCTAGTCGCGCGGGCTTGTTCCGACGACGTCGCTGCGCTCGAATGTTGCGTCCAGTCGGCTCCTCTGCGCGCTGGTCGGGTCGCCTTTGGGTTGGGTGTGCGCGCTTGTTCCCGAAGTCGTCGACGGACTTTAGCGAGCACAGCAAAGTGCGATTCGTCGCGTCCTCCGAGGCAAGCCGTTCCGAGCGCGAGCTCTAGTCCAGGAAGCTCTTTTGACGGAAGCTGAGTATTGCGACTGACTGATTGACTGGCTGCCTGACTGGCTGGCTGTCGCGGTCCGGTCGCCGCGTCGGAATCGAGTGTGGCGGTGCAAAGTTGCCGCCAGAATCCGCAGCAGCCCGAATCGCCGGAAGTGATCGACAGCGCGTCGCCCCTTACCGGCGACCTTCTCATCCTCGTGCTACACACCGCGCGCGCACTGGCGTACAGGCGAGAAACTTGGGCCCTTCGACTCACGTCTCCTCTCCTGTATCCGCTACGTGCACGCTGCCACATAGTCGGTTGGCTTTGACTGCAGCACATCGATCCTCTCGACTTGACGGACGCAGCCAAGTCTCTCTCGCCTCGCAATATGGTCTGGCAACCTCGAACCGAAGAGGAACGCGCCTACTACAGCGTGCCCAAACCAGCGCCGTCCCTCCTCGCCCAGCTGCTACACACTCCGGTCCCTGCCGGTGATCCGACGTGGGGTCGGGCATCGCTACCTCGAGCTCCCGACGAGGCACGAACTCGAGCGACACATGGCCACAGGGACGGTAAGGTCCGCTTCGGGTCAACTGACGGCGAGTGGGTCGCGTACCAGATCTGGGAACCGTCGCACAAGGCCAACGACCGAGGTGGGTGTTTCTCGACGTCGGAGTTGCGGCGTCTTGCGCTCAGTTCGGGGCGTTCTCGTCTGTGCGGAGCTTGTTGTGTACAGGGAACCTGATCTTGTACTTCTCGTGCAGAAACGGACCTCGTCTTTTGCCAGTACGTCGAGCAACGTCAGACGTCGTCGAAGGGCTGCGCTCTCTCCGGCCCTCTCGTGCCCGTGCTACGTTGACTGACGGATTGCTGGCCTGCCTTGCAGCGGTATTAATGACTACGGCGGCAAATTCGCTGTCCACGCCGACAAGTTCTTAGACGAAGGCGTGCGTTTCCCTCCCACCTGGCTGACGCCGACGAGCGACGGATCATGTTCGCCTGCACGGCCCACAGTACCGCGTAATTGTACCCGATCTGCCAGGTCACGGACGCTCGACCGGCATCCACGTCTACAACCCCGAGATGGAGGCTCTCGCGGATGCCGTCTATGCTGTCATCCAAGACGTCGCTCTGCAAGATTCAAAACTTGTCCAGGAGGCGGGCGGATCGTACACCCAGACCCGCAAAGTCTTTGTTGCCGGCCAGTCACTCGGAGGATTCACTGCGACGCTGACTTGCTTGTGAGTCAGCTGGTGCGCTCTGGACCGCGTAGACTAAACATGCGACCGCCACCCTGTCCTCCACACGGTTTCGGGAATTTACTGACGTGTCCTCACTACAGGAAATACGGCGCGCCCGTCGATACGTCCCTCCCCTCGGCCTCGAACGCCTCGTTCCGGCCCACTCTCTCGGGTGGAATGTTCCTCTGCCCAATGCTGGCAATCGCACCCGATTCGAGGCCGTCGTACCTCGTCGAGCTCGTTGCGCGAGGGCTCGCAAGTATTGCCGGACCGTTGCCGTTCGCGAGTGCCAACAAGGGCAAGAACAGCGAGGACCCTTCCGTCGAGGAGCAGTTTGATCGTGAGTTCGATCGCGATTATGCGTGCCTCCTGCAGCACTGAATGAGTTCCATTGCGACAGAGGACCCGCAGACGTATTCGGGCAAGCTGCGGATCGCGACCGGACTCGCCGTCCTGTCGGTGCGTCAGTTGACCAGCTGTCCCCTCTCTGACAGAGTGGACTGACCCGTCCGCGATTCCTGCAGGCCGTCACCGACATCAACACCAAGTTGTCGCACCTCCGAGTGCCGTTCTTGCTGTGCCACGGGACGGGCGACCGCGTCACTTCGCACAAAGGGTCCGAGCGATTACTGCGGGAGGCCGAGTCGGAGGACAAGGAGCTCAAGCTGTATCCGGACGTGAGTCGCTGCCCCGTCCATCAGTTACAAGTGACTGGTTCTTCGTGCCTTGGCAGTGGCTGATGGAGCTGAGGGTCTTGCTTCGCAGTACCAGCACATCTTGCTCCGCGTCGGCAAGGACGAGAAGGACGACGTACGCCGCCAAACGGTCCTGAACGACATGCTCGACTGGCTCAAGCGACATTGACGTCCGTTCAGGGTGGGCTTCCAAAGCGGGATGCCGTGCTTTCTGCCTTCCCGACCTTGAGCACCGAGCTCTCCCTCGCCCACTCTTGTCCGGCCTGACTCCGCGTCACGAGCTCGATCTGTACACCGAGACTTGCTGTTCCTTTCCCTGACCTTCTGCTGCAATTACTAGGGTGATCGTCATGTTCGTATCGTAATCCGCGTCTCGTTCAGCTCGAACGGCGGGCGCAACTCGGCGTCTGATGAGACGAGCGCCGCGCTGACAAGGCGATCATGTGACAATCTCCTTTTCGTAGATGCTCATGTCCCAGCTCCCGACTTCGATCCCTCCCGGGCGCCGGACGACGCAAGTGATACCTTCGGTACCGAGCCCCGCCGCCCTCGCTGTCCCGACGCCTTGTCCCTTGAGCGCCTTTTCTCGCTCGCGCGCCGACTTGCGCACGTCGGCCATGACCTCGTCGAACCGGACGCCTTTCCGGAATGTCGGTTTCCGGCGCGGGTGCACCGTGATGTGCAGGGCCAGAGGAAAAGTCGGCCACCTCCCATCGACGAGCGACGGGCTGTCGAGCGGGTCGTTCGAGTCGTCGGTCGCGCCCGGAGTGACGTCGGGCGTCAGGATGGAGGGCCAGTCGGGCGGCCCATAGTGGTGGGAGTAGAACGGCAGCCCGTCCTGCGAGAGTTGCGGCAGGACGGACCACGGTCGGAACACCCACTGCGTGATGAAGATGAGCGGCGCGAGCGTGCGGCGCAGGTGGGCGACCGCTGCGCAGAGGAGGCGCAGTGGCGGCTGTCCGGACGGTTTCTTGGTCGCCGCCGTCGCGGCATGTGCCGGTCGTGACCCCGCCGCGACGTCGGCCTGCTTCTGCTCAATCTCGTACTGCTCGAGCCAAGCAAACTCGCTCATCCCGTCGAGGAGGACCGTTCCGAGTTCGTCGAGCGCGTTCTTTTTGAACCAGTCGGGCAGGTGGTGCACGGTCGCGGCGAGTTGGAGCATCGACGTCGGCGAAAACACGTGCAACCTCGAGAGGCACTCTTCGACGAGGGCGTCGATTTCCGAGTCGCGCGGGGCGCCGATGCCCTTGGGAGCGCGGTACCTGGTGATGAGGACGACGAGTTGGTGCCGGACGAGGGTCGCGAGCCGGTCGACGTCGAACCGCCCCGTGCAGTCGATCCAAACGACGGTTTCCTCTTTACCTCCGATCGGGATCTCGAGGATCTGGCGGTCGACGCGGACGTGGGCCCTGCGCATCAGGACGGTGGTCGCGGCGAGGTAGTACAGGAGCGTCGATTTCCCGCTCGAGGGCAGTCCCTGGAGTTCGACGACGTCTCCGCGGTGGAGAGGGATGCCAGCATTGTCGAGCATCGAGTCCAGTCCGGTGACAAACGTGGTCGGGAGCGAAGTCGACCGCCGGACACTTGCGATGAGCGACAGCGCCGACTCGTACCGGATCCCGCTCGCGAGGCGGCGATCCATCTCTGGCCGAGTAGGTTTCAATCAGATCCTCAGGATCGCGCGTCTCGTTCACATTCGGGTCGGTAGGAGGTTGCGTGGGCGAGAAACGAGAGAGGGAGTCGACTCGGGGCGCGCGAGTTGCGCGTGATTGCGCGAGTTTGTCAACTTGGCTCACTCGACACGCCTCACTATGGTCAGTCGCACGAACGAACCCCCGGCTCGGACATACGAGCTGACGCGCGCTCGCCCTGCAGCCCCGCCCGACTCGTGCCCGCACTTCACTGCCGGGCCACTCTCGCGCTGCAAAGCTCAAGCCCGACAGCGCAGGCGTAACGGCGCCAGATGGACTCGATGACTCGTACATGATGGCCCCAGAGGAGATGGCGCCCATCGCAGTCAGTCAACCGGGCGCGCTCAACGTCATCTGTCAGAGAACCCGAATGCTGACTCCGGTGCGAACGCAGGCTGTCAAGGCGGCCGCTGCTCTCAGCGAACCGGCACTGCAAGCCGCACAAGAGAGCGCGTTCGATGCAGAGGAGGACGAGACGCTGCGGGAACCAAAGACGAAACAGACCAAGGCGGAAAAGGCGTACAACAAGCGGAAACTACTCCTCGACAGTCAGCTGCCCGCTCCCGCCTCGTGACTTCCTTTCGGGCATTGATTCCGACTCTGAATGCCGCAGAACTGAACGCGAGCACGACGCCGTACTCGAAATCGCACAACCGCCGCCTCCGACGCGCTGCGCGTCCGCAGGACAACCTCGTCACGACTTTGCAAGAAGTCGAAGCCGTTTTGCCCTCGATCGAGCCGGCTTTCGATATGCCGGACGAAGACGAATTCGTGTACGAAGCCGAAGGGGGCGAAGGGGAGGAGGAGGCGACGGCAGCGCCGGGCGGGCCAAAGGCCAAGACGGGTGGCAAGGGCAAGGAGAAGCTGACAGCCAAGAAGCGCCAGCGAGTCCTGTGAGGCCCGGTTGAATACGTCGTGATCGAGCGAGCGACGTTCTAACCAGAGTGAGCTCCGTTATGCTTGCAGGACCGCCGAGTCAACGCGCCTGCCCGCCATCATCAAGAACGAGTCGTTTGCCGCGTCGCCGTTCGCGACGATCCGCCAGCACACTCTCAACACCCTCGCCATGCAGAAGAACCCGTCTCTGCCGAAGAAGGCCAAGTGACGCTTCTCCGGCTCTGTGGCCTTTGCGCACCTTGTTGTCATATTAAATAAGCAGTTCTACTCCCCCGTCTCTTCGTCGCCGCAACGTCGGGCAGTCTTGTACGGCGGATCGCACAAGTCGGCGCCGTGACAATCGTGGTCGCAGCGATAGCCACGAAAGCGGGCGATGGTCTCTACCAGCTGGAGATGGTCTCGAGCTCACTGCAGCGGGTCACCGGTCCGCGCGGGCCTCCCACCGGTTCCCGGCGACATGGCCGTGCCGACATGTCCTGATCTTGCCGAAGTCGCACCCTCGGCAGCTGACTGCGGCTCTGGATGCGCACACCTCCCCACCAGCTAGAGCTTGCCGTCGGCACAGCCTATGCCCCACCCGGCTCTGCAAGGGTGCCTTCGGCGCGTGGCGGCGACAGTCGTCCGTCAGCTGCTGGCTCCAACAAGTCCGGCACGCCCGGCACGGCGGCTGCAGAGTGACACTCGTTCGCCCCTTGATGAGCCAAATAAAGCTGCACCATCGGTCTATTCCGCCCACGACGACAATCAAAGTCGTGGGGAGTTGCCTGCTTGGACGCCGGCCTGTCAGCTCCTCGTCCCGCCCAAGCCTACGAGCCAGACTGCGGCTCACGCGCGTACAAGCAGAACGACTACGGCTGGATTCTCTATTCCTGCTGCGCATGGCACAGAATCAAGAATGCGCCTGTGCGGGTGTGCGCCTGCTCTTCGTTCGTTTGTCTTACGGACTGCTACTCATGAAATGGATTGAATGCCACCGGCTTCTGCACCTCCGTGACCTGCTTCTCGATCAGGTCTCCGCAACCTTCCCGGAGTTGAATTTCCGCGATGCAAAAGCCGCTCATATGCATGCGCTGCGGTGCGATAGGCCCCCCGCGGTGATATACACTCCCCCGCATCCCTGCTCGTGCCAAATCTCGCTGGCCCCGCTGCTCTCTGGTCTGCTTCGAACCACACCACCATGCCCGACATCATCACTATAGTCCAGGAAGCGCCACCGCTGCCGAGTCCGGCGGAGGAAAAGGAGAAGTTCGTCGGCACGACAGCTACGTTCGAGCTCGCCGAGGTTGCTGCGGAGCCCGCGCACGCCAAGGTCCACACCGTCGATGGCGTCTCCTGGACCGAAGAAGAAGACCGTGCCATTGTTCGTCGTTATGATTGGAACGTCGTCCCGATCGTCTTTACGCTCTTCATGTCAGTTCCTCTTGCTAGCCGGAGCCGGCACGGTCGCTCACTCTCGCTGTTGCACACAGGCTGTCCGTATTGGACCGTTCGAGTGAGCTGAGGTTTGCGTTGACAGTCGCAAGCTTCGGACTGACCGTCCCTGCCGCCGCCCACAGACATCGGCAGTACGTTCGCCTCACCGAGCGGACGCCCCTCCACTGCCTGACTCCTGACACTGCTCCACAGATGCCAACACCGCCGGCATGTCAAAGCACCTCGGAATCAGCGACCCGCAGTACCAGTGGCTGCTCACCGTACGCCTTGCCACTGATCCAGCTGTCGTTCCTTCTAACAACGACGGACGTCCCTCTAGATCTTTTACATCGGGTACTCTCTCGGCCAACCGTCGACGCTCATGTGGAAGCTCGTGCCGCCTCGCTACTACGTGACCTTCCTCACGCTGTGCTGGGGCACTTTTGCCCTTCGTAAGTCGCAAGGTATTCTGCGACCGTTCTCAATCGGGCGCAGCTGACGCAGCTGACGCAGCTCGTCATACCACAGTACAAGCGGCCGTCACTTCGTGGGCCGGCTTCATGGTCTTGCGGCTCTTCCTCGGACTGGCAGAAACCGGTACGTTGCGAGGTGTGCCCGTGCGGTGCCGAAGGAAAACTCACCTCATTCCCTCCGATCAGCCTTCTCTCCCGGCGTTCCCCTCTACCTTTCGTTCTTCTACTCTCGCCGCGAGATCGGCTTCCGGCAAGGCCTCTTCCTCGGCGGCGCGCCCCTCGCGTCTTGCTATGCCGGCGCATTGGCGTACGGAATCTCGCAGATCAAAACGACCTCGATTCCGGTCTACAAGGTCATCTTCCTCATTGAAGGCGCCCCGGCAGTGCTCATGGCCGGTGCCGCGTTCTTCTTCTTGCCCGACAAGCCCTCCAAGGCCAAGTTCTTGACGCCGCGACAGCAAGAAATCGCTCGCCTCCGCGTCAGTCGCGACGGCGACACGGGCCGTGAAGGTGGCTTGAAGATGCAAGGCGTCAAGGACGCTCTCAAGGACCCCAAGGTCTGGCTATGCGCGTGAGTCGTGAGACGAGGGCGGCATCGAGTCGGAGCCTTTTGCTGACGAGCGATGCACGTTTCGCCAGCGTGCTCAACTTTTGCTGCAACGTCTCGTACTCGTCGCTGCCGGTCTTCTTGCCTACGATCCTCAAGGATATGGGCTATTCGTCGATCCGGGCGCAGGGTCTGTCGGCCCCGCCGAACTTGGCGGCGTTTTTCGTCCTGCTCGCATCGACGTTCGCGTCCGACCGGGTCGGCGACCGGACTCTGTTCATGATCCCGCTCGCTTCGATTGGAGGGATCGGGTACCTGCTGCTCACGCTCGTCAAGACGACGGCTATCCGGTCGGTCTCCCTCGGTCCGAAGCGTGGGTGAGCGTTCCGCTGACCTCTCTGCTCCTGTGCAGCTACTTTGCGGTCTTCCTTGCGGCGTCGGGTCTCTTCTCGTCGATTGGTCTGTTGCTGCCCTTGACGTCGTCGGTCCATGAGGACGACTCGAAGCGGACGGCCGCGTTCACCATCTTTTCGCTCATCGGCCAACTCGGACCGTTCGTCGGCACACGCATGTACCCTGCTGCCGAAGGGTGAGTCCTCCAACTGGAATACTGGCTACAAATGGCGTGCTGACTGCTCCGGGTGGCACCCGCAGACCCTACTACCGCCGAGGGATGGCCGTCTGCTGCGGATTCGCGTTCTCCGTCAGTTTGCTGGCGCTGGCCATGCGATTGTGAGTGCCGCTCTCCGTCATTGAGTCCTGTCTTTGCCCCGTGCGTGTAGCTGACCGCTCCTGTCCTGTCCGGCGGCGCCAACAGGTACCTCCAGTACGAGAACCGCATCCGTGACCGAAAGTACGGCTACGTCGACCCGAAGAAGCAGGAAGACTTGCAGGAACAGGCGAGGCGCGACCGCGACCAGGTCAAGGCCGACATCGAGGCGTCCGGCGTCCGGCGTGTCGACAAGACCGCCGAGGAGAAGAAGGCCGACCAGGAGCGGTTCTGGCGCTATTTGTTGTAGGACACGTGATGAGACGAGCTGACTCTCAGCCGCCTTTCAAGACCAAGTGCTGCCCAAGCAAACAGGAAAGACGCTGCTTTGGGAGACGGGTGAAATTGTCGTATTATGCTTCAAGAAAACTCGGGACCGTCGTCCTCCTCGTCCCCTGCTTCCCCGTCTTCATTCTCACCCTCCTCCTCACTTCCTCCGTCATGCTCCTCGTCATCTCCATCGCCGGCAACGGCTCCTGGTGCGCCTCCGTAGGAGTAGCAGTGGCGGACGACGGTCTTGAGGAAACCGGCGTAAAACGGACGCTCTGCGGTCCGAGGGAGTGTCAGTCTCAGTCCGACAATCATCCTTGTAGAGACCGAAACACTCACGCCGGACTTTTCGCCCTGCTTTTGTGGTCTCAAATCGTTTACCGAGCGCCGGTGCCGCAATCTTCGTCAGGAAGTTCAGAAGGTGCGCGAAGTCGTCCTGGGCCTTCTCAAGCATGTGCCGCATGCCCGGCAGCTGCGGATGCGCTGGATCGACGCCCGATAAGAATGTGCTCATGGCCGTTCGGATTTCGTCTACAGTGACAAGTCTGGATCAGTTCGAAGCCTTTTCTCCCTCAAAGCGCGACCGCATCGTTCACCTGACGAGTCGAGACTCTTCGGGAGCCATGCATAGAATGACAAGCCGAGTTGGACCAGCAGCTTGCCTGTCAACGGCTCAGTGATGGCGTGTTTCTATAGGCGCACGCTCGTATTAGCTGCGGCGCAAGAGAAACCGATCGGAAGAAGCAGACGCAGCGGTAGACGTACGATCTGAGCATTGTACATAGCCTGGCGAAGATCCGGTTGAGCTTGCAGGATCTCGTCGGACACAAATCGGGGCCGGGTCGGTTGGAGCTTGGACGGGCATCCGGGCGAGCCGTCGGGGTGATTTACCGCGTATGAGTCGAGCTTTGCGGGAGGAAGGGAACCGCGGAACTGCCTATTTCGCGACCAATGTTCAGCGTTAGTAACAGAACAGACTGCTCGGGTTTCAACGGAGAGCTCACCTGCCGCAATCCCCACAGACAATCTCACCGACGATCATGCTCTCGCCATCTTTGAGCTTCGTAAACTCCCATTTTGCGACAGAAGCGGAGAGAGGCGGCAACGCCTCGGAGAATGTCCGAGCGACGTTGGGCAGCCGTAGTACACGCTTCGTCTTCGCTTTAGCCGTTCTTGAAGACGTCTGTTCGGCTGCGACTTCGGCTGGGACGTCCGTTTCTAACGAGACAGGCGAGCGAGTCGACGACGAAGCGTGAGACAGGATCTCGTAGGTATCCATGGTCTGTGCATAGACTTTGTCAGCAGGTGAAAGCCAGTCTGGACGTCAAATTTACGCTTACTTCGAAGCGACTTGACCACGCTTGCGAGGTGGCGCTGGCGAGGGCAGCCTCGGCGGCAGACAGGCCAGTCTCGTCCTTTTTGCGCTTGAGGGCCGCCTCGGCTTGAGCCACCTGAGGCAGCTGACGGATTGGCGCCGTTGTGACGCTGTTCGTGACAAGAAGACGCCCCGTCGCGGCGAGATGAGCGAGAAACGAGTCAAGCTCAAGGAGATGCTGCTGTGCGAAAGCTGAATGCACGGGGGCGGTAAAGACGACCGCCGTTTCGTGAGATGCCGGTTCCCAAGCGGCGCCGTGGTCGTTCGAAGCGACGCCACCGAAACCTTGCTTGCTCGGATTCGCGGAGCCCTCCATCACATACAGCGCAGTATGATTTTTCGAGATGGCCGTCAGTGTCTTCGAGTGAAAGGCCGGGACGCCGGTCGTTCGGACCTGTTGAACGAGGAGCCGTGGTCGACGAGCTTCTTCTGGGTTGATGCCGACCGAGAGGAGGTGAAGCTGAAGCGAGAGCACAATCAGCGGCCGCGGCGAAGGTGCGTGAGCGACTGGCTCCTCACAGAAATCTTCTCGTTCGCTTCTTCGGCGAGCTTGTACGCCTTGTGCACCGACGAATGCGACACGAGGAGGAGACCGCTTGCTCGCGGGCTGTAAAACGGCAACCGGTGAGTATGGAGACATGCATCGGCACCGGAGCTTAGGGACGAACTTCTCAGCCCAACGCTTCAAGTGAGCGCACGACAAAAGCTGCGGCAGGTACGGCTTGGAGATCGTGAATAGTGTCCACAAGAACCTCTCGCTGCGGCTAATGATGTCGAGGAAGATCCGGAAATGCACGTCGCCGCAGTAGTCCTGCATGAGCGCGAAAGCGTCAGAAGCGGTACAGCAGGGGGCAATTCAGACGAGACGCACCGGGAACTGCCGAGCGAACGTGAGCGGTTCTTCGTCCTTCAAGGCGGCGTAGATATTTTGCTTGCCGTGGGCGAGAGTGGGATCGATCTTGAAAAGCACAGAGGGCGGCTCACTCGTTGTCGCGGGAGCGTCAAAATCGAACACGGTCAGGCCGCCGCCGCTCGCGCCGGCGAATGCTGGGACCGCAAAGACGCTCTGGACGGGGTGGCCGAGCCAGACTTGCTCAAGCTGTTGTTGCATTGGTTCTGAAGGGAGGTGTGGACATCAGTTGACCAAAGCTGCGGGCGGGAAGGCAGATACTCGAAGCAAGCATACCCTTCGCTGCCTCGGTCGGCGATTTGTCCTGCTTGCGACCGCCGATCGAGTTGATCCGAAAGAAGTGCGGCGCGCTGGTAAGGTCCTGAGCGGCGAGGACAGTTGCAGCGCCGTCTGGACCTGAAACGAGTGCGGCATGGGACGAGGCGGCAAGAGCCACAGACGCTGGCGTAATCGGCAGAACGGGCGTAGGCGGTAAACGGCCGGTTTCGTCAAGCATTGTCGACGGCGCGAGCTCTTCCGTAAAGGCAGAGACGAGTCTCGTGCTTATGACGGGCGCGGAGGGAGTCACGGGGGAAGGTGGAGGGGTGAGGAAAGAAAGGTCGAGAGGCCGACACGTCGGTGCTGGCAGATCGGGTGAGATCTGTAGAAATGCAAAGGCCGGAAACGTCGAGACAGTTTGATGTGGTCGGTTCGGCTTCGGGGGTGCAGGATCGGCAGAAGAGCCGGTAGGGGATGGCGGACCTGCCGGATGGCTCGCAAAGAATGCCTTTTTATCGCTGGCTGGGACCTAGCGGTATGGCCAAAGAGTCAGCGTCACTGCTTCTTGCCCTTTCTCGGGAGGTGTCGAGCCTTACTGTCAAAGATGACCGCGTCTCATTGAGCTCCTGCTGTACCGCTGCGAGCTGCGAGTTGAGGCGCGCGACCTTCTCCTCGAGGCCAACTCTGAGCTCCTCTTCGGCTTTGCGCTCGTCCAAGTTCCGGAGGGCAATTTGGCGGTACTTCTCCTCTGATTGCTGCGCGCGCTTGACGTTTCGGCGAGCTTGTCGAACCTCCGCTTCTTGGGCGTCGTTCTCGTCCCGGAGCTCCTTGATCCGGTCATCCTTGACGACAGCATCGCGCTCCAGTCGGTCTGATCGGTATCGAGGCCATCGTCAGCTCGGGACTGCATGTCCGACGACTGCTTAAGCTTTGTAGCCACTCACGGTTCCTGTCCTCGAGCCATTCCATGTACGGAATGGCCGATCGCTTGGGGGGACGTTGCGACTCCTTGTCGAAACGGTCCCAATCGTCGTCATCCATGACGATCCGCTTCTGGCCGCCGCCCCGGAGCCGCGCATGGAGGAAGAGAACCGAGCCGTTTCGAATACCGTAGTCGAAGAGGCGCGTGTTGGCCCGTAGAACTTTATGGCCGTAAACAAGGTATCCGTATTCCGGGTCGAAGCCCGACCGGGCGAACAGTGCCTCGTGGAGATCGTCGACGAGCGCCGTTACTTTGAGAGTCATCGTGAACTGCGTCATCGAAGGTGACGATGTCAGTATGAGCAGCAAGGGAAGCTGAAAGTCGGCGCAGATGCTCACCGTATGCTCCGCGTCTTGCACGAGTATGTTGACCTCCGTGTTGCACCCTCCAACCTCGGACGCCGTAGAGATGCCGAAGGTGCCACACGGGACTGCCGCTGCCTCCTTCGCCTTCAAGGCGCGCTCGACGCGGCTGGAGCAAACCTCGGCGAGACCATGCGGGAGGTCCGCCGGTCGCGAGCCCGAGGCCGAGATCGTACTTGGACGACGGAGCTGCTGCGGCGTTTCCGGGGGAAGCTTTGCCTGCCCGCCGCCGCCGCCGCTCACTTTGCCGCATCCTTCGTCCGAAGAGCAGAACTCGCTCTGACCTCCCGTAAGAACGGTAGTCACGTCAGCGATCGGCCAACCCGAGCATTTGACGGTGTCGTCGGCGGATTGGCGTGGATTGGGATTTGGCGCGGTCGATCCGCCGGCGCCGGAGTCAACCACGTCCCGGCTCCTCTCCTCGACAGTTTGAGGCGCACGTCGTTGCCCACTCCATTCAGGCAAGATCACTCGATGCAAACCGATCTTGGCGAGCAAGGGGAGTGGCAGATCGGGCGGATTGGCGGGGAGGTGGTTTGACGAGGGGGAAAACGAAGAGGACGAAGGGGCCCTCACCTTCGACGGTTTTCGCGGCTTCGGCGACTCGCGGTCGTCCTTATAGCGACGACCTGCAAAAGGGCGGAAGAAAGAGTCGCCGAAGTAGCCCGCGGGCCCGACACTGCGTGATCAGGGAAGCCAACGTCAGCCGCCAGCTCTTCCGTCACCAATAGTCGTTCAAAGAGATGACTTACAGCCCGCGCTGCATCAAGCTTGGGGGAGACGAAGGAGTAAAGGCTTTGGGTGCGGCAGAAAGGAGGCGTTGGTGGCGCTGCTCGTTGAAGAGGCGGGAGAGAGAAGGCCGTGCAGGTAGAATCGGAATAGGAAGAGTAGAGGGAGGGTCTGGGCGCGCTGCCGCAGCAGAGACTGGCGTGCCAACGACGTCTTGCAACAAGAGCGGTTGGGCTTGGTTCTCGGCGCTACTCGACGATGCAGGCGCGTTGGCGGGCTCGCAACGGACCGGTGGTGACTTGGTGCGAGGAAGGGACACCCGCGCCGGACTGGACGCCTCGACTTTGGGTGGGTCGTAGGGGATCGTTTGGGAGAAGCAGAGAGGTGTGGTTGGTTCGTTCATTGTTTTCGATTGTCTGTGTAGTGAGCGAGAGAGAGCAGAGCATGCGCAGCGACGTTCGGGTTTTTGGTTGCCGCTCTCATCGTCGCACAGCCCTCTCGGACGTTCTCTTCGCGATGCACCTGCTGGACTGCATATGCCCCGCTACAGCCACTGCTGGCTGTTCCGTTGCCGCTAGAACCGTCAGCACCCCGCTCACCCCGCCGCTCACCGTCGCCCCGCATCCGCACGCCGTCACTGCCTCGACGGGCTCCTGATCTCGTGCGAGTACTCAGACCACCCGGCAGGCTTGTCCGGATTGCTTTTTGCGCTCCGCTGAGCTGTCGAGGTCGTGCGAAGGTAATGGGCAGGCGGCGCGGGGAATCCCCGTCCGAACCTCAGCGAGAGCGGTGGCGGCTGACGCGAAGGCATCAGAGGGACAGCAAGTATACATCACGATCAGCCTTGTTTGGCTAGACGCCCGTCCGTCGGTGACGACAGCATTATCGCCACGAAGGAGCAACGCTCCCCCGCTTTCGGTTGATGGTCACCTCGACGTTTGACTTTCAAATTGGCCGTCCTTCCCGTTTGGCAACAATCTGCTACTAGCTCGCCTGGGAGGCTTTTTGAGGCACTTCAGAGCGCTGAAGCTCTCGCACCTACGCTCTCACTGGGCAACCGGCCGACCGCTCGCTCGGCTCAGAAAAGGAGAGAATCCGTGCCGTCGACGTCGCGGGCATATGAGGCCTCCTCTCGAAGAGGAGGCTGGTCAAACCACGCGACGAGACACCTGAGGGGATGCCGAATTGGATCGCTCGACGGCCTGGGTATCCGTTTTGGCTACGTACGCCCGTCAGCAAACCCGGATCCGTATGGGCGCCATCCGCCTTCGACGAAAAGCCCGCCCCTACGCCCTTTCACCCATGGACGTCAGGAGCCGGCCAGTCTCTGCTCTCTTCAGGAATAGTCAAAGCGCGTGATCCCGCTCTTTCGCGGCTCGCCGCGTGACAAGCTTCACTCACGACCGAGCTCCGAGGCTGACCGCGCATCGCGCTTCTCTCGCTGTAACTTGACAGACTTGACCCCATTGGCTGGTCCGCAAAGATGTTTGCCACCCGTAGAGACTCCTGTGGGCACGCCTGTCCGCGAGCAGTGGCCACGAAAGCCGACTGCGGAGATGCCCGTCACTGGCGAGGTTGTAATTGCCGTCTCCTCTCATCGCATCACTCACGTTCACAAGTGGCGGACCGCCCCAAGAGTTACGCAATCTGATGCGCGCTATAGAAAGTGTGTTGACGGACCGGCGAAGGATTGGTCAGGTCAGGGGTTGTAGAAATACAGCTCGGAGTGAGGAAGATATGTTCCGCCGCACGATCGAAAGGCAACGAGCGTAGACCAGTGAACATGGCATAGCTCATCATGCGCAGAAAAATTACAGGCACGCTTCGAGCGTGAGTTCGTGCTTGTGGCCGCGGAACTCGCGGTACAGCATGCGATGAGTCAAAACTCATTGGCGCAAAGTGGTACCACTTTTGGGCCTGCTGATCGGGCTTGGACGATTCTCCAGCGGGCGTCCGGCGACGACCTAGAGCCAAACGCGTACCGTTGCGTGCCTAGAATTTTGCGTTATCTATCTGAGACGTTGGCACAGGTGTCAAAGCCCGAGCTCAATCACAGCGGGCATGAAAGCAAGAACTTGAGCGCAAACACTGCGGCGAATTGCGCTGATGGCCTCAGCCAGATCAAGCAGACCTTGGAGTGCCCCCTCATGAGTGCATCAAGCGTTCCTGGACGTGCATGAGTCAACGCGAGTGAGCAGAACATGTTGCAGTACAAGAGCAAGCCCTTGCGCGATCCCAACCGGCGATCAAGCACAACGGTGGAGCCACGCGACCTAGCGCAAAGGAAGCGGCATGCACAGCTTGGAAGCTACGGAGGTAGCACGTTTGGTCCTTGCGAGCTTGGCGAAGCAAAGCGATATGTGCCGCTGCCAAGTCGCGAACCGAGTACCGACTGGTCGATGCGGAACACAGCAGCGTGAGTGCCGTCTTGATGCTTAAGCAGGGGACGCTCCGTATTGCTCGTCTTTGATGCGTTAGGAAGGGCGGGCGTCGGCGCTGCGTCCTCCTGATGATCATTGTGGCGCGTGACGGTTGACAACGGTCGCTCACGAACCCGCAGCCAACTTGAGCCATGTTTGATCCTCTCCGAAATGACACGGCTTTCCCATGTCGCCGTGCACAGTTTAGCAGGTGCATGGCGATGAGGAGGGAAAAAGTCGACGGGAAAGAGCCACGCTGGCCAGAATCCCGGACGCACGCGGCGTGCAGGTCGTTTGGCTGCAGTCGCGCCGACCTTGCGCTCCACGCCGAGGGCCTGCCGACGCGCTGCCACGCTAAAGCGGACTTCTCGGGCCCTCCCTGCTTCACCCTAACGTGCGGGCGGGCGGGCGGCAAACGACCTCGTCTCCTCATCTCCGGCTGCTTCCACGAACACGCGCGCCTGATCTCGCCGATACACACACACGAGCCCTCTGTCGCAGCAACAGCCAAGCTGGTGACGAGCAACTGCCTCGGCCTTCCGGCGCAGTGCCTCGCTTCCGGGTCACGAGAAGTCCAGGTGCGTCAGGCGAGTCTGTACCCTTCGCTCGCGCCGGGACAGGAAGAGAGGAGTGGCAAACTGACACCTCTTCGTGTACAGTGTGGACCATGCCTCTGTGTCGTGGCCGTCTGCTCGAACTCGGCACTCGGCTGTGCCCCTTTCGCCTTCCTGTACCAGCTGTTCGACTACGGCCCCGTCACCGCGAGCAACAACGCGACATCAGCCCCCAATGAGGCTCAGCGCCCGCCATCTCTTGCCCCGCGGCCTCATGCACTGCTCCGGCTGTTCGACCTCGTCACTTGGCTTTGACCGTTCGGCTCGCCTTCGCCTTCCTCGAAACGGGGGGCAGCGACTATGCCCCGCACTCGGGTCACCGCTTCCTCAGACGGCTTTGACACCTGCAGCAGGATGAGATCTGCCGCAGTCTCTTTGCCAGCCTGCTGCTCTTCATTCCAGTCCGCCAACGGGCGGATTCGGTCGGTGCGGCGTTCCGCCCAAAAGGTCGCCATCCGGTAGCAGCGGAGCGTCCGACGTGCCGCCGGGTTCCGGAGCCTCTGATTTGTGCCCCATAACGGCCAAGCCCGCGAGCCCTGCTGTTCGCGGGCTGCTTTCGCCGTCCCACCGTCTTAGCGCATCGGATCTTCGGTACTATTGCTGTAGCACGCCAGCCCCTCTGATGGCAAGATGTGACCCCGAATCGGTGCGCTAGCACGTGCGCATTGTCGCAATGCGACTGGCCGGAAGCACGTCAAAGCTTGCGCCCGGGAGAGACAAAAAAAGCCGACGTCGTCGCGGCGACAATTCCCGGCGTTCGATTTCGAAACGGGGTGCAGAACAAAAAAGTGAGGCATCGCTGGGGATCGAACCCAGGTTAGCTGGAGACTTTTTAAATCAGAACCAACTGTACTAGCCACTATACGACGTTGCCTGGCGCTGACGTCGCAGCACAAGTTACGTAACATAGAACTTTACTGTATATCATTGACCACTACCCTTAGCCGGGTCCACCCATTCGCTGTACGTGTTCCGTGTTCAACAGACTATCCGGACTCGCTCTGCGCGATTGCGTCAGGCCGTGCGGCCGCCGTGAGAAGCCTTCCGACCGGCTCCTCGCCTCACTTTCTCCTGTTCATCTCCGCCACCCATCCCCCAAACACAGCCAGTACCACCGCAAGAGGTGCATCGGAGCTCCCTTAGGGTCTACAGACAGCCCAAGCAAAGGGAACCAAGGTACTGACGCGACAGAGGCGACGACGCGCAGACTCGCCACCATGCTCCTTGTTACGATCTTGGCTGCGCTTGCGACGGTCGCCTGCCTCGTTCTGTCGACGATCTACCTTGCCGCTCCCCCTCACAGCCGGCCCGACCGCGTCAGGTACACCTGGACGCGCCTGCTCGTCTTGCTCCGTCTCCGCACTTTCGCGTGGCCGCCTCGCACCTACTCGGACAAGGCCGGAAAGATACAGGTCGACCTCGATGACAAGGACGTGATCGCGGGAGAGTATCCCCGAGACCGCAAGCGCTGGATCGACCGCGTCGCAGCCGTCTTCCGCGGACCTTTGCTCAAGCCGTTCCTCGGCAAGACGAAGGGCCTGACGCCCGAGAAAGCAGTGCGGCGGCCTTAACTACGCGACAAGTAGTGTACTTAGAGCTGACGGCGTACCCTTACCTCGCAGGTCCTCCGTTTGCAGTATATCCTCCTCGTTACCCTCGCCAAATTCTGCCCCGACGCGTTCGACCCTGTCATCAGCATGTCATTTGTCCCAAGCGACTTGTATATTATCTCCAAGGCTTAGTGAGTTCTGCCTCGGGGCGCTTCTGGACCGAGTCCGAGCTGAACTGACTCGAGTCGTGACCCGTTCGCAAGCGGATACACCTGCCTTGAGTCGGCCGAACACGTACAACAGATCCTCGTCCGCCTCTCGCAGCCAGGTCAGATGCCCGAAGGAGTCTCTCTGTCCCTGCGCGACGCGTGAGGAGTGCGTGAATGCACATGCGCACTCGTCTACGCAGACAACTCGCGGTCCCGCCCGCGGCGCGCATCTCAAAGCTTGAATGGCTCACCGCCTCGCACTCGCCTGTCCGAAGCATAGCTTGTAACCGCGCGCTACCCTACGCAGTCTCACGTACGCCTCGATCGATCCCCTCTGTAGTAGCCGGTCAATCGCTCGTTGTGAATAGGAGTCATCCAGAAGCGATGGCAAAGCTCCCCGATCCTGACAGTCCCTGCCCTGCCCAAGCTACTGTACTGACCAAAGACTCGTACTCACTCGATTAGAGTGCTGCTGCCCCGCTCCTGCGCCTGAGAGGGCGCAAGTGCTCGTGGTCGTTCGGCCTTCTCAAACAGCTGGAACCGCTCGCAGTGCGGTACATGCGCGTAAAAATTTCCCTCGCAACCAGGCAGGCTTCTCACGGGGCCTCCGCAACGCGAGATCCATTTACTATGGCTCAAAAGGAGCGAGACCGGAGACAGCAGCCAGTGCCTCCGCGAGAAATAGCTTTCCCTGCCCAGTTCCAGCAGAGGGGAGGCGCGTCTCGGAATCGCGCAGGAAGAGAGCTCCCCAACTCACTCTACGGCCGCCAAGCATCGCCGTACAGGGTAACGACACCGAGCACAGTCGCAGGATGGCGTCCGTCGACAACGCCCACCTGCATCCGCTGTCGTTCCCGCTGACGCACCTCGACCGGTTGTCGTCGCTCGAACTCGCCCTCGTCCAGTTCCACCTCGACAACGACAAGCCAGAGCACGGCAAGGCAGTTCTCATAGCGAGAACAGTATGGCGCGAGCGGAGGCGCGCGGCAGTCGAAGCCGGCGAGCTCCTGCAAGGGCAGCGGCCGCCCGAGGTCGCGCGACGAATCCGACCGGCGCGCAAGTTGCAGCCGCCGCCGCCGACCGCGGCACTGCATGCTGTGCATCCACCGGTCCCGCACAAGCTCGTGCCGCTCGTCGAGAACCTCCGCCGCGTCGAAGACGCCGGCCGAACGGGGACGGAACCCGGACCGCTCAGTTCCAACGTCGGGGCGGGCCTGAAGCAAAGGTACCCCGACGCGTACACTCGAGACCCCAAGATCAAGACGTTCAAGGACATGATGATGGCGGCCCTCGACCTGGGCATCGTCGAGGCCGGGCGGGGCGAAAAGGCTGGACGCGATTGGGTCCGGTTGACTCCGCCGTACCGGACGACGAATCATCCGTCTGCACCACCAGCCCTTCCTTCGCCCGCTCCGAGGTCGCCGTCTCCTCCCCCTTCGCTCGCGTCGCTCTCACTCCCGACCCCTCTGACCCCTTCGCTGTTCCACCTTGCGAACCTCGCTTTCGACAGCCATCTCGAGTACCTTGACTCGCTCTCGACAAGTCAGCTGTTGCTGCTCCAGTTCCGAGACGACGTCGAGGCATCAGAGGCCAATTCGCACCTCTGGACTGCGATCGAACGTGTCTTCTGGCGTCGCCGAGCTGCCGCGGTCGCCAACGCCGAACGGTGGTCCACACAACTGCCCGCCAGCCACCCGCTCGCAGACGTGCTCAACGAGTACCTACCCGCTCCGATCGCTTCCGTCCTGCATGTTGTCCAGGTCGAAGAGCTGCCAGACGACCGCGCAAAGACCGTTCTCGCGCTCTCGGACCTCCTCCCGGCTCATCTCCTCTTTGTCGCCGCGACGGTTTCTGCTCCAACCTTCACGTCCGACACGCGCACTGTTCATGTCGCGTTCCGGACACTGGTGCTGGCGAACAGCGCTCAAGCCTACTTTGCCGGGCTCCAGCTTGGCCGCGGCGGAACCGGACTGCCGGCGCGCATCTTGCCCGCCGAGTCGGTCACTCACTGGCGGTGGAGGGACGTTCGTCCGGACGAGCGCATCGGGCTCTGGAATCACTACGAACTGCTCCCCGCCGCCGCCAAGCGACCGCTTCCGGTCGACGACGCCGGCGACCGCTCGCCTGACAAGAAGCCGCGCATTGAACGAGGCATCGCCATCCGCAACCGTGACGATGCCGTATGTCGCAGTCGCAGTCTGTCGACGTCTGCGAGATCCAGCTCACCTGAACTCCTGCCCCTCCGCAGGTCGCACCGCAAAGGGTCCATCCTGACGATTTCGTCCCGGTATCTTGCTTCTCGAGCATGTACCCGATGTCTTTGTTCTTCTCGAAAATGCCTGCGCACCTCAACACAGCTCACACCCGTGACGACGCTTTCATCTACCGCTTCAAGGCTGCCGGCTACCTGGTCAAGATCGATCGGATGTACCTCTGCTTCGACTCGGTGTCGGCACGACACGACTTCGGCGAATGGGTCAAGCACCAGGCGGCGTCGTACTGGAAGCAGAACGGTCTTTCGATTCGTGCGCTTGCTCCCGGGATGGTCGTACAGTACGGTTGGCGGTTCCGAGATTTCTCCCCCGAATGGCGCCGTCGAAACGGCTACATCTTTGACGCGGCGGTCAGCGAGCCCATCGTCGGCGAGCTCGGTTTTGGCCCCTCGTTCCCGATCGCGCCTTACGAGCTTGGTCTGTTCAACTTTGAATACAAGCAGCAGGGACGCGAAGCTCCGCCGCCCAGTTTCTTGCCGCCTCGACTCGCGACCGGCAATGCCTCTGTGCGGGCGCCGTCGGTCTCGCTTGCTTCGCGCCTCAACACCGTCGACAGTACCACCCGGAGCCCGGCTCCCTCCGAAACAGCCTCGCACGTCAATCGTGCGCCGACGCCCGCCTATGTGAACGGCACGCTCGATGCGGCAGACGAGGCAGAGGACGTCAAACCTAGCGCAGAGGTCCTGCGCCGCGCCGAAGAGCTCGCGAACGCGATTCGGGCGCAGTCTGCTTCGCTACCGGTGGCGCCGTCACCCGTCTTTGCAGATGCCCAGCCTCTGTCTCCCAGTCCTGCAGATGCGCACCGTGCAGTTGCACCTGCCGTCACTGCGCACGCACCGAGTACGGCTGCCTCTGCAGCGGGGCCTGCGCCTTCCATCAGCAGCATGTCTGCCTGCACCGCCGAGCAGCCTGCACCGACGAACAGGCGGCGCCGCCTGACCGCCATGGAACTGACCGACTTTGAGCGCGAGCTCGACGACTTCACGTCTTCAGCAGCGGATGCAGTGATGGGCAGCGCGTCTCCGCCGGCGGCAACCCGCTCCGAAGCGGCGCCGGTCAACGGGGCCGCCATGTCGTCTCCGCCTTCTGCGCCGACAGGCTCAGGCAGCACCGAGACTCGGGCAGCTCAGGCGACCAGCTCTGCCGAGCAGTCTCAGACTTTGGCGATACGGTCAGAAGGATCTCTTCCAGGCGACTACCAACCTCTCACGCCGGTCTCGCTGGCGGCCCCTTTCTCTGCGCCTGCCTCGATCGCGCATTCCAACACCGACCCCGTGCCCGACGCCACGAGTCGAGACATAGCCTCGACGGACGACTTGGCGGCGACGCCTACGGTACCGGCGGTCCCAGCCAAGCCTCTCCCGCCCGTGACGGCCAAGGTTGGCGCGGCCATCCCAGGTCTCCCCGTCCGCCCATCCTTCGTCGATCCGCCTCCGTTCGACTACCGCATGTAGTAGGGTCATAGCCTTCGGTGCAACGAAGCACTCTCGCACAAGCACTCTAGACCGCGCGCAGAACCGGAGAACCAGCCTAACGTTCGCTGTCTCTCTTGTCGACGATCTCCTCTCGGGAAAGACGCCTACGACACGTGAGAATGAGTTGAGCGGACAAAGCTACGAGCACAGGACAGGGAAAAAGACGAGAGCGTATAACGGAGCGCAGAGATGACAGGGTTCGAGAGGTGGGCAACCGCGAGGGGACGACGGTTCGCTCGGCGAACCCGGCTCTGACCGGCTCTCGTCAAATGGGTGGTGAAAGGGGGGCCCGAACAGACTCGGGGAAAAGACGAGGACGAGGGGGGGCGTGGCGAAGTGCCGGGGCTCCGATCAGACTGGACTTGAGGCTTGGCGGGCTTGTCGTCCTGGATCGACCGGTAGAGCCACTTCGAGACAAAGAGCGTCGTGGGCCACCTCGTTCAGTCGAGCCACAAAAGTGGAAAAACAGGCTCGAGGATGATCGGGGTGACCTTTGAAAACGCCGGTCCGGGCGTGGGCGTCGATGCCCCGCGCAAAGCAGGCGTCGCGTTACACGACGACAGGCTCGGGCGGTACGGTCGAAGGAAGGGGTGGTGGGCGGGGTGGGCGATGATCGAGGGGGAAAGGGGGCGAGCGATATGGGGGTCGAGGGATGGTTCGGTGTCCTGAAATGGACGCAATCTACGCCAACAAAAGGCGGAGCCCGGAGTCGCTACAGGTGCGGCTCGACGGTCCGTGGCGAGTGAGACAAATGGGGGCAGGGAAGGGGGTGGGGTTCAGGTTCCCGGCACAACGTTTCGGCCTTTTATTGACGCTCGACGAGGCGGGCGCCGCCAAATGCGACCAGCTCCCATCGACGATCCTTGAATCCACGCGTATCCGACAAAAGATGGGTTTGGCGTAGAACGGGAGCGGTCGAGGAAGCAGATTCGTTGGTGAGTGTGGCCGAGGACGAGCAGCGAACTGTCGACATCGCGAGACGGAGGAAAGACGCAGGCGAGGACACGGACAGAGACAGTGGTCGACGAGCTCGGAAAAGTAGTGGTCGTCGGCCTGGCTGGACGTGGTCCGTGTGATATCCGCGTGGCGTCATCCTCGTCGGATGTGTAGCACCGCCTTCCGTAACCTGCAACGCGAAGACGCGACGCAGGGCGCGAAAGCGATCGCGGGATCGGACGCGAGTCGACACCTCCTGTAGCCGGAGCACAGCGCTTGCGATGGGGAAAAAAAGGGTGCAGCGCTGGCCGGTACGGGGGCGGGACGATTGCGGACGATCGGAAGCGAGTCGCCAGGCGGGGTGGGGGAAGGGGCAGTCGGAGAAACACAGTCGCAATGGAAGTCACAGAGTCGCAAGTCGTAGTCGCGTGAGATAGTCGGGAAAAGCTTGGGGCGCGTAACGCGCACGTGCGAAGTGGTGCCGGTTGAAGGCGGGGACGGGATCGGACCGCTTCATCTAGTACCACTCGCCGTTGGCGCGGCCGCGCGCATCCTGCTGGGCGTTGCGGGTCTGCGAGCGGAGCATGCGCTGGTCGCCCGACGAGACATGAGCCGCCTGCTGCTGCTGCTGCGGTGGCTGCTGCTGCTGCTGCTGCGGGTCGAGGCTCTCGCCCGGCTGGAGGACGCGGCGCTTCGGCTGAGCGCTCGCGCCGGCGGCAGCCGACGACGGCACGGCCTGCTGCGAGACGCTCTGGTACTGCTGCGCCTGCTGCTGACCCTGCTGCTGCTGCTGCTGGAGCGCGGCCGACTTTTGGGCGGCGTCGAGCTGCTGCTGCTGGCGCATCTCGGCCTGGACGTCGTCAACGCGCTGCTGGACCGACCAGTCGAAGACGTAGTCGTACTGGAAGCCTTCGCGGACAAAGAGGTCGCGGAAGAGCTTGCGGAGGTACGAGTAGTCGGGCTTGTCGTCGAAGCGGAGCGACCGGCAGTAGTTGAGGTAGATCGCAAACTCGTTCGGGAACCCGCGGCACAGGTACTCGGTCGGCGTCGTCATTTTCTTCTCCATGATCCGGTCGTACTTCTGCTTCTTGGTCGCCGCCTTGAGGCCCTGCCACGGGAGCGAGCCGCGGAGGAAGTACATCAGGACGTAACCGAGCGACTCCATGTCGTCACGGCGCGACTGCTCGACGCCGAGGTGGGTGTTGATCGACGTGTAGCGGGCCGTGCCGGTCAGGTTCTTGTTCTCGCGGTACGGGATGTGGAGGTGGGTCTTCGGGTCGCGGTACTTCTTCGCGAGACCAAAGTCGATCACGTTGACCTGGTTCCCGCGCTTCCCGATGCCCATCAGGAAGTTGTCGGGCTTGATGTCGCGGTGGATAAAGTTGCGCGAGTGGATGTACTCGATCCGGGAGATCTGCGGGCGGAAAAGGACCGATCAGTCGCGAGGTTCAGAAACGTCATTGTTCGGCGCGACTCACGAGCTGGTCGGCGAGGAGGAGAGTCGTCTTGAGCGAGAACTTGCGGTTGCAGAAGTTGAACAGGTCTTCGAGCGAAGGGCCGAGCAAGTCGAGGACCATCGCGTTGTAGTCGCACTCGACGCCGAACCAGCGGACGAACGGGACGCCGACGCCGCCGGCCAGAGTCTTGTAGACCTTGGCCTCGTACTCGAGCTGCGGGTGCTTGGCCTTGACCGACTCGAGCTTGATCGCGACCTCTTCGCCCGAGATGATGTTGACACCGAGGTAGATGTCACCTGCGAGTTGAAGGACCCTGAGTCAGCATCGGCATTCTCTCGCGTCTTGCCAGGCGCGTCGATTCGATCGCCGTACCGAACTGTAAGGTGTATGAACGTTCGTCAGCAGAGGTCCATGGCGGACAGGACGCACGGTCAGGCTTACGGAACCGCTTCCAATCTTCTTTCCGATGCGGTACTTGCCACCGACGCTGTGATCGAAGGGGGCGTTCAGTCTTTACGTTTCGCGCCTCGATAGTAGTCAAGAGAGACTCACCGAAGATCCATGGTGGCGGATGGGAGATAGAGGGAGGCAAAGGTGAGGGGGCTGGGCGAAACGGGAGAGGGGAGGGGAACAAAGGCGAGAGCGCTAGTGAATCAGCTGCAACGGGTCAGGCACGGGCG
This sequence comes from Rhodotorula taiwanensis, assembly GCA_002922495.1. Classification (NCBI taxonomy): domain Eukaryota; kingdom Fungi; phylum Basidiomycota; class Microbotryomycetes; order Sporidiobolales; family Sporidiobolaceae; genus Rhodotorula; species Rhodotorula taiwanensis. The sequence goes on from PJQD01000035.1 coordinate 260,295, forward strand.
GTTCAAGAGTCAGCGTCGGCGTTCTCAGAGTGTAGTCCGAGTATGCTCGCGCCGCCTGTAACAAGGCAACGGGGTCTGCGGAACGACGACGAGGGAGAGTTGGTGCCGGGTCACGCGTGCCCGTTCCGGCTCCGGGCGAACCGCAGAATCGCGTCGCCCGTCCGTCCTGAGTCGCGCGCGTCGACTCGCGTTCGTATCCAATGGTCCGTACTCAAGACTGAGGTCCTCCTGGAGACTGCTTCCGCTTCCCTCGAGGGGTTGGACGCGAGGGTGAACCCGGATCCGATTCTGCGCGATCCCGCGTTGCGGTGCCACGTGACCCTCGTCACCCTCACAGGGCTCTCGGCGCGGCGCTGACAGGTGTGGTCGCGCCCCAGTCGAGTACGCTGTCGACCCTTGCCTGGTAGGCGAGCGCGTGACTGGCGACGGGACGCAACCGCGATAGATGTGACGAGGCGGACAGACGCGGACCCTCGCTCGCGGCGTGCGAGACTCGAACGGCTCAAGGAAGGTGAGGGGGACTCACGCTCTGTATCAGTCGAGTATGAGTTCAAGTCAGTCAGTGCGGGTGCCACGCGCAGAGACTCTGTTCGAGCAAGAGACGGTAAAGGGAGGACGAGGCGGTGTCGTTTGCAGATGAGCGAGACCTTTCAGCCCAAAAGTGACGCATACGCTCACGGCAACCGAGCGCACAGGTGTGCGTGCTCTAGATTCTTTCGCGCGCAAAGCTCTCATATCCAATTGGAGCATCAGAGTCTCGCACTCAATGAGAGAAGAACGCTCACAGGAAGGCATGCCCGTTGCAATCCGTTCTACACGTCGAGACTCAGGACAGCGCGTCCGGCTTCCATGTTCGGACCGCCGATTCACCGGCAGGGGACGCCTGGCGCTAAAGACATCAAGCGAGGGCGCGCGCAACGGCGTCTCGCGCGAGGGGATCCACCTCGAGCGGGGAAAGTTTCGTACAACTCGTTCCGGCGGCGGAAGGCTGCCAATCGCCGAGAAGTGCTCGGAGAACAGAACGCCGCGCAGAGCCAGCTTGTCAGCGCTCGTTGCGGTGTCTGTGCGACGTGCGGGTATCGCGTCGTTCTCATATGATCTTGTCCGCGGGTCGGGACGCGCTTGGAACCCGCAGGCCACCTTGAGCGGAACGCGGCCGACCCTCCGACGTGAACCGAGTGTGTCCCAATGAAGGCTGCGCATAGAGAGGTGGGTACATGAGATTCTGTGCCGGCCGGTCCGAGCAATTTGGCGCATGTCCAGACGTACCCGCTCCTCCGGCGAACGCACGCTGCGCGCCTCTCACTGCCCTGCCCATGCCCGAAGGGTCTGCGCCTGCTCCTCCGAGAGCGAGTGTTCCTGCACCATGGCGGCGACTTCGTCGACGCCGTCCTGCTCGGACAGTTTGCCCGTGTAGACCTCTTTGCGGAGCGAGAGCGCTCGCAGGATCAACGGACCGAGGTCGAACTCCGGCTTGGCTTCCGCCGGCTTTGCTTCCGCCGGCGATCCCACATCGTCGACTCGCGATGATTCGCCGACGGTGTCCGAGGCTGGACAAGGTGCAGCTGTGCCGCTCGAGGGAGTTGACGAAGAGACGGTCCCGTTGCGTCGCTCGCCGAGACCCGCCTTTTCGAGCTCGTCCGCCAGATCGACGCCACAGCGCGCCTGTAAGAGGGTCCGCGCGAGTTCGAGTTGTGCTTCGAGGGTCGAGATCCGCTCGACGGCTTGCTCGAACGAGGTGGGCGGCTGCGTCATCTGTGACTGGGAACGATTTGTGCGAGCGAAGATTGTGCTGTTCGGTCGACTGGTAGTCTTGCAAGAGCGTACGAGCGCTCGCAGGAGCATATAGAGGTGTGCGGAGGAAGGGAAGGAGACGGTGGCTTTCTCCTTCGGCTCCTTCCAAGTCGGCCTGCATGCCCTCGCTGAGCCAATGTGGCTCTGGGCAGGTTCAACGAACCGAGTGACATGCTTCTACTGCAACGCCAAGCTCACTCTCGTCCCGCCCGTGCCGTCCGCCGCGTCTCGGGCGAAGGGTAAACAACCCGCTACCGAAGACGGCCATGTCGCAGTCGGCACAAAGCACGACTTTTGGTGCGCCGAATGCGGTCAGATAACGCGCACAGATCAGGTGTGCACCTAGTGGAACGGCGTCTGAATGCTCCGAGGCTGATTGAGTCCTCGCGGGACAGGACGGCGAAATCATGTCGGACGAAGCGGCCCATCACGATCCTAGCCTCAACGCCGACTCGTTCGCCCTGAGAGGTGGGAGCATTCGCTCGGAAGGGAGGGAGTCCTAACGCTGACTCGACGCCGTGCGAACGCAGGCACGCCTGCGAAGGACCGGATCCCGAACGCCTTCCCTACGCCTGCGACGACTCCCTTTTGCCGTCAATGCCTCGCGAATCAGGCTCTACAACTGCACCTGCTCGCTTCGTACCCAATCGACGAGACCGAAGACGTCAGCCGAGGGTCTGGCGGAACTGCTGCATCGGCGCCTCGCGACTATCCCCCTCTGGACGAATACCGCCGCTCGCTCGACCTCCGGTACCCGCTCGTGTGCGCAGCCTGCGCGCCAGCGATTGAATCGACAATCCTGGAGCGGGATTACCGCGTCAAGGCGCAGGCGCTCGGGTGGCGCTTGCGGGAGAGTCAGAAACGGCGCGAGCTGGAAGAACGGAGGAGTGAAGAGGCTCGGAGGCGCGATGGGAGGGCGTGGATCGTACAAGGTGCTGTGTGGCACTTGCGGGGAGCGGCCTGGCTCGCGACGCACAGTGCGGTCCTGCTCCATGGCCTGGCCCGTGAGTGCTGGCGCTGCGGTCCTTTCGAGACGTCATCGTTTCTGACAGGCCTCGTCGTTGCAGCGCGACTATCTCTCGACTTCCGAATACCATCACTGCCCCTCGCCCAGCTCTCGACGGCTCACGGCCGTATAGCCCTCGTCATGGTCGCTCTGCTGTCCCTTTTCTGGTCGTTTTGGGATCCGACCTGGAACTCTGCCCGACTCGAACGCGCCCGCGGACGAGACCTCGTCTCGGAACACCGTGCACTGTATCTCGTAAGAGTCGCATGTTCCCGGCGGATGAATTCTCGCTGGCTTTCGACTGACCCGACCAACCCCGCAGGTCGTGCAAATGCTCGCCTACATTTCGCGCTTGGCGTTAGTCGTTGTCCGAGCCGCACAGATGTCCGCCACGCCTTCTTCTGCTCTCGCACTCGTCGAATGTACCGCCTGGGTTATCGCGCTGGCGGTGAATTTTAGCTTTCGCGGAGCTCTAACCACTATCGCTGACGTGAAATCTCTGCAGGCTCTCGTTTCCGCCCTGCACATCCCGACTGTACGGATGCGAGATGCTCCTCGCCTCGTTTCACGCTCGCCAAACCGGCGGCACAATCTCACAAACATCATTACCGCCGACCCCCTCGAGCCGCTGGCGAACCTCTCTCTCTCTCACGACGGCAGTCTCATCGCACCATCGCCTCCTGCGACGCCGTCCGCGCATAATCGGCCCGCCCAAAGTGCGCGAGGCAAGCCGGACGATCGAAATCGACGCTTATCGTTTCCGAGCCTGTTTCGAACTCGAGAAATTGGGGCCTCGACCCCGCCGCGCCCAAACACCTTCACCGCATCATACTCGTCATTGCCGCCGGATCAGCCTGCGGGTGCCGATGTGATCGCAGCGAGCGCGGAGGAGCCGATGGATTGGTGCCCGACGCCACCGCAGCAGGCATCGTCTGCTGCTTCCAACTCGTTCGACTCGCCTCTCGCCCTCCGCACTGGCTCAGTCTCGTCGTCCAACGGGAACCACGTCACTTTCGCGCGACAGCGCTTCGTCCCGCCCGATACGCGCAAGCCGACCGGACTCGAAGGGATGTTTGATCGACTCGTCACTGTGCGGGATGGAGGTGCGGAAGCACGGACGGCCGAAGCTGTCGCCGGTCAAGACGTCGAGATGAGGCAGCCGCAAGGTGGTCGGACTTGGCTAGGCTGGTGGCGCTGAGGTGTAAGAGCACAAGTTCGTGTGCTCCGGTGATTGTTGGCGAACATGCCAAATACAGGTCTATGATGCACAGTGATACAACAGACACATTCTCCGTGCAAGAGCCGAGACGATCGACCGGGAAGGGCATCTAGGGATCTAGCTGGAGTGGTCTTCGACGTCCTTGCTCAGCTCTTTCCGCTCCTTCCGCTGGTCCTTGCGGCGGAGAATGAACTCGAAAAGCGTCAACGAGCAGATGTTCAGGACGGTCCATCTAGTTCGGAGCAAGATCTAGTGTCAGTTTGGCCAACGGAGCAGGTCCGCGAGCAACAAATGCAAGTCTCACCCAGTCAAGACGCCGAAATTGAGGCCGAGGCGGTCCCTCGCTCCCCACATGATGTGCTTGGCGCCGGTCGTCGAATGCCAGAAAGGCTACGGGTGTGTGTGACGAGTGTGAGTGAAACGTGGCATGACGAGGCGAGAGGTGGGCCAGTGACTACTTACCATCGCGTAGCCGTATCGGTAGAACGTCTCAGCGAAGGTTGCAGGGAAGAAAGACGAGGTAATGTTGAGAATGATCCTGCCAGGCGGATCGGACGTCAGTATGGCCTGCGGCAGTGGTGCGACAAGGCAACACCTTTTCCAGCATTCCTGCACGCCGCCTTTCCTCTCCACGGAAAGAAGTAGGCACGACATTCACGACGACGTACCAAGTGATGAGGAAGAATGGGATGAACTTGACGGTGAGGAGGGTGATCCTGCGGCAGGAGGCGCGGTCAGAGTGCGCGGGCACCGGGCGCAGCAAGCTCGGCAGCGACTCACATCGATTCCATCGCAAATCCGAGCGCAAATAGCGACATGAGGTTAAGCATCCAGAAGACTGCAGAGGTGAGCAGTACGTCAGCAGGAGGATTCTCGTGTAGGCTGCGGAAACAACCGAAGCTTCACTCACTCATGAAGCCGCCCTGCGAGCCGAACTTGGCGTGGCCGTTCCCGTTCATGGGAATCAGGAAGGCCAAGTTAATGAGAGAGTAGCTGAGGGATAGGATGAGGTAGATGGGCAGGAGCGGGAGGAAGCGTAGCGTGAGGGTCGACAGGAAGGTAAGGCGTCGACCTTTCTTTGCGACACTGCCCATGAAAGGACCCCGCGCGAAGAAGGTGAAAAGGGCGATATGGAAGGCAAAGATGATCTGTAATCGAGCAGGGTGAGGAGTCAGCGGGTACAAGGTAGCGCGATGAATGTAGAGCGGCGCACGTAGTAGATCAAGCCGGCCTCGAGTCTGCGTGAAGGGACATTCCTGATTAACTCGATTCCGACATTGGGGGCCAGGAACTATTACACACGGCGCTGCACCAGACCACTGGTGGGAAAAGATAGGTCGCGGGTCATACTCCTGCGACGCAAACGGAGTGCCGAGGGCGGCGCGCTGGGTATCGGAGAGACCGCTGATCTGGGCGGGCGTAGCGGTCGCCAGAAAATTTGCCGCAGCTGCGTGGGACGCCTCGAGGGTTGGGGTCTGGGCGTACTTGGTGAGGAAAGGGAAGATGCTGTTTGTACGGCGCCTCGTCAGTCTTCCCATCCTGAGCCAGTTGGCACGGTCAAACCAGAGCTCACTAATCGTCCGTGACCTGGAACCATCGTGCGCCTTCCGTGATGACGGTCAGAGCTCCCGCCGGCGCATACTCGCCGTTCAGCAGCCCTCCCGTTCCGGCGATCGCCTCGCGGAACATGGTCGACGCGTTCGCGTTGACCACCATCGCAGCCCACGCCTTCTCTTGCACGATCTCCGTGATCACGTCGTCGATGGTCTTGCCGGTGGGATCGCGGATGATGACGCCCATATGCGTCGGCTGCTCAAGGGTCGACAGCATGTACTGGGTCACATACGGACCGAGCAGCGGGTTCGCGTTGTTGGCCGAATCAAAGTCGTACACGTAGAGCTTCGCGTTCGGAAAGTAGTGCTCGAGAAGGTCTGCCCGAGAGACGAAGTCAGTTGAAGGACGCGAGCAAAGCCAATTGAGAAGGCAAACTCGAGGTGGTAACGTACAGGTGCTCCCCCAAAAGACGCTCAGCAGCGCCCAGATGGCGACACTCATCAGGATAGACGCCATCACTACCGCTTTGATGGCCTGCTTACGCTGGCTCTTGAGCCGCGGGTCCCTGATTGACGTCGAAAAGTCCGCCGGCGGGTCCTGCTCCTTTTCCGACATTTTCGGTGGTGCGGCAACGGTGTCTGATCTCGAAGCAACACGCTGTACGCGATCTTGCAGCGTAGCAATGGGAGTGTATGACGGAGAGGAGCAAACCGCGTTCGATTCGCGAAAGCTGCTTCCCCGGACCGGACGCTGCAGCTTCTTTGTCATGCGAGTTCGGCCATGAAAAGTGATCGAACAGGTGACGTCGATCCTCTGCCGAATGCGAGCCGCCGGAAGCTCGCCGCCATCTCCGAAGCGGACAAATCTCGCTCTTCACCTATACGCGCCTGTTGACCGTGTACAGCGCTCTACGACATGTCCGAGAGCCCGACAAGCCGAGATAGCGAGACGCTACACGACGGACGAGACCATCCGTGAGTTGCCCTTCTCAAATTGAGCCGGCTGCCCATCCCTCGCTTCTCGTGGCGCTGGGGCGAGAGGCTCACATACCGATAGCTCCCGTCAGCTGATACTGACCGTGAGCACACTGAGCGCAGGCATATGCGGGATGGTATCTCGCTCTGGGACCCTTCGCTCAAGAACGAGCGAAAATCGTTTCTCAAGTCATGGGGCTTGGTAAGCTCTCTGTTGGCTCGATTCATCCTTAACACAGAGCTTCTCCACAGTCTCCATCGATGCGAGAAGCGTCGGGCAGGCAGCTGACTCAAACACGCCGCACACCGCACAGGGCTTCCTCCTGGCCAATGTGTTCATGTGGGCGTTTCTCCCAATCTACTGTACGTTGGCGCACGATTCTTCGGCCTTATAGCCCCAACTGAAGGTACTCGTGACTGACTCGATTGGGCAACGTATGCAGGGGGTTCCTACTTCCGCCAGCCGCAAGAGCTTCATCGCTTAGGAGTCGCGCTTGTCAACCTCGACTCGCGCGGTGCCAGCGCTGCCGGAGTCGATCCCGCTCTGGGACCAGTGCTCATCGAGGCGCCGAACCAGCTTGGGACGAAGAACCACCTCGGATTCGTAGAGGTCGACAATGCGCAATTCGATATCAGTTCTGTGACGGGCGGCCAAGCTAATGGTGCAGACGTCCATCAATGGGCGCGCCATGCTGTGATCAACGAGGACTACTTCGGGGTCATCATTGGTGCGTTCTCGAGCCATCCTCTAACGGAGACCTGGCGCGACGGGCAAGCCTCCAGCGTTTCTGACTACTGCCTTTCCTTTCTTCCAGCGAACGCTAATGCGACGGTCGCCGCGCTTGACGCCTACAATACGGTTATTGGAGGTGGTACCACCCAATACGTCGCGGAAGGCGCCTTGTCCATGTACTACGCAGAAGGGCGGAACTTTGAGACTCGTGAGCCCATGACGCGATCGAGTAAATTTAAAAGGGCTCGAGCTGATACGCATGCATACCACCACAGTCGATCAATGGGTCGCACCACTCATGAACAGCCTGTGAGCGCAACGGCAGGATTTACTACGGAAGGGTTGAAATCTGATCTGACAACCTCGTTCGTATCTCAGCATCAACAACCAAGTCCTCGGGACCGCCGCGACCAACTTTATTTCGCTCGTCGCGACAAGGTTGAATGGGGTCTCGGACGCTCAGTACGCGGCCGCCAACTCGCAAACGTTGGCGTCCGTCATCAGCAAACCGTTCGCTGCGGCAACTTGGAACCTCCGTCCGATCCAGGCATTCGCCGGTATCCCTGCCACTTCCGTCGGGATGATCTACATCCTTGTGAGCTGCACTATATACATGTATTTCCACAAGTCGTCGATTCTGATGGGTTCTGACGGGCCTTCACTCTAACAGATCTTCACCTACTTGTGAGTTCCTATCTATAAACCCTCTTCGCTCTCCTTCGCCTCCTATTCAGGAGCATACCTATCGCTGGGCTTCGACTGACTATCAATTACACGCAGCTGCTCGATGTTCTGGAACAACGCCCGCCAACCGTTCGAAAGCAAGATCCTCCTCAGCCAGCTCATCCTGCTGCGGATCGGCGTTGTCGTCGTCATCTACCTCATCCTGTCACTCTGGATCTCGCTCGTCACGATGGCGTTCCGAGTCGACTTCATGCAGTGGTACGGACACGCGGGGTTCCCGCTCTTCTGGATTTCAAACTTCATGACGATGTGGGCCGTAAGCTGCTCTTCCTGTGGTCATCCCTCTACACCACGCTTAGTTAAACTGACTCTTCGTATGCATACAGCTCGGGATGCCGATGGAGATTGCCCTGTCCTTCCTCGGACCGCGTTTCACCGCCTTCTTGTCAGTTCCGGGCCTCTCGCTCGCGCTCACGGTCGCCCAGGACTCCCGTACTGACTCACAAGGCACTGTACAGCTTAGTTTTTTGGATCCTTATTAACGTGAGCGTTGCATTCATCGGTATGTTCCTTCGCCGCTTCTCCAGTGCGGGACGCGAGCCAAGGCGAGCTGACTTCGCTGCGGGCAGATATCGCCGATATGAGCGTCTTCTACCGATACGGCTTTGCTGTGCCTGTCTATCAGGCCGTACAAGTACGTGCCGGCCTTCGATCTCCGAGGTGCGGGCCACGTATTGACGCCTTGTCTGCTCTCCGCAGAACGGCAAAGCGATCATCTTCGGCACCAAGAACCGCTTTGGCCAATACTACGGGGTCCTCATCGCCTGGATCGTCGTCGGCACCCTCGGACTTGTCCTCACGATCTGGTACCAGCGGAAGAAGGCGATCAAGCAGAAGGAGCGCGAGAACGCCGAGAAGAAGCACTCGGACGAGAAGTCGCCGCGCAGCTCGTGAGGGTCTCGCCACCTTCACGTGCCGGCCTCGCACCTGTAATTGTATATCGGATACAATGTGGCAAAGTGGAGCCGGAGAAAGAAGCAGTCCATGCGTGCGCCGGGAGAATGGACGAAGAATGAAGGGGAAGCCTTCCGGCGATCCCAAGTCTTGATGTTTCGAGGGAAAGATCTGCCAATCAGTCTTGGTCGCTCATGTGTGTGTGGGGACCTCCAAACCGAGAGCAAAGAACGTAGTCTATGCTGTGCCGACTCCAAAGCTGCGGACAAGTCAAGCAGGGGGAGCACCGCCACTTTTGGCTTGTACTTGTCCGCCGCTCCTGCCTACCGCCGCTCCTGGTGCTAAGCTGCTACCGTGTACCCACGTGCCGAGCTCTATCTAGCCCACTGAGCGACTCGACGACCGCACACTCGTCCTCGCTGCCGCTCCTCACCACTCTCATCAGTTGATCGACTCGTCTCTCGCGCTCCGCCGTCACAGCGACTCTACAGCACCATGTCGGAACGTAAAGTGTTGAACAAGGTCAGTACGCGTCTGCACCATGTCCGCAGACTAGCCAGCTGACACGTGCGCACGATGACTTGACCGCGACAGTACTTCCCGCCGGATTTCGATCCGAGGTCAGTCGGCTCTTCCTTGGGCTGCCTACGTACGATGAAGCGAAGGCTGACGTTGACTTACGTGCGTACAGCAAGATCCCCCGGCGGAAGATGCCCAAGGACAAGCAGCAGGTTGTCCGTCTCATGGCTCCGTTCAGCATGAGGTGCAAGTAAGTCCGCTCCCAGGTCCGCACGAGGCTTGCCGCACCTGCTGACCACAGACCTTACGCAGCACCTGCGGCGAGTACATCTACAAGGGCAAGAAATTCAACGCGCGGAAAGAGACGGTCCAGGGCGAGGAATACTACGGGATCAAGGTGCGCAGGTGCCCCTGTGGCCTCGTGCTTACTGTCCGCTTAAGCAGCTGACGTGCAATGTCGTGCGCAGATCTTCCGTTTCTATATCAAGTGCACGCAGTGCTCGTCCGAAATCACCTTCAAAACCGATCCCAAGTCCGCTTTTCTCGCGGTCCAGACTCGCTCAGGCTTGAATGGATGGCTGACTTACATCCTCTCACAGGAATTCGGACTACACCTGCGAGCACGGTGCACAGCGGAACTTTGAGCCTTGGCGGGCGACGGACGACAAGCAGGAGGAGGACAAGCTCGCGCGGCTCGAAGAGGAGGAGAACAACCCGATGGCGGCGCTCGAGAACAAGGCGGTCGACTCGAAGCGCGAGATGGACATCCTCGACGCGCTGTCGTCGATCAAATCGCGGAACGCGCGGCTCGAACGCGCCGGCAAGGAGGACTCGGAGCGGATCCTCGGGCACGTCAGCAGCCGGACAGAAGTCGGCGATTCGACGGTTGAAGTCCGGTTGAGCGAGTACGAGGCGCAACGGAAACAGGAGGAAGAGGAGGACGAGGAGGAAGTCCGCCGCGTGTTTGGCCGGGCGTACCTCGACGGCGTCCCCGATATCGAACTCGACGCGGGCCTCGGCTCGAGCTCGAACGCGTCGACGTCGTCTGGAGGTTCGGAACCGACAACTCCGACGGACGGCGACGAATCGTCTCCGGTCGCCGGCGGGTCTGGCTCTGCAGGACCAGCCCCGTCGACTTCACTAGCATCCGCTGCGGCCGCCGCGAAAGCCGCGGCGGTCAAGCGAAAACTGGACACGGTCGAACCGAGCGCGGCGATGCTCCTGTCGGCCGAGCAAAAGTCGATCGTGAGCAAGGGCTTTACGGCGATGCCACCGCCCAAGAAGAAGAAGGGCAACAGCGCGCTCGCCAGTAAGCTGGGCATCAAGCTCAAGAAGTAGCTTCCTCTCCCTTTTTCCATTCGTACCTATCTCGTCCTGCTTGACTGCTGTTGTAATCCTTGGTCGTTTCCCCTGCCGTCTCTCGGTCGCAAGCGAGGAAAACGTTTTCACCTCGTTGGGCCGACGAGAGCTCGAGCGCGGCGACGAACGAGGCGGTGCTGCAACTTTGTTCCGCATCTCCCGTCCTCACCTTCTGTACGTTCCTGTGAGCCGTTGAAGGGCACGCTAGCTCAACTAGAACCTCTCTGACGAGCTGTGCTGTCCGGCGCTTCTGCAGAGTCGAGATGGGCAAACGCGCAACTTCACCGTCGGGCGGCGATGACCAGCCCGTCACGAAAGCGACGACGGCCCCGGCGCAAGCAGACCGGGCTGCGGCCGATGAGGAAGGCATGGGCGAGTTCGAGGACCAGTGGGAGGACGAACTCGCAGGGGATGAAGAGTTTGGAGAAGTCATCGACGCCGCCGAACACGACGACGACGACGAGAATGACGACGACGACGAGCGCGCAGACGGAGAGATGGACGTGGACCAGCAGGACGAGGAGCAGCGACCACCGTCGCCGAAACCGTACCTTCCGGGAGGCAAACTCGAGGAGGGCGAGGTTCTCGCTCCCGACTTGTCGACGTACCCGCTCCTGCACTCGTTCGTGCCGACGTGGCCGAGTCTCTCTTTTGACATCTTGCGCGACAACGACGGAGAAGAACGGAGGGGCTACCCCGTGTCGTGCGCGCTCGTGGCTGGAACTCAGGCGCAGGATCCGACGGCAAACGAGGTGACTGTCATGCGGTGGGAAGGGCTCGGAAAGACTCGTCGGGAAGACAGTGAGTACCGCATGAGCGTAAGCAGCGAGTCTCGTGAAGCTGACTTGTATCTTGGAACAGACGGCTCCGACGACGAGGACTCGGACGACGACGACACGGAGGACGACCCCGTCCTGACCTACCGCGCCATCCCGCACAAGGGCGGCGTGAACCGGATTCGCGCACGACCTCTCGGCGGTTCGTTGTCGAGCGGACCCCCGGTTCCGCCCGACCCTTATCACGTCGCCACGTTCGCCGAGACCGGCAAGGTCCACATTTTCGACGTCGCGCCGCACCTCAACTCGCTCCTCTCTCCCGCCACTGCCTCTTCTACCCTCTCTAAACTTCCGCTGTTCACCATCGACAGCCACGGCCGGGCAGAGGGTTTCGCCCTCGACTGGGCCAAGCCGATCGGTGCCGCTTCCAACTCGTACCGCCTGCTCTCGGGAGACATTCATTCCAAGATCTACCTCACCACCCTCACGCCTTCCTCCGTCACCCCTTCGCCGAAACCGTTCCTCTCGCACACCGACTCGGTCGAGGACATTCAGTGGTCGCCGTCCGAAGCGACCGTGTTTGCGTCATGCTCGGCAGATCGGAGTATCCGCGTGTGGGACGTCCGAGTCAAGGACCGGAAGAGCGTCATTGGCGTCGCCGGAGCCCACGAGAGCGACGTCAATGTCATCAGCTGGAACTTGACGACCAACTATTTGTTGGCGTCGGGAGGTGACGAGGGCGGGATTAAGGTCTGGGATCTGCGGAACTTCAAGGGGTGCGTGCGAGTTCCTTCTTGCGCCGACACTCATCCATATCCGGATCGCGGGGTCCGGCAGAGCAGATTGTCTGAGACGAACCCGCGTGACTGACGACTGATCCGGATTCCGCAGCACGAAAGCCCCGGCGCCGACACCCGTCGCCGCGTTCTCCTGGCACACGGCTCCGATCACCTCGATCGAATGGCACCCGACAGAAGACTCGTGCTTCGCTGCCTCGGGCGCCGACGACCAGGTCACGCTGTGGGACCTGTCGGTCGAGGAAGACGAGGACGAGCGGCCGACCGGCGCCGATGCGGATCGGCTCAAGGACGTGCCGGCGCAGTTGCTGTTCTGCCACCAGGGTCAGACCGACATCAAGGAGGTGCACTGGCACCCGCAATTGCCCGGAACGGTCCTGTCGACCGCGTCGGACGGGTTCAACATTTTCAAGGCGCTGCCGTTCTCGCAGTAGACGTTTATCCTGTTCTTGTCCCGGGTTGGCCGCCCTTGTCTGTTGCATCATTTTCTTTGTCGCCACCATCGAGAGCGCGTGCGGAACTCGCCCTCTCTGGTGACTCACGGCCGACTCGTGCTGTGTACGAACTTTTTCGGGCGAAGATGATCGAGTGGCTGCGGGTCGACTCGACCGACTACCGGAACCCGAATCGACCTCCTGAAAAGCCAGTGACCATCGCTCGACCGTCCGATTTCACCATGTCGCCGGAACTGGACTCGGCCGCGCAGCCGCCCCGTAAGAGGGGTCGCAAGCGTATCGAGGAACCACCGGTCGGCATGTCGGGTGAGTGGTCTCATTCGGTTCTCGCCGCATCCGTTGGCTTTCCGCTGATCGCGCAAATTTCCGTGTCTTCGCATTTGCAGCGGAGGAGCACCTCGACGCCGAAAAGAAGCGCAAATTGCAGAACAGGGCGGCGCAGCGGGCTTTCCGGGAACGGAAGGAGAAGCACGTCGCGGATCTTGAGGAACGCGTCAGGCAGCAAGAGGAGCAGCTTGCAGAGTGCATGCAGGTCATTCGAAGGTACACCTTTCTCTGGCGCAGACCCACGAGGCAGGTTCTACAGTGCGCTGATGTACGGCATGCACAGTCTCGCAGCCGAAGCGGAGGCTCTGCGACGGGGCGAACGGCCTCCGCCCACTCAGATCCCTTCTGTCATCTCCGAGCACGATGCCGGTCAGGCGCAGCAAGCGAACAAGAGCTCGTCGATCGCCTCGACGAGCTCTCCGCCAGAAGTGAAGCCGCGCGTCGAAGCGCCCATCGCCGAGGCGCCCTTCGCCAAGGCGCAGAAAGTCGTCGCACCGCCGGCAGTCCCGGCATTCTCGACGTCGTACGCTCCTGCGATTCCGGTTCGGGCACCTCCGCCTCCTGCACAGATGCCGCGCACGCCATCTTCGCTTGACATCTTGGCCACCGCCTCGCAATCGCCAGCGTCGATGAAGCTGGCCCAAGAAGCGCCGCAGGCCCACGTCTTCAGCTTTGACGAAGCCAAGTTCGACTTTGACGCCCCGTTCGACTTTTCCGAGACGATGCCGCTCCCACCCCTTTTCTCTTCGCTCACGCAAGAGTTCGAGCTCCTCGGTAGCGGTCTCGACGGCGGTCCGGGCGCCGGCACGCCGAGTATTCTCCCCGGCGCCGACGGTACCGGCCCCGACACCTATGATGACTTGGACGACTCGTGCCCGAATGACGAAGACGAGCCGCCGTTGCTGCCCGGGAACCGCATCCCGTGTGACAAGCCGGAGTGCGACTTTACCGCCGTGTCGTGTGCGCTGCCCATGCCTTGGCGCCCGCCGACGGTCGCCGGCGACGACAAGAACTTGTGGGTGGCTCAAAAGTGCTGGGCAAAGCTGTGCAGCCATCCGCTGTTCCCGCTCTGCGACAGCGTGCGTCATCGTTCTTTTTCTCCTTCCCCCGACTTTCGCATTCTCATACTGACGTGCTTTCTCGCAGGATGAGCTCTGTCAGCTCCTCCGTGACAAGACGCGCTGCTCCGACGACGGGCGGCTCGTCTGCCACCGATCGGACGTGTGCGACATCTTCCGGTCCTTGCCCAAGTTGGCCAAGTTACGGCTGCAGACGCTCTCGATGGCATGAGTGCGTTTCGCGGAGGGTCGAGAACGAGAAGAAGGATTGAGGCGGCAGCGAAGGCAGGCTCGCAAGCGTGCAGGAGATTCAGCTTGAATGGTACATAGCGTTGTTGTTTGTACTGAGAAGCGATCGTGATTACAGCTCGAGGGGGGAGAAGGACATATGGACACGCGAGAAGCGAGGATGTGGCCTACTGGATGTTAGCACGGAAAGCAATCATCTGGTCCGCCGACGCCGGCTGGAAAGGAGCCGGGTTCGAGACGCCCATCTCCTTGGCGATGCCGGCCGAGATATCCGGGTGGACGGCGCCAAAGACGGCGAGCGTGCGCTGCTTGATCTCGTCGCTCTTGGCCGCGCTGAGGTGACCGGCGACGTTCGAGATGAAGCGCTTGCGCTGCGCGTCGTCAAAGACCTTCTCCCAGAGCTGGCGCGGCTGCTCGAAGTCGAGCTCGGTGACGACCGTGAGCTGGTTGACGCACTCGCCGACAAATTTCTCGTGCTTCGAGAAGTCGTACTTGGCGGGCTTGTAGTTCAAGGGCAGGATGGAAGACTGGTAGTTCGGGCGGAACCCCTGGTTGTTAAACGCCATGGCACCGTCGCGCTGGAAGTTTGCGGGCGGGTTGAGTGGCGCATTGACCGGCAATTGGGCGTAGTTGACGCCAAGACGGTAACGGTGCGTGTCCGGGTAGGAGAAGAGACGGGACTGGAGAACAGGGTCGGCCGAGGGCTCGACGCCGTGAATCAAATGCGAAGGCGCAAAGGCGACCTGCTCGATTTCGGCAAAGTAGTTCTTCGGGTTCTCATTCAGGGTGAGCTTGCCGATCTTGCGCAACGGGAACTCCTTGTGGGACCAGATCTGCCGGAGGCGAGAAGAGGTTAATGCTCGAAGCTGCGGATCTCCGTCTCCGCAAGACGCACCTTGGTCAAGTCGAGAATGTTGTAGCGGAACTTCTCGGCCTGCTCCGGCGTCATCGTCTGAACGCAGAAGTCCCACGACGGGTGCTCGCCGCGCTCGATCGCCTCAAAGAGGTCCTGGTTGGCGTAGTCCGGGTTCTCGCCGGCGATCTTGACCGACTCCTCCTGAGTGAAAGTCGCCGTTCCCTGGTTCGAGATGTAGTGGAACTGGGCGTAGACGAACGAGCCGTCGGCCTTGACGAGCTTGTGGGTATGGCCCGAGTAGCCATGCATCTTGCGGTAACCGTCGGGAACGCCGCGGTCGCCGAAGAGGATCATGACCTATGTAGTGGACGCGGATTCAGCAGGTACACCAACAGTAGATTGCACGTACAGTCGAAACCGCATACCTGGTGGAACGCCTCCGGACTCTGAGACCTGTTGAGAGGAAGGAGTCAATCCCTGGTCGTGACTCCGAATGATGTGGTTCTCCGACCCACAAGTAATCCCAGAACATATCCGCAGACTTCAGGTGGGTCTGCGGATCACGCTTCTGGGTGTGGATGAAAGTGCTGAAGCGGGAAGGGTCCCTGAGGAAGAAGACGGGAGTGTTGTTCTGTTGGAGAATTGCTATCAGTCCCCGGCTTCGCTCGGTGAGGCAGGGAGAATCGGAATACATAGACATGATCCCAGTTGCCCTCCTCCGTGCGAATCTTGACGGAGAAACCGCGAGGATCGCGTGCCGTGTCGGCAGAACCACTCTCGCCACCGACGGTCGAGAAGCGCGCGGTCGCGCGCGCCTTGTTGCCGACCTTGCCGAGGAACTCGGAGCACGTCAAGTCAGAGATGTCATCGGTGACCTCGAAGACGCCGTGGGCTCCGCCACCCTTGGCGTGGACGACACGCTCGCTGACAAATAAAAAAGGTCAGATCCCGCTAAGTCCAGTCTCGCTCGCACGGCGCGGCTCACGGGATACGTTCCCTGTCGAAGTGAGCGAGCTGATCGATGTGGAAGAAGTCCTGCAGGAGAAGCGGGCCGTTCTGTCCCGCCCGCTGAGCGGCGTAGGGCTCCTGGACCGGGTGGCCCTGCGAATCCGTGAAGACGGCTCCGTCGCGCTGTGCAGTCACCGCATCAGCCATCAGCAGCAGCGCAAGCTCACGAAGGGAGACGTACGCTCTTGAAAACTTCTTGCGAGGTCATATTTTCTGCGGAAGCGGAGAAGACGGAGACGAGCAGATCAGCGACATCGTCTCTTGACGCCCAGAGAAGCGACTCTGTGGTGCAGATTACAGTCGTCGCTGCTGGTGACCGCTGTTCTGGTGGCGCTGGATCGACATTGTTGACCGAGGGCGTCTCGCGATGTGGGAGAGCCAGAAAGAGCGGAGCCTCCGCGGCAGAGCACCTCATGCAGCAGGGCGTACATCTGTTCCCACCATCGTCTTTATCACGAAAGAGTATGCTTACGATTGAAATGTGGGTAGTGGGAGGAGAAGGAGAGGACGGGAAAGTGGCTTCGTCGACCATCGCCGGGCTGGCGGCGGCGGCAAACCCTGCCTCCCCCCTTCGAATGCGCTTCCTGCTCCAACTGCCGCAGCAAGCTCTTTTCGGTCACGCCCTTGAGCCTACAAATCGCCGCTTGTAGCCCAGTCTACAGTGCCCTCCCTCTTACCACGGTAGCTTACCGTCATCGTCAGATCCACTGAAAGATCGTCGGTCTGGCTGCGGGGCATGTTGCCTCCAAATTTCGGAGATCTGCCTCATCGACCAATCGTGCAGGTGACATTCCTGACAAATTCGAAAAGTCGACTTGTCGCGACCCGGCCGGTCGTCGACTCGAATCCGTCGCTCCTTTTCTCGACACATGGATATGTTGCTCATGCGCGACTGGACATTGTCACTCCTGGTGAAACCTGCAGCGAGACACGATCCATCTACGATCAATGGCGAGCTGGTCCACCTGGCCGGCATGACCTTCTCAATGAGAGGCTACTCTGGAAGAATGAGTCGCAGACCGATGAACAGCCTCCGCAAAGTGCGCGCGATAGGGTAGGTGTCTAGCGAGAGCAGTACCGCATGCCGTGAGGCGTCGAGTCCTGCGGGCGAAGACGCAGATCCGACGTGATTGCGCGGTTTCACGTGCTCGCCCATGAGCTCTCGACGTGGTGCGCACAGACGCGCGGGTGGAGCTTGTTGGCAACTTGTAAGCGCAAGATTCGCATCATATGAAAAAGGTCAGTAAGGAGGCCCTCGAGGCGCTCCACTGTAGGAAACGCTTTTCCAGCTCGCGTGACGAGGCGCAAGTGACGTACCTTGGTGTCGCTCGCGGCGCTGCATGACCTGCAGCTCCCTGTACTCCTCGCTTGCCCTCACTTCTTCTCTACTCACTTTACACTCGTCCGTTCTACTGTTACATAAGCAAAGAGTGAGCTCAACTCATCATAATCCGTGCGCCCTTCTGAATCGCTAACCCCCCATCGGATCGGCGCGCAGTGATCCCCACTGCCCAGGACCGCGCTCCCAAGGACGGCCAGGAGCCCGTCATTGTCGGCTCGAACGGCGCTCACTCGACCGCTTCCGGCGCCTCGGCGAACGCGACCGACACCCTTGCCGGCACCGGCGAGACTGGCGGCCGCATGGCGCACGCCAACCAGCAGCGCGAGGAGGGCATGTTCCCGAAGCAGACCAGTGAGTCTAAAGCATCAGTCTTACATACTGGCACGCTGCGCTAAGCGGAGCACACTGGCACACGGCGCCGCCCATGCGAAGGAACCCCTATTCTAACCGGACTGCCTTCGCTGACCCTGCCCCTTCCCTTTCCCTCCCTCTGCAGAGCCCGGCCAGGCGGCGTCTGACGGTACCACCGGCGGTGGTGAGGGTCTCGGCCGTACCCAGTAGGCGGATAACGCCTCGTTCTCCAACACAAACCTTGCACATATTCGTTCCAAACCATCAAGCATCCCCCCGCATTTATCGGAGCGCTTCCATTGTAGCATATCGAGCGCAATCCTTCCGATTGATGCAGTCGCTGAGCTAGGAAAAGTCCGTCGTCACAGTAATCTGGCGCTGCAGTAGCGTCGAGTGACAAGTTGGCAGGCCGGCTGCACGAGCGTTTGTGAACTGTGCGAGAGATGGCTTCTCTCGTCAGCCCACTTTGACGCTGACCAAATCCAACGGAACGTCTGTCGCGCTGGTGAAAGTGTCATACTGGAGTATGGTGAGAGGGAACGGGACGGTGTGTCTCGATGGGCGAGGGAGGCGGTGCAGGCTGCGGATGCGCGCCGCGCGAGCGTGTGCGTTCCCCCGGATTTTTTCAGAATCGCTGGCGACTTCGCCGAGCCGTTTGTTTTCGCGAACAGCGAAACGACGACTGGACGGCCATCGCACGCGCACAGAGCTCACTCGGACGCGCCACACGCTTGTACATACCGGATCGTCTAGCTCAGACTCGCTCACTCGACGCTGCCGCTATGACCTCGTCCCTTCGGAGCCTCGCTTGGGTCGCCTCGGCATTCGCTCTCGCAGCATCACTGTGAGTCGACTCGGGCCGCACGCGCGCTTCATACATGGTTCTCAGGGTCGAGGACCGCGAGGCACACACTGGTCGTGAGGAGCGTCAAAGCCCCGGCAGCGTGGGTGGGGGCGATGCCGACGCAATGTTGACTGTCGCGCTCGAGAGCGAACGGGGAGCCCTACACGGACTTGCGCGCCTGGAAGCGAAGACACAGGAGCTGCGGTGCTGATGTCAGCCTCTCTTGTGCCTGCAGAGTGACTCCGGCGGCCGCGCAAAGTACATGCAACGGTCACGCCGAGTTCTGCGACCGAACGTACTCGAATGTCTCGATCATCGGCACGCACAACTCGTACGGCGTGTCCAAGGGCAACAGCGAGTCTACCAGGGTATCCGACTACCATCGAAGAGCGCAAGCTGACGCGAACTCGGGGGATGTGCAGTGGCCGCGAACCAGAACTACACCATCGCGACGCAACTCGACAACGGAGTCCGGATGCTGCAGGTGCAGGGGCACATGAACAATAACGAGTTGCACTTGTGCCACACGTCGTACGTGCCGCTTTCGCACGAGAGCGAGATACGTGCCGCTCCAGAAGCCATGCTGACGAGGAGGATACAACCTCGCTCTGCAGCTGTTTCCTCCTTGACGCCGGAACGTTCACTTCGTACCTCTCGACGGTCAAGACGTGGCTCGACAACAACCCAGACGAGGTCGTGACGCTCCTGCTCGTCAACTCGGACGGGATCGCCGCGTCCGTCTGGGCCCAGTCCTACACCGACTCCGGCTTGTCGAAATACGTCTACACGCCGGCAAACGTGCCGATTGCGTACAACGACTGGCCAACGTACCGCGAGTTGATCAACGCCGGAACCCGCGTCGTCAGCTTCCTGGCTCAGAACGCCGATGTCGCGAGCGCCCCGTTCCTCATCGACGAGTTCACTAACGTGTGGGAGACGGCCTACGATGTGCGTAACCTCGCTCTCTGCCATTCTTCTGCTCCAGACTGATACGTCCCCTGCATCTCAGGTGACCGAGGCCTCGTTCCCGTGCGATGTGAACCGTGTCACGGGAAGTCCGGAGAACAAGATGGTGAGAGGCGACCGCCTTGCCATCCTCAATCTTCGCAGGCTGACTCGGCTTTTCACAGTACCTCGTCAACCACTTCCTCGACGTCAACATGACGATTCTAGGCATGACGATTCCCGTCCCGGCAGAGCAGGAGCTCTTGCAGACGAACGCCGTCTCGGGCTACGGCTCGCTCGGCGCGCAGGCGGACACGTGCATCGCGCAGCACGGCTACGCACCGACTTTCACCCTCGTTGATTACTACGACATGGGAAATGGCAGTGTTTTCCGTGAGTCGGGCTTGGGGCATCTGCGTCGCTTCCCAAGGCGCAAAGACGCATTGGGCGATACGCGCAACGCGGCATAGGTTGAGACTATTACTGACTTCCTGACCGGATGCAGAATATGCTGCTGGTCTGAACGGCGTCTCGTATGTCGCGAAGCCGATCGGCAACTCGGCCTTCAATTCTTCGTCGGGGACAGCTGCTGCGGACGGTAGTTCGTCGGGCGTCTCCTCTTCGACCTCGCTACAGAGCGCAGCCAGTACTTTCCTGCCGGGACTGGCCTTCGCAGTGGTTGCAGCCGCGGGCGGCGTGCTCGTTGCGTCGGCATGATTTTCGCCTTCTTCGCCATCTCCCCTCTATTTTTCCGTTGCCGAATACGAGATAGCTGCGACAGGCACTCTGCATTCATGATCGTAGCGCACTTCTGGCCTCCCATGTATCCATAATGTTTTCTCTCTCGCCATTGCCGGCTCGTCCGGCTATCGGGCCCCGGCGCTCACCGATAACCGATAGCGCGTCATCGCTCCGACGCGCGATCCTCTCTATCCCTCACCGCTGAAGGGCACTCACGAGTCCGTGACCGGCACAGAGACTCGTACACACTCCTCCGACCGCTCACGCGTAATCGGCGGCCTGTCCCGGCCGTACACCGATAAGACCGCCCTTTGATGCGGGACGACCTTCGCGAGGAACCCGTCCGTGGGCGAGGCGTCCAGAGGGCCTCCCGTTCGCCCACGAGGCGGGCATGTACCGTCAGCGAAGGTCATCGGGCACCAATGAGCCGGACTCGAGGCCGCAGCAGGCGCGCGAGGTCGACAGCTTCCCGGAGGACGAGTCGAGCCGGTCGCAGTATTTACAGGACCGTCTACGATTTCGGGCTCGACACCGGAGACGACCTGAAGGCGACCAACGTGTCTACGGTACCGAGCCGGGCCTCGTCTCGGGGCACTTGTCGGACCGAGACTCCCCGCCCGGTAACGCCCCCGTTCCCGCGCATCCATTTCCGACAGGCGCCATGCCCAACGCTCCCAGGCGCTTTTCGTCGTCAAAAAGCAGGATCCTACCAACCTCAGGCCGACCTGCTGGCGGTTGACGTCAGCGACGATGGAGAGGAGGCCTCGCCGCAATTCTCGCCCGAAGTTTTGACGGCCATACACATCGCTCGGTTCGGCGCCGGGGGAGCGCACGGAACGATGGGCCGAGTCAACCAGCGTCGCTCACAAAGGCGGACCTATGCCGTGCCGGAAGACGGCGCCGCTTGGGATCTGGCGATCGCTAGCGCGTGCCGCGATACCGCAGCGAGCTCCCTACCACCCTCTCGCCGAGAGACTTCGTCGTCGATGGCGAGCCGGCTCGAGGACTCTGATTCTATGGTTCGTACGGTCAGCGCGACCCAGTTCGATACGGTACGAGCAAGGAGGCGACTCGAAAGCGTGGTGGCGCACCTCTCGTGGCAGGGCGGGTGAAGCGGACTGTCGGATGCGAGATAACGTCGTTGTCACAGGAGCAAACGGAAGTATAATGACAACATGAGAGACTATGTACGGTAAAGCAAGGAGAGAAGAACGGGCGAAAAGAGAAAAGAGGTGGTCCTTCAGTCGACATCGTCGATCGGCAGCCCCTCGTCGTGCGTCTGTGACGAGCTTGAAGCAGCATGTGCGTAGCCTCCTGCGGCCTCGGCTGGCTGGACTGGAACGGCCTGGCGCCGTTTGCGCTCGTCAGCTTCAGCAGCGCGCCGCCTTTCAGCTGCGTCTGCCGCAGCTTGCGCCGCCGACCTCGCCTGGTCAGCCCCGCCGCCACCGACCCCATCGTGGCTGGGAATAGTAGCAGTGGAAACTGCCGACGGCTCGGACGGAAGCGGGGTCTCTTCGGGGTCTTGTTCTTCCTCCGTGAGCGAGTTCTGAACAGTCGACGTCCGCCGATCCGGGCTCCTCGGACTCTGGCTGTCGGAATCGCTCGCAGGCCAGACCCAACTTCCGGGAAGGGTCGATCCGCCTTCGACGTCGGGGATCTGCGAAGTCGAGGGGCGAGTCGAGAGCGGAGGTTGCGGGGCCGAGCCGGCACCAATCGAAGTCGACGGCCCTGAGGGACCAGGGCCGCTCGTTGAAGTCGATGAGCCTGTGGCGGCGGGACCTGTTGATCCGGGCGACGTCTGCGGTTGCTGCTGGTCTTCTTCGCCGTAACCGGGCTGGCCTGGTTGCGGTACGAGCGCGTAACGGCAGATCGGGCAGGTCCCGCTCGTCTTCAGCCACGGGACGAGGCAGTCCTCGTGGTAAAAGTGCTTGCACGGGAGCGCGACGGCGCCGTCGCCCAGCTGGAACGCGTCGAGGCAGACTCCGCATGTCGTCACCGAATCCATGTCTGCGTCGAAAGCAATCAGTTCTCGGTCCGTCTCACTACTCGTTGCAGTCACGCGACGCACCCAAGATTTTCTGGTCGACCTTGAGCCTCGGAAGCTTCTCGATCATATCGTCTGGAGCAGGTTGCGGTCCCGCTCGTCCGGCCGCCTAGGTGCCAATCGGAGCCCGGTCAGTATCAAGCACGCGTACTGACAGCTTACTCGATGTACCTGCTCCATGAGGTCGTTCAGAAGCTGTTGAAAGTTGGCTTCGCTTCCCCAGGCATAGTCGCCCGCGTTCCCGTGCAGTGGGGCAGCGCCGAACACATTCCCGAAGAGAGAGAACAAGGCGCCGAGCGGGTGCTGAGCCGGTCCGTCCTGCCGTACGTCGTATTGTGGAGCTCGCTCTGCCTCGGCGCCAGCCTCGTGGCTTCCCTCGGCGAACGGGTTGTTTGACGGGTCGTCTGCCGGGTGGGGGCCGCCGAACGCATCGTTGAGGAAACTGCACGAGACGCAGAAGAGTTTCAGTCAAATCCCACTGAGGGAATAGCAGGTAAGGCTGCTCTCACGTCGCCAAATTTTGGATCGGGACTTGCTGCTGCTGTTGCCGATTCGCGGGATCGTTCGCGCCGGCGCTTTGCCACCGCCTCGCCTGCGGTCGACCGCTCGGACCGTCTTCGTGACCCGCGGGTGTCGCAGCAGCGTACGGTCCTTGGGCTGGAGGGGCGAGACCGAATGCTTGCAAGAGCGAATGGGCGAGTGGGTTCACCGGACCCGCAGCGGGACCACCCAAGCCTGCCGCTCCTGCCGTGAAGACGAACCCGCCGCCCGGTGATTCGTAGTGGAAAAAGTTGCCATTGCGGCGTGCTGCTCCTGCGCCAGTAGCGTGCCCCGATTCGGTGTTTCTCCGTCCAGGATTGACGAAAGTGGGGCGATTCGCATTGGGCGATCCGAAGAAGCCGAAGCTGTTCTCCTCCTCGTCGTCGATCGGGTCAAACTCGCGCGGGTCGTCTGCCATTCCGTCGTTGTTGGGGATCTGCTCAACAGGTCCAGGGCGGTCAGCTTAACAACGTGGCGGTTGGCAAAGGAACGTTGGAACGCACCTCTTCACAGAACGACCCGCCGCAATTTGGGCAGACAAAGCCTTCCTGGTTCGTCGCAAAGTTGTCCCCTTCATGAGAGCATTCGTGGCAAAAGTAGCGCGTCATGCCGCAGCGTGGGAGTCGTGCGGCCAAGAGGAGAGTCAGTCGTTTGCCGCAGATGCCGTCACTCGCGGGGTAGAAACTGGAACGTTTGCTTCCCCCTGTCTTGGCGCGCGTCGCCGCTGATTAGATTCGCGCCACGTGGCACGTCGCGCCTGACACGCGCATCTCCGGACTGAATCGCTTCGCTCCTCTCGCTCGACTGGCACCTCGCCGCGGGCACTTACTCGAACGAGAACGGATTGCTAGGCTGCACAACCACGGCCTCGTCAAGCTCGACTGCTCAGCTCTTCGCAGCGTCCGCTCGAGCGTTAGCACGCGCCCCCTCCGACTCGGGAACAAAAGGCGCGCGCGTACGGCGGACGGACCACTTCGCACGGAGACGGAGCTCGGCTCGCTTCCCGTTAGATCACTCGGTGGTGGACGAGCTGGTCTTTGCGCAACCAGCCATGCCGCGACCTCCGCACGGTCAAGCGACGGACCTGCTGAGACTTTCACCGGACGAACTCGCCGCGGCACCGCATGAAGTCCTCGTCTCGCTCGTCGAACGCTACCAGGACGACCTCGAGCGACACCTACTCGAGGCGCAGGCAAATCAGGAAGAGCTCGAGTCGGCAGAGGAGGACCGCACGCGGCTCGAACGAGATCTCGCCATTGCCAGGCAGCGAGTCGACGAGCTAGTCGGCGAGCAAGGACGCTTCGACGACGAGTTGAGCGGCAGAATCGAGGTCGTCGACAATCTCAGGCCGACGGTCCGCGAACTCGAACGCGAAAAGAAGGACGCGACGAGACGGTATCGGGAACAGGCGGAAACTCACGAGTCGGCGCGACAAGCGTGGCACGACCAGGAGCAACACCTCAAGTCGCGCCTCGCCACTCTGACCGCCTCGCCACGGAAAGAGCGCCGAACGTCACGCGTCTTGTCACCGCCGCACGAGCACGAACGAGCGCCACAAGATGTCGAGCGGCTCGATCTTGTCACGGCGTCCGACACGGCGAGCCACGCTTCTGCGGCAACCGACGCCGCAGCATCTCTGTCCCCTGCGCGGTCGAGCACTTCCACCGATTCCGCGACACCCCCTGTAGCCGATCTCGCACTCATCGAAGAGCTCGCCTCTCTTACGACCGCGTACGAATCGCTCGAAGCGAACCTGAGAAGTCTCCAGACCGAGATGAGCGACCTCAAGCGCGTCTATCGGGATCTCCAGGAGGAGAACGAGTCTTACGAGATCCTCCTCGGCGAGCGCACGTTGTCCGGCCAGGTCCGAGACTCGCATCTGTTTCAATCGAGCGTTGCCTGGACCGGCGACTCGCCCGCACCGCGGCTCGAAGCCGTCGGCGAGCGAGACGAAGAGGAGTTGGCAAACGGCTCACTCGATCTCGCGACTGAGCTTGGCGCGGTGGATGCCTGCGGAGCGGGAAACGGGGTCGAAGACGACCGCCGGGCCGAACAAGAAAAGGCTCCGCGAGCGCTCGAGGGAAGCCTTTCCCCCGACCAAGCGAACGAAGGTGGGTTGGACGATTACGATCGCGCAAACCTCACCCGGCTGACGCTTCTCCTCGAGCAGATCTCCGCCGCGAGGTCCGCGCGCTCAAGGACGCCAACAAGGCGCTAACGCTTTACGTCTCCAAGATTGTCGACCGGGTCTGCCAACAAGAAGGATTCGAAAAGGTCCTCGCAGTCGACTACCGGCTACCGGAAACAGAAACAAGTCCACCGCGGCCAGACAGAAGGCAACGTCCGGCGTCGATCAGCTTCTTCGGTCGGCAGGCCCCGGCCATTTCGCCTTCGATCGGATTGGCGGAACCGCTCACGCCAAGTGCAGCGACCAAGTCGAACGGTCTGCTCGACTCGGTCTCGTCCGTCTTCGGGTTCTCGCGAGCTACTTCGACCGCTTCTCCGAAGCCCGTTGCTTCCATGAAGCCCCTCGTCCTCGCCGAAACAGCTCGCAAGCTCGAACCGGCGGACGACGTCGAAGACGAGGACGATCGCCGAGAACGAGCGCGTATCCACGCCGAGATGCTGCAGCTAGGCTTTTCGCCATCAAGCCGCCTGGCCGAGGAGGACCGCTTCTCCGGCTTCACGGAAGCGCCGCCTACGCGCATGAGCCTTCTCGCGCAGCGTCGTGCCAGCGTGGTCTCGTCCTCCGAGCTCCCATCAACTGTGGGCCTCGGTATACAAGCAGAGGGTATAGATCCCGCTCGAGCGGCTCATTCATCAGCACCGCCGACCCACTCTCCCTCTACCGAGACTCCCGCCATCCGGAAAGCCCTGCGCCGTTTGTCGAGCGCATTCTCGAGCCAGGCAGTCACTAGCGCATAAAGTGACATTCGCAACGACGTGCGCTTTGCAAGGACGTATCAAGGACGTATTCTAGCAACAACGAATGGAAGAAATCTCATGTAGGTCGTACAGTGAAAGCGTGGAGGGGTAGGTATCAGAAGGATCCGAGAGCTGCTTCGAAGATCGAGGCAGAGTCGCTCGGCGGGGGAGCAGGCGCCGGGTGTATAATATCGGGAGTCTGCGAGACAGCAGACTGCTGATCCGTGACAGCGACCGTGTCGCCCGCGGTGAGAGCGGCGACCCTCGTGGCAGTTTCGCCGGGATCTCGTCGCATCTGGGCGAGATCGAGCCAGGGCGTCGGACTCTGTCTCGCGTCAAAGGTGAGCGTCAGAAAGTCCGAAAGCGTGAGAGAGGTTTTTACGGACCAGGAGTAGGTAGCCGTCGATCGCTTCCCGGAAGCGGGTCTTGTACTGCTTTGGCGTGATGACGGTCGGCCCGCCTGCCTTGTAGGTTCCGCCTGCATGTCCGTAAGGTCGTGAGCTTTGCGAATGGCGTTTGCGAGAGGCGGCAGGGGCCGGGCACTTACCCAAGAAAGCTGTCTCCTTGACCCAGCTTTCGAGGCGCTTATCCCACGTGTAAGTGCGGATGTAGTCTGCGCGATGGAGTTCCGTCGTCAGTCGAGCTAATCCGTCGGCGCACTTGATCGGGCCAAGAGCGAACTCACCGACGATCCCGACCACGAGCTCGGCTTTTTGCGCGTCGACACCGATGACAAGCGAGTAGTCCATCACGTCTGGAGGAGAACGGCCCATCCGTATTAGCTTAAGGGAGAAGCGCAGCGTGATGTTCCCGAGCGTACTGAGATCAGACAGGAACCGGCTGTCGTGCCACACAGCCTGCTTGATCAGCTGCTTCGACTCTTCTCGGATGTAGATTGGGTTCTTGAGCGAGACTGCGCGGAGACGGGTTCGAGTGTCAGGGCAGCCCATCGTCTGGTGAACGGCTGAGCAGCTACTCACGATCGATCAGGTTCTCGTCGAGCAAGACTGGGTTATTCTCATCGGCCCGGCGATTGCGCGTCGAGCCTTTCAGGTCGAAGATCTGCTTCAGTTCACGCCCGTAGAACAGGTTCTGTGTGGTGGAAGAGCTTGGTTCAGCGCATACCGGCGCGTACGAGACACACCGAGCACTGACCTCCATCACGAGAAAGTCGACGTTGCGATACTGCTTGCCGAGGCTGATACGGTAGATGCCGAACACTTTGGCCAGAACGGTTGGCCTCTGCTATGGTGACTGGTCAGTAATTACCGCGGCAGGCTTGCACCGAGCACAACGCACCGTGCCGAACAGTGCGTCGGCCATGTACTCAAAGTAGGCTGGCGCGAAGCGAGCGAAGACTTCCATCTCGGGACGAGACAGCTGCTTCACGATGAAGCGATCATCTGTCGCCGACTGGGCATGTCAGACTCAGATGGGCAAGCTGACGAAACAGGCTGTACGCACCGAGCGTCTTCATAAAGTCGACTTTCGACTTTCCACCGACGGCGTCCCAGCGGAAACAGCGGGCCAAGCTCTCAACGAACTGGACCCCGCAGCCGCACTGTTGCCGCAGCGCTTCGAACTGCTCTGCCCAGAAGACCGTGCAGCGGGCGCTAATGTCTCCAAGCTCGACGTCTGGGCACGACAGCGAGTCAGTTCGACCCGAAATGACCACAGCACCGCAATGAGCTCACCCCCGAGCTTGAATGATCTCTGCGACGAGCCTCGCAAAATTGCTTCGGCGACGTGAGCGGTCGAGGGAGCATCCGGCTCCTGCGAAGGCTGCTCTTTCCCGATGCCGCCGTTTGCAAGGCCCGACTGGACCCGCGGAAGTTGCGTAGTCTCGAAGGCCGAGTAGTACTTCCGGGAGCAGAGAGCGTGCGCAATGATAGAGGTTGGCTCGTCGTCGCGAAGGAGGATCGGGTTGTTGACGTAAAGATGTTCGGTCGGCAAGCTGCTCCCACCCTTGATCATCAGTTCGGCAGTTCTCCGCATCGCGCGCCGCAGTAAGACTCACGTTGGATACGCAAGAGGCGCGAAATCGCCGTTGCGGAAGTTCCACAGGCTTGTGAGAGTATCGAAAAGCGACCTCCTTTCTGTGCCGCTGGACTCGCCCTCCGATATGCGGGGGAAAGTCGAGACGTCCGTTCCGGCCGGAGATGCTGCGACCGACACAACCTCACCGGGATCCCGCGCGCTTTCGGGCTCCGTCGAGCTGGCACCGGCCTTGTCTGCACCTGCGTGGTGTGATTGAACGAGCGCGTGAGACATGGACGAGCTCGGAGCGCGCTCGAGGACGGGCGGAATCGCCGCTTCGACGAGCTCGTTGCCGTGGATGTCCGAGATGGCGTGACCCGCTTCCTCTGCGTCGGACACCTCGTTCTCGGTGTCGAATTCGTCGTCCGCGCCGCCAGACTCGTCGATGCTCGAAGAATCGTCGCGCATGTCTTCGTCATCGTCGGAGTCCGCCTTGATTGCGTCTCTGATGTTGTCGAAGACTCGATGCGTCGGCTGGGAAGTGATGACGGGCCGAGCTTGCTTCCGCAGGCCGTTTCGGCGATCGGGGCGCGATTGCTCCGCTTCGAAGCGCCGGCGAAGCCCTTCGATCGTGCGGCCCGACACGCTCCTGCGCGCGATTCCTCGACCTGAACCTGTCCTGACGAGCGCATGCCCTCGCACGGACTTGTTGGCAGACGTCGAGCGCGCATCGCTTGACTCAGACCCCGGCCCTGCGCCCTTTGACGGCCGGACTTTGATTGTCGACCGGGAGGACGAAGCACGTTGTATGGAAGGTCGCGAGTTCTTGCTGCCAGGGTAGCCGGCCTCTCTCGTCGACGTTGGACTGACCGCGCGAGAAGAACCTCGGGAGCGGGACGATGCACGACTGGCATCGGGCGACGCGAGCCGTCCACGAGATGAATGGCTCGGCAGCGAGGCTCGCGAACTCGTTTCTCCGTCGAACATCCGTGCGAGGGCAAGGTTGGCAGCGGGTTTCCGCAACGGTAACCGGGTGGGTCGCGCGGCAGCGACTGCGAGCGAGGGCTGTCGGGAAAGATGGGGAACGCCGACCATACGAGCATCTGCACACGACGCAAGACTCAGTAATGTAGCGCACGGAAAGACTTCTAGCGACATACAACTGCTGTCCATATCCGAACAAGCGTGGACCGCACGCGGTCGCCGTTCTTGCGAGTCCGCAGGGCGATCGGTTACTGAGCGCCGGACGAATGGCCGGCCTTCACTGCCGCAAGCGTCCTGCGAAGATGCCGATTGGTCGTACGCCTTCGCGAGCGCAGCGATCTGCGGACCGATCCGCCGCCGTGGCGGGCGCCTCTGCGATTCGCGCGCAGAGTCCGCCGCATGCTCGGCACTGGGAGCTGCTGAGTGCCGCAGCTCCGGATGGTGCGTCCAGGTAAGGGTCGAGGTCTGCTCTCCGTCTGCACAGACAGTCGTATCGCTCCCAGCTTCGCTACTCGAGGACTCTCGCCGTTTGCGGGCGCTGTTGGACCGGGAGAGCGAGAACGGATGTGAGAACGGTAGTTCATCGGATTGAGGCGCGCCGACAGCAGGCGAGACCAGCACGATGTCAGCGTCCGGGTGTGTCGTGTCGCCCCCGACTGCCTCTAAGACTTCCGCAGCGTGTTCTGCAGGCGCAGGGACTGGGTCGACTGGGTCGACTGGTAGGGGTGAAGGAGGCGGCGGTTCCGCCCCGTCAAACGGCTCGTCGACTTCGATCGCTGGAAGAAGTGGCGTCGAGACGATCCGACTCGACGGGGTCACCGACGCAGGCGCTTCCGGGAAGATCCGCTTCAGCTGACTGGATGCACGCCTGAAGTCCGGAAGCTCCGACGGCACGACGCGCTTGACGAACGTGGCCCAGTCCGAGTCGAAGGACAGGCTGCGTTCCTGCAACGCGCGCCGGACGTCGATCATGTCTGTGCCGTTTGAGTGGTGGGCCTGCTCGTATGTCGACTGTAGTAGCCCCTGAATCCCTCGACGCTCGGCTTCACAGCGTTTCGAGAAAGCGTCCAGGCCTTCCTGGCACTCTTCTTCGCGCTCTGGAGGCACATAGTCGAGCTTGAAAGACGAGATCCGGTTTTGGACCGAGTCGAAGAAGGCTTGCGTGCGGCGGGCAACTTGCTCGTATTCGGCGTTTCGCAATTCCACTTGACGATCGGGGCGGACTCGGAGCCGCCGTGGCGGAGGGACGATGTCACGCAAGTCGATGTAGTCCATGCTGATCGAAACGCGCACGTCGCCGTAGTGCCAGAACCGGACATGGTCCGCCTGCCCGTCGTGCCGACACCGTTCATCGAGGCACTGAAACACCGTCGACGGGTGAAAGGACAGGTCGAAGAATTTGGCCAAGCTGAGACGAGCCGTTTCGGCGGACGCGCGTACGAGGCGACTCGTGCAGCGACAGCCATCGCGCCTGCAAGCGCTGCTCAGACCGATCGCGCCCTGCAGGACGGAGTTGTCCCAAGCGTGCCATGCAATACGTAGCACGACGCGGTCGTGAACGAGGACGCGGATGTGCTGATGAAGCGGCTCGTGGCAAGAGGGAGAGGGGCACGGTTCGTCCTTCGTCAGCGACTCGTTGACCTCTCGCAGATATTGACCGATGGTCGTGTCGGTCTCGCGATAAAAGTCAATCGTCCGCACTTCTGGAAGTCGGCAAAGGCGGCTGGGCTCGCCGTCTGTCCGATAGAGCACGAGAGACTCGAGAACGAACAGTTGCTGGTGGTCGCGTAGGTCGAAAGTCTCGTGACTTTTCTTACTGTACGCTGCCCAGTCCGCGAGGTGACGAGCTTGGGATGCTTCAGCTTCGTCGACAAGAGCTTGTCGGGCGAGATCCTCGGGCCGGTCCAGCCCCTTTTCGATGCGAGGTCGCTGCGGGACGGAGTGGGCGCTCGGGGAAGTTCCAAGCGGCGCATCGAGCAAGTCGACTGAGCTGAGCTCTGCGAGAGGGTCTCCTGGCTCCTCTTTGGTTGGAGTCGTCGTTGAGAGACTGGTCCGCTCCTCGTCGAGGATCCGCTGCGCCTCCTCAGCGTCTCGCAACTCGCGCAGCTCGCGCAATCGCTCGGCGTCTTCAGCCACGCGCTGGAGGGAGTACGGAGGCGGATAGTGAACCAAAGCCGAACCGGTGAGTTCCGCTGTATCGTACGGTTCGAACGAAAGCGCCAGATCGGGCGCTCCGCTGTCTCGAGGCGCGGCGCTCGTCGCCGTGACCTGCTGCTCCTCGGCGCGAGGACTCGCAGCTTGAGCGAGGTCGAGCTCGGAAGGGCGTGCCTGGAGGTGCTCGTCGTGCAAGAGATATCCTTCGAGTTTTGCGTTGTATACGACCAAAACGAGGCTCTGGATGATCTTTTTGATCTTTGCGAGGACTTCCATCGAGCCGCCACGGAGCACAACGGTACAGCTCGAGTGCGAGTCGCCCTCGAAGCGCAAGAATGTCTTGCGTCCGCCGGGAATCTGCCGGTTGACGAAGGTTTGGACTCGGAAACTGCGACACCTGCCGAGCCGAGGATCGAGCAGACCGTTCATGGACGAGATCTTCTCGGCGCCGAACGCATGAGCGATCGAGTCCATGGCGGAACCCTTGACGTTCCGAGCGACCACGATCCCACGTTCGCGGAGGAGGTCGAGCGCGACTTGCGAAACGTTGCGCTCGGCGAGGATGATGTGCGGGAAAGACCCGTGGACGCGGAGGATGAGGTTGCGCAGGTACTCGTGCTCCTGTGTGGCGACCTTGTCGAGCGATAGGAACTGCCCGTCGTGGCGTTGGTACTCGAGCGGGAACGAGATGAGCATGATACGAGGGTTCGAGAGTTGGCGCGGCATCGTCTTGTCCATGAGGTTCTTCGTAATGACGACCCCGCTGACGAACTCGCTGTCGCGGGGTCGACCGCCCGGTATCCGTTTGACGCGGACGTGGTCGTTGAGGGCAAACTTGCCGACTTCGACCTCGTCGAGCATCGACAGGCGCTCCGAAACATCGAAAAGCAGGCTCTCCAGTTCTGGCGCCCAAGCGTCCGGTACTGGCACCTCTTCGCGCTCGAGCGCTTGACGGATCGAGCGGCGTACGTGCGCGAGAGTCGCTGCTGACATCGGGACTTCGGCCGCCTCCGCCGCCCGGAAGGCATCGAGATGATAGATGTCCGGGTCGACCAAGCTCATGTCGAATGAGGCTGGCGGGAGGGTTTCGATCAGGTGGCCGGAAAGCCTCGAATCGCTCCGCTCGAGCGCAAGTCGGTCTCGCCGTTCGCCGCGGATGCCTTGCGTAGGCAGGAAAGTGACTCCGCGCTGCGTCACTTCGCCGTCCTCACCGGAGCGGTCGAGCGCGGGCACAGTGTGGTCCTCGACGTGATCGCCGCCGTCAGTGCTAACGTCGCCGCCTCCTTCAAGGTAGAGCCCGAGGCCCTGCAAGACAGGCGACTCAGACGGAGAAGGTTCTTCGCTGCGATGGGGCGTCGCATCGGTCGACGACGGGCCAATCGGTTCGTCGTGGTCCTCATCGCCGAGGGAACGGCGGAACGGCGCCGTCGCCGTTGATAGCGCCGGGCTCAGCAAGATGTCGGAAGACGGTTCGTCTCCTCCTGCGGGTGACCTGTCCGGACGCAGTTCCATTTCGCCGTTCTCGGAGCCGCCCAAGCTTGCTCGACGACTCGTTGCTGCCTGACGACTCGCCGCGCGAGACTCCTCGTCGATCGGTGATTGTGCGTATTCCGATCTGGCGGTTGTCGGACTGTCCTCGTCACAAATGCCCGGGAGCGAATTGGAGGTTGACAAGCGGCTGTGACGAGGCCTCCCCGAGCCCGAACGGCGGTAGAAGCGTGACGATGCCGGCGTGAGCGGCATGTCGTGCGAGGCGCTCGGCGACCGATACCGAGTGACGGAGGCTCGATCGTCCTCGAGCGTCGGGGTCCGCGAGAGGCGCAGCGACTCGTGCTTTTCTGCTGCGGGTCGGCAGCCGTCGCAGACGCGTACGCGCTGAAGATTACCGAACCGCGGCAGGATGGTCGAGGCGCTAAAGAGGACGGATCCGTCAGCGAGTGGAATTGCCTGTAGAATGCGAAGTCGAAGGAGAGCAGTACCAGGAAACGCAGAAGATCTGCCCGCAAATGCGACCTGCAGAGAGGCGTGAGTGCAAGAACAAACCTCGGAAGGAGGCAGCCAACACGTACAGTGGTGTCGTCGGCGGAACGTCGTGAATGTCGAGCCGCATTGAAAGCAGTCCTTTGCAGACTCGTCCTTGATCCAGTAGCGCGTCGAGAGGCCCTGCACACCAGCCGGAATTTAGGACAGCCGCTCGAACTTTACGCCTCTTTCGATACGCACCTCGTTCCGGATTCGCTTCATCAGCTCGTAAGCCGAAGTGCCCGCATGTCCTCCACCCGTTCCGACGGACCGAACCGAGACCGCGTCGTCGTCGGCAGCTCGAGACGCCCTACCAGCGAGTCCGGAAAAGTTGGCGAGGCCCGTGAAGGAGAGCCTTCGCGGTCGGCCCGCCTGCGCGTGCGGAAAGTCTTCGCTGAATGTCGGCGACGCATCGTCTTGGTGATTCGAGGGCGGGAACTTGAACTCGCTCGAACCCCGACCAGCGTAGCTGCCACTCTGACCCGCCAATGAGCTGAGCCCGGTGGCGGTTTCCGCGTTCTGGAGAGTCAGGCGAACGGAGGGAGAAGCGCCCGAGAGGCGGATAGGGCGGACGAAGCGCGTTCCGTCGGGCAAAATGACGTGGTCCGAGCTGGAAGCGCGCGTACGGCTACGCGAGCGACTCGACGAAGCAGTCCGCTCTTCGCTTCCGGCACGAGACCCTGTGCTGCCGCGGCCGAGTTCCCCACCACCGACGCCAGAACCGCCGCTGCCCGGTCCCTTCGCCGACTGTTGCGTTCGTGAGCCACTCCGAGCTCGCAGGGACCTCGAAGGGAACGATAGAGATCGCCCGCTGTCCTCGCCGGAGTTGCCTGCGCCGGTAAGACCTGCCACGACGTTGGCGAGGTGTTGACTGGCGACCGAAGGGCGGTAGTCATCCTCCTCGGGAATTGTGTCCCGTCGCCTTTCCCGTTCCCGTTGAGTATGATGATTGGGCCGGCTGGAAGGTCCCGCGCCGCCGAAGAAGCGCTTGAGGCCCGTCAGGGAGAATGCCGACGCGGTCCCGGTGGGGGTCGGACTCGCCGATGAAGACGAGCGAGAGCTCGGCGGCGGCACAGGGAGGGATTCGTAGCTAGCGGACATGACGTCAGGGCATCATCGATACCAGAGATGAGTGGTGAACGTGGAGACGGCGGACGGTCGAGGAACCAACCGCATTCGCACTGGGCTTTTTCTCTTCGAATTTCTCGAGTTTGATTGAGAGGTTATGCAGTACAGAGAACGACATATTATGCGGCTACAACAACGGGACAAATGGGAAAGATGCGAGAGGAGTGACAAAGTTCGAAAAGGCGGATGACGGTTCGAAACGCTCAGTCATCCGTTTCCCTCGATTGGACAGTGATGCCGCGCGCCTCGAGGTCCTCCGTGATCTCTTCTGGCAGCTGTCCCGTCACTCTGCAAATCCCGGAGCGGGGAGGTGGTCAGCTTGCAGCTCGTCGAAGGGGGACAGCGCGGTTAAAAAGTCCGGCCCGGAGCGGCAGCTCACCGAACAGCGTAGACTCCAGGAACATGCTTCTCTGCAAACGACAAAATGACTGGTCAGCCGCTGTGTCGCAGTCATGCGAGTCCTCAGCGTGGACGATCGTTCAAGTCGAGCGCACCGTTCCGTTGCCATTTCGCCTGTGAGCAAGAGGGTGACGAATCAGCGGCCGAAGACTTCCCAGCGAAGTCATAGTGAGCGAGGCACGCGAACTCACGACCCAGCTCTCGTCGGGACGGATCATGGCAATCACGCCATCAAACTGAGCCGTCGTGCAGCTCATGACCCTGTCGGCATCTCCTCGCATCTGGTGGTTTCCGTTTCCCGAGCAGGCGTCAGCTGTGGGCTACCCGATGGGATTTGCCATGACGGATTGCGTACCTCGAGCCTGTCGTCGCAGTTGGGGCAGCCTTGCTTGCGGAACTCGGCCGGGGTCGCGACGAACGAGCACATGAGGCACGCGCGCAGCTTCTTTGCGCTCGACACTGCAGCACGGACGGGTCAGTCGACTTGCAAGGTGGATACCTGCAATAAATTTACTCGTGCGTAAGGGAAGGCGGAGTCTGGGATTCGATCGAGCGATGAAGCCAAAGGGACGACGATCAGAGCTTCGAGAGAAGCGATAGCGCGGTATTTGGTAGCTCTGGAGCTTCCCAGCCGGCCGACTCGCAAGTGCAAGAGGCTTGACAAGGCTAGTGAGCGTTCGGCGACAAGGTGTGACGCGCTCCGAGTTCGGCAGGCGAGCCGAAGTCGTGAGCGGGTTTGTTTTGACCCGCTCGAACGGCCGGGTGCAGGCTCCAGACCGCTCGTATAACCTCGCCATTGACTTTCTACAACGTACCCAGGATCATCTGATCGCGCGCGCGCCCTTGAATGGCGCCGGACCGTACGCGGCGGCGATCGACTCGCTCGCCGTCGGTTCCCGCGTCGGCTGCCGCTCCACTTTCTCACTCGCCGCCGCCGCCGTTACCGACTCGGAGGTCTACCAGGGCAACTTCGAACGCCCTCTCCCCCTCGAGCGCTTCAGTCGCGAGCGGGACGAGGTCGAGGGGGACGACGCCCGTCCCGCCAGGTTCGACTCCAGGCGCGACGGCCAGCGGCGTCCAGTCGGGGAACGGT
Organism: Rhodotorula taiwanensis; assembly: GCA_002922495.1. Classification (NCBI taxonomy): domain Eukaryota; kingdom Fungi; phylum Basidiomycota; class Microbotryomycetes; order Sporidiobolales; family Sporidiobolaceae; genus Rhodotorula; species Rhodotorula taiwanensis. The sequence goes on from PJQD01000035.1 coordinate 296,106, forward strand.
AGGGAGCTACGGAGAGGCAGGAGTAGGGGACCCAGTGTCCCGCCTGTCGAAGAGGAGCCGGCAGCGTCGTCGTCGAGAGGGCGGAGACCGGCGTCGCAAGCCCGCAAGCCAAGTTCGCGGCCAGGGACAGCCGGCGGCACCAGTACTCGGAAAGGTCGGGCAGGGTCGACACCGCTCCCCTTCGGCGATGACAGTGGTAGGAGAGAGTCACCCCTGTCCCGCCAGGTCTCGCCCGATGTCCAAGTCAAAGCCGAAGAAGGTCAGGACGGTCGACTTCAGGCGGCGGTCGAACCTGTTGGGCAGGCAGGGCCGTCGTCCGAATGGCCACACCTCGTCGACGGACAGACGGATCCCGAAATCTTCGTCAACGAGGTGACGACCCGGCTCACCGAGCCGTCGCTTGCAGCCGACGTCGACGAGGGTTCGATCGCCGCTGAGCAGGAAGCGCCGGCCGCCCTGGCTCTTCCTGAAGCAACGCACAGCGCTTCGGAACCGGCGGAACCCTCGTCTGCAGAGGCGGCAGAACCCGAACCCTTGCCACCAGCTCCACCGAAGCCAGACGAGCCTACGGAAACGACCACAGTCGAGACAGCTTCCGTGCCGCCTCCGCCCGTCGGCACCTCCGTCGACTCTCTCGAATCTTCCCTTTCGCACAATCATGACCAGGCGGAGCCGCCAGCGGTAGCTGACGACAAGGTTGACGGCCTCGGCGACGATATCGATCTCGACGTGGCGCAGCCGCCCGCCGCGACGACGAACGCCTCGGAGACGTTAGCAACTACGGCCGAACCGGCAGACAACACTGCGCCTATAACTGTGCCAGTTACTTTGCTACCGGCTTCGGTTGCTGCAGTCTCGAGCGAAGAAGACGGCGAGGTGGCGGTGTCGACCGAGCCCGCTCCTCAGGCCGTATCGCTCGGAGGCGCGACGGCCTCGGCCGATCAAGAGGATCTACCAAGGTCGAACGCCGTCGGAGATGGGCTGCCTCGTGAGGATGCGGATGCAAAGGACGGCGAGATGGCGGTCGATCCCGTACAAGTCGAAGCGTCCGTCGTCGCGGAACCTATCGCCTCGCCGGTGGTCGAGAATGTCTCCGAGGCGACCGCTCCGCATCTTTCCTCCGCGCAATGTACCGAAGAAAGCACGCCTGTGCCGGCCGCGGCGAAGCTGGACTCGCCGCCCGCTGCTGCCGAGAAGGTCGGCGACATCGCTCGCGCATCAGCCGCGCCTGACCTCGACGCAGCAGGCACTCGAGACGAGACGACTCGCGCTATCGATCAAGCACAGAGTCTGGTACCGAAGGCGGAAGCCGTCGAATCGCAGCAGCAGCCTACCGCGCTTCCAGCAGCAGCTCCGCCACCCGACTCGGTCGGTTCACCGAAGCAGCAGGACGATAATGTGCGAAGGAATGAGGCGGTAGCGCAAACACCAGCGTCAGCGGCTGCGTCTGCGCCTGCGGAGCAGTCTTCGACTACGACCGGCGCCGTGCCGACGGCTGCTGCCGCGTCGCCCTCGACGAACGGCGTCGCCGCGCCGCCGAAACGTACGCCGCCCGTAGCGGGCGGGGGCTTGACGATGCCGCCAGCGCTACAGACGATGTCGCCGAAGGATGTCCGGAAGCGCTTCAATTCGCACAAGATCGCTTGCGTCCAGACGCTCAACGTCCAGCTCATCAAGTGAGCGGCTCCCTCGCGCTGTAGCTTCCCCTCGGCGGCGCCTGACATGATGACGATCCGCAGATTCGCCGACGGGTTCGTGCAGGAGAAACCGGTCAACATGGTCGAATACGGACCGTAAATGCAACACACCGATCGTCCTTATTGCACGAGATTTCTGACGTTCTGTGGCTTGCAGGCTGATGGAGCGCCTGCAATCCAATCTGGCGTATCTCTCTGCCATGGCCGAGATCTTCATGGGCAAGAACGAGGTGCGTTTCTTCCTCTGCACATGACGCACGCCTTACTCACTCCCGCCCGCCTCCGACAGAACCGCCTCCCTCCGAAACCGCCGATATTGGACGCGCCGCAAACTCCGATCCTCGGTCCGCGCCTCGCGCCTCTGTATCAGACGCTCAAGGGGTACTTCCTCGCGGCCGAGCGTTACGAGCAGCAACATCGACGCGGTATGACGCTCCTTCCGACCCAGCCAGTCGCGCCACCTCCACCGCCCCAGGCAGCCGCTCCAGCCCATATACCCACACCCGCCTCTCGGTCGGTAATGATCGAGTCCGCGCCTCCGAGTGTGCCGGATGCGGTGCAAGCTGTCAAGCGCGCTCGCGAGAGTGCGTCTCCGATGCTCGACGGGCCGCACGCCAAAAAGGCCAAATCGGGGGCTCTTCCCCTTTCTACCGAGGCGTCCAACACACCTTCTCCCGCTTCCGGTTCGGCACCTCCTCAAGTGGAGGGAGCAGCTGCCCGAATGGCGTCGGCGACTCCGAAGCCGTTTGCGACCCACTCGCCCCAGCAGCCCCACGCGTCCGTACCGGCTCGTCCGCCCTCCGCAGTTCCTCCTGCGTCTGCAAACGCGACTGTGCGCTCGGCAACGCCGACGAGTCTCGCAAGAGGCCCGACTCCGCAGGATCGTCGCCCAAGCGTGCAGCTTCAACCGCAGCAGGCACCATCTCCAGGCGTCTCGCACACTCCGGTGCAGGCGCCGCTCGCACCGCCGCCTAGACCGTCGTCATCGCTCTCGAATACGCAGCGTCCCCCGTCAGCCGCTCGCCAGCGGCAGGAGTTCCAGCAGCCGCAGCAGTTCCCGGCGAGCGCGCCCTCGCCGCGAACGCCGGCGCAGCAGGTAGCGACCGTGCAAAGCCCGACCGGCCCGCAGGAGAAATCGGTACAGGAGCAGTACTCGTCGGTGCAGGCGATCATTTCGGCTGCATCGTTCCGCCAATTGCCTCCGGCGTTGCAGCATCAGCTCCAGAACCAAGCGCAGACGCTGCTGTATCAGATGCAGGCGCAGGCGGCCTCGATCGCCATCTCGCGTACCGGTAGCGGCGTCAACGCGCCGCAGGCCCAACAGTCGAATGCGATGAGTCCGGCACAGACGTCGATCGGCACCCCGAGGACTCGGGGCCCGTCTTTCTCGCAAAGTCCGCATCTCGGCCATATGCAGGTCCGACAGTCGAGCGCAGCCCCCGCAGCGTCTCAGTATGCTGGCAGTCCACCTGCGCAGCACGTTCGCCCGCCTTCCGCCGCCGGCCAGGACAGCTCCTCGGCTGCCTTCTTCCGAGAACAGCTCGCCGCTCAGCAGAATCTGCGTCCCGCGCCTACGGCGAATACAAGCGCGCCACAGCAAGCGCAGTATCAACAGGCGAACCCGTACCCGACTGCCCCGTCTCAGGCGCCGGTCCCGAGCCAGCAATCGCCGGCACCCGCGCAAGGACAGCCGGGTGGCAGCTACGCCGCCGTCGGCAGCCATCAGCGCATGGCTTCGGGCTCGCCGGCTCACGCGCAAGCGCAGTATCTCGCGTCGATCGGCGCGGCGCCCTCCTATGCGGCACAGTCGCCGACCGGGCAGAGCGGGATGCCAACGGGTCAATTCGCCGGCGGCGGCGCCCCGAACGCGAATTATGCCATCCACCACATGCAGATGATGCAGGCCCAACAGGCTCATGCGCTCGCTCAGGCCCGAGCGCAGGCGCAGATGCAATATCCTGGACAAGGCCGCGCGAACTACGGAGGCCAGCAGTACCCGAATGCGGCGCCGCAGCAGCCGCAGCAGCTTCAGCAACAGCAGCAGGCCCAGCAGCAGCAGCAGCAGCAGCAAGCTCAGCAACAGCAGCAAGCTCAGCAGCAGCAGATACAGCAGCAGCGACAGCTCCAGCAGCTCCAGCAGCAACAACAGTATCAACAGCAACAGCAGCAACAGCAGCAACAGCAGCAACAGCAGCAGCAGCAGCAGCAGCAGGCGTACGCGCAGCAACAACAACAGCAGGCGTACCCGCAACATTATCCACAACGGCCGGCGCAGAACGGCACGCCGATGCGGCCGCCCTCGCGCCCGGCGTCGGCAATCGCTTCTACGCCTACGGCGGCGACCGATAATCGGTCTCAGCCGTCTCCGCTGAGCACGGGGCCAATGGCGCACCCTGGTCAGAACGCTCAGACGAATTACGGTGGTCCTGGGCAGTACGCCCAGGTCTATCAGACTTCCCAGCAGGGGCAACTGGTACGCGCGTCATGACTCCGGTACCGGTGGGGAATGAGGAGCTGATCCAGACACTTTTCGCAGCCTTCGCCGCAGAACCCGACACAGGCCGGTCACTCCCGCCAGACGTCCGCCGCTCCGGCGACTGCCTTGCAGCCGAAGTCTACCCCGCAGCTCGCAGCTCGCCCGCCATCGCGGGTCCAGTCGCAACCACCGACGCCTGTGCAGTCGAACGCCCCCTCCTCCTTCGCGCAACCTCTGCAGCCGACAATGCCTTTCGCTTCGGGTTCGACGCCCTTCTTGACCGGAACCGGCTCGGCTTCGAATCAGACGATGAACGCGAGCTCAGCCTACAACAGTGCGGGTTGGAACGGTACTAGCACCGGCGCAGGTGCCTCGTCAGCCCTCGCCAGTTCGGGTTCGAACGACCCCTGGGATCAGTTCGGGCTCGGCGACACGGCTGGCGGAACGAACGCCGGAGCGCAATCGTCCGTGACGACCGCCGCCGACGATGACTGGGATCAATTCCTCAATCTGTAACACCTCTTCACGATTCCCGCTTCGAACTCATACCCTTCGTCTTTCTTTCGCAATCCCCTCTCTAATCCACGCTTCTTTCCTTGTGTACTTTGATTGCAGTGATGCACAGCATCCTCGCGGACTGACTTAGCTACATTTTGAGGTGGAGAAGCGAAGTGATTCTAATCGGAACACGCCGCATCGCCGGGTGACACCGGTGTCAACGGGCTGAAAGGAAACTGGTCCCCACGCGACCAGAAGGGAGTGGCGATCGAGTCGAATGAAGGGGTCATTGGCGTGTAAGGCGCAGAAGAACTCGGGGAGCTGAGGGTTCCGTCCGGCAAAGGCGTGAGCGTGTGTCCGAGCGCGCCGAGCCCGTCGAATTCGACCTCGAGCGTGGGTTCGGCTGACTTCGAGGCTCCATGTCCGGGTAGCTGCGAGCGGGCCGTCACGAAAGAGCCGGCACTCAGCTTCGAGGAAGGCGCAGCTAGAGAAAGTAGAGTAGGTTCGGGTACCGCGTGGACGTTCTCGATCATCGCCGGGGACGATTCGATCCGACGGAGACTCTGTCGCTTGCTGCTTCCGCTGCGGCGCGCGAGGGGAAGGAAGAGGGACGAGCTGAGAGGCGAGACGTCGGCGAGAGGTGGCAGTTCGTAGCCCGACCAGCGGGCGTTGGCCGACGCGGAAGTCTTCAAGGCGCGAGTTCCAATCGATTGCGATGACCAGCTCGAGCGTAAAAGAGAGGGCGGAAGTGGCGGCTCGAACGACGCAGCGGGACCTTGCGAGAAGTCGCGAAAGATGCGCGAATCGTCGGTGGAGGACACGCGACTTCCAGTCGACATGTGCTTCCACCAGGCTTTTCGTGAGCCGACGGAGAGGCGCACGTCGGCGGGAGGGGCGAGCCCGAGCAGTTGCGGTCTCGGACCGGAAGGCTGACCCGCTCGGGCGTCCGCGGTGCCTTTGCTGGCAAAGTTCATCTCGAACGATTCGGCCGGTCGCTTGATCGATTGCTCTTCCAGCTCGACCGGCCGAAGGCGTCCAGAAGTCCGGCGCAGAGAAGAGCGGAATCGTCGAATCGAGATCAACTTGCCCGGCGAGAAAAGGCGCGCCGAAGTAGATCGAGAGCGCGCCAGGACCTTGGTCGTCGGCGCCGGGACGGACATTGCCGCACTCGTGGCGCCGAAGTCGTCCGAGCTGAAGTTCGGGCGGATCGCAGACGACGCCCGCCTATCCGTGCGCCTGCGCGGTGGCGATTCGGGCACAAACCGCTGCGGACCAGCCGCGGTCGGGGTGCTCGGCTCCGAGCCCGGGGGAGCGTAGAACACAGGAGCGAAGAAGGCGCTCCGATCTCCGTTGGCGCCTGGGTCGCGATCGAAAATGTGCTCGCGGAAGAGGCTGCCGGACGACGAGTTAGAGCGGGAACGACCAGACTCGACATCGAGCGGCATCGGGGTCACGACTCGCTCGACGTGGTCGTCATCGCTTGGCGTCGACGGTCGGGCGACCGCATCGCCGTGGCTCTCGTCGAGCGACAAGTTCTGCGGCGAACCGTTCTCGGGCTCCTCGATCGCTTCGAGCGCGATCACAAGGCGATTCGCTGCCAAACCACCGAGACCGCCGCTGAGACTCTCAGTGCGCGTCGGAGTCGCGATAGGGCCGGGAGTCGAATGGGCGGACGAAGGGGTCGGCGGAGGCCGTGCGAAAGGATCGTCGTGCTCTTCGTTCGGTTCGACTTCCCAATCGGTCGCGATCGACGGTGCGTATGTCGGCGGGACGACTGCTCCAGGAATCACGACAGAGCGTAGCAGCGAACCGACCGAACTGCTGCGACGACGCGTTGACCCAGGTCCGACGCTCGGGGTCGTCACCGAAGCGGCAGCTCCAGAGTTGAAGAGGCTGGAAAGGCGAGTCGCAGACGGCGACGCGCTGATGCGACGGAGAGACGACGAGTACGAGCCGGAGCGCAGCTGACGAGAGCCGCCAAGGGCGCCAGACCGGAGCTGAGTTGGAGATGAAGAGCTCGAAGTACTCCCTCGGCGAACAGAGTGACTCGCTGACAAAGCGGTACTTGTCATCGAGGGGGCGGCGATTGACGATACCCCAGCGGATTGCAGCTGATGAGACGCCGGCAGTGAAGGACGGGTAAGGGTGATGTTGAGCGGTGGTAAGGACCGATGCGAACGGGGCGATGGCGACGAACGGGCGGCGATATAAGGCGACGAGACAGTCGAGAGCTGCGACATGCTCGGCATGGCGCTTGTCGAAGGAAGTGGCGAATCAACCGCAGGTCCGTTGGAACGGGCGGGACGCGGCGGAAGTGCTGGTGAGGGCAAGCTGATCGCGACGAAGGACGAGTCGAAAGAGGTGGTGCTCCGTGGCAGTGCTGAGGAATGGCCCGCGTACAGGTGACCTGTGCCTGTAGAAAGCAGAACGTCAGCGACGCGCCATGGGCATATATCTGTCCGGCTAGCTATGCGAAATCAACTGACCCGAGACCAGCTCTACGAGCAAGATGGCGTGGCCGACTGTCACCAATGCGATCAGCAGGGACGGCACAGCACTCTTGTGCGTTGTGCCGATGATCTAGGGCGGTAGAAACGCCCTCGTATGTCCGGAGGACGAGTTCAAGCGAGGGTAAGGTGATCGAAGCGGAAAGGCGAGCGAGAAGATGTCGATGAGAACGCCAAGCCCGAGTACCGCAGCGAGCCGAATCTATAGCACAGGCGCATCGCCGTCAGCGGACTTACTTGATGGCCCGGTGCCATGACTGTGGAAACGAGAGGAAAATGGACGAGACTTACTTTGAAGGACAATTGCAGACGGGCTGATGCCTCAGCGTTTGCGTCGCCGACGCCAACTTCCACATCGCGAGCTTGAGTCGGCTCCGCATGTGTAGAGATGACTGGGCGCGAGAGAGCGAACGCTCCGAGACCGCTCAAGAAGACGATGCTCAAGGCAGCTCGTGCAGAATTGACCGCTCGAAGAGGTTGGTCCGGTCGAGTCAAGGCGAGCCCGGCCACCTGAAGACAGAGTACTGCGAGACCAAGTACTTCGACTCCAGTCAGTTACTTCACAGAGAGACCCTCGCAAGGTGCCGACGAAGAGATCGTGAGCGTGCTGGACTCGCCTGCGATGAGGAGAAGAAACAGCAAGGCGAGACTGCTTCCGGCCGGCAGGAAGGCGTGTCTACACGTAGCAATCGTATGGCATCGGCTCACGAGGCGTTGCGGGTAGAGCACAACCAAAAGGACTGCGCCGCCTGTTCTCGCCAAGCCGAAAGGAAATGCATCAGCATCCGCCCTCTTTCGCCCGCACGAACGAATGAGTTGGGACATACGGAGTAACGGCCAGAGGCATCCGAACGCGCCTGCAGCGACGGCGGCGCTAGTCGTCGACACAGCGCCGGAGACGGCGACGAGGGCGCAAGTCGCGTAGAGCGCGAGCGCGACGGCGCTGGCGAGAGTGAGCGAGGCGGCCAAGTGGAGCGGGAGAGGTGGAGAACGGGTGAGGCGACGCAACAGGCGGTGGATTGAGTAAGGAAGGACGGGGAGAAGGAGTGTGAAGGCGACGGCAAGAATGACAAGCGAGCCCGTGTCGAGGGACGCGTCGTCGGTGGAGGCCATCCCGACTGCCGGAGCCGGTGAGTGAGCGAAAGAGGAAATGAGCGTGCGTAGTGCCAAAGGGGAAGGGGAGGAAGGAGAGGCAAGGTCGGTTTGTTTACCGCGTCTTCGAGGACCCCCATTTCTGAGGAGCGCGTCCCTGCGGAGCGAGAAGGTTTCGGGGGCCGAACGAGACGCGATCGAGGGACGAGGTCCCAGCGCACTAGCGACGCGGGTCGGGAGGAGCGAATCAATGAGCCGAGACAGACGGGGACATCAGTCGTGTCGGGTGGGTCCAAGCGGGTGGCTAGCGCCGTCAGCCTGGTTCACACGGGTCTCTCCCGGCTCGAAGCATTAGTCGAGCACGGTGGCACATAGCTTTCAGCGTTCCCGCCCGTTCGAGAAGCGTCGTGCGAGCCAGAGTCAGTCGGAAGACGGGGATAGGAGTCAAAGCAAAGTGGCTCGAGCGCGAGAGGGTAGGTGCGCCAGTTCGAGCAGGCGACTTCGACTCGCGTTCGGGTGGCCGTAGCTTGACGTGCTTCTCCGTGCAGCGCTATCGCCTTCAACGGGGGGCCAGCAGGAGGGTTCGATCGCAAATTCTGTGAGACGCGTCGAGTCGCGTTTGGCGTTTCGACGCGTTTTGTGTGATTGCGCATGCGCGCGAGAGCGAGCCGAGTCCGGGTTCTCGTCGAGCTGCTCTTCCCTCCTCTCCCTCTACAGCCCTCGCTCTGCTTCAAGGCTCTTCCTGTGTCACAACCTCTCAACCACTCGCTCAGCCCGTCCGATACCATGTCTACGGTGGTCGCGAGGATGGGACGGAAATCGTCGACCCCGCGCCGGTCCGACTCGGTCGCCGTCACCTCGTCTATTTCGCCGACAGCTCCCAGGAACCCGGCAGCTCGCTCAACTCGCAGCACAGGTCAAGCGACTCATTTCAGACCACTCGAAGGCGCACCGCCCGTCCAGAGAACCAGGCGACCGTCCGCCAAAGCTGCCGCCGCTCAACAAGTCGTCACCATGTCGCCCACGGCCGCGAATTCGCGCACGGTCACGCCCAAGAAGCGCTCGGCTCCAAGCAGTGTAGCGACCAAGAAGATGGCAGCCCGACCTGCGAAACGGGCGCCTGCTCTACCGACTCCAGAGCCCGAAGACGGAGAGAAAGACGAAGACGCGCAGGACCGCCAGAGCAGCGAAGACGACAATGACGGCGACGATAGCGAAGACGAGCAAGAATTGGCCGGAACGAGCTCCCCTCCCGCTCGGAAGCGCGCGCAGCGGACGGCGCACCTCCCGTTGCCTTCACCCGCCGCGACTCCACCGAAACGCATTCTCGTCGCGAGTCCTTCCAAGTTCGCGCCCAAGGTTCCGTCTCCTCTCAAGCCCAAACAACGCCGAACAGCGCCGATCTCATCAGACGACGACCGTACTGACGGCGACCTCATGACGACGGCTCTGGACAACCTTGAGGACGTGTTCAGCTCGACTCCTGCCTCTTCGTCGACCGCGACCACTATCACGACTCCCCGCAAGTCAGCAACCTCGACCCCTCGGACGACTCCGTCTCGGTCCAGCTCGATCAGCAAATCCACGCCCGGCTCATCGTCGCGGTCTTCCTCCCGAATCCAGCACCTCCCGCCCGCCGTCGTCGACATCAAGAATGCTCCGGCATCCCTGCGAAGCCGTCTCGTCGGCTTCCACATGGAAGACGAAGGGTACGGCGTGAGCAAAGCTGCGACTTCCACACGGGGAATCGACAGCGCGAGCGAGACTGGCTCGGATGCCGGCGCGAGCGACGACGATGTCGAGGAACAGCTCATGGCGCAGCGTCGCCGAGACGCCAAGGGCAAAGGGCGCATGATGATGGATGAGGATGAGCATCTTGATGGAGCCGACTCGCCGGCCATGCGCGACTCGTCTGCGCTTCTCGACGGCCATGACGACGAGGACGCCGAGATGGACTTGTCACTCCCGATCCCGCCGCCGCAATTTTCGTCCGACCTCGCACTCGACGAAGACGATGACGACGCCGACGTGTCGCAGAGCATTCCTCGAGCCTCGACTTCTGCGGCGACTGCATTGCCAGCGAAGAGCCATCCGCTCCTTCCCTCGGTGCCCGACAAGAGCTACCTCGCTTCCCCACTCCGCAAGCACATCCTCTCGTCCCTCGCAGTGCTCTCTGGCGCTCGCTTGCCGCTCCCAGCCAAGCTGCCCGAAGCGTCGACGTGCGACTCGATCGTGAGTCTCCCTTGCATGACTGGCGGATATGACGAGTGGGAGCGTCCACTTCGGAGTGCGCTCGACGAGTGCGTCAAGAAAGGTATGGGCAACGCAGTCATGCTGCTAGGTCCGCGCGGCGTCGGCAAGACCATGGTGAGCCACGGTTCTTTCGCCTGCTGCGTTCTGGGCGCTCATTTCGGTCCTCTCTCTCTCTCTCTCGCAGCTCGTCGAACGCTCTATCAAGCTTCTCTCGCACGTTCATGGCTCGGACGCCTTTGTCACTGTTCGCTTGTCGGGTCTCGTCCACACGACGGACCGCTTAGCGATGCGAAGCATCGCGGTCCAGCTCGCGGCGCAAGGTTTCGCTTCAAGCGTCGGCAAAGAAGGAGAGGCCGACGATGGCGACTATGTGAGTCGATTCAATCCCCTCCAGACCCCGAAAGCGGGACTGACGCGTGGCACTGGCAGTCGAGCAACTCTGCAACGATGGCGACTCTGCTTCGTCTCCTCGAACCTTCGTCCCCGTCGAACGCCTCGACTGCCGCCAACCCTCAACCCGCGACCGAAGCTGCCACTCCCGCCACCTCGAAGCCTCTCGTCATCATCGTCGACGAGTTCGACCTGTTTGCGCAGCACCCGCGACAGAGTTTCCTTTACTGCTTGCTCGACATTGTCCAGGGGAACCGGCGGCGTGGCGGAGTCGCCGTCATTGGAGTCTCGGCACGTGTGGTACGTCAGAGCTCGGTTGGGATCGGCACCTGAGCCTAAGCTTGCGGATGCTGATAGGACTTGTATCTCTGACGTACAGGACTGCCTTTCGCTGCTCGAGAAGCGCGTCCGGTCCCGGTGCCAGTCGCACATCTTGCAGATGATCCCGCCGTCGTCTTTCACCGCGTTCTGCGAACTCGGGAAGCGCCTGCTGCTCGTCGAGGATCAGCAGGTAGCCGAGCAAGACTGGGCGTCGGCTTGGAACGCCGAGGTCGAGGTGAGCTTCTTCGGTTTCACTTCGCGGGCAGGGAGAGATTGCTCACCTGCGCATCCCTTCCTGCAGCGCTTCTTTGCGGAAAAGCGAGTCGTCGAGTACCTGCGGAGGATGTGGTCGATCAACGGGAACGTACCGACTGAGATCAGGTCGACTCTGGTTAGTCTGGCGGAATTCGCACGCTCCTAGCTCGAAGCTGACCGTTCATTTCAACAGTCGCATCTCTTGTACCGACTCGACTACGATCTGAAGAGTCTTGGCCTGCCGGAGAACTCGCCGCGTCTATCCATCGACATGCTGAAGGCGCAGGCAAAGGGCGAGGACAAGGTCCGAGACGACGTTCTCAAGCGTAAGCTGTTCGCTCTCTCACGCCCGCGCGAGCCTCGGACTCTAACGATGATGCCGACTCGCAGAGCTCTCGCTCCCCGAGCTGACCGCCCTCGTCGCGGCGAAGCACCTCACCTCGTCGACGCTGGACCGTCACGCCGGCTTCAATTTCGAAATGCTGTACGACGCGTACATCGAGCACTCGCGGCGCGTCGCGGCGTCCACCTCGTCCTCGTTCGCTCTCACGCACAAGCCGTTGTCGAAGGTTGCCCTCCGCGTCGCGTTCGACTCGCTCAGGTCGCACGAGCTTCTTCTCGCCAGGACGAGCTCGTCGACTTCGGGAACGGCCGTCACGACCGCGAGCGCCGGCGGCGGCATGGCAGTGGCCGTACCGGGCTCGGCGGCATACGTCGCGGCGGTCGCGCGCGACCCGTGGAAGATGTACCGCTTGACGGTTTGGGCGCGCGAGGTCGATCGCGAGGTCGAGGCGAGGGGCGCCGAATGTCCGCTCGCACTCCGCCGTTGGTGCAAGAACTGGCTCGACTGAGCGGTCCAATTTGTGTAGACCTTTTTTCACCTTGTTGTCGTAATCTCGCTCTCCCGCAATTGGCGTTCCTTTTCTCGAGCACTTGCCGCTCTATTCTGAAGAGCATCTGGGCTGCGTCTTCCGAGTCTATCTTCTCTTGCGCGACCACTTCGGACAACAAAGCACAAGCTGGGGCAATCCACAGAGAAGCGACCGAGCACGCCGAGAATATCCTACGAGTCCTCCTGGCTCGGGCCGTCCCCGGGAGTCGACATTCCTTCCTTCTCGACCACTTCGCCGACGCCCTCGACGAGCTCGAACAAGCCGCTGATGTCGTACATGACTGCTTCGCGACGATCGGCGAGGTACTGCAACTCGCGTAGACGCAGCTTCTCGACCTCGACGGCTTCGACGATGCTGCCGAGGATTTCGACGCCTTCCTCAGCGCCCACGTCGACGAGTTCGATGGCTTCGGCAGGCGTGAAGTCTTGTGGCCAGATGACGCGGTCCCAGTCGGCGTCGAGGTCGTATGTGCCGTACCAGGCGTCGGCTTCCTCGGGAGACTCGGACGGAATGAAGTTCCCTTCAAGGTCGGGTTCATCGAAGATGTCGATGATGAGCTGGCGCAGCGCGCGGGTAGATCCACCCTTTTGGCGAACGTACTCGAGCAGTCTGGCAGCTCGGATATACGCGAACTCGCGGAGCTTGAGAGACTTGAGCTTCGGAAGGTGGGCCATCAGTATGCTGATCACCTCGCCCGAGCGGTCGAAAGTTCCGGCGCCGAGGGACAGGAACTCCAGGTGGACAAAGCGTGCGAAGTCGGCTTCGAGTCCGAGAGGCGGTAATTCGTCCTCTTCCCAGTCGTACTCGAGCGGCGTTGTGATGGCGAGCCGTGTGAGCGAACCTGGCGGTATCGCCTGCAACAGCGGACCATAGTCGAGAATGTCGCCGTCCTCGTCGTATAAGGCTTCGAGATCGACTTCGACCGACTCGAGCGACGTGAACAAAGCGGCAGTGCGGGCAACGTCCCGCGAGGCAAGATACTCCTCACCGCCGAGATAGAGCGTCTTGACTTGCTGGACCGGCTGCAGATTACGCTCGGACGGCCTGTGAGAGCTGATCGGTTCTACACTTCCGTAGACAAGGCGGATGTCGCGCAGGAGGGGGAACCGGCGCAGTCTCGCCAGCTTAACGGCATGCCACGACGCGTTGTCGACTTCGCCGAGCTGACTCAGGCTGAGAGTGCGCATGACAGGTAGCCAGGGCTTGTTGTCCTTGAGAGGCATGAAGCCAAAGCTATCTTTGATGTCGAGACTGACGTTTTCGACGCGGGTCGCCGCATTGAGGATGTGCTCGAACTCAGCCTGCACGCGCTGCAAGCTGTCTCCTTCTTCGCCCATACGGATCGTGAGGGATTTGATACTGTTCGGGATCTGCTTTGCGGCATGCATGGTGTGCTTGACGGCGAAAGCCTTCTTCGGCTGGAAGAGCTCGACGAACTGCCGGACTCCTTCGGCGCCTCGCAAGATGACCGCACGAAAGGCGTTGCGGCGAGTCATCGGCAGTAAGGCTCGGCAGATCGCTCGCTTGCCTGCTTTGTCGTTCTCGAGGTAGGCAAAGATTGCGTAGAGCAGCTCGGGAGGCAGCGAGAGGAGGCGGACGGGACGGCGGCGCCGGGTCGGAACCGCGCGTATCGGTCGTGCGCTGGATGTCGTCGACGCTGCGACACTTTTCTGTATGGCTCGTACTACGTTGCTCGTCGCGCGGGGCATTCTGATGAGGTCGCAGCGGGCGGGATGAGCGGGCGGACTGTCGCGAGTTACGTCCCGTTGCAGGCCTTGAGTGGCGCAGCTGGCTAGCGCAAGGTCGTCGGTGTCCGTCACTCGTCAGGTCGAAAGCTAAGCGGGAGACCTGAGTGCAATCAGAGCCGAGGCAGACGAGGGAAGACGTCCGGGAGAAAGCGATGAGAGATCGAGCGTTGCGTTCGACTGCGCTTCTTTCGCTTAAACACTCGAATAACGCTCGCTTACACGGCTGCGTTCTCCTCGTGTCCATAGCTGTGGCCTGGCGGAAGCGCACCGCGCTCGGTCCCCCTCCGTCCGTCGTCTCCCGTTCACCCACTCGAAGCGATCTCGTTCGTGCGCTCTTTCCCTGGCTAAACTACGGAAAACCTGCTATCGAACAGCCTGTCACAAGGACTTGTTCCGCTGTCAACAACCTTCTCTTGCCTCGCCTCTGCCGTGGCTCGCGCTCGCTGAGGTCACAGTTCGGAACCCCGTTCGCTCGCATGCCGCCCTCTTGTACCGTCACAGAGGCGAGTGTCGAAGCATCCGCGAGTGTACGGTTCACGTGGGAGTTCGAGGCGAATCTGGACTTTGCGCCAGGCGATGTGTTCAAATCGCAGCCGCAGTACAGTGCACCGCTCGACGGCGAATGGTTCTTCCGGATCCGCGGACTCTCTCAAGAGCCGAGCACCATCAGCTTCGAGCTCGAGCACGGTCCGCTCGAGAGAGGATCTCTCGGAGACCGCGTTGACGTCACGATGGACCTCGAGTGGCTCGACACAGCGGAGGGATCCGCTGTACCCCTTTGGTCCTTCACCCTCGCACCAAGCAGCCAGCCGAGTGGAACGTCGGAAGGGACATCTTACGGCTTCGGCTCTGTCATGGAGCTCGACCCGCCTGAGGAGTGTCCGTTGGACCTTTACCGCTCAACTCGCCGCTTCAGATTCTCCATAAGCATCGACAAGGATTTGGAGGCGACGCCGGCCGGCACACATGGTACACCCTTTCATGATCAGAGCAAAGCTCTGCGCCTGACAGGTGAGCGGCTTGCCAGAGGAGCGAGTGCGGACAACTCGACGCTGATTCGACGCTTTTCGTACAGCAAACTTCCACCATGACCTCTGCCTCCATTTCCCGAACGCGCGCACGAGGAGCACAGATCTCTGGGTCAACTCCTCGATGCTCAGCCACACGTCGCCTTACTTCGACGGTCTTCTCGCCGCTGGTTGGGCGGAGACGGCGGAGACGGCGGAGACGGCGGCGTCCGGGCCGTTCGAGAAGGATGCTGGACGCCCGCCGACTGCCTCGCGAGACAGCACTTTATGCGCCGATGAGACGATCTGGGACGATTCCGATGACGACACGGCCGTCCTGTCGAAGGAACGATCCGTCGCGGGTCCGAGCACCCATTTCCGAAAAGTGAACGTCACCGAAGCCGCTCCGGCGACGTACAGCGCAGTGCTCCTCTATCTCCAGAGCGGGTACATTGCCTTTGCGCCTCTCTCCTCGAGTTCGCCTGCGACCGCCGCATGGGAATCTTCGGACGGCTCGGACGAAGAAATCTTCGGACGGCTGGGACGAAGAGCCTGCTCGACTCGCGGCAAATGGTCCTGCAGAGCTGTCGGATCCTACGGCATCAACATCCGACTCCGACACTGCCCCTCAGGTCCAGCCGGATCCAGCTGCATCCTGCTCGGAAACGAGCAGTGGGTCCACGTCGCGTCAAGCCTACCTGGCCGAATACGCCGCGCGACACCCGACCCTGCCGCCGCCAGTTTCTCCCAAATCGGTGTATAGGCTCGCCCATATCTTGCAGATCCGCGAACTGCAGAAACTCGCGCTCGCCAGAATCTACGAGGAGCTCGACGTCCAGAACGTATTGATCGAGTTGCAGAGCCCGGTCGCCTCTGCATTCGACGATGTCCGCCGGGTGATCACGGACTTCGTCGTTCGGAACTGGACGGCCGTCGTGCAGACGTTAATGTGGGCGCAGTTCCACAACAAGTTCATCAACGGCGAGATCGAGGCGAGACTCATCTACGCAGGTTTGATAGAGAGGTTCATTTTACTTCGTGAGCCGTACCACGACCAAGCTCCGCGGCTTACGCAGCTGCATTGATATTTCTTGCGACGTCCTGGCCACAAAGCATTCTGATCCGCTTTCCTCGGAGGGCACTGGACGCAGACTTTGCGAGAGGTCCGCTAGGACGGACGCGGCTAGCAAGCGGGAAGACGCGCTCCCCGGACAGTGACCCGGCGCAATGACCATGCAAACAAGCTCGTTCCGAAAAGGGTGAGGGAAGAGAGCTATCATCTCGGAAGAGGGGGCTACCTCGCCGCATCTGCTCCTTCGCCTGGCTCGAAGAGGTCCCGAATATCGTACAAGACCGCTTCGTGACGGTAATCGAGGTAGGCCCTTTCCAACCGTAGAGCGACTTCGACGTCCATCGCTTCGTGAAGGGATCCCGTGACCTCGACGCGAAGAATCCTGCCAATCGTGAGGACCATATTGGCATTGTCGAAGGTGAAGTCGTGCTGCCGTTGCGGGCGCTCGGACGACTCTGCGAGGTCGTAGGTGCCGTTCCAGACTCGGGGGTCATCGGGATTCAGTGACGGGACCATGCCCGAAAAGTGGCCGCCGAAGATGTCGATGCAGACTTCCCTGAGCGCCAAGCACTCCGCCCTCAACATGTATAAAGCCAGCTTATCGGCTCTGATGTAGGCATGGCGACCGAAGTGCAAGCGTTCGAGCGTCGGGACAATGGCGAGGAGGATGTCGAGCAGCGCGCCTTCACGGTCGAACATGCTCCCGCCAAGGCGGAGGCTCGTCAAGTGGCAAAAGCGGCCGAGCTCTGCTTCGATCGTCAAGTTCGGCCGTTCTGTAGCGTCTGGATTATCCTCTTCTTCGTCCTCCGGGCGTAGTTCGAAGGTCGTCAAATGTTCGCTAGCGACTGCGCGCAGAAGCGGGCCGAGGTCGATCGCGCGCCCGTCGGATGCGGTATGATGGGTAGTGAGGAGACGCAACTCGCGTATGCCGGTGAAGAGCGCAATCAACGGCGGGAGATTGGTCGACGTCAGACAGAACCCGCCTGTGAGCTCCAAGCGACGAACTCGCTCGATCGGCGCCGCGCTCGAGCCGTCCTTGAATGCCTCGATCGTTGCTCGCCCTGACGAGCCGAGATCGACGTCGAGCTCTTGCAAGAGCGGGAAGCGTGCGAGCCGCGCCAATTGATCGGCATCCCACGCGGGCGGTTCTGCAAAGCCGTATTGACTGGCGAGTCGCAGAGTCCGCAGCGCAGGTAGGGCTGGTGGAGCGTGGCGGTCTGCGTCGGGAAAGAGAATGTCGAGCGGGGCGCGATGCGAGAGGTACAGTGTTCGGATGCTGGAAGCGGCGGACAGCAGCACCGATACATCGCCGAGTCGAATGGCTCGCTTCTGGGTTGCCCTTGTGCCGGACGCGCCGGTCCAGAGTGGAGGGCGTCGATGAGTCGCGGCAGCTGCCTGACGCCGCGTGCGGCACGCTTGGAAAGCCGTTCTGGCTTGTCGTACAGAATCGACAAGAGGCGAGCGAGGTCGGTCGGACCATCAACGCTCGTAATGTGGAAGGCGTTGCGACGAGTCATCGGTTGCAATCTTCGGCAGATGGCGCGTTTACCGGCCTTGTCGTCCTGGAGGAAGCTGAAAATGTGCCAGAGAAGCTCGTTCGGCAGGCTGAGCAGCGTCAGCGGTCGGCGGCGCTGAGTCGGCATGTTTGCCTTGGGCTGTTGGAGGCTGTTGACTAGTACAACGGTGGCTGCCCTGAGGGAATTGGCTGTGGGCCGAGTCGACGCCGGAAACCAGGCGACGAGGATGCGAGGTTTGCGCTCGCCACGCTCGTGAGAGACGCGCCGCCGCGTTACGATCAGTCGTAGGATCTGTTGCTACGGTTGCGAGCGAGTACAGGCGCGTCGATTGGGAGAAGCAGGACAGACGGAAAAGGAGAAAAGAGAACCTCTCGCCGCGTTCGCCGCGGTTGATCCCTGCCTCGAACCGCGCAGCAATGGCGCCGTCGGATCAGAGTACGCTCGAGCACTACAAACAGCAAGCGATTGAGGACTTTAGCCGCGCCGTGAGCCCCCCTGCTTCCCTCGTTGGCGCGCTAGTCCTCGCTGACGTCGGTCTCCCCACATGGAAACGCGTGCAGAACTCGGCCGTCACAAGCAAAGCAAAGGAGTGAGCGGCAGATCCGTACACTGCTGGGGTACAGGGAGCTGACGAGCCCGCGTCCGCAGCCTCCACGCCCGCTACGTCGACCCAAACTTGCGCGTCGTCGCGTCGCACGCGCAGCATGCCCCCGTCGCAGCCACGCTCATAGGCGTGTTCGGCTTGTTCGCCCTCTTGCCCGTCCTCTTGTTCCTCTCGTTCGCGATCGGAGTCGTCCTCGTCGTTGGAGGCGGAGCGTTCCTGTTTGCTGCGGTCGTGATCGGGTGGCTCATCGGATCCGCAGGTGTG
Source organism: Rhodotorula taiwanensis (assembly GCA_002922495.1). Lineage (NCBI taxonomy): Eukaryota > Fungi > Basidiomycota > Microbotryomycetes > Sporidiobolales > Sporidiobolaceae > Rhodotorula > Rhodotorula taiwanensis. The sequence continues at coordinate 314,700 of PJQD01000035.1, forward strand.
TCGACGCTCCGTGGGTCGAGTTCGAACTTTCACACATGCTGACGAGGCGAGACCCCCCTCCTGCAGCCCTGCTCCTCCTCGGAACCCTCGCGGTCGTCTTCTTCCTCAGCGTCGCGACGACCGGGTTCCTCGTCTCGGCCTTCCTGGCTTACCGCTTCGCGACCCTCTTGTCTCACTCGGACACGTTGCCCGACGCGCTCAAGGTATACAGCTCCTTTCTTCACCCCAATCAACGGTCCCCGAGCTCACCGCGACCATCCTACCCCACAGAGCTTCCAATCCGAAGCAACAAAACTCCTGGTCCCGCCCGCGCTGAGCCAGCGGATCGGCTCCCGACCGAGCTTGCACCGCGCGCCGTCGAGCAAAGTCCACTTTGACTCGGTCGTGAAAGAGGAAGGCGTCGGCGAGGTCCCCGTCAAAGAGGACTGAGGGCTTTCGCTTCCTCTGCTCACAGTCAAGCCTGGGCGAGGTTGACTCGCTGATTGCATCCCTTCTGTTTGTAGCATACATAGTCTACATCCGTACATAATGTTCATGCCCATCATATGACCTTACAACATCCTGATGTATGAACCCAAAAGACTCGGACTAGGCCTCATCACCAGGCCTCATCACCCGGCCTCCTCGACGTGTCGCCTGAGCGCATCAAGCAACATCTGCCAGTACACCCAGCACCCAGGATAGGGATCAGGATGGACGCCATCCTTTGAGAACTTGACCTGCTCGAACGGCGTAGCAGTTCTCAGTCAGCGCACCGAGGCGCGGTCATCGAGACGAACACGCGAAAAGCGAGACCGTACCGATTGGCCATAGAACAACTTGCCCCAGTCGAGCACCTTGAGTCGCCTTCCCAGCCCGCGACGGAGGACCTCCTCCCTTTCAGCGCCTTCCCATGTTGGCCCGAGCCGCGGGACGACGTCTCGCTGCCATCTTGTCCAGTCTGACGAGTGCTCCGCAGCACGTCCTTCCGCCTGGAGGAGCTCGACGACTCGACGGGCGACCTCGTCCTGCTCGTACTGCTTGTTGAGCGGCCAGTCGCCGATCGTCGTCGCCATGTGGAGCGTCCGCCAAAAGATGGACGTCCCGCTTTCGGCGCCACCCCAGCCGTCGGCGACGTGACGTACGAATGACTGGATCCGTCGTTCCCACCAGTCTTGCCGCGAACGGGTCGGCGGTTCCCACATCCCGAGTGTCTCGAGCCAGGCCGGCTTGGTCGTGTTAACCTGGTCGCTCGGTTCGGCCTTGGGAAGGGTCGCGTCGAATTCGTCGGATTCGTACCGGTGACGGAGAATGTTCCAGAAGGTTGAAGTGAGGGTGATCAAATCCGGTACGGCTGTGATCGGACGTCGGAGCGCTGGGAGCTCATGAGGCGGCTCAGCTCTGGCGGCTTCGGCTTCGGCTGCGGCGCGGTCCGCCTTGCGCTTCTCAGCGAGGAGCTCCAAGATGGGTACGACAAATGTGTCGAAGCGGTCTTCGACGGCGCCGGGCGGGAGGAAATGCGTGTAGTGAATGACCGTTTCGTCCTCCGGGTAGAGGCCGAACTGGAAGACGTTCAAGATATACGTGTTGTACTTTGGCAGATAGCACATTGAGGGGCGACCCATCGGGTTACCGACCCAGTCCGTGTCGCCATGTTCGGTCTTGACTGCCAAAGGGACGAGGAACAGGTAAGCCTCGCGGGCTCATATCGGCTGAAGACGCTGCTCGCACTCACATCCGGGAGGCGCATGCTCACGACCTGGCGGTAGCGGAGGACTGAGCGGATGATCGGCGCCGATCCGTTCAAACTCGCTGAATGCAAACATCTGGCAGAAGTGCTCGACAAAGCTGCGTGCGCAAGATACTGAGGTGAGCCTCGGTCTATCCGCAGCATGACCCGCGCGCGGCTCAGCACGCACCCGCGGTCTACAGAGTCGCCAAAGAAGAGGAGGACGCGGTCGTGCAGGAAGTCGAGTTCGGGATGCGGCGGGTCTTCCTTGCGTTCCCAGTACAAGGTCGTGAGATAATCTCGCGGCTGGCAGTCGGCGGCCATGATCGGTTCCCACGAATTGGCGCTCTGGTTCAAGAGATCGACGCGGAGGACACCGCGCTGCTCGTAAGGGTTGCACCTGAGGACGAGAACTCGAGTGAGCGGGCGCACCGAGGCGGAGGGTGCAGCGTGGGTCTGCTCACTCTGGCTGCGGCCGATCGGACAGCCAGCTTAGCCTTGTGGCGCCACCGGACAGCAGATCGCGCACAGGTCGGCTCCATAGCGGGATGAGCGCGATGAGAAAGCCGAGGACGGCGAGAACGGCCAAAACGAGCCGGCTAGTCCGCTTCGAGGTCGTTGAAGCAGTCTGTTCGTGTAGACAAGCTCGATCAGTGAGCACATTTCAGCCAGTGAGGCTGGTCGCACTCACTGAACGCTGTCCTCTGTCCGTATGGGGGCTGGCGACGTCCTCGAGTTCGATGTCGTCCGAGTCGTCAACGTCTTCCGACTTCAGCAGAGGTTGGCGGACCGATTCCAGCCGCAAGTCTGACGTGTTCATGGACACATCTGTGTGCGGCTACACGGCGCAAATGTTGGCGTGCGACCCGCACAGTCAGTCTTCGACTTGAACGCCAGCCGAGTTTGACCAGCGAGCCACGTGTCGGCGTACGTACTCTGATCGGGCGATGTGATGCAAACATTGATCGAGATTCGCAGATCTGATCGCGCCGCCGCTCCACTTTTGCTCGCCGGCCCGTTTTCCGATTCGGCTTGCTGGGTTGCTCCCCCTCCTCCTCCTCCTCTGCCTCTGCTCTGCCTTTCCCGTTTGCAGCAAGACAAGCATGACTTGCACACTCGTCACGTCAGGCTACGGCGGCAAGATCTACACGCTCGCCTTCGACCCGACGGCATCGGACCGACCGCTCAGCATCATCGCAACCGAGGACGGCGGCAAGGCGCCGACCTGGTTCAGTCTCTCGGAACACCACCCGATCCTTTACGCGACCGACGAGTTTGCCGAGCCGGATGGCCTGATCAAGAGTTTCCGCTACTCCGCCGAGGGCCGCTTGACACCGGTCAATCTTGGCAAAGTCGCCGAAGGACCGGTCCATATCGCCTTGACGCGCGACGGACGTCGACTCTTCACGGCAAACTATACCAGCGGCAGTCTGTCGGAGCTCAAGCTGAAGGAGGACGGCAGCATCGATGAGTCGGTCCCAGCGAGAACGAACAAGTACAAAGGGACGGGACCGAACCAGGCGAGGCAAGAGGCGCCGCATGTCCACGGGTGGTGAGTCGCGTCGCGGTCGTCGTCGTTTCGATCAAGGAATGCGCGTTCCTGACCATCCTTTTTCCGGCGCAGCTATGTCGACCCGACCGGCGAATACCTCCTTGCGGCTGACCTCGGCGCGGACGTGTTGCGAGTCGTCAAGATCGCCGACGACAGCTTTGACGACTTGCCGGCGCTCTCTCTCCCGCCTGGCAACGGTCCGCGCCACATGGTCATCGTCCCGCCGAGCGAGGCGTCGTCGCGCACGCTCGTATACCTGATCGAAGAGCTCACTTCGACCTTGGCGGTCTTTGAGCTCGAGTACCCGAGCGGGTCGCAAAAGGCGTTGAGTCTGAAGGAAATTCAGCGAGAGGTGTCGACCCTCCCGCCAGATTGGAAAGACACGTCAGTCCCGCATCCAGGAGGGCGGCGGCTTCTCGAATGCGCAACCCGACTGATCCTCTCCCTGCGAGCAGTCCCGGCGACTGGACAGGCGCCGAGATCGTTTTCTCGCCGAACGGCCGTTACCTCTACGCATCGAACCGCTCGCCGGTCGATAACCTCGCGCCGTACGACACCTTGACCGTCTTTGAGGTGTCCGCGAACGGAGGCGTCCTCGGTTCGCCTTCGTACGTGAACCTGGGCGGTCTCGGCCCGCGGCACTTTTCTCCGAATCCCAAGACGGCCGAGCACCCTCAGGGCAAGTACCTCGCCGTGGCCTGCGAGCGGTCGAGCGAGGTGGTCATTTTCGAGGTCGACGCCGAGAAGCAGGACCACATGCGCGAGGTCGCGCGCCTCAAGGACATCGATCAGCCGACGTGCATCCAGTGGCTCCCTTAGATTATGTATAGAGGCGGTCTCTAGACTTCCAAGTAGGAACTTGAGAGAAAATGCTTCGTCCGCCACAGCGCGAGTCGGACCGCTCTTGCCGCCCGCGAGAAGTTCTTCCAAGAATGAAGCCCCTCTTCTTCCTCGCCTTCGCTCGAGAGGAAGTCGAGCTGAGCGACATGCCATCCAGCTATCGACTTTACGCCGGAGGCTACGAGGGCAAGATTGTCCAGCTCGAGTTTGATTCAGACAAGGCGCCGGCGGATCGACTTTGCGTCACCGGCCAATTCGAATGCGGCGAAGCGCCGACCTGGCTGACGTTCTCACAAGATGGTGAGCTCCCGCAAACGAGGTGCTCCCGCCTGCAGAGAGTGTCAGAGCTGACTATAGCGAGGGCCGTGCAGGCAAGACGATGTGGTCTGCCGACGAGTGGGGCAAAGAGAACGGCACCCTGACGACTCTACACGTCGGCGAGGAGGGTCAGCTCGTCAAGGGCAAAACAGTCTCCACAGGCGAGTACACGGTGCAGCGTGCGAGAAGCCGGACTATCTCGCTTATCGCGTTATTCGCGCGGGAACAGACGGATTGTGGCCTTGCCACTCCTCGCTCCTCACCTCGACAAACCCGCGTCAGATTCTGACTGCCAACTACAAGGGCGCCAACGTCCATTGTATCCAAGTCGGCAAAGACGGCGAACTCGATGCGAGGACGGCCAAAGTCGTGTCGATGGACAAGACTGGCTCGTCGCTCGGTCCGGTCGGCTGGCGTCAGGAGCAGGCGCACCCGCACGGCGCGCATCCGGATCCGACAGGAGCGTTTGTCGTCGTCCCGGACTTGGGTACGGACGACCTGCGGATCCTGCGCGTGGACACGGTGTCCGGCGCCGTCAGCGAGGACAAGATCGTCCACATGCAGCCTGGAGACGGGCCTCGACACGTCCTCTTTGGCCTGCTGAGGAGTAAAGGCGTCGATGGTCGGAAAGAGACCCGCCTCTACGTCATGAACGAGCTCGACAACTCGCTCTCCGTCGTCGGCGTGACCTATCCTGCGGCCGGCTCTTCCTCCGTCCTCCCCGACTTCAAGGTCCTCCAGCAGCGCGTCTCGCTCCTACCTCCGAGACCCTTCCCGCACCAGCAAAATTTCGACTCGTGGCACTCGGCCGAGCTCGTGCTCTCGCCGTGCGGTCACTTCTTGCTCGCCTCGAACCGAGCGGAAGCGCACGACCCGGCCGCCGGCACACGCGAAGGTCCCGACGACCTCGTCGCCGTCCTCCAAATCGACTCGGACGGCCTCCTCGTCGAGGCGAGTCGGAGGCTAGTCAGTTCGGGCGGGCGGGCTCCGCGCCACATGTCGTTCTCGAGCGAGTCGATCCGCCAGCCGTACAAGGCCGGCACGCCGGCATACCTCGCAGTTGCAGCGCACGACTCGGACGAGGTCATCATCTTCGAGTTCTCGTCTCAAGGCGCACTGACCGAGGTGGCGCGGATACGCGACGTCGGCCGGCCCGGCATCGTCCTGTGGGCTTGAGGGAGAGCGGCTTGGCTCCGGCAGCTTTCGCCGCCCAACTTTCTGCGTAGACACGCCTCGCCAGTAGAGCTCCGGTAGACCCGAAAGATGCGTATGTTACAGACGAACGCTAGCACTGCTTGTGAGAACCACCTTGGAGCGCTTTCCGTATGCTCAGGAAAGTACTGAGAACCATGACGAGCACGCCAAAGATGGCGCAGGCCCACGCGGCGAGCCGTTGCGGGGCGAGTTGGCCGCCGGTACCGGACAGCTTGAGGAAACAGGCGGCGGCTGCGGGGTCGCGTGAGCTCAGTAACGGTTTGCGCGTCTCCTTAATCATGCACAGCTTACGGAAGAGGTAGGCCAGTGCTGTCGCCGAGAAGCCTCCAGCGAGTTCGAGGATCAATCCGAGGTCGCAGGTGATGAGCGAGACTGCGTTACGCGCCGGTTGCCAGGTAAGCGCTTCAGTCTGACAGCCAGACCGACCTCGACCAACGTACCGAGGAGAGCGCTAGAGACGAGCGCAGTCGTGATCAAAACGTGACGCTTCTTGTTGAACTCGTGATCGCCCGGCCAGAAATAGGTCTCGGCGACCTCGCGACAGACGAACGCCTCGAGCGGCAGGGTCGTAAACATGTTTAGCCCAAACTGCAAGCACGCGGCGCTGCATCAGTGATCGAGGCGATTCTTCCCATGTCATCAGGACGTACGCATGCTCGAGCAAGGTTGATGAGCCAGTCGTCCTCGCTGAAATTGTTGAGGATGTTGCCCTGAGTCCGGTCCGTGAAGACGAGGAAGCCGGACATCGACATGCACAAGCAGGCGACGACCGACAAACTCGTCGAGACATGCGTCACCTGCGCGAAACGGTCGAGAGTCGGCGTCTTGAGCGAGCCGTAGACGAGGAGCGAGTTGTGGTGGCAGACAAAGGCGAACGAGATGACGCCGATCGCCTCAAAGACGCCCTATTCGTGATTCGAAAGCGTCAGAGTGAGATGTACGAGTAATCGAAACCGAGCTGGACGCACCGATTCGAGGAAAGTCCACCTCTGGGAGGAATCGCCCTTCAGGCTGTCTTCGACTGTCGGTCCGCGCACGCCGACCGAGATGACGATGACGACCATGCTGATGAGGGCGAGAGTCGAGGCGTGCGCAAGTTTCTCGATGTCTCGATACAGCGAGAGAGGGTATGAGACTCCGATGGTGAGCAGAGTCGTGACGACGCGGCGCGAGATGAAAAAGTTGACGATCCCGCTCGCGTCGGGTCCGACGAGCCATTGGAAGACGCGAGGGAGGGTGTCGCCGATAATGACGCAAAAGGCGCACATGCCGCCGAACGCAAAGGCGAACTGGAAGAAGCTGGCTGCGGCCCGACCGGGGCGGCCAAAGCAGCTGTCGAGGATATCGATGTACGTTCTCCTCCCGCTCATCTTGGCGTTGAGGACGATCAGGCGGATGGTCCAGTCGGTCACGATGCCGAGGATGACGAGGAGGACGATGCCGCAGAAGAAGCCGGCTTCGCGGAGAGCGTAAGGAAGGCCGATGATTCCTGCGCCGAGGATGGAGTTGCTCATGTTGGCGATACCGGCCCAGATCCCGCCTCCGCGCGACAGCCAGTCTGGCGGCTCGTGCTCCTCTGCGTCGAGTTCGAGCTCCTTCAGCCGTCTCGCCTCCCCGCGGAGGTCGAGGCTTGCTCTTCGGAGACCTGAATGGACGAGCCCTTCCATCAGCGGTTCGTGACTCGTGTCGTACGCCTCGAGCTCCTCGGAGTCGAGGTCGAATTGCGCCTCCCGCGACGCAACGCCCGACGCGATCGGCCGCGGCGGGTACCTCCTCATCTCGTCATCCGTCGACGAGTCGCCAACGAGTTTTGAAGTCGTCGCGACCGGCTGATGCTCGTCCGTCTCTTCGTAGTAGTCATTGTCGTACACGTTGCCCGCGCGGCCATTCTTGCCGCCCGTCGGGGAGCTGTGGCCTGCGGAAAAGGTTGGCGGCGGCGGTAGTGGGGAAGCTGGCGGAGGCGGGATCGAGAACGCGGTCGACGTCCTTGTCGGAGGTTCGCTCGCAGCTGGACTTGTCGTCCCACTAGCGTCGCCGTCGAGTCGGAACGAGACGGATCTCGCGGCGTTGAAGGGCGTCGGCGAGACGAGGTCTTTCGGCTCCATACGCGCCCAGAGCGGGTGATACGCTGCTTCCCGGTCTGGCGGATAGGGAGGCGTTGATCTGAGGCTCTTAAGTTTTTTTTTGTGTGGGTCAAGAGCAGCTCGGTCCTAGCAGTCTAAAGCAGGCAGCGTTGATCTTGTTTGCGTTCGTTTGGTTGACACGCGTTCGCAACTTTCACGCGGGAAGAGGGCGAACAGGGGGGACGGACGCTCCTCGTGACGACGAGACGTGAAATCAGGGTTCGAGAAGCTTTCGGCAGCCTCAAGAGCTGAGCGAGAGTGCGCGGAGAGTGAACTCTTCGCTCTTGTGAGTCGTATCCAGGCCGAGGGGCTGCACGGACGCCGGCCTGCAGGAGAATAGAAGGTCCAGCTGCGGATGTGCCAATTCAAGGCGTAAGCCGTCTAAGGACACGTTCTCGATATCTCTCCGGAGTGCACACCGCGAGAAGAAGCTTGGCGTGGCGGGGGCGGGGAGAGCTGACGACGCGTGGTCGCGAGCGAGGCGCGGCGGGAACAATGTCAAAGGCTAGCGCGTCGAGTCCCCTTCTCGCTCGCGCGCCTCATGCTCCTCTTCCTCCTTCCTCTCACTTCTCTACACACGCAAACCTCTTGTTAGTAGGCTCTGTCGACCTTGCGAGCCGATCGACAGGTTTTGAGGGCCACACAGGCGACCAAAGTCCCCCGCTTAGTCTACCACGCCCAGGGTGTTCCTCCTCCTCTAACGCTCCTTACTCGCTCGCAGATCCACTTTAACAGACAACACACTTGCAAGGATGGCCCGTACGTCCCTGCTCTCCCGGTCCGGTGGGTGCAACGAGCCAGCCGAGCGCGCGATCTAAGAGACGCGTGGCCGGCGAGAAGGCTAGACCGGTCTCGGGCCCCACGTCCATGGACGCTGCTCGCAGGCTGCTCGGACGGAGAGATCGGAGCTGTGCAGATTACGTCATAGAGCTGACACGTCGCGTGCACCTCTGCAGAAAAGAAGAGCACGCCGGGTACGCGGGCGCCAAACGCGTACGACCGTTTCCGCACGCGCAGGACCGGTGAGCTGAGGCGCACCTTGGCTTGCGCCTGACTTTGGCCCCGTGTCACCCGCCGCTAAGCTTCTTGATCGTCCTGAGCACAGAAGAGCTCAAGCGTCAAAATCCGGACCAGGCAAGTTTCTGTACCTTGTCTCTTGCTGGCCTCTCCATTCTCGTGGACACCTCGGACGTGGCTCGGTCGTGCTGTGCGGGGTAACGAACGCAGTCGCACACCGTGCGCAAGTGTCGGCAGGGCGGCCACGCCGTTCCCTGTCCCTGGACGCGACCTCCTCAACGATCCGACAACCTTCTCACTTCGCGCAGATTGTTGTTTCCGAGCCTTCGGGTCACTCTGAGCCGTGACTGCTCCCAGAACATCCACTGACCCATGTTCTAGCTCTTCTGTAGCCCGGGAAAGAGCGTCAAGAGCAGATCCGTGCGTCTTCTCCTCCGTGGGCTGACAACAAGACAAATTGGCTGACCTCGTCCCGCCTCCCGCTGGCCCACAGGCGAGGAGTGGAAGGAGAGCGACGAGAACCCGAAGAATCAGAAGAATTAAGCCGGCCTGACGAGGTCGAGTCGAGGTGAGCAGGCTTGGCGCGTTCGGAACGAGCAAGCTGCCGAGACGTGCGGCTGATTGCCCCTCATGATACCGATAATCCATCGTTCACAGCTCGCTACAGCAGCGTCCTTGCAGCAGCCTTGGCGGTCTCCGCCTGCTCCCTCCTCACCGCACGTCTGGGCTCCTCGTCTCTCCTCGACTCCCCTTTGCTTTTCATCCTTGTCTCCATAGTGTGTAGCCTTACGACCCTGCATCTCACCCTTCGCACATTGACACAATTGGCGAGAAATTCCGGAGTGTAGCAGCGACCTGAGAGGCGGGAGCAAACGAGGTCGAAGTCTCTCTTCCAGACGATAGCTTGCCACGTCCGCCGCTCGACAGACAGACGCGTGTCCCGCGCGCATTCAAGTGTCGCAGTCATCGAGAAGCATCGGTGCTCGCGCGGTAAGGAGTCACGAGTGAGCAGGAAGGCTCGAGCCCGAGCTGTCAAACTCCAAGCAAGCAGCGTGGTAGATTTCCTGGTCGTTGCGCGTTCGGCAGGCCGCGCTTTCGACCAGCAAGGTGCGCAGCGTATAGTGCTACTGTCCGAGCAGCTGGTCGCGATATAACCAGTGTGACCCGTTTCGCATGGTTGGGGCGCGCGAGCTGGAGTTTCGGGTCGCGCAAGACTCGGGCAGACAATCGCATGGCCCCAGTCACTACGGGACCCATCTTTTTGCGAGGCTCGCGTGCGATCAATTGGAGTGTAGAGGTGAAAAGGGCTGGGTGCCGAGTCGACCCAACTTCGCCCAAGGGTCGCGGTGAAAATTTTCTTCGAGCCGGCTGTCGAGCGAGAATCCGCTCGGGTTGTCGCCGCTCTCGTCCGCGCTCGCAGCCCGTCTAGCGTGAGTGTGTCCGGGTCAGACTAGCTCGAGAACCTCCCCAGCTGACGCGTGTACGTGCCCGACTCGCGTTCGCAGCTGCGCGTTACGTCTCGCCGTCGTCCCCCAACCCTCGCGTTTGCGCCCGTTTCCTCCAACTCTTCAAGATGCGCTCCCTCATCGCTCAGCGTGCCCGGGCTCTTGCCCGCACCCAGGCTGCTCGCCGTGAGTCTTGCGATCTGTCCAGGGCCCTCGAAGAGCGACCGACAGCTGACGCGACCGCTCCTCTCCGCGTTTGCCGCCTCGAAATCGATTCCAAACTCGCACCCGCCCATCGCTTCCCTCGACGCGCTCCCTGCGCTCCTTGAACCGCCCGCAACGATCACGCAGACTTCCATGCTTCGCCTGCCTCGGCCGCGCTCACCAAGTTCCTCTTCCCGGCCATGTAAGTGTCGCGCGCACCGCCCATTCCTACAACTCCCGACAGTTCCGAAACTCCCGAAACGCGATCGCTGACCCTATGCGACACGATCTTACGGTAATCAGGTCCCCGACTATGACCGAGGGAGGAATCGCGCAGTGGAAGGTCAAGGAGGGCGACTCGTTCGCGCCGGGCGATGTCCTCCTCGAGATTGTCAGTCGGAGCCTACTCTCCTACATCGCCGGGCCGCCACTGACGAGGCGCATCCTCCTTTTGCGATATGCTTGTAGGAGACGGACAAGGCTACGATGGATGTTGAGGCGCAGGACGAGGGTATCCTCGGCAAGATCCTCGTGAGACCGCCTGAGACTCCCAAGTGCAGCAAACTCCTCGTCGCTAACGGCTTCTTCTCTTCTTTCCAACAGGTCGGCGACGGCTCCAAGGCTGTCCAGGTCGGCTCGGCCGTTGCCGTCATCGGTGAGGAGGGCGACGACTTCTCGGAGGAGCAGATCCAGCAGTTGATCAAGGAGGCGTCGTCGGGCGAGAGCGGCCAGCCGAAGGAGGAGTCGAAGCAGGACAAGCCGGAGGCGAAGAAGGAGGAGCCGAAGAAGGAGGAGGCGTCGAAGAAGGAAGAGTCGGCCCCGAAGAAGGAGGAGTCGGCGCCGAAGAAGTCGGGCGGCCTCGAGCTCTCGTCGGACCGCCCTGTCATCCGCGCGTCCCCGATGGCCAAGAGCCTCGCTCTCGAGAAGGGCATTCCCCTCGGCAAGGTCAAGGGTACCGGCCCGGAGGGCCGCATCACCAAGGCGGACATTGAGAAGTACCAGGCTTCCGCTCCCGCAGCGGCTGCGTCGGCTGGCCCGGCTGCCGCCGCCAAGGCGTCGCCCGCCGCTGGCGCCGGTGCCGCGTACGTCGACACCCCGGTCTCGAACATGCGCCGCGTCATCGCTTCCCGCCTGACCGACTCCAAGTCGGGCACCCCGCACTACTACCTGACCGTCGAGGTCAACATGGACCGCGTCAACAAGCTCCGCGAGGCGTTCAACGCGGCCGCCAAGGCTGCTGATGCGGCCGGTGGTGCCGCCAAGGATGGCGTCAAGGGTGGCGTCAAGCTCTCGGTCAACGACTTCATTGTCAAGGCGTCGGCGCTCGCCCTCCAGGACGTGCCCGAAGTCAACTCGGGCTGGCACGGCGACTTCATCCGGGAGTACCAGACTCAGGATGTTTGCGTCGCCGTCGCGACCCCGAACGGCCTGATCACCCCGATCATCGCCGACGCCGGCCGCAAGGGTCTCGCGACCATCTCGTCGCAGGCCAAGGCGCTCGCCGGCAAGGCCCGCGACGGCAAGCTCAAGCCCGAGGAGTACCAGGGCGGTTCGTTCACCATCTCGAACCTCGGCATGATGGGCATCGACTCGTTCACGGCCATCATCAACCCGCCGCAGTCGTGCATCCTTGCGATCGGCGCCAGCGAGAAGAAGCTCGTCCTCGACCCGACCGCCGAGAAGGGCTTCAAGGAGGTCAACGTCATGAAGGCGACCCTGTCGTGCGACCACCGTGTCGTCGACGGCGCCGTCGGCGCAAGGTGGATGAAGGCCTTCAAGTCGTACCTCGAGGTGAGCTCGCGCGGCGTCTGTTCCCCTTGCCGACCTTGCTGACTCTTTCGCCTCGCCACAGTCTCCGCTCTCGTTCATGCTGTAAACTGTCCCCTTCTCACCTGATGTCTCATTTCCTCCTTTCCCCTTCGTTCGTTCTTTTTTTCGGTGTCACCCCTCGCGTTTCCCCTTCTTGCGCACTCTCCCACCTCTCCCCTCTCTCTCTCGCTCTTTCTTGCACGGGTCTGATACACACCCGCGGATCTCATCACACTGTTCGACAACCTCTTCCCATAAAAGTCGGAATGGCAACTTTAGACGTTTTCTCTCAGCGAATCTCCGCGGCATGTCCGGTGTCGAGTTTCTCGGCTCGCGAGTCTCCGCTATCCGACCTCGCAGACCTGATGCAGCTGCTTGCGCGCCTACTCGCGACCTCTCTCTCACGCCGCCTTGCTCGAAACGCCTTGCAGTGCACCGCGCTTTCGACAGACGGGGAGGGAGCGATCTTGAGCTCGATGCGCGCTCGCTGACTTTCCCGACCGCATGCCGACTTCTCGCCGGCAACTCATCAACAAAAGCGACCACGACAAAGACACAGTGTCTTCGGCAGGATCCGAGACCGATGATTACGGCAAGGACTCGGTTGCCTCGTCCGATACCGATGCTCTCTCCTCAGCCGGCTCGTCAGACGAGGAAGGCGCAGGTCGATCGCGGCCGGTGAGCCTCGCTCTGCTCCGCTCTCTATCGACGCATGAGTCGCTGATACCCGCATCACTTTGCAGCCGCGCCGGCGGAGCTGGGTCGTGCCTGTTCTCCTCGTGCTCGGCATCGTCGCTGCTGCGGCTCTCGCCTACTACTTTTATTCCCGTTCGCTCACCATTGCTAGTCCAAATACGACGTCCGAGCCTGGAGAGCTTGACCCGACCAGCGCCACAGCCGCAGCCGCAGCCGCAGCCGCAGAGAGCCTCGCCAGCACGCGAGGGACGTCCGCAAGTAAAGACAGCCACGGAGCGGGCACCTCAGAGAACGCGGGAACTGCTCGTCCCATCACTGCTTCCACGCCGCACGTCACGACGGGCAGCACCTCGAGTACGAAAGAGACTCAGAGCGACACGCCATCGCCATCCACGTCGGCGGGTCGTACAACCGAAACCAAAACTGGATCGACTTCGTCTCGGTCCGCCGGTAAGAAGGGCGCCGGATACAACAGAGCCGACTATACGCTCAAGCTTAAGCTTGCCTGGGCGTACAATTGGGCCTCGACGCCGGGCGGTAGTCTGGAATATGGTGTCATGTACATCCCGCAGCTGTGAGTCGTTGCTGCTGATCGTTACTCGGCTCGAGCTTGGGCGCTGAGGAGTCCAGTGCGACAGATGGGGCGCAAAAGCGGTGTCGACCTGGAAAGCGGACGCCGAAGCTGCGATCAAGGCGGGCGCTACACATCTGCTCGGGTGCGCTCGTATCCCGTACCGTCGCGCAGGTCCGGACTGATTCTTACGCGACCAGATTCAACGAGCCCGACCTCGCCGAGCAAGCCAACTTGTCGCCCAGTCAAGCAGCCGAGCTCTGGAAAAGCGAAATCGAGCAGTTCGCCGGGAAGGTCAAGCTCGTCTCGCCGGCCGTCTCGAACGGTGTCAAGACCGCGGACGGCAAGAACATGGGCGTCCCTTGGCTACTCGACTTTGTCGCAGCGTGCGACGGTTGCACGATTGATGCGTTCGCGGTGAGCGCCTTGATTCCGAGCTTGAAATGGCCTGCCCGCTGACCCTCGACAAGCCCTGCTAGCTCCATTGGTACGAGTCCACGTCAAATACGGCGTACTTTACCTCGTACCTGTCGAACGCGTCTGCCGAGCTCAAGAAGCCGATTTGGCTGACCGAGTTCATGGGCACGGGAACTCCCGCGGACCAAAAGACCTTCCTCGAGTTTGCCGTTCCGTGGCTCGAGAAGCAGCCCTTCATCGAGCGCTACGCCGCCTTTGGTGAGTGCGCTTGCCGCTGCGCTTCGCACGTCCGCGCTGAGTTGAAATCCCGCAGGCGACTTTGCCGACAACCCGATTGCGAACTTTGTCAAGGCGGACGGCAGCTTGACCGAGTTGGGCGACGCATACGCGGCATTCTGAAGGATTCGTGGCAGCGACTTGGCTTTGCCTCGGAGGACGTAATTCGACTACTTTTGTACGACAACATTTGTGGAGGATCCATGATATGATGAGGGAGGGGAGGAGAAGACGCCGAGACCGGGCTTAGTCGGAAGGTTCCGGCGCAGAGACGACGATATCGAGCAGGGAAGGGTGGATCTCGATCTCTTCGGCTTTGGGAGGGGGACCGGCCGTCGTGACCTGCTGGGTCTCGCCAGCCGCCTTGGCCTTCTTCTCCAATTTGCGACGCGTCGCGCCCGCGTTTTCGTCAGCGACAGCCTCGGCACCCGGAGGCGGAGACGGGAGTCGGTTCCCGAGCGCCGCGAGCGCGTCGAGCAGGTTGCTCGGGATCGGGGCGGCGCCCTTGGGGGCTTTGGTCAGGAGGTGCTGCATGATGGTCTGGCGTTCGAGCGGCGTCTTTTTCCGCAGTTTCCGCGCGCGTTGGTAGCAGCTGTCGCCGGTCCTCGGCGGCGTGAGAGACGTCCCGACGGCGGACCAGTCGACCCATGACTCGTCGAGCAAGTACGAGAGGATGACGGCGTCGTCGGCGGTCGTAAAGTAGCTCCTTGTGTGCTGGGCTGCGACGGGTTCAGCAGATGGGTCAGCCCCTCCGGTTCATGTCCCCGCTTGAACGCTTCGCACGCACTCTTCCGCCCTTGCGCTTTTGCATCTTCGTCCGCTGCTTTGACTGCGAGATGCAAACGTCGGAGGTCAGCGTCGCGCGGCCACGAGATCCGCCTACTTCGATTCCGAGACGCACTCTTTTGCTTGTCCTTCAACAGCAAGTACCGCGCCCGGCACTGCACGCTCCGGTGCCCACAATCGAGCTTTGCGGCAATCTCGTTCCAAGTCCAGTCGTGCTTGTCTGGCTCCTCGCGGAGCTTGACGAGCGCGGCATCCTGCTCGGCGGTCCAGTACCTCCTCTTTGACGACGCCGACCCTTTCTTTTTCGAAGACGAAGAAGACGACGACGACGACGAGCTTGCCTCTGTCTGCGCGTCTGCCGCAACTGCGGTTTGCGCTTCCGGCTCGACCGACGAGGACGATCCGCGCGACTGCGAGCTGACTTCTGACGGAGCCGGAGTCGCCGACGTGACCGAGACGGGTGACGGGTACGTGACGCTCAGGTCGACGCTCGACTTTAGGTCGGCAAAGAAGGACGACAGCGACGCCTGCAGATCGGCTGGGTCTTCTGCCGAGAGAGTCGCCGGATCGCTCGACAGGCTCGGATCGATCGAAAGGGCCGAGTCGCCGAGCGGCACGCCATCGTCTCCATAGTTGGCCAGCAATGCGTCTGTTTCAGGGCCAGCAGTCAGCGCCTCTTCCCTTCTCGAGCGCGAGCCAGACGGGGGTAAACGCTCGGAAGCGAGAGCAGCGAGAAAACTAACTGAGCGCTGCCAACGCGTCATCACCATCCTGGGGTTCCTCGACCGTCAAGAACGTGCTGTACAACTGCTGATCTCCGACAAGTGAGGCTTCGAGCGCCTGGTACGCTGTAGCGGCGTCGTCGACCGAGTCTGTCGGTGGAGGCGGTGCAAAAAAAGGTGTCGAGTCGTCTCGAGCCGGTTCAGCAAGGCGTACGCGCTTGCGAGGCGGCGAGGCATCCCCGGTGGGGATGGTAGGCTCGCCTGAGCCTGCAGACTCCATACAGAGCGAGCGAGGTGACCTGGAGGAGCCCGACAAACTTTTTTTCCCGCGACTCCGCGCAGAGCTTCGCGAATTTCCCATCAGCCGCCGCGTCCGATCAAACTCTTGTCTCTCGCGCGCAAGACAAGCGATGTACGGTATGAGCATGACAAGAAAGCTGAGAGGCGATGGCTGCACAGAAGGATCCGGACAGACTACAACAAGATTGCGAGGGCGAGTGGAAACAAAAGGGGCGTGGGAAGTGTCGACAGGACGATGAAGAGGACATGAGTTAGTCGTACATGGGAAGGAGGGCGACTCCGAGAAACGAATCGAGAGAAGCGAGGAAGCAAGCGGGGAGCTGAAGAAGGTTGCGTGTCGGCTCAGGCAAAGAGCTTCTCGCACGCCAGGTCCAACATGCCGGACATCCCGCGACCGTTGCAGTCGCACCAGATGTCGGTCAACGCGATCCGGATCGTCGAGTCGTCGACGTCGAACCCGATCTGACGAGCGGCGCCGATGAACGTCGTCAGCAAGACGGGCTTGCCGGCGTCGTCTCCACCCTCGGTGGCGGTGGTCGCACCGGCCTCAGCCGGCTTGGCGACGTTCTCTGCCTGAGCGGGAGCAGCGTGCGAAGCGCCCCAGTGCGGCAGGGTGCCCGGCATCGAGTGCGGAACGTCGGACATGTTCGTGCCCGTCTGCGCTGGCGCGGCAGCGGATCCCCACGCGCCGGGCAAGCTCCAGCCTCCGCCGGCCGCCGACTGCTCCCACCCGCTCGACGAGTACGGCGTCCAACCAGAGCAACGGCGGCCGCCGAACGCTGGGCCCGCCGCGCACGGCCACTCGCTCGTCGGATTGGCAGACGAAGTCGACGCGTTGGCGCCGGCAGAGTAACGCTTGCTGTGGTGACGGGCTCCCCAGGCACGCCCCTGTGCAGAATGAGGCTGGAAGCGAGTGCGCGTCGACGTGTCTTGCTTCACCTCGACGTCGGGCTTGGTGGCGTCGGCCTGCGGCGCCTTCTCCGGCGCAGGCGACGAGGCCGCCTGCGCCTCAGTCCGGGCACGCTTCGCCTCGTCGAGCGCCGCGCGGATCTCTTGCTCGAAGCGAGTCTTCTCGGCCTCGACCTCGGTCTTGAACCGCTCAAACTCGGAGCGGACGCCGTCCGCCTCGGACCGGACGCTCTGGAGGACTTCTTGAACCGCGGCGCTCACTTCGACGCCGATTCCGGACAGCGAGCTCGACAAGTCGGAGAGGTTGATCGCGCCGGACTGGACGGCCTCGGTCGGGTTCGAGACGAGCGCGCTGAGGCGACCGAGCGCCGAGTCGGGAGAGCCGGCGAGGGCGGCGAGTTGAGCCGAGAACGCGCCGGCGTGCGAAGGCAGACCGGACAAGATTGCCGAGAGCGAACCGGGGAGAGACGAGAACGCCATAGGTTCCGGTGCGGCCGAAGTTGGGTTGGCGCCGGTCGGAGCGGCGTCGTCGAGGGGTTCATCTGCCGGATCGGCCGGCTCGGAGCCGGCGAGGGTCGGAGTCGCCTCCTTCTCTTGCTCGCGCGGGAAATCGGCGTCGATCATGGCTTCCAGGCGAGTCGTAAACGTGCCGGGCAGAACTGGCTCGGCGGGATCTTCGACCCCGGCGGCCTCGCGGTCGGCGCCAGTGTCCATCTTGTCGGTGTCGTCCTTTTGTCCGTAGACCTGCTGCGAGAATCCGGCGAGGAGAGGCTCATCGTCGACGCTGATGTTGTCAATCTCGGTCCAGTCTTCGTTGACGGCGTCGTGGGCTTGCTCGAAAGCGGTCGAGTCGGTCGAGTGAGGCGGGAAGGTGGCGGTGGTGATTCGGTCGGTCGCAACCGGAGACGCGGTGGTCGCCGGCTGCCCGGCGGCAGCGACGTGGACTTGGAGACGGACTGTGCCGTTCTGAGCGTCGGGCGAAGCGAGGAGTTCCTGCAGGTCCTGGTCCGATGACTGTCGAGTGAAAGTGGGGGCGAGTTTGATGAAAAGGAGATGGCAAGGAACGCGTCAGCCTGACCGTATGCAGCACCGTGGGAGGCGCACTACACGCACCAGAGTAATCAAATCCTCGTCCTCGTCGCGGTAATACAGCTCGAGTGGCGTGTCGGCGTCAAATTGGAACCGGTCGACGATGGTCGCGCGGAGAGTCGAGATCGACGCCGTCTCGAGCGTCAACTTGCGCAGGACGGGGACGCCACGCCCGCCAGTCGCGTGCGATACTTTGTAGGTCGTCTTCATCTTCGGTCCGGTGTACAGGGACCGAAATAGGGAGGTTGAAGGGGGAGGGAGACGTCGGCAAGTCAAACGCAACGCCGAGTCACTCGTGGCCGCAGCACCATCCACGTCTACACTTCAACGGCCTGACTCGAAGCTCTTCTGTCGCTTTCCACGCGAGCTCGACACTACGCAGCGCAGTCTCCACCTGCTATGTGAACAGCAAGCCAGTTGTCTGAACTATGGAAACCCCAGTTCGCCACCGGCCTTGAGGAAAAGTGAGTATCGACGTGACAGCGTGCCACCTGTCAGTGCGCCGCCTGTGGAACGGCATCCGTGCCCTCATCTTCGTGCACTCTCGATCCGTAGAGACGTCGCCGCGTTGCCCGTGACGGGAGAACGCAAAGTCGGCGACCCGATCGTCCTCGCGACCAAGATGCCCGGGAAACAGATAGTGATGCCCCACCTGCTGTGAGATAGGGACGCGCTTTCCAGCTCGGGTAGAAATACACTCTGCAGCTCGAGAAGGATCTCGAGCGGCCGCGTGAGGAGAGCAAACGTGAAACGAACCGACCTGCCAAGGGAAGTCACTTTGACCCTTCCACGGCAGGGCGCGGGCCAGCGCCTCGGAGCGGGCGATCGCTCTCGTAGGGCGACTGTCGGTAGAAGCGAACGGACGAGGCGTAAAGAAGCAAGTGATTCCAGAGGCCTTATGTAGGCGAGAAGCAGCAAAGGGCGCATGAAGCGTTCATGGAGTTCCTCGAGCGCGGCCAACCAAGGTGAGAACAGCGGTCGCTCGCCAGTCGTCGCTGACCGTCTCGGCGTACTCGGCGTACGAGCGCCTGCAGAAGCAGAGTGAGCGCCGACGCAGTTGAAATGGGCTCGAGGTCCCGTCGAAGTGTTCAGAGAACGCCGGCGATAAGCGCGGGCGAAGTCGACCAGGTGCAGGTTCCGAGGGGGGGAACCAGGCGGGGCGATGGAAGCGCCATCGGATTCGTCCGTGTTGAGAGCTTGTCACTGGACTTGTCGACGGCGGGGTGTATGTAGCATTCGCTTCATGTCGCTTTGCCGGCGCGAGTTGACGTAAAGTGATCGACGAGGGGTGCCGAGCCAAGAGCTGAGGGTTTTCGACGCCAAGCGACGACGCTTTCTGCCCGCTCGCCGAATCTTCCCCTCCCATCTCCTCCTCCGCACACTTCTACCTCTACGCTCTACACTCCGCCACGAGAGAGCCACACTTTCGACTCGTTCGCACACGTGAGTCTGCAACTCCCTCTTTCATGCTCGCCCTCTCCCCCCGTCCCCCCGCCTCACTTCCGATATGACACTCTGCGTCTCTCGCCAAGACTTTCTCCCGGCGGTCCTTCTCGCATGCCAGCGGAGGGTGGCGTCGTCCTAGGGAGGAGCTCAAAGTATCACTGCAAGCATGGGCAAGTACCGTGCAGGTATAGGCGGCAATTGACGACGGTCCGGGCCGCGGGATGGGCGAGCAAATCGGTCGACACGCGGTTTTTCGGCCGATCGGAGTTCGGAGCCAAAGAGCGAGAGAGGGCGCGCCGTGGGGCTTCGTCGCTTCTCTGCACGACGCGCGATGCTACAGCGACATACTCCAGCATGCGACCGGCTCATGGATCTACCCGAGCGGAAGAACCAGGGGGACCTGGCTCTCGAAACTGACACAAACCGGCCTTCTCGCAGTCAAACTCCCCTATCGCTGAACCTCTCCTCCCGGCTATCTAGCCTATCTGCCCCTCGCCTGATCGGTTCGACGCTGCGACACACACCCCGTCCAAGATGGTCAAGCGAGAGGAGAACGAGGACAACATCTGCCACTGGGAGGAGTGCCTCCTCCAGTACGACACGGCCGACGACCTCTTCAACCACATCTGCACGGCTCATATCGGTACGTTCCCGCGCTGCATGGGTAGTCAGCTCAACCGGGACTGACTCGTATCGTAACCTTGCAGGCCGCAAGAGCGCCGGAACGCTCTCGCTCGAGTGCAAGTGGACTGGCTGCCGCGCCAAGGCGTCGAAGCGCGACCACCTCACCTCGCACTGCCGCGTCCACGTCGCTCTCAAGCCGCACGTCTGCAGCGTAGGTCCCCGAACTTCCGCTCGTAGACTCTATCGAGAGAACGCGGACGAGATTGCTGACTCTTGAGCCGCCCCACCAGATCTGCACCAAGGCATTCAAGCGCCCTCAAGACCTCAAGAAGCACGAAAAGATCCACACCGAGGAGCACCAGGCGCAACACCAGCGCGTCAGCAAGGCGGCGGCCGCGGGGATGAATGGAAACCCTCCGGCGGGAAAGCTTGGCGCCCAGGCTCGGACTTCGACCCACCAAGGCGCTACTGCTTCGACAGCCCCGTCGATGCCTCAACTGCCTGCGCAATACCCCTTCTCGTTCCCGGCGTTCGGGTTTGGCTACCCTGGTCTCGCGCAGGCGAACGGTCAGCCGCAACAAGCGCACCACCACCCGCAAGCGCCGCCGCAGCACGCCAACTCGGGTCCGCAACATCACCAGCAGCAGCAGCAGCAGCACCAGCAGCAGCCGGGCGTCGGTCAGCCTCAGTTCCCCGTCGCGGGCGCCAACGCCGACCAGCTCGCGCAGTTCATCGCGCTGCAGCAACAGCTCAACTCGCAGGCGCAGATGGCCGCCGCGACCGGCCTCTCGCTCCCGAGTCAGGCGATCCCGGGCTTGCAAGCGAACTTGACGAACGCGTTCGCGATGCAACTCAACCAGATGCTCGGCGGGCAGGCGATGCAGTACCTCCAGGGCGTCCCGATGATGTACCCGTACGGCAACTTTGGCTACGGAGCCGGCGGCGCGCCTTTGCCGCAACAGCAGCAGCAGCAGCACCAGCAGGTCAACGGATCGCACGGTCCGGTGTCGTCGGGGATGCCGATGCCTGGTATGCCGTTAATGTCGCAGCCCTCGTCGCAGCCGCAGGGACCGTCGTCATTGTACCCGTCCTTGCCGCCCTCGCTCTACGGCTCGTCGCTGCCCCCGCCCGTCCCCGCCGTCTCGACGCAGCAACAGCAGTACCACTCGCCGAGTGTGCCGCCGATGCATCACGCGGTCAAGCCGGAAGAGCACCCTTCGCCGGCAAGCTCGTCGAGGTCGCGCGACTCGGGCTCGTACTCGTCGTCGCTCTCGCCGCGCAACTTGCCAGCCCTGTCGCCGGCTTCGTCGCTCACGCCGGAGCACTCGTTCTCGCCGACGCCGGGTCCGGAGCAGCAGCTGCGCAAGCTCCACTCCGACAACCAGGTCGTCGGCAAGAAGCGCGGGTTCGAGGAGGCGACCGGCCAGCTCTTGAACAACTTGTCGAACAAGCGGTTCCAAGACCAGGATGCAGTCAATGCGCAGCTCGACTCGCTGTCGACGTTCCTGTTGACGCCGGACACGCAACACCACAGTCTGCCCCCGTACGGTCACAGCGCGGACTACAACAACAACGACGACTCGGCGTCGTCGTCTGGCTCCGAGCACGGCAGCACCGGGCCGCGGTTCGAGCACGAAGACGTTGATGCGATCAACCAGCTGTTGCTGTCGCTGAACCAGTCGCTCGACTCGGAGATCGCGACGTCGGCCCCGCAACTCGGCGACTATCACTTGATGCCGGGTCCGACATCGCACAGCGCGCCTAGTGCAGCGGCCTCGTACGCCGCGCACGCACCGATGGGCGCGTCTTTGTACCCGTCCTTGCCTGCCGGCCTTTCGTTCCCGTCCATGTACGGCCAGCCGGGCATGCCGAACGCGTACGACCCATCGTCGATGTCGCACCACGCCAAGTCGGTTCCGGCGCCTTCACTCGCGCACGACTACCGGCCGACGCAATACCACCACGTCACGCGTCTCCAGCGTGCAGCGCCTTCATCCTCGGCGCCGCCGCAGATCGAGCCTGGCATGGAGATCGACGACGACGTCAAGGATGCTGCCGAGGCGCTCTTGCTCGCCGGAAGCATCAACCGCGCGCACTCGGTCCCGTCGTCGAAGCCTTCGTTGCCGAGTCTGTCGACTACGATCGGCAGTCCCGTGGACGAGCGTGTGCGTCTCCCGCCTATCGCGCGGACGACCGGAGCTTCTTCGCGTCTTCCGCCCATTCGGGACCTACTCTCGCTCCGGCCGAGCGAGATCGTCGAGTCTCCGACAAGTCCGGTTGCCTCGACGTCGTCGGCGTCATCCACTTCGGCCACGCCTCCGCTGTACCCGTCTCTTTCCTCGCTTGCGAGCTCGTCAACATCGCGTCCGGTCTCGGCTGGTGGCGTCGAGCGTTTGACCCATCGCGTACACAAGCTCCGCTTGCCTTCGACGTCGTCGTCGGGCGATGAGCCTACCGGTTCATTCCGGGAGGACGACGCCGACTTGTCCGCCTCGTCGGGCGAGGAGGACGAGGACCGCCCGACGTTATTCAAGAAGTCTCGCGTCGAGTCGCCGATCGCGCTCAGCCCTTCAGCCGAGTCTTCGGACCGCGAGTCGGCCACGCCCGAACCTTCCGCCGTCAAGAAGGAGGAGGAGGATGACGACGACGAGCTTGTTGAGGCCAAGGCTGAGCCCGACGAGCCTGTCGTCGACGAGGAGGACGAGCTCGCGCGCCAAGAGCGCGAGGCGCACATCAAGACTCTCGCCCGTCGCAAGGCCGTCATCGCCTACCTCGCCATTTACGTCAACCACAAGTACCGCGAGCAGCTCGCGCGCAAGAGTATGGCCCAGGTCCGCAAGGCCATCAAGAAGCCGTCGCCTCTGTCGCAAGAGTCTCAGCTCGTCAAGGTCGAGAACTAGAACGACTCGACTCCTTCGCCTTTCCCGTATAGAATTACCCTTTTTTCCCCGGTGCCTTCGTATCCAGCTGTGCCCCTCTGTTGTCCATCTGTCGCCACTATTGCCACCGTAGCTTGTACCTTGAACAGCGTCCGCAACTACGCAGTAGCTCATCTCGCCGTTCGTGTCTCGAAGCAGTCTCGTGTGCTTCGCTGCCAAAACGAAAGGAAGACGAAAGGGTACTGCACAGGCGGGAGGAGACGAAGGAGGCGGGCTCTATGCGATGGCGCTGAGCACGAGCTGAGCAGCGCTTTGCTGTTCTGCCCGAACTGTCAGTTCCATCGTGACTCCCTGGCCACTCTGGAACGTCATGCGTGCCCGCGCGAGCACTTTTCCGCCGCCGCCCGCGACGAGACCCGACAGGTTGAGCGTGTGCACTGTCGGTGACTGCGGTACTTCGGTACCGCCGAGCGCCTCCATGCCGAGGATCTCGATGATCGAGTCGCACGCCATCTTGAGACTGTCGAGGGCCGTGAGCGCAAACGTTTCCTGTACAGATGCTGCGCTCCGGAGTCGGTCCCACTCGGTCGCAAAGGCGGCGTAACTCGGCACGATGTAGTCTGCCGCGCCGAGGTCGAGCTCTTCGAGCTGGTATTCGTCGTCGTAGCCGTCCTCTTCTGGCTCGCCAGATTCGGGGTCGATCTCTTTCGAGACGAACTTGAGCGTGTTGCCGAACGAGCCGGCGGCGTACGATGCAGGGTCTGTCCGCGAGAACGAGACGTAGACGACGCCGTCCGAATTGGGACCGAGGGACTGAACCGGGATGATGAAGTCCTCAACCAAGTCGCCTTCTTCTGTCGGCTGCATGACGACGACGACGTTCTCGAGGTGGACCGCCTCGACAGTGTTGCGGACGTTGAACTGCGGCGAGGTGTCAAGCGGTCAGTCATCCAGGTCAGTCTGCGGAGCGAGAAAGGGAGGCCGGCTCACCTGGAAGACAACGTGCTCGGCAAAGACGTGCTTGACGGCCGACACGACGTACTCGGTCTCGCGCTCTGTGAGCTCGACCGGCTTCGGCGTGCTCTTGAGGACGGAGCCGTACTCGGCAAACTCGGGCACTTCGGCGAGCTGCTTTGCGTACGCCGACTGGGTCTCACTTGCCGAGGCAGCCGGCGCCGGAGCAGCCGAGCCGCTCGCGTCCGAGGTCATGGCGACAGCGTCGATCGCGTCCTTGCGAGAAGCTGGCAGGGTCAAGGGGCGTGAGCACCTGTTCTTCCGAGTTTGCGTGCGAAGCCGAAAAGAGACAGCGACGTACCCCGCGCCTGTTCAAGGACCTGCTCCTTGCTGACCTTCGGCACCGCCGTCAGGTCGAACGGCTGCTCGGCCGAAGTCGTGTCGGCGATGTAAGCCGCCAACCTGCTCTCGAGCGCGTCGAGCGAGAAGGTCGAGTCTGTGCGTTGCAGAGACGCGTGAGCAACGGGCCCTTTCAACTCGGACAGAGTGGAAATGAGCTCACCATCGCGGACGAAGGTGTTGGCGAGGGGCTCGTCCTGCATGAGCTTGAGGTTGAAGGCGGCGCGGTCGCGGACCTCGTCATCGACATCGTCAAGGCAGCTGCGAGTAGTCGACGTTAGCAGCTGCACTAGCCCGCACAGTCTGAAGCCGGGCGAGCACATACCGAGTGAGGAGGACCTTGACGCTCCGCTTGACGGCGTTGTCGGCAACGTTGATGCCAAACTTGGCGAGACTCGAAACGGCCGCGGCGCGGACGATTGCGTTCTCGAGGATCACGCGGTTGTAGATGTACCGGATGTACTTGTTCGGCTGGGCGGCCTTGGGGCCCTCGATGCCGAGCAAGTGCAGAATCCGGACCGAGAGCTTGGTGAATTCGCAGTCCTCGATGAACTCGCACAGCTGGGCGAGAGCTGCCGGGCGAAGAGGGTCGGGGTCAGTCTCACTTTCGGAGTTTGTGGCCGGACGAGCATGAGTGGACATACCGGCCTCCTTCGAGTCGCCGATGAACTTGATCATGTCAAAGATGGCCTCAACGACGGCGCGCTTGAAGTCGTAGCCGCCCTCGTCGCGGAGAATACCCGAAAGGAAATTGAGCATGACCGACTGCTTGGTCGGGAACTTCAGACACAACGCGCGGATCGCGTTGACGACAATGACCTTGAACTCGTCCGAGATCTCGGACATGAAAGCCGAGATCTGCTTCATCAACCGGTCGACCGACGCCTCGTTGCCCGTCTTCAGCAACGTCGTGATGGCGAACGTCGCGACGCTCCGGTTGTCGTCGTTGATGAGCTTCTCCATGTCGAGGTTGCAGACCTGGACCGCGTTCGGGTGCGTCTGCGCGAGCTTGGCGAGCGTCCGGATCGCGGCAAACTTGAGCGTCGCCTTGGGCGACGACAGGAACAGCTGGAGGACGGCGATCGGGCGCTGCAGCTCGGCCGCGCCGACGTTGCGCATCTCGCAGATGGCGCGCGCCGCCTCGTAGTTGACCATGTCGCTCTTGTGCTTCAGGTAGGCCTCGATGAGCTCGTACATGGCGCGCTGGACGCTGCAGGCGGGCAGGCTGGTGTGTCAGCGTCACGAGCGCAGTAGCGGGGCGAGGGCTTGCGGGCATACTTGGGGTCCTCCTCCATGACCTTGGCGGCGAACCGGATGAGCATGCAGATCGCCATCGGACTCCGGAGCGTGCCGCCCGAGCCCTTCGAGCCCGAAAGCTGCTGGATCATCTTGGTGACGGCCATGCGGTCGCCCTGGCGGATCAGGTACAGCAACCCGAGCGCGTGGTACTGGACAATCGCGCTCGAACTCTGAACAGTCTGGTAACCCTGGCCGTACTGGTTCCCGTACGACGGCGCCTTGTTCTGGACGGCCTCCGAGGCTTCGTTCGCCCAGCGCTTGATGACGTCGCGAGCGATCGGGTGGAGGTGGTACGACGAGACGAGAGCGGCCGACGAGATCGAAGTGTTGCGATCAACGATCGCGGCTTTGAAGAACCGCTCGACACCGACGATCATCGAGCCCTATCGAACGTGCGAGCGTCAGCGAGCGGATAGCCGGCGCACGAGCGCGACAGAGCTTACGTCGATGACCCGGCACAGGGCACGGATCGCGTTCGGGCGGTAGATGACCTCGAGGTTCGGCTGCATGTCCTTCATGATGGACGACGTGACCATGATGACGTCCTCGGCGATGTGCGACAGCTCCTTGATGACGAGGTAGACCATTTGCCGAAGCGCGCTCTGCGCGTCGCCGAATGTTTGTTCAGATGTCAGCGCGTCTCGTACTCGCGGTCGCGCCTGGTACTCCGCGTCGTTTTGGCCGTCTTGCCTCTGATAGAGTGCAAGTAGATTGCCGCATCATCGCAGACAGTCCTTCGGGGCCTCCCTAACGTCCTCCGCAACTCCGGCCTGTTCCGGGTGCAGACGGAACAACAAGACACCAGACTCACGTCCTTGTGCTGGAACAGCTTGGTGACGCCAAAGAACAAGGTGGTCGCCTCTTGGGTACCGAACGTCTCCCCGACGTAGAGGAGGTAGACAATCTTGGTGAGGAGGATCCGGCACTTTCGCGGGCTGATTGGGGTTTCGTTGAAGACGCGCGCCTCTTGGATGACCGTCTGCAGCGATAGGAGTACTTGTCAGTCGTGCTCTCGGCAGCAGTGACATCGCCGCGCGCGCCCCGAGTTGACGGGAGCGGTGTGTCGCGCCGCGGGGGAGAAGGGGACGTGTCGGCCTGATCGGAGACAAGAGAGCTGCAGACGCACCGTCTTGTCCTGGAAGAACGAGCCTACGCCCGCCTCTTCATCCTTCTTGTAGCCCGACATGGTCACTCGCGTTCAGAGGGGCTGCCGTCGTTTCGGCTGTTTGAGACGACGTCGAGGTCGCGAGGTCGAGGCTGGGTCGGACTTGGCGTCAGATCAAGCCTGCCTGTTAGCTCGTTCGAGTTTGGACGGGGAGTCGAGCGCCTCGAAGTAGCTCGTGGACTAGATTGCGAGCCCTGGCGTGCCGTAGAGCGAGCGGATCCAGCTGCGAGTTGAACGCGTCTGTGGGGGGTTTTCTTCCTTTGACGAGATCACCAGCGCCGCCCCTCAGCTCCACTTCCGGCCAAACGCCGCTCTAAGCACTCGCCTTGGACTCACTCGTGCATGCTTCAGACTGGCCACTATGGAACTTCGTTCAAAACACGCGTTGAAAACGTGGCGCGTAGTGCTCTCGAGAAACCGCACCCCTTGCTCCGCTGACGCGCACTGAAAGACCTTCAAGGCGCCTCGAGAACCAGTTCTTTATGAACATTCAATGTTGCGGATCGTCCCCATCTGCGACCCGTCCAGACCGAGGAGCCAGCCATTCAGCATCGAGTGATGGTAGTCGAGGTTCTGCGAGCGGGAAGATGAACAGAAATCAATTCAGGCGGACCACGCGAGGAGAACTCGTGCGGTCGCACATTCTGGCACTCGCAACACGAGGTATGCCGCGCGGCGGTCGCCTTGTTGTACGTCAGACCGGCGTACCACTGTCCGGAGGAGGGAAAGCGAGAAGTGTAAGCGGCGCAGGGCCGACCGCACGGCAGAGCTTTGCCACGTACCCCGTTGTAGGTGCCCATGGCAAGCAACAACGAGCCGTCGTGCTCCTTCAGCACTTGCGAAAAGTACGCCGCGCCCGTTTTGATGCTGCGGGCAAGCGTAATTAGTCAAGAGAAGCTCCAGGGGCAAGATGAGGGGGATCAAGGGCAGACTTGAAGTCTGGGTCCCGACAGTTTCCGCCAGGCGCTCCGCCGCATTTATCTGCGGCGTCGAGAAGTCAATCAGCGGGGGTGGAAAGTATCTGCAGGTCGAGAGGAGGGCTCACCTTCCGTGATCTGCATCAAGCCGTACCTGAAGAGAGGAGCTTCGTGAACCTGCGGCTGCCGAGCCATATGCAGCTCATACTTACGCTCCTCCCGCATCACCCATCGTGTCAGCATTACACGAGCCTGCCGAAGATCGTCGTGAGCGGGGAACTCGAATCAAGGGAGCAGCAGCGCGGACTCACTTTCCTGCATCGCGAACGCGGCGAGCAAAATCGGCGGGACCTCGTACGCCTCGGCATATTTCTCAAATAAAGACACGTGCTTCGTGCAGGCTTTGTAGGCCGAGTTGTCCATCGCGAGCGCCACTTCGAGGCTGATCGTCTTGACCTGGTCAAGCTTGATCGAAGGCGGTGTCTGTTCCGTCGCGAAAAAGGATTAGCCTGCAAAGCTGACAGGATCTAGGGCAGGCATTGACTGCGCACCCATGGCGCATCGGGCTCGTCCTTTGACAGCCCGCAGTTGAGCCAGTCTTCCGACCCGTTCGGCCCCTTGTCTTTCGTCGATTTGGCAACGGCGCCACTCGGCCCGCATTTCTCGTCGACGTAGCCGACGAGCCCTTCTCCTGCAGGTGCTGGCTTCGCAGTCGAGGTGCTCTGGGCCGAAGGAGAAGACTGCTTCGAGATCGGCGAGCTGGTGGGAGACGACTTTTGCGAGGCGGAAGAGGGCGGAGAAGACGCCTCGCTTTGGTCGGGAGTCGACGCCGAGATCAGACCCGCTTCGACCTCCTCGGGCGCGGAAGTCGGCGAGACAGCTTCTGGCGATGAAGTGGCCGAAGATGCGGCCGCGGCGGACGGTGAGAAGTTGTACCAAGCGAGCCCTAGGCACGCGGCGATGGCGAGGAAAAAGACGACGCCAAGAAGAAAGACGTTCCCGCCAGCCTACACCTCGGAGGTCCCTTCAGTATCGATCTCGGTATGAGGGTGGGAAGACCGCTCACCTTGCGAGACGTCGTGCGAGTTTTCCGCGGATCTCGAACATCTCCGTCATCCGTGTCCGCATTGCTGCTATCTCGTCGTTCCCGGTCGTCGCTTCCGTCACTGTCGTCAGAGTCGCTGCTGTGGAAACGGTCGTACCTCCGAGTCATCAGCTGTCCGGCGTCGGTTTCCTGCTCATGAGATCCCGAATCGATTGACGGAAGTGGAAGTCGCCGGCTCTCCTGCTAGAACTGCAGCTGTCCCGAACCAGCAAGGGGACTTCTTGAGAGGAAGCGGAAGCGACAGCAAGATCGTCGCCTCCTGTCTCGACGAGTGGAGAAACCGAAGCATGGACCGGGCGGACTTGCCGCGGACTTGGCAGTTGAGAGTTGAGCATGTGAAAGAAGAAAAAACGGGCGGGGTCAAAAAGTCGCAGTTCTTAGTCGCGCCCATCCCGGCGTAGGCCGAAGGGACCCAACGGAGTGAAGTCGAAGGGGCGCGATGGGGTTGCAGATGATGGAGAAATAGCGTCGCGAATGTCTCGCGGTTCGACGAAAAAGGAGAAAAGCGAATCGACCGGATGCGCCGCTCCATATAGATCACAGGTCTGAATCACGTCTTGCTGAAGGATACGCGTTACAGTCTCTTTGGATACAAGGGCTGGAACAGGCGCGGGTTCAGCACGGAACTCGCACATACGAAAGAAGGAAGAAACAGAAGACACGGACGCACTAACACTCTGGATCGCCTGCGCCGCTCTAGACCTGTCTCTTGGGTTCGACGGGGAGTTCTTCTACTGGAGGCGGCAAGAGGTCCTTGCCGTCGGGCGTCTTTGCGGGTTGCAAGCTGGTCATGGGCAAGGGAGGGATCGCCGCCGAGTGGTGGTCGTCCTCGGGGCGGAATGTACCGGCCGTTGAGCTGTAGCGGGGTGTGTCCACATCAGCTTGCGTCTCGTTGCATGTAAGTGATCGCTATATGAGCCTGCTCACTCCCTGTACGATTCGAGAAGCGGTTCTGCGCGGGACGAGGGGAAACAAACGACGTCAGTGTTGCCGTCGCTAGACGAAACGACGCGGGCGACTTGAAGGTGAGCTCACTGAAGATGTAGACTCCGGTGCCTGCCCCGAGTACGACGGCGATGATGGGCGGGACGATACGGGATGCCATACCGTAGCGAGGTCGTCGACGACAGAGAGAGGCAAGCCGGCAAGGAAAGAGTCGAGAGTCGCTTCAGAGGCAGATCCGGACAAAGTGAGTCGTGTGTAGAGTCGAGTGTGACTGCTTCGCGTGTCTGCTGTCCTGGTACTCGTACGCAGTGGAGAGAGAAGAGTCCGAGTCGTCGATCAACCAACGAGTCTTGATGAGACTTCGACTCGACGAGCGGCTCATCGTTCTCGCTCCACACACCTCGAGACTTGACGAGCGAGACTACTGGCGGAACAACAGCGCAACTAGAACCTGACGACCACCCCGAGACTCGCCCGCACCGGCTGCACTCGCCCGAGGAGGAGGTCTCTGTTTCGGGAACGCGCAGAGCGAACATGGAACTCCCCGCAACACACTTGAGGCTGCCCGCCTCGCTCCCGTACCCGCTCACCGTACAGCGGATCCACGCCCAAGTCGACTCGCAGATCCGAAAAACCCAGCGCCTGTTCACCTACTCGTTCTTGCCGACCAAACCCGACGAACAGGGCAGGAGGGAACGTCAAGTCCGCGAGTGGGACAGCCCCATCCAGGGCCAGGTCGTCCACTGGGATGTCAGGGAAGGCGACATCATCAGGGAACCAAGGTCAGTCACCTGTCGACGAGGTCGGCCGGGGGAGGGAAAACGTGGCTGCGGCTCTCTTCTACCGCGACCGGTCCGAGACTCTGCTCCTCACTGGTCGGACCGCGTGTTGACCGCGTCTCACCCACGTGCAGAGCCGTCGTCAAGATACAAGAACCTTGCACGCACGATGTCCAGCTCAACGGGCTCTGCGCAATCTGCGGCAAGGACCTCACGGCGTGCGTCCCCTTCTTGCGAGCGAGCGAGTCGCGGCAGACAGGAGGCTGATCCGACTGCGCACACAGGACCGACTACACTGGCTTCTCCGATACTTCACGAGCTACGATCAGCATGGTCCACGACGTTGGCGGCCTGACTGTTTCGCGAGAGGTGCGCGGCTGCGGATTCCGATTTTTTTTGGTTCGCCGTGCGTCGCCTGACATGCTTTTGACCAAAAACAGGAAGCGCACCGTCTCGAATCGGCCACGGCGACTCGCCTCCTCAAAGCGAAAAAGCTCTCGCTGATTGTCGACCTCGATCAGACCATCGTTCACGCCACCGTCGACCCGACCGTTGGTGAATGGCTGCAGGACCCCAAGAACCCGAACTACAAAGCGCTCGAAGGCGTGCAGAGG
The DNA here is from genome assembly GCA_002922495.1 of Rhodotorula taiwanensis. Taxonomy (NCBI): domain Eukaryota; kingdom Fungi; phylum Basidiomycota; class Microbotryomycetes; order Sporidiobolales; family Sporidiobolaceae; genus Rhodotorula; species Rhodotorula taiwanensis. The sequence goes on from PJQD01000035.1 coordinate 345,823, forward strand.
TTCAAACTGCTCGACGAGATGCCGATGAGGAGGCCGAAACGGTCGAGGACGACGACGGGGACGACGACGCCCGGGTTGGTGACGCCTTTGCCGACGCCTGGCTTGTCCGAATCGGGAACGACAGAAGACGGCGAGTCAGTCGACGACGAAGACGATCTGCCCGGGTGTTGGTACTACATCAAGATGCGGTGAGTCCTTGGGTTTTGCATCCCCATTCGTGCTGCCTCGGTTCCGAGCGGCGCTGACGGCCTCGCCTCGCAGTCCCGGCTTGCCCGATTTCTTGAAGCGCGTCGCGGAAATGTACGAGATGCACGTGTACACAATGGGCACGCGCGCGTACGCGATCGAAGTCTGCAAGGTGATCGACCCCGACGGCGGCCTGTTTGGCGGCCGGATCCTTAGTCGGGACGAGAGTGGCAGTGAGTCGCTGTGGCGACGGAGGGCACAACTCTATGGCGCGGCGCACCCGTGACGCTGACCCGCCATCACGACTGCAGGTATGACGCGCAAGAGTCTGCAACGCCTCTTTCCGTGCGACACGAATATGGTCGTCATCATCGACGACCGCGCCGACGTCTGGGACGGCAGCCCGAACCTCGTCAAGGTCATCCCGTGTGAGCGCGCCCTCGCACACTCTCACCATATTGACCTTGAACTGACATGCCTCTGGCCACAGACGAGTTCTTCGTCGGTATCGGCGACATCAACGCGGCCTTCTTGCCGAAAAAGAAGGAACTCGTGCCGCCTCCCGTCGTCCCGCTCGCCTCGCCGACTCTCGCCGAGACGACGGCTGAATCCGAGTCGGAAGGCTCGGCGTCGCCGCTCGAAACGGCGCTGAGTAGTAGTGGTGCCACTCCCGATACTCGCTCCACGACACCGCCAACTTCTCCTCCGCCCGGTCCGCCTCTCTCCCCCATCCAGACCGCCACTTCGAACGCTGCTGCGGAAGCTGCAGTCCACCATCTCCACTTGCCGGACGAGATCCTCTCCGAACCGACTCGGATCTCGGACCTCGTCGTCTCGTCCTCACCGGATCAAGTCGTCTCCCCGTCCATGGCGGAGGCGGCCGTCCATGCGAAGGAGACGATCCACGATCTGATCGAGGCGCGGCCGCTCGAAAAGGCGAGGAGGGAAGCGGACGCGCTGCATCATTTGCAGCATCCGCCGTCGCCGAAATCGCCGAGTCGGCCACCATTGTCGCCATCACCTGTTCTTGGTGCCGGGGTTCCAGGTGACGTGCTCGTTGATGACGCAGGGGCAACCTCTGCGACGGTCGAGGAGGCGATACTAGTCGGCGCGGAGCAGGATGACGACAGCGAGTACGAGGAGGAACCGGTCCTCAAGGACGACGACCGGGAACTCGACCGGCTCTTCGAGGTGAGACTTCCTCTTCCCCGTGTGCGCCTCTCGAGTTTCGCGCTCTGACAACTTGCCATCATGTCCTCAGATCCTTTCGAGCGTGCGGGAAAAGTTCTACGAGGAGGAAGAGCGGAGAGGCGTCTCTGATGTCGCCGTGCGTCTTTTTTCCGCGCGGCGCAGCTGTCCCAGTATTGAATCTCCTATTGCCCCGGCGCAGGATATCATCCCAGGCATGAAGGCGCAGGCTCTGCGCGACACGCACCTCGTCTTTTCCGGTCTCGTCGCCCTCGGCTCCCGACCCGAAGACTCGGAGTACTGGAAGCTCGCGACGACGTTTGGCGCGCGGTGTTCTGCCGACCTCACGTCGTCCGTGACCCACCTCGTCGCGAACCAAGCCGGAACTGCCAAGGTTCATTCTGCGAGGCGGAACCCGCGCGTCAAGGTCGTCTACCCGCAGTGGCTGCTCGACTCGGTCGCTCGGTGGGTCCGGCTTGACGAGCAACCTTATCTCTTGCCGCCACCGGAAGACCGACTGAGCACGCCTGGATCGCCCATACGACCTGAGCTCAGCGATGGAGAGAGTGACGCCAAGACGACCGGCACGGCAGACGTCGTCGAAGCGGATCTCGACTTGGGCGACCTTGACTGGGGCGACGCGATGAAAGAGGTCGACGACCTGCTCCTCGAAACCGACGATGACGACGACGGTGCGTCGAGCGTGAACGGAGGTGGCGACACGACCGACGGCGAGAGTGATAACGGCGGTGCCGCGCGGTCTGCTGCAGTCGGTGGTCGGAAACGGCCTCGGATCTCGAGCACGCCGTCCGACACGAGCAACGGCTCTACAACTGCTGCAGCCGAGTCGCCACTTCAGAAACGCGTCAAGACTGCCCGATCAAGACGGAGCGGCCTCAAGACGTCGATGAGTGCAGCCGAGGGAGATGCGCTCGTACAGCAGTCGGACAAGTCATCTACCAGCTCGACTGCGCCCGCTCCGCGAAGCCGGCCACCTTCCCCTCTTCGTCCTTCCAATGGCTCGGTGGCGTCGAACCCTGCGGCAGACGCGGACGAGAACGGCGTCGACGCGAGTCAGGCCAGCTCCAGCATCAGCTCGGACGACGAAGATTTGCTCGCGATGGCCGCCGACCTCGAGAGCGGGTGGTAGACTCGGGACTCTCCTTCGACTCTCTTCCCTTCTCCATGTATGGAGAGCTGTAGAAACATCGCAACTGGTACTACTTGTTGTTGACCTACACTCGCCAGTTGTACCGCAAGCCTTCCCATTCCTGCAATGTTTCGGCTATCTGTGCGAGCTGCACGCGATCGCCCGTGATCCTCGCCCATTTCGCCCGATCCCTCATCGCGTCGAGCGACTCTTCGACCGCTCGGAGGGATTTGTCGAGGTCGGCGCCGTCGGCTTGGACGTAGCGAGCGGGTTCGCGGAGAGCCGGGTCCGGACTGTACCTCGAAGGTTGGTCGCTGACGAAAGGGACGAGTCGGACTGGTGCAGAGGCTGTGAGGTCCGTGGGCAGGACGACGTCGGGGGTGATACCGTAACGTTTGTACCGGACGCTGACTTCGAGCGGGACGCTTGCCGTTGCCGCGAAGACGTCCAATGCCTTCTGCAGATCGGGGCTAAGAGCCCGAGAGAGATCGAACTGGCCGAGGTGCGTCGGTACAGCGATAGAGAGATGGCGCAAAGAGGGCAAGGCCGTCAGGAGAGGGTTCTCGATGATCTTGAGGGCAATCGCCGGCGCGCCGTCAAAGTCGAGTCGCTGTAGCTTCGGAAAGACGGGCTGCGCTTGAAACGCGCAAGTTGACGTCGTAGAAGTGCTCTCGAGATCGAGGTTCAGATGCTCGAGCGAAGTGGCGAAGAGGGAGACGAAGTGACGGAGGAAAGGCGTAAAGTCGGAGGCGGAGACGCTCAGCTTCTTGAGCCGGGAATAGGTGAAGCCAGGCTCGATAGCCTGTGTTGCGGCGCCATCCCCAAGGTGAAGCGTGAGGGTCGATAACGCGGTACATTCGCGAAGAGCCCTCAGGAGTGCGGCGACAGTCGGGACATCGTTGGCGACGACGTCCAGCTCTTTTATCGGTGTTCCTCGACAAAGCTGGAGGATACTCGGCGCCGACCATACAACGACAATCCGCGCGGTCCTCCCAAAGACTGCGCGGATGATGCGCGTAGCGTTAACGTACGAGGCGAGCTCCTCACGCCTGGTGGCGGCAGTCGACGTCATTGGGGAATCAGACGGCGCCAAGGCGGACATGTCCGGTAGTTCAACGCTTTCGAAAGGTCCGGGGATTCGGGAAAGCGCGCGTAACACGGCGGCCATCGAGTACTGTTGCTTTTCCGCTTCGTGATAGTCCAGCCGAACTTCCTTGATCAAGTGGGCATAACCCGGCTCGATAACCTGTTCGAATGCCGGATGCCCAAGATCTAAGTCGGTCATGACCTGCAGTCCGCGTTCCGTGAGTCTTAGCGACCTTCCTGGTGGGCACGACCGTAGCACAAAGGGCCGAATTCACTCGAAAGCGAAGCGGCGCCTAGATCCGTTTCCATTCGCGCGACACTTGGTACAGCCTCGGTAGCGATGGGCATGGCTTGTTGTATGGTCGCCTTCTGCCTTCAGATGGGTCCCCGGCGCCGTTCGCGGGTAAGCGGTAGAGAACAGGAGCGAGGAGCGCCGGGAAAGAGCCGGGCTGCTCGTCCTGCACAAAGCAGATCTCGGCGATGCGCAGTTTAATCTCAGCCGGCAAGGCTTCGAGCGAAGCGAGTACGGGCGGCATGGCGCGAGCAAGGAAGAAAGCGAAGGGAAGGAAAGGAAAGCTGCGCCGCAGCTTAGGACAAAGGGACCGGCGAAATTTTCTCTCTCTCGAAGCGAATGACGATAGGCAAGATCTTGTGACAGGCTAGAGCATACCTGCATCTTGGTCTACGTTCGCCACCGGTACCGCAATGCTTCCCATTCCTGGAGTGCCTCGGCCATCTCTGCGAGTTGCACCCGGTCGCCGGTCCTCCTCGCCCAGTCGGCCTGCGCTCGCATCGCGCTGAGCGACTCGTCGATTGCCCGGTGAGCCTCGTCGAGGTCGGCCGAGTCGTCCTTGACGGACCGGCCAGGACATGTAAAGACCTCGTCCGGCCAATTGCTGCCGGCGGAGCTCTCCTCGGAGGCGACGAGGCGGAGCGGAGCCGTTGCGTGAAGCGCCGCAGGCAGGACCGTCTCGGGGACACCCCTGGAACTCTCGTAGCAGAAGCTGACTTCGAGAGGCCGCCTGGCCGTTGCGGCGAAACGGTCGAGGACGGATTGGAAATATCGGTCAAGGACCGAGGTGATGTTGTAACGCCCTTCTGTACTTGGTGTGCTGACGGTGAGGCGTTCCATCGCGGGAAAGTTCGCCAGTGAGGTTCCCTCGAGGATGCAGAGGCCGATCCGCCAGTCGCCCGACATATCGAGATGGCGCAGCTTCGGGTACTGCCGGGCAGGCAGGAATGATTGGATCCCGCTGTTGTATGCGGATCTGATCTCGTAGAACCGAAGCTCGAGATGTTCCAGAGTTGGCGAGAAGACGGCGGCGAGACGATGTAGGGCGGCCGTGCAGTTCCCGCCGATAAGGCGGAGGTGTTTCAACGGGACCGCCCTCAAGGTTTCGTGGATGTCGGCGGGTACACGAGCACCGAGTTCGTGAGGGTCCGCATCGAAAAAGATCTCGAGGCTCGTCAACGCGGGGCAGTCCGCCATCACCGCGAGCAGAGAATCGATGCCGTCGCCGGTCGAGAGGACGAGCTCCAGGCTGGTCACATTCGCGCCCAGGATCGTGAACAGACTCGTGTTGACGGCGGATGCAGCGAAGTGTGCGTGTGTCGTCCTTTGCAAAAGCGATGCGAAAACCTTGGCGACCTGCTCGAAGGCGATGAAGCGGAGGTCTGACGAAGCTGAGGCTCCGCGGAGGGTCCGCGCCGGCGCCGTTCGGATGACATCCAAGATGTCCGGCACCTTGAACGATTCAAAAGGTCCTGGGAGCCGGACGAGAGCCGGGAGCAGCTTCTCCATCGTCGCCGCGTGCGCATGGGTGAGGTCGAGCTTCTTGACGTGCTCCTTGTGCCGCGGCGCGATGTGGTCCAGGAATAAAGGGTGCGCGAGATCGGCTGCCGTCATGCGCTGCGCTCGACGTCGTCAGCCTGTCGGATTCAAACAAGCATCACAGGGCAACGCCTTACTCGAAAGCGAAGGGGCGCACAGATCCGGCGCCACTCCCGCGAGGCCTGATACAGTTGCTTCAGGGTTCCCCGCGAACGCCGTAAGGGTCTGACTTGCGGGCCCTCGTCGTCATCCCTCAGGTGGAAGAGCAGCGGGCAGAGGATCGGCAGCCGCTCCTTGCACCGGTCCTGGGCGGAACACATTTCGGCGATACGGAGTTTGATCTCGGTCGGCAGGACCGTCAACGACGCGGTGGACGGAGCCATGCCGGTCCTCGCGAGTCGGTGCAGGGAGCGAGTGGGACAGGCGAGTGGACGAGGCGGACCTCTCGGCGCGGACGATGTGGACAAAAATGCAGTGTACGAGGTCAACTCGCGTTTGGCGCTTGAGCTCAAAGCCTCTATGGTCCTTGACGGACTTTGGAACGTCGCCTCTTCGTCGCCGCCGAGGTCCGTGACCGCCGAACTCGACATCATCATTCTTCGCCTCTAGCGCTCTTTCACACTCCTCGACAACGCTATACCGACTCGGTCTAGCTTTGAAAGTACATTGCTGGCCGCCTACAGCCTCGCCACGTCCCTCCGTTGTCCGCGCGGGACCCTGCTCTGATTCTCATCAATCGACGAAAACGTGCACGACCCGCTCTGTCCTTGGCAGCTCGACAGACTCGCTCGACCGCCTCCGATTGACCATGTCGACTGCTGGGAACGCAGGCTCGTGCCTCGTGTGCGGCGCCCTGGCGAACTTGCGGTGCTCGGCCTGCGCGACCAAGTCGCACCTCGACTTGTTCTTCTGTTCGAAAGAGCATCAGCAGCTCGCGAGTTGCTATTTGCCTTCGGGAGATGACAGGCGAACAAGCTGACACTGTCACGTCCCGCGACAGGCTTGGCCCGGTCATCGACTCGTCTGCGGCGAAAGGGCGCACCCGTTCCGGCTGCCGCCGTACTCGCAGGAGGAGGCGGATGCGTTGCGCGCTCTTCTCGATCCTTCAACCTCCGCACCAGAGTTGTGCTCTGTGCAGAACGTCATGCGTGAAGCGCTCGATGCGACGGGGATGAACATTGACGAGCTCGTCGTACGTTCTGCAATGCCTTCTCGTGGCTTTTCGGTGACTGACTCCCCTTTGCTTCTCAGGAAACTTCCGCTCTGTCGTGGGTGAGGGAGGTCTGATTCTCCCTCGCTTCCGCGGACAGACGTCGCCGAGAGAGCCCCACATGATTGTCTACTCCCTCCGCGAGATGGCCGGTGACATCAAAGGCCACCAGTACATGCCCACAGATTTCCAGCATCCAGTTTCGGCAGCCGAACATTTCATCGACTATTATCAGACGTTCACCAGGCTCTGCGGAGATATCAACAACGACGTTTGGCACTCGGAGTTCTGCCATAGGCTCATGGCCACGATCCCGCTCGCTCGCGCGAGCATCGAAAAGATAGCGCAGAAGGCGTATGCGTCGTCTACGCTCAGTGCCGCTTTCCGCACTCCGACCGAAGCGCGTGCGCGTCACATGGCAGCAATTACAGCGCTGCGAGACTTCTTGCGCAACACCAACACACCTCAACACGTCGGCTTTGCGCAAGCGGTGTTGGCCGTCTTCCGCCCGAGCTTCCTCGAGTCGTGAGGTTGCGATCTCGCTGGCGATGTAGGGTGGAGGCGATCCGGACGGCCGTAGTGCGGATGCGTCTTGCAGAGAATTCTTCTTCGGTAGATGAGTTCATTTCAAAGCACTCCACATGGAGCGTCAGATTGTCGAGCAGTTGTTGAGTCTTCCGAATCTTCGGGTCCGAACGGGATGTGCGCCTTTCTGGTCTCGGATCGTCCGAAGTTACGCGCAAGAATACATGCAGGGCGAGCGACATGTCGGAACGAGAATCTCGGCCACGACTTTCGCGCCTTCATCCGCTCTCTTCCATAAATCGCTATGAATCGGCGAGAGCTCACGCCTCATGTCCAGATCAGTCCGAGCCATGAAGGCTTGCAATCTGGGCTAAGGTCTGTACATCGTTGGACGGCTCTTGAGCTCCGCGGCTTGAGCGATTTCAGATCGGCTGAACAGAGTAGCGCTCCACAACGCCGCTGGCGTGATTGTAGGCGTCCGTAATGCGGACAACGTCGACTCCGATGGTGAGCAGCGGTGCAGCAAAGAAGGCCGCGACCGTTTGCCAATCCGAATCCGAGGCAAAATGGCAATGCGGAAGTAGCGGCTGGACCAGACACTCGAGTAAACGCGCCAGATTGCCGTTGCTCAGTGCGCTGTTGGCAAAAGGGGGCGACGGAGAGCGCGCGCGGAGCGAGATGAGCAACTCGAGCACCACCGCGTGGTGCAGGGCGGACTGAAGAACCTGTGGAGGAACGCGCGCGCCGGGCTCGGACCGGAGTATGCAGAGTATGGAGAGGGCGTAAGACACGAAGTTCGGGATGCTTCTCACGCTCGCGAGAACGCCCGCCTTGCGACACGCCCAGTTGAAGAGGGCGCGTGTGCAGAGATTGATCTCAGGGCGAGATGGCGAACCGGGCATCGGCCGGCTAGACAGGTTCATGAGGTCCTCGTCACTCAGCTAGAGGACGGCTGTGCGAGTCAGCTTGTAGTCGATTCCGCAGCGTACCTTGAAACCGCACCTTTTCGAGTCCACCGCTTCCGAGACAAAACGCCGCTTCGAGAGTCTCAGCCACGGTATTCTTCATTCCAAACGCAAGTTCGCCAGCTTGCTGAGCTGCTTCTGCCGCAGTGAGCTCGAGCGAGGTGCGCGCCACCTGACGGAGCCAGCTAGCCTCTTCACGAGACAAGTCGGGCGCACAGAACGGGTTCGAGTTTGGCCCGCAGACTTGCTTGTGCGCCGGCCAGACCTGCGCGCGCGAGGGCCATACGTGTCAGTCCTGGGAGGCATGAATAGGGAAAAAGGGACGTAAAGCCAAAGCCTCACGAGCCTTTGATGCACCGTCGAACAGAAGAACAAGTCGACGCCAGCTCGGCCACAGGGTCCGCAGCGCTGCGCCGTTTCCTTTCCGCAGACGCAGCAATTCCCCATCTTGCCAGTGGGAGCACTTTGCGGTATGGTCGAAAGCGAGGTGAGCCGGGATGCCCTTTTGGTGCTGCCGCCAGCAGTGGCTGATGAGGGAGGAACGAGTCGCTGGAGGCGCTGAACGGTTCCGGACCAGGCGTAGTAACGTGAGCAAGAGTCAGAGCTGCGTCTCGGTATCCGAGAAGCTACGCTGGGCGAGCCGAAGGGTAAGGGCCGAGAGGAAAAGGAACACGGCGATGACGCGCGAACGAACGACTTTGCCGTTCCTCGCTTTGTCCGCTACTTCTGTACCCTGACAGACGACGAACAAGAGCTCTATCCGGACTCGAACGGCTTTACTCGACCAGCTACGGGTCTCGTCCGCTTCGCTTGCTCGCTTGCCTCCACCTGCCTGCACGCTGCACGCAACCTGACCGTCTTGAACTGGCCCGTCATTCCAGCCAGCTGGCCCGAGCGAAAGCGCGCGATCGAGCGGTAAAACTCCACGACGCTATGTCCACTCGCACGGAGTCGGGGATGTGCCTCGCGTGCGGGAAAGAGGCGAAATTGCGTTGGTCGGCTTGCGCGACCAAGTCGCACCTCGACTTGTTCTTCTGTTCGAAAGAGCATCAGCAGCTCGTACGTGACGCGTCTGAAAAGGCCGTTCTTTCGTGCCGCCGGCTGACCGGACCCGCCCGCAACAGGTCTGGCCGTTCCACCGCCTCGTCTGCGGCGAGCGCGCTCATCCCTTCGCCCTGCCTCCGTTCTCGCAAGAGGAGGCGGACCTGCTTCTCGACCGTGTCAAGAGCCGTCCAGTCACGAAGCTGTTCGCCGATATCAAAGCAACTTTGTTCATGAGTCTCCGAATTGCCCAAGATGATTTTCTGACTTTCGAGGTTAGAGGTGTTCTCGGACTCGGTCGTTATTCAGGGCCAGCTGACATCCCTGCCTGCAGGCGCTACTACGGTCGTACATCGGTCAAGGAGGGCGGACTTTGCCCACTCCCGACTCCTTGTCCACGGACGCCCGGGTCGCCGACAAGCTCGTCTCCACTTTTCGCCGCCTCAACTTCGCATATCTGTCGGAAACTTGCACCGACTGGTCGCAGCTGATGGCAAGTCCTGTTGAGAACTTCAGCCATATGTACTTCGCATACACTCGCGATGCGCCGGTGTTGCTCGCGGACTCCTGGACGTCAACCTTTTGTCATCGCCTCGGCACGACGATTCCGCTGTACCGCGAGCTCATGGAAAAGTCCCCTTGCCCATACAAGGAGGATCGGGTCATCTCGATCCCAAGTGTGGCAGAAGTCTCTGGCGCCGGCCAGGGTTGCTTTGCACTTGCGGGCGCCCTCAATGCGATTAGATCGTTCTTGCGGTCTGCGGAAACACCCGACCACAAGGCCTTTGCTCGTGCAGTCATCGCCTTCATGGAAGAGAGGCGCCCGGGGGGGTTGACGGTGCGATACGAGTTGCAGGACTGAGCCGTAACTCTAACTCTCCACCGTTGATCTGCTTGCGAATGAAAGGATGCGATGCAATGACAAAAGAGCTTGCGTACGAATCTTGGTACAACATACACAGGCCGGCCGCTCGTTCACCCGTTCCCGGCCGCGCGGTCGTCTCTATCTCGCTCTATCCGCTCGTATTCCCGTCTTCTTGCGCGCGCCTCGCTGTCGCGCGTCATCTCGATATGCCGTGCCGCGCGGTCGTGTGGGTGCTCCGGCGCGCGTGGTGATTTCGCTGAAGGCACTTCGGTAGCGAAGGTCGACCCTGCCGGTTCTGGGCTCGCTCTTCGCGGAGAAGGTGTTCTGGAGCCCGTAGACGCCGCAGGCGAAGGCGGTCGTGCTCCTCGACTCTGCCAGACGCGGTCGACGGCGCCGACGCGTGCCATCTCCTCCTTGAGCAACACGAGGTCGCCGAGGGCCTCAACCGTGTCGGTCCGGATCCCGTACCGCCTCCCGAGCGCGACGATATAGCCGTTGATGTACTCGATCTCGGTCCGACTCGGTAATGAAGGCGCGTTCTGCGCGAGGGAGAAATTCGACCGCGAAGTCGGCGAGTTGGATTGGAGTGGGAGGAGGTCGGACAGGGTCGACGAGATATTGACAGAGGTCTTGAGGAGGACGCGGAGGGTGTAGTCGAGGAGCGCGTGGGCAGAGAGAGGATGTGAGGGGGGCAGAGCGGGTGGTCGAGAAGGACGTTCTGCCGGATCTGAGGTATCGGGGTCGGTAGGCCGCCATGTCCCCTGCTCGTAGGCGACGTGCGCCGCAAAGACGTCCGCGCACTCGCGCGTGACGGATTCAATGACCCGCTTCGCCTTCTGGCTGCCGACGAGCGCGCCATTATGGACGCCGGCGATCGCCGTGATCGAGTTGACCGAGGCGTTGACGGCAAGCTTTTGCAGCTGAGCGATTTGCAGAGTCGGTAACGGGAGCCAAGATGTTTGGAGCTCCTTGCAAGCGAGGAGAGAGGAAACGGTCGTGTGGAGGGAGGATGTGACGGGAGCGTAAGGGAGGTGTTCGAGCGTCGGTTCGATCAAGGACCGCGGGTTCAGGATCGGGTTTTCGGACGGATCCGACCATGCCGGATCGGGGTACTGAGAGAGGAAAGACATGACGGCGCGATTCGGGACGACACCGAACTTGAGGTCGCCCATCCCGGCGTGGACGAAGTGCGCGGCGCCCTTTCGCCACGCGCCGTGAGTCGTCGTCGCGCAGACAAAGCTCGGCCGTCCGCCGCCCGCTGACGCCTGTGATGACCAGCTGTCTCGGCCCGAGCGCGCCTGATCGGAGAACGAATGTTCGATCTCGTCGGACCGGTCTTCGGGCCAGTACTTTTCGAGGAGAGCCTCGAGGACGCCCATGCCGTTCTGGCACAATACGATCGTACTCCGGCTCGACAGCCGCGGCAAGAGGTGTCGGATTGCTGGGACCGTTGCGGGCGTTTTGGTCGTGACGACGAGCGTCTGGATCGGGTCTTGCCGGTTCCACACGCGAGGGTCGATTTGAGGTCCAGACCTCGAGCTCGAACCGCTCCCTCCCGCCCGACCGGCATGTGAAGACCGCTCGAAGAAATCGTTTGGCGACCGCGTGAGCTCCATCTCGAGGCCCGCCGTCCTTTTTGCGAGTCCGTCTCGCTCGACGGTGAGCGACCCGAACGGGATCCCGGACGCATCGTGTGCCGGATTGGCGGAAGGACCGGCGGACGTGTCGAGGAGCTGCTTCGCGAGGTCTTTCCGGCGGAGGATGAGCCGGACTTGCGTGGACGGGAGCGCGGCGAGGTTGGTTGCGAGGAGCGAGCCAATCGAGCCGACTGTAACGGCTGTCGTCAGTAATTTGTTTTCGCCGGTACGCTACTAGATAACGCACCGCCCAGACAGTGGAACCGCATCGCTCGGCTTGGGCTCTGTGGCAGCGCGACCGTAGCCCTTCGTGCTCCTCCTCTTTGCGACGACCCGGGTGAGGCGGCAAGTCGCGATCGCCGCCTTTTTTGTCCGTTCCGACCTCGTCAGGAAAGGCCTGCGAACTGAAACTGTGCTGCCGGGACCTCCTGGAAGCCACTGAGCGCCGCGTTACGTCGTGACAGCTCCGTCGAGAAGTTTCACGCTGAAGTCGCCCAAGTGCCGTGATCGGCGTCGTCGAATCGGATCGTAAGCACAGCAGGCGGTAGCGTCCCAGTAGCTCTCCTTCGCTTCCCTTGAGCCCCGAAAGTTGCAAGCTTGGCTGTGGCGGAGTCGTCGTGGCGAGGAAACAGAAAGTCGACTCGAGAACGAGGCGATCGGCGTTGACGCTCGCTGCACTCTTTCTTGCCGCTCTTGCACGCGTAGATTGCCACTATGGAGGTCGAGACAACAGTGACGACCAGTCTGCCGCCTACGGATGGCTCGGCAGCTCCCGACGACGTCGCTCCGGTCGTCAACGGCACCGCCTCGCACGCGGCGACGACCGACACCGACGCCACGATGCAGGACGGAGACGCCCCCAAACAAGACGAAGACAGCAAAGACAAGCCGGTCGAACTGCCCGAAGGCGCATCTGAAGTCGTCTACGTCCACAACCTGAACGAAAAGATTCACCTGCCCGTCATGAAGCAGTCGCTCAAGGTCCTCTTCAGGGAATACGGCCGCGTCCTCGGAGTCACGGCGCACAGGAACGTCCGGATGCGCGGCCAGGCGTTCGTCACGCTCGAGTCAAAGGACGCCGCCGTCAAGGCCGTCAGGGAGGTGCAAAAGTTCCCGCTCTACGGCAAGCCCATGGTGAGCAGGCTCTAGCCGATACGTACATCCTCTTGGCCTGGAGCTGACAGGCGGTGGTCACCCGCGCGCACAGCAACTCGCTTTCGCACGGACAGAATCGGACGCCCTCGTTCTCAAGCGGCATCCGGACGACATGGAGGCGCACAAGGCGGCACGGCTAGAGCGCAAGAGTGCGTCACTCTTCTCTATCGAGTGCAGATGTCGGGCAGAGCTGACTGGTGATCGGGTCGCCCGCAGAGGTGTCACGGAGGGAGAACCCGCTGCGGAAGAAGAAGCTGGCGCAGGCAGCAGCAGAAAAGACGGGTACGTGCCGAGGCCAATCATCACAGTTTCGTGACGACGATCACTGTCGAATGTGTGTTGACGCGTATGGCTGCCGCACGCACAGCCGCGGAGACGGGCGTCCCCGCCACTCCCGCCGCTGCGGCACCTCAGCGCCGAATCGTCCAAATGCCCGACGAGTACCTCCCGCCCAACAAGATCCTCTTTGTCCAGAACCTCCCAGACGACACGACCAAGGAATCCCTCGAGGCGCTGTTCCGGCCGTACCCGAACCTGATCGAAGTCCGGACGATCCCCGGCCGGAAAAACATTGCGTTCGTCGAGTTTGCCGACGAGCAGAGTTCCGGAGTCGCGAGGGAGGCGCTCCACAACACCAAGTTCAGTGCTTCGGGAGGTGCGGCGCCCGACACCGGGGACGAAGGCCTCAAGATCAAGGTCACGTTTGCCAAGCGGGGTTAGCGCGAGGCACCCTTTCTTCGGGCGACATCTGTACACCATCTCTCGCGCAGTCGCATTTGTAGTACCTATGGCTTGTATACCCCTTCGCCTCACTGCGTCTGTCCCGATGCCTGACACTCACGCTCGGGGGAAGACCCCAAAACTCGCGGCATCAAAATGCCATGCTGCAGAGTTCCGCAGTAATGTCCCATTACATGACGACACCACAGATCTATAGAGATCGGTCACGCGGTCAAGTTTCCGCTCGTCAACGCGCGCCAGACCTGGCTAGGCGACTTGAGCGTTTCGTTCGCCGCTTTCGCCCAAACGGCGTCGACGGCCGCCTGTCCCGTATCGAGTGCGCTGGAGGCGCTCTCGGCCGACGGACTCCACCATATCGGACGTGGAGAGCTCAAGTTGCCTCCGAGAGCCCACGAGCGAAGCGCGGTGCCGGCTGAAGAACCGAAGAAAAGCGCCAAGGACCCGTTCGAGCTCGTCGGCACCAATAAGCCGGACTTGGCGAATGCGACATCGGCCGCGAGGTCGACCGTTCCCCAAAGCTGTACCTCGAGAGTCGGGAGCGGGTGCTGCCACAACAAGGAATCCACCGCTGGCGGCAAGGTCGACGCGTTCGATAAAAGGTACTCGACGAGAGCTTGAGCACTCGGCACTGAAAGGAGCGACAGATAGTCGAGCAAGACGTGGTCGATGGCCGATGCGACCGGCGCAAGCAGGCCAAAGTGCTCGATCGTGTTTGGCGCTGTGGGCACGCTCGACGGCGGCGCGAACGGGCCGGCCGATAACGTCTCGCCGGCGTGGACCGACATCCTCGCACGAAGCGCGTCGTTCGCTTCCAGCGCGAGTGCCTGCTGTAGGAGGCCGGGACGCTTGTCGAAGGAAGCGAACGGGAGTCGGAGTTTAACCAGGTTGAGGACGCCGTACCGTGGACGATCCTGCTCGACTGGCATCACGTCAGACTTGCCTCACTTCGGCACTATGCTGCTCAACTGACCGTGCAAGAGCCCGTGCCTTCAGTGATCGACGGCAACCCGAGAACCGTCGCTTCGAACGAGTCGATCCCGACACGACTCGCCACGTCCAGCCCGCTCATGCAAGCCGTTATCGGAGGGAACAGCGCCGGATTCACATACGCGCCCTTGACGAGCGTAGTCGCATCAAAGGGCAGTATGACCTCGGCGCTCTGGACTGCGGCCCGGAACAGGTCGAGTTGCGAGGTCGACAGGCCGAGCGTGTCATTCCAAAAGTGAGCGAGAGCGGTCGTTCGCTGTCGGCTCGCGGCGATCGCATTCGAGGTGATATTGTCGAGGACCAAAAGGGACGCCGGAGTGAGGGTCGAAGCTGCGCTGCTACCGACGGTGGCGTTCCAGCTGACGGGCGGAACGGACCGCTCGAGTGTCGCCAGATCCCACACGTAGCCTGCCGGCATGATCTGGTAGTTACTGTTTGGCTTCGTCGCCGGCTCGTCGCCGAAAAGGGAGTAGTCGAGGCGAGAGGCGAAAAGGCGAAAGCGCACTACGGTCGAGTTGGATTCGCTCGCGGCGAAGATGTGCAAGAGCGCAGCTTCGAGCCAGTTGACCCGATTCGGGAAACGGGAGAACGACAAATTCGGGACGGCGAGCAGATCGAGCTGATCCGAGCAATCAGTCGAAGTCGAGCGTTTCTCGCCGAAGTAAAGCCGCAAGCTGGTCATCAAGCGGGTCGTATTGATCGTTGGCTGCCACAGGCTGGACGCTCGAGCCGCTGTGTCAACGACTCCTTCCGCGAGACCATCGAGGCACGTTCCGTCGAGGTGGCAACTCGTGCCGCCCAACATCCCCCGGCACTGGCAAACACAGTCTCCCGCGGCGGTCAAGCGGACCTTGCCGCCATTGAGGCAGTCGCACTGGGCGAAAGCGACAGCGTTCCGCGAGAGCGTGAGACCGACTGCGAGTCCGACGACGAGCAGAAGCGCGGCAAACACGAGGGCTACCGCTCCCAGGTGAACCAGTCGCGAATCGCGCAAGCGGCGCCATCTGCCGCCGCCAACAGCTCGGACCGTCCCGTTGTCCTCCACTTCGCGCCTCTCTGCTCGAAGTGACCAGCCTGGTGCGGCGCGAACCGTCCACTTGACCTTGTCATCGGCCGGGCTCGAAGCTGCCTTGTCGGTCGGCGAGCCGGCAGTTTCATCGTCGCGAGTCTTTGGTATGCCTGGCTGCGTCGGCGTCCGCTGCCGGAGCGAGTGCCGGAGTGCGAGCGGCGGGACGATGGCCGAAGAGAGCGACTCGGCGCGGCGGAGATGATTGCGACCACGATCTGGCGGGTACGTGCCAGCAACGAGGTCATCCTCGCTCGCGTCTTCCTCTTGTCCGGCCTGAGTGGCTCGCTCAGAAGAAGAACGCGACTCGAGAAAGACCGATACGAATTCGGGCAGGGCAGGAGGTGGCGAGCGAGGCGGCGGCGAGGAGGGGCTGCCGTACGTCGAGGGCGTGATCGGAGTCGCTTGCGAACCCTCGAACGAGCTCGCAGCGGCCGATTTGAGCGCGGGCGACACGAGATCGAGGTGTGGCGGGAGCGGGAACGACAAGTTGGTCGCGTCGTCAAAAGGCGCCCTCTTGGCAACCTTGTGCGGCGAAACGGGCAAGCGATAAAAGCCGTCTTTGCCGCGCTCGATCGGCGGGAGAGGTACCGAACGGATCGAGAGAGATGACACGGAAGGACTGCTGTGGTCCGAGGGCGGTGCGAGGAACGGTGCGCCCGTCGTGACCGAGGTTGGCAGGAGCGGCGGCAATCGCTGTACACTGCGACGCGCCGCGAGCGATGGCCTGCTCGCGCCCCCAGCCGAGCTCGGATCAACCGCTTGTTGAGCTAGGAGACGAGTCCGAGCAGCCCTGCCCGGAGACGACGATTCGGAGGAGGCGACGAGGGAAGGCGCGTAAGTTCGGTTCGGCGTCGTTGGTAGTTCGACCTTCAATTCGGCTTCGAGCGCGTCGATCCTCGCTGCGAGCTGTGCGAGCCCCTCTGGCTCTGTCGACGTCCGCCGAAGCGGGACTTGTTCGCGGCGAGACCCTTCAGCCGCGGACCGCGGCGTTCCCGCTGGTCGCATCGCACTGCCGTCCTGCTCGCGCTGAGGAGTCGGCCCGACCTCGGGCGCCGTGTCTCCCGACGTGTCGACCATCCGGCTGAACAGTGTCGTTGCCCACGTACTCTGCGTGTCGTCCTCGCGCCTCGAAGCAGCAGCGAACGCGGCCAAGTTGAGCGATTTGATCCCGGCCGCCGAACTGAACCTCCCTCTCGGCGCCATGACGAGCGACGGTTGCTGCGAGACAGCCTGAGCGAACGGGTCCTGTGGAGGTGGTACAGGCGGCAGCGGGCGTCCGAGGAGGTCCGTCTCGGGACGAGCGACGGTCAAAGGCGATGGCGGTGGGGCGGCCACGGCTGACGCTCCTTGCGACTGCTGAAGGTCGCGCCGGACGGGCCAGAGGAGCCTACCGGACCTCGTGTCAGACGCTTGGCTCGTCATGTTACGCTCGGGGCCGGTGAAGGCAGCCGAAGGAGCAGAACAAGCCGAGAGCGAACCCAGCGCGGAAAAGTTGAACGATGCGGTTCCCGTGTCTGCTGACACTCTAAGGTGTCTCGAGTCGAGCAGCTCGGCTTCAGAGCTGCTCTGATCGTACACGCGTCGATCCGAAGTAAATGGGGTCGTGGCGGGCAAGCTCTTTGCGTCGCCGCCGTTCTCACTCGCCAGCCGCAGCACCTCGGGCTCTCTGGCCTCTGATCCCATGAGCATACTCGAGGACATCGAGTGTCTTCGTTGCGCGCTGGCGTCCCTAGGACAGCGAGGACTCGGGTCCGCGGCGTACAGCTGGTCCGAGATCGGGCGCAACCGGTCGGCGGCCATAGCCAGCCTCCCCGCGAAAGGGTTCGCACTCGCCGAAGCCCTCTTCACGAGTGCGCGGATCGACGGAGAATCTGCGAGCTGAATCGAAATCTGCTGAGTGCGAGAGTCAGCGAACACGGCTGGCGCAACCTTCCTTGACCGCGAACACCAGAGGCTGGCAAAAGGACTGACCTCGAACCCAATTCTTCAACCCTATACGGAGCTTGTCGCACAACGCTCGACGTTTTGACGTCCCAGTAGCACAACTTTACCGGCTGGAGAGAAACAGCAGCAGCCTGCGCCCGAGCGGAATCGCGGTAACCGACCGGCACGTCCGAGGAGAGCGGAAGCAGGGAAGAGGTCATAGCGTTCCAGGGGAAAGCGCTCAGCGCGGTCCTAGGTTGTTTCTGAGTTTCATGGGCGTAGCAGGATATGCTCCGGCATCGCAGAGATCGAGGTCGTTCAACCGCTGTGCAGCACGAGAGGCCAAGCGACCTTCTCGCGCTTCTTCCGCTCCGCACCAGGCTCACTTCTCGTTCGAGCAAGAGCCGGTACCTCGCGCAAGGTCGGCTTGACTGCTTGAGCTCTGCGTCGCGTCGCCCTTCTCGCTGTGCAAAGCCTCAGAGAGCCTCATCAGTTGGCGCGCTCTCGTCGCGCCCGATGTCGTCGTTCAGGCGGCGGACGACTGTCCAGCCTATAGCAGGCACGCGGCCATCACCTTATAATGCCGCGCCGCTCCTCAGTACCGGTCTGACTTCGATCGACGACCTCCTCGGCGGAGGACTTCCGCTCTCGACTTCTCTCCTGATCGAATCCGACTCGCCGACAACGTACGCCGAGCTCCTGCTCCGGTACTGGATCGCGCAGGGACTCGAATGCGGGCAAGAAGTGGTCGTCGTCGCGAGCGGATTGGACGGCGGTCCGCAGGCGATCGTCGAGGCTTTGATGGAGGTCGACGGAGGCAGGCCCGTGAACGAGTCGACCGTCGGCATGAGCAGGCAGGACGTGCAGGAAGACGAGGAGGAAAAGAGACAGGAGGAGGCGCTCAAGGAACAGATGAAGATCGCCTTCCGGTACGAGGGTCTCAAGCAGCATCAGACGACCATTGAAGCAAGCGGTGAGTGCTCCGCGAAAGGCTCGCACAACGTTGGCCGTCCAGTACTGATTACCTATCATACTGCAGTCCAAGCAAATGCCAACGGCGCCCACTGCTCCGTCTTCGATTTGACGCAGACTCGCAAACTCAGCGACTCCGATCGCGCGCTCCTTCACCTGATTGATGTCGACGACTTGAGCTCGTCCTCCTCGATGCCGAGCCCGTACGAGGATTTGTATCGCCGCATTGAGCAAATCGTGGAGGAGCGAGGCGTCCGGTAGGTGTTTCGACGCGCCTTCGGCTGGGGTGAGTGCGGCAGACTGACCGCCCTCGCCGTTCACAGCCAATCGTCCGATCCCGCCGCGCCTCGCAAGGCTCTCAGGATCGCTCTGTCAGGCTTTGGCGGCCCTCTGTGGGGTTCTGCCCCCTCTGCGGTGAGTCCACCTACCGAACGGATCAACCCGCAAGATGCTGATCCGTCCCTCCCAAACAGGCTCTCTATAGCTTTTTACACCGCTTGCGGCACCTCCTGCGCCAAGCACACGCCTCTTGCGTTACGACCTTCCCCGGATACCTCTACTCGTCACATACTTCGAGCTCTGCGCCACTCTCGCCGCTTCTGACTCGCCTCTCGCATGCTTCCGATGGCGTCCTCCGCCTCTCCTCCTTCGCCGCCTCGCCGACCCTCTCGGCCACGTTCCCTCGACACGCCGGGCTCATTTCCTTCCCAAAATTGCCGACGCTCCCGCCTGGATCGCTCGTCCCGCCCGGGTCGAAACTGTCCGTCCTGCGCGGTCTCGGCGGCGGCGGCGAAGGGCGCGAGAACCTCATCGGGTTCCGCGTCAAACGGAGGAGGTTCGTCGTCGAAATCGTTAGTGACGACCCCGTCGCTGGAGGCGGCGAGGACGAAGCGAAAGAGCGACGCCGGAAACGGGTCGAGGAGGCGAATCGGAAAGAGAGGGAAATGGCGGGAGGCAAGAGTGGGACCGAAGTCCTGCTCGGACTGCCTTCGCGGGTCGCGCAGGTCCGGATCGGCGGTGAGGAGCATCAGTCTGATGAGCAGACTTTGCCGCCGCCGATCCCAATTGCAGCGTCCGACGCGGCGCCGGCCGAAGCCGCGCCGTCCAGCTCATTCCGACCAGCTCGACGAAAGGGCGTGCGGGTGGGCGGGGTACAGTTTGCGAACGAAGTGGACGCCGAGCCGGCTCGACCCAAGAAGGTGTCAGTAGCTCGGATGGTACACGAGCAGCCGGATCTGCTCGACTTCTAGCTCTCATGCACTTGATATCTAGCTACTTTCGTGCGGGACCTCTCACGAGGCGGCTTGAGATGCAGATTTGGACAAAGGTGAGAATCGTTACGGCAACAAGTAGGATGAAGAGAAGGGAGAGGGAAATCTAGGGAGCAGGAAAGGCGTCGGTCGAAGGGGGCAAGTTTAGCGCGGCTAAGAGGGCTTCTTCGCTGATGGGTACGGTCCAGTCGGTTCCATCCGTGGCCGGCACATGTGTGGCTGGGCTCGGGGGAAATGCGGTTCCGAGGCTGGCCAAGAATGCGTGCGCGTCCATGCTCGGATCAGAACCCGGATGCTCGAAGCCGAATGGCGTGGTCAGGCCGGACGCAGATTGAGTCGAGCTTGTTGCAGGTGACGCTGTCGCGTGTGGAACGGGACCGAACGAAGAAGGCGCTTCACCGAAGGAGAGGTCCGCGCTGTCGATCCGTGGCGGGTCAGGCAAGACAAAGTCGTTGTCGGGCAACGCTGCGGGTCCGCCGGGATAGAACCAAGCTCGCTGTCCTTCGACATCTGCGATCGTCTGCTCGATCCACGGCAGGCAAGCGGCGTGCTTTGCCGAAGACCAACCCACGGACCGAAGCGCCTTGGCGATCCTGAAGCCGAATGACTCGGTCAGCGGGGTGGTCGCACAAACCACGTATCCAGCTAGCGCACCATCGCAAGTCTTCAAGCTTGTCGTCGATTGTGTAGTCGGACATGCCACCTTCCTCTCGGGTCTGGGCTGAAACGATCGCGCCGGCCCAAAGCGACGCGCGTGTAAATAGCACAGCGATCGACCTCGGGTCGAGCCATTCGTGCGTCCCGAGCGGGATGCCAGCTTCGAGTACGGCCTGCAAGGAGAAATGACTCTGAGCGACGGTGCTTATGAAGGAGAGCTCGCCCCGAGGACGCACCTTGATCAGAGCGACTGTCTCTCGCGCACAAGAGAAGAACACGACTTGGATATCGCGCTGCAACTTGACTAGGCGGTGCCAGTAGTCGCTCAGATCCTCCGGGCTGAGCGAAGCGTCGGTCTCGCAGAGAATGCCGGCGGGACGAGCGTCGAGGCGTCGGTCGACGACATCCTTGAGAATGTAGGTGCAATTGATCGCGCTGAAACTTAGCGTCCGAGCAAGCGTCTCGGCTGCGATGAGTAGTGGCAGTCGTCAGCGATTCAAGGACGGTCAGACGTTTTGGAGAACACGCACCGTCACGGACAAACTTTTGCGTGCCGCGGACCAGCTTGGCTCGCCGTCGCAGCTCAGCGCAGGCCGCATGTCCGATTATACACCGCTCGAGGTATCCATGAGCGAACTCCTCGTCAAGCGTAGGGTTCTTCCGGGCTCGCACGCCAGTCAATCTCGTTGGAGTCTCGCGACAGAGCTCGATGATGTGCTGGACGAGCGAGCTCATCAACGTCCAGTAGTTGACCTCGGCGTCGGCGTGCAGTGGACTCGTAAGCTGTTCTTCCAGACTGGGAGGCGGATCTTCCTCGCCGCGGAGGAGCCAGAGGTCGTCATCCGAGAATGAGAACGTGCTGCCATTGTATGCCGAGGCGAGGGCATCGCGCAGCTGCATGGGGGAACGATCGCCTTGTCAGCGACGGCGAGCGGAAGCAAGAGCCATACTCGCTCACCACTGCGGTCCACGCGAGCGTTGTATTCTGCACCGCGCCAAGGACGTCCGGCTGGGAGTACGCCGAGATGAGGAGGTCGCGCAACTGGTTCGCGCACGTCTTGGCAAAGATCGGGTCGACCGGCCGGTCCGTCACGTTCAGTCCCTCGAGAAACATGAGCGCCGCGATCGATTCGGGGCTCCGTTGCCGGAACAGCCCCTTCTCGTCCGCAAGCGTCAAAGCCTGCTGCGCCAATTTCCGGTACGCGGTCTCGCGAGCTCGGCCGTACTGCGTCAGATCGACGTCGTTCTTAGTCGCTTCGGTAAGCTCGTCGATGCGGAGTGCTCCGGGTCCCAAGATGGCCGGATGGTCGGAGCACCGAGCGCCGATTGCGAGCAGAGTCCCGCACAGGATCTGGTTCACGTCCGTCAATTGGTCTATCCGGCGCCCGGCTCGATTGAAGGTGACGTGGAAGTCAACTTCGTTGGAAAAGGTCGAGATGGTCCGGAACGTGAAGAAGGCTGTTCGAGCGGGACGCGTTCGTCAGCATGTCGGCGGTCGTGGCGGTCCGGCGCGACGTACACTCGAGCAGACTGCTCATGACCGACTCGCGCAGTTCAATGTTGCCGAGGCGGACATTGACGGCTTGCTCCGACAACCGCGGCGCATTCACCGTCAACGCCATCGTCGAGATAGCTTCCGGCGACTCCGAGCTGTGATGACAGGAATGCTCAGCTGAGGTTTGCCCTCTTCCGATCTCCTTCCGCCGCTGTACACTCACGAGATGGACCTTCCCTCGTCGAGCATTTCCCTGTAGATAGCCTGTCCATCAGCGCACCACTCGCCAGCGCAGGGCGGCGCGGGTCAGCTCTCGCACGTACTGAATTGCCTTGACCCGTTTCCCGTTCCGCTGCTTCGCTCTCGGCTTGATCTCAGCCGGTAGACATCTGCGTGACTTGCCGTCAGGAGAGACGCTCTTGGCAGGGGCAACGTGGAAGCGGACTCACTGCCACCCTCGCTTGACGCAACCGACACAGTCCACCTCGTCATCGTCACCGGGCCGTTCGCACTTGACTCGACGGGCTTTACAGGCTGCGCAACTACGCCTGACGACCGTCTTGAGGCCGGGCTTCTTCGTGTGTATTGGCGTAGTCGCCGCGTCGTCCTGACTCGGAACCGAGTGGGGTAAAAGCTCGTTCAGAGCCATGACGGCGGGCAGACCATGGCTGGTACCCGCGATGGGCTCACCCATCGCTACGGGAATGTCCATGAGAAGCAATGATGCACAGACTTGTGGCGAAGCGAGCGTGGTCTGATCATGAAGATAATCTCTCGTGCGAGTGAAACCTTGAACGCGCCAATTATAGATCCGCAGCCATGCACTACATACGCATCCAATCCTGGAGGAAAGCGAGCAGCATGCTTTGCTCTACAAGAGCACAAGATCCCAAAGCGAGGGATACGAGCGCGTGACTTTCCGACGGAAGGTCGACTCCAGAAAATCTGGGCTTCCCACAGCGAGACCGGGGTGGGACTCGCGCTGCTTCCTCCCTCCTTCCAGCCGACCCATTAACCGCCTCTCAGTAGTTCAACACCGCCTGCTGCTCAAGATATTGCTTTGCGGGTCTAGTCCGTCCAGGTACAGATGGGGTCACTTTGCCTTGAGGAAAACGCTTAGTGGGCCTCCGGGGACTTGGAGATGTAGTCGATCGCTGCCAGGGCAGTATACAAGTCAGCAGGCGCGATGGTAAGTGACCGGGACGGGCACGATGGGGCTCACCCTCGCCGACGGTGGTGATGCGGTCAGCGTCCTCGTCGGGGATCTCGATCGCGAACTCCTCTGTGTGCGACGCAAGTTCGAGTCAGCCTCGGGATCCGTTGTACAACACTAGCTGTAGTAAGAGCCTGATTGAGCTCCAGGCGAGTTGACGTACCCTCGATGGCCATGACAACCTCAACGGCGTCGAGCGAGTCGAGGCCGAGGTCGCTAGTGAAAGATGCGGTCGGGGTGACCTGCACATGGATCAACGAGTGGTCAGCACACTTCATCGATCGCAGTATCGAGCTCCAGGGAGCGGACACGGCGAGACCCCGAGGCTGCAGCCTTGATCGGGAGCAAGCCCTCCAAAAGACGCTCGCCAGTCTTCCGCGCCTCCCGGAGCTGTGCGTGGGACTGACCTTGGTCGAGTCGACCTTCTCGAACGACTTGAGGACGTCCTCGATGCGTGCCTTGATGGTGTCGGCAGAGAGGCTCGAAGCGGCGTAGAAGCGCTGCTGGGCCAACACTGACGGCGCGAACCGGACGGGCGCCGGCGCGAACGCGACACGGCGGGCAGTCGGGGCGACGAGGGAACGGGCAGCGGCACGGAACATGGTCTGCAGGCTCTTGCGGAAGTGAGGTGGACAAGGAGGAGAGCCCGAACCAACTTCGCCGGTTTTCGCTGATCGAGGTCGTTCGCCTCGCGCGTAGCCAGCTCGAGGGCTCGCTGAGTGGGGGCGGGACTATAGATCGTTCCCAGGGATTACGGATCATGCAGCGCAGTCAGGCAGCTCGTCCCCCATTCAACGCTGCCACAGCGGGCGAGGCGCTCCAGCAAGGTCAGCAACTCGGGCCCTTCCTTCTCCAGATCGGTCCAGATGGCTGATCTCACGCGCCCCGCAGCTTTCCAGAACGAGCTCGAAGCGGTTCGCCGAGCGGGAAACGGCCAGGGCCCGAAACCGGAGCTCTACGCGGCGAAACAGGCTCCCGCAGGTCCTTGGGGCAAACCGGCGGCCGGCAAACCCGCCTCGAAAGGTGCGTCGCTTCCTGCGCTGCGTCGTGCAGTACTACAGCTCACACTGAGCGCTTGCAGCTGGCGCGATGGCCAACGGGCAAGACTTTCTCGGTGCCCTGCAAGCGAGCCTCGACAAGATCAAGGCCGCCAAGTAGTAACCCTCGTGCAGTTCCAGACCTTGTTGTAGACATCACAGACACACGCCTCACGAAGCACAGAAGATCGGTACATGCGAGTTCTATTGCCCGTGCGACTAAAAGAGGAGAGAGAAACTACCAAAGAGAAAAAGTGAAGACATGAGAGGCAGGCCAAGCAACGCCGGACGTCTGCCGACCTTTTACTGCTGCGACGCCTGGACCCACGCGTCGAGGTTGCGCATCTCGCAACCCTCGCCGGCGACCGTCTCGCCGATCCGGTACACGTTGGCCTTGCCGCTCTCGCGGAGGAGCTGCTCGACCTCGTCGGCCTGCTCGCGCGCGACGACGACCGCCATGCCGATACCGCAGTTGAACGTCCGCGCCATCTCGTGCGGGTCGACGCGGCCGAGCTTCATCAGCCAGCGGAACACGGGCAGGAACTCGAACGAGCCGGCGTCGACCGTGCAACCGACACCCTTGGGCAGAACACGCGGGATGTTCTCGGTGAAGCCGCCGCCGGTGATGTGAGAGAGACCCTTGATGAGACCCTTGCGGATCGCCGGCAGGAGCTGCTTGATGTAGATCGTTGTCGGCGTCAAGAGCTCGTCACCGAGAGTCTTGCTCGGTGCATACGGGACCGGCGACGAGTACTCGTAGCCGTGAGCCGAGACAATCTTGCGGACGAGCGAGAAGCCGTTCGAGTGGACTCCCGACGACGCGATACCGAGGAGGACGTCACCCGGGGCGATCGTCGGTTGCGGGAGAACCAGCTCCCGCTCGACAGCGCCGACAGCGAAGCCGGCAACGTCGTAGTCGTCTACGAAGCACACAGGAGCATGAGTAAAAGCACTCGGAGGATTCTCCGTCTAGACGAGTCGACTGACCTCCTTCATAGAGAGACGGCATCTCGGCCGTCTCGCCACCGACGAGCGCGCAGCCCGACTCGATGCAGCCGTCCGCGACGCCCTTAACAACATCCGCCGCCGTGTCGACATCGAGACGACCGCACGCGTAGTAGTCGAGGAAGAAGAGCGGCTCGGCACCCTGGACCACGAGGTCGTTGACGCTCATCGCGACGAGGTCGATTCCGATCGTGTCGTGCTTGCCGTACGTCTGGGCGATCTTGAGCTTCGTGCCGACGCCGTCCGTACCCGAAACGATGATCGGATCCTTGAACCCGGCAGCCTTTAAGTCGAACAGGCCGCCGAAACCGCCGATGACCGAGTCGGTACCGATCCGCTTGGTCGCCTTGACCATGGGCTTGATCCGGTCGACGAGAGCGTTACCGGCGTCGATCGAGACACCGGCGGAAGCGTAGGTCATGCCTTGCCGCTGCGACTCGGCCTCGAGGAACGCCCTGTGCAGCAGCGAGTTGAAGTCAGCCACCAGTCGACCCCAGGTTCCGGTTTTGCTGCGACGCACTTGTAGGCGATATCCCGACGGAATGTCTTGCCCTCAAAGTGCACGCAGTCGACACCCTTGTAAGCGAGGGCCTGTGCCTCCTTGAGTGTCGGGGCAATGGCGGTGACAGCGAGGACGCGGCCGCCGTTGGTCAGAATCTTGCCCTCTGGAGTCGCCTTTGTGCCGGCGTGGAAGACCCAGACGTCTGCAGAGCGAGGAGTCAGTCTATGCGAGCGATGGCGAGCATGGCCACGCAAACTCACTGTCGGGAAGAGCGTCGAAAGTGATCTCGTCTCCCTTGGGGTACGAGCCCGGGTAACCCTTGGCGGCGAGAACGACAGTGACGGCCGCCTGCTTCTTCATCTCAAATTTGACGCAGTCAAGGCGACGCTCGATGCATGCCAGCATGATCTCGGCGAGGTCGGTGTCGTCCGTGAGGAGAGCGAGGAGCGACTGGGTTTCGGGGTCGCCGAACCGGACGTTGTACTCAAGGACCTTCGGTCCTTCCGGAGTGAGCATGATGCCGGTGAAGAGCATGCCGATGAATGGGATTCCTGCGGGTTCGGGCGCGTCAGGAGAGCGTCGCGTGTGGGCGAGAACAGCATCCTCGTACCGTCTTTGCGCATGCCATCGATGGTCGGCTGCACGATCTTGCGCATGATCTCGGCCTCGACCTCCTTGGTCGCGACCGGCGCCGGAGAGTACGTGCCCATACCGCCCGTGTTGAGACCCGTGTCGCCATCTCCAATCCGCTTGTGGTCCTGCGCCGCCGGAAGGGCGAGCGCCGTGTAACCGTCCGAGAACGCCAAGATGGACAGCTCCTGTCCGGTCATGAACTCTTCGACGACAACCTCGGAACCGGCATCGCCAAACTCCTTGCTGACCATGATGTCGTTCAGGCCCGCGAGCGCCTCCTCAGTCGAAGCCGGGATGATGACGCCCTTGCCAGCAGCGAGGCCCGAAGCCTTGAGAACGACAGGGTGGTTGACCGACTTGACGTACTCGACGGCGGCGGCGTGGTCGGTAAAGTTGCGGTACTCGGCCGTCGGGATGTTGTGTCGCGCCATAAAGTCCTTCGAGAAGGCCTTGGATCCCTCCATAGCCGCCGCGCGCTGGGACGGGCCAAAGACGGGGATGCCAACTGCAGCGGCGTTCGGCGGTCAGCGTGCGGACTTGAGTGAAGGGACAATTTCGATCATACTCGCCATGGCGGAAGACAGTCTCGATTCCGTCGACGAGCGGCTGTTCCGGACCGGGGATGACCAGGTTGATCTGTCGAACCGGGCGCGTCAGCTCTCTTGTTGCATCTGGCGACCCCCGAATAATGGACACTCACGTTGCTGCGGACGGCGAACGCAACGAGGCCGTCAAAGTCGTCTGCCGAGATCGCGACCGAGACAGTCTTGTCGCCAAAGAGCGTACCGCCGTTGCCTGCACATATGCCTGCGTCAGCTGCGAGGGTCCCCTGACGCCGTCTCACCTAGAATGAGCCCTGGAGAGGACCGCATAGACTGAAACTCACCGGGCGCGACAAAGATCTGATCGACTCGCGGACTCTGCGTGAGCTTCCAGGCGAGAGCGTGCTCGCGTCCACCGGCGCCAACCAAGAGAATGCGGAGCTTCTGTTTGGGCGTAGGCAGCGGCACGCCGGAGATAAGGGAGCGGGGTCGATGCAAGCGAAAATCAGCACCGAACAGCGATCAGCGCCGACTTTGTAACGACAAGCGGCGCACCTCTGGCTCGAAGAGGGGCTTGTTAGAGCTCATTTTGGAAGAGTCGGTGGGCCGCGAAGGCACTGCAGGAGCAGGGGATGGCGTACAGCCAGACGGCAAGCCTCGAATCGCTTCCGTCCGACGTGAGCTTGCGGTCTTGCGGGGTAAGTGTTGACTCCAGACCGATCACTCTCGCTCAGCTATATGGTCACGAGGGCAACATGCTGTCGCCACACTCTCATCTCTGGCTGGCGTCCGCTCCTTCTTGAAGCTCGAAGGCGCGCTCTACAGCTGCCAACAAAGCGCATACACTCACGGTCTCGATTGCGCTTTGGGCATCATTCGCGCTAGCTCTCCCATTCTCTTTACTCTGCCCCTGCCAGAGACGCTCTTCGATCTCCCTTTGAATGCGCCGCCGTGCTAGGAAGATCGGGGACTGAACGTGGATTCGCCCTGCAGCAGACGTCGGCTGGACTGGCCGTTTCGAAATGCTCGCGCTCCGGTCAACGCCTTGTCTCGCTCTCCGTGCCGACGCAGAATCACAACGGCGCTGTACCGCGTCGTCCGTAAGCGTCAAAACCTCTGCAGAGGCAGGGCTGGCGCCGATATCACAACTGACGAGTCTCCCTCTGGTCAGACCCGCGGACTCCACTGCGGACGCCGCACGCAGAGAGCGCGAAGGAAGAGTGTGGCAACTCCTGCACGGGCTTCAGGAGCGGGAACAACGTGGGTTATCTGGCTCCGAACGTAAGCTGTTGCACCGTGCACTAGCAGCTGCCGGTTTAGGGAGACAAAAATGTCGCCCGTAAACTGCGCCGGACTTCAACGACGCGGCACAGAGACTCAGACAGGCAGGCCCGTTCTACATCCGCTCTTGTATAGGTTCTGAGCGTTTACGACCGTCGTGAAAGCATTTTCGCATGCGCCGCAAGCTCGAGCTCGACGCCTCCGTTTCTCCAGCGCGCGAGTTCCGAGGAGTCGGCCTACATTAGAAGAATGCTTGCAAGGTTATGCGTTCGCAGGCTCTGGCGACAGGAAGTCGTGAAAGAAGAGGAAGGAAATCGGTACGGGGCCGTTTCCCCCCTGTTTTTGAGCTCACGAGCGCGCGCCCCGAAAATCTGGCGGCCGGGCGGCGCGCGCGCGGGCACACAGAAATTTTTGGGCAGGGCGCGCGCGCGAGCAGGGTCGGCGACGGCTGGCCGGCGCGTTCTTGCTCTTCTTCTTCACGCACATCGTCACTTACCTGTCGAGTAAGTCGAAACGAGCTCGACCCGGTTTCATCCGCAACTCTCTGCTTGCGGCTCCTCCACTGCTGCTTCGTCGCGCTCGCTCGCTGCGACTTTCGACATTCGCCCGAGCCTCTCGACCCCAGACTTCACATGCCCAGCTCGACCGACCGCTGCGCCCGACCCTTGTAGTTGAACAGCCCGCTGACCAACACCTTGCTCTTTGCTCTGCTTTCTCAACAGTATGCGTGACAAGTGGCGCAAGAAGCGGTTAGTCTCGCCTCCGTCTCGTGACCTCTGACCCGCACATGACCTCGATGACTGATTCGGTTTCTTGCCCATCTCACAGCGTCCGCCGCCTCAAACGTAAGAGAAGAAAGATGCGTGCGCGCTCGAAGGTACGACAAGACGCCTCGCTTGCTTGACAGGACGGGAGGGAGAATTCTCCTCGGCTGGAGCTTCGCGTGTTAACGCTCTCCTCGCTCGCTCGCAGTAAACGACTCGCCTCGTAAACTCCCTGCGACTCGTTCTACCCCACCACCCTCGATGCGACCGACTCTTTGACGGACCCCGCGACCACCCGGCGGCCTCTCGCGACCGAGCACTCCTCGCTCCTCTTGACACTTCTACATACGTCTCTCTCTCACGACTTCCGACATCTCGCCGGGACCAATGGAAGGAAGGCGCGTGTGGGAATGCATTTAGCAGCGCGGCAGCGCATGGCCGTGATGTCTTCGGGCTCACGGGACGAAATCAAGGACCAGATTCGTTTTCAAATCCCGAGCGCTTGTGTTGGAGGCGGGAACAGTCACGTTCGAGAGGGAAGCTCGCTCGTGCTTGCCAACATCGTGCCCATGAGCTCCGACGGCGTCAGATGGCATCGCCGGTCAGCCCTGCGGATCCCGCTCCCCCGACCGGCATACTTGGCCTGTCTCTACCCCACCTGCTCTGTGCTCGTCAAGCCCGGGTCCGCCTCTGCGACGACGGGGATCCAGACCGGCGTACTCACCCCGGGCAGCTGCGCGCCGTGAGCGCTTTCTGCGCCCGAGGTCTTGCAGGGCTGTCAGTTTGGTTGCATAGGCCTCAACGCTGCTGACCGTAGACGTTATGCCTCACGTTGCGCTGCTCTGGCCGTCTGCTAACATCCTTCCAGTAGTTTGCGGCGCGTTCGGCCGGCATCAGGTCGTGCACCTCGAGCTCTAGGTTCCCGGTTTGATGAAACGAGAAGGTCTTCCCTCTTCTCACGCACACGCGCAACGTGCGCCCAAGCTACGATATAGTGCATGTACGAGAATGGCGGAGGTACCGTCTAGAATCTACGGAACGAGAGCGGAGAGGGCCGGCAGGCCAAAGGTCGTCAAGAGTTGGACGGATGCGGCGGTCTTTCCGAGGTAGTCGGGGGCTTGTGTGGTGGTAGTCGACCTGCGCTGCGAACGCTTTATAAGGAAGATCCTCGGTGTTGCGCAGATACTGGTCGAACTCGCTAGGCGCCTTTCTGCCCACGAAGCCGAGAGAGGAGCAACCGGGAACTGCAGCAAGCTCACTGAGCGGGACGAAGGCACGTCTCGCGGCGACCGGTCCTGTAAGGACGCCTATGCGAGTCTGCGATCGGACCGAGGCCGTACAGCGATGGCTGGGCACGAATACCAAAGCGACGCTTTGTCGATGTCCCGAGCGTCATGCGAACGTAGCAAAGTGCTCGGTCCCCACATGCATCGCGCTGTACACGGCGCTGCCGCCGCTAATCATGGCAAGCTCCCGATCCCAGCGGAGGTGGCGGACCACGAAGGGCATCCTGGTTGATGGCGTTTTCTCGAGCTTTGTGTCCCAACTACTCGAGCGATCCTTCCTTGCTGATCAGTCCGTAGAATATGCTCTGCGCAGCCTGTTTCTTCGCTTTAGTGCTTCGAGCGGAGGAGATTCGGCCAAGGAGCAGCGCACATGCAGAGGATCCGAACCGAGTCCGGTGGCGTCGCGGAGTTGCTGCTGCAAAGGCCAGAAAGAGGCGAGGCACCTGCCCTTCGGAAGACTCGGCTCGGACATGTCCTTCCTCCCCATTCGCTGTCAGCCGAATAAGATTGACTGAACTAAGGCGGCAGTGACGACGCAGCGTTCACTTAGCGGCGGTCAAACTGCGCTGATGGTAGAGTCGGGAGCGCTCGGCCGAGCTCGTTACTGGGGCAGGCTCCGCACGAGTGACCTTGATCAGATTGAGGGAGTAGTTGATCAAGCTGAGGGGAGCCAGGCGGGAAGAGGGGGGGCAGACAGCGAGAGAGGAGCAGCAAGCTAGGGGGCGCTCAGACCACCTATGACGCAGCCCTTTTCCGACGGCAAAGACTGGTCCCGGCGCTTAACCTCTGTGGACACGATTTACCTCTGAGCTGAGCTGAAGTAGAGTGTAGCGAGTACGCAGTGAGCGAGTGGTGGGAGACTCAGCTACACGCCACCCGCACAACACATGCTGCCAATTTACGATGGGCCGGACGCTTTTGCAAGTGATCTCTGCAAGCGACGAGTACGCTCTCGGTGATTCTGAATTGCGTCGTTGCGGTTGTACAGAGAAATAGGAAGGTACGCGAGGCAGGGGAACTCTAAGGGGAGACGCGCTTCGGGTCACGCGGGAACAGCGAGGCGCGACGGATGTTGTTGATCTGGAGGAAGAGCATCTGTGGAGCAGAGCGAGGACATCAGCGCCCGACTCCGGACAGCACCCATGCCGACGAAACCACTTACGACGACACGCTCGAGACCGATACCGCCACCCTGCGTCAGGAAGGCCGTGTCAGCTCTCTCGAAATCGGACTTGGCCAAGAATGAGTGCAGGTACGTACAGCGTGCGGCGGGCAGCCGAGCTTGAACGCGTCGAGGTAGTTCTGCATTTCTGACGGGTTGATGCCGGCCTGCCGGATGCGCTCCTCGAGCAGCTTCGGGTCGTGCACTCGCTGAGCACCCGAGAGGATCTCCTCGCCACGCATGAAGAAGTCGTACGAGTTCGACAATTTCTGCAGACACACGAGGGATGTCAGCACGGCCCGTCTCTGTAGGGAGCACAGGAGTCTGAGTGCGGAAGCGTACCGGGTCCGACGGGTCCGGCATGGTGTAGAACGGACGGATTTCGAGCGGGAACTTGTCGATGATGTAATAGTCGGTGTTGTACTTGGCTTTGATGATCTTGCCGAGCGCCTTCTCGCTCGACGTGCTCATGTCGTCAAAGTCGCCGATCGGCTGCGGCGGCGAACCCTGCTGGACGCCGGCCTCCTGCAGGAGCTTGATCGCGTCGCGGTGCTTCAGGACGAGCGTCTCGGGCAGCCACGTGAAGTCGTCGTGCGGGAACTGGCGGCGAACGACGTCGATCTCCTGAGCGTACCGCTGCTTGAGGCCGGCAAAGATGTGCTTGAGCATGCCGTCAATCGTCTCCATGACCTCGTGGTAGTGCTCCTCGAACGCCATCTCGAGATCGAGTCCCATGAACTCGGTCAAGTGGCGGTGGGTGTTCGAGTCCTCGGCACGGAAGACGGGGCCGATCTCGTAGACCTTCTCCATGTCGCCGGCAATGCACATCTGCTTGTGCAGCTGCGGCGACTGGGCGAGGAAGGCGATGCCTGCCAAGATGAACGCACGGTCAGTCGGAATCCTGCGAACAGGCAGCGGACGAGAGCGGGCAGGAACTGACTCTTGAAGTACGAGACGCGGAAGACGGAGGCGCCCGACTCGGTCGCGGCGCCCTGGAGCTTCGGAGTGTGGATCTCGGTGAACCCTTGGTTACCCAGGTACTCGCGGAAGAGGTTGCCGATGCCAGACTGGATCTTGAAGATCGACTGGTTGGTGATAGTCTGGGGGAGGGAGGTTCGAGGTCAACTTCAACTCCGCAGTGATGAAGTAAGGCGCAACGGACGCGAAGGTCGAGGACACGGTTGTCGAGGCGGGTGTCGAGAGCAACGTTGACACCCTCCTCCGAGTCCATCGGGCGGAGAGCGTCGTTCATGTTGAACGGAAGCGAAGCCGGCGCCTCCGAAATGATGTGAATCTGAGGCGCGTTGCTGTCAGCTCTTGCGGTAACGTGAACTGATGCGTTCTCTACTCACCTTGCGGATCTTGAGCTCGACGTCGTGGACAGTGCACGACTTGATCGGCTCCTTCGGCGTCTGCAGAGTACCCTCGACGAGGACGATCGACTCGTCGTGGATACCCTCGACCCAGCGGACCATCTTCTTCGAGACGAGCTCAGGCTCGACGACGACGAGACCCTGCATGGTGTGCGACTGCTGGCGGAGGACGACAAAGACCATCTTGGCGCCTAATACAGAAGAACCAGTCAGTCGCGACGCTGTCCATGATGAAATTCCACGACAAATGCTTGCTCACCCTGCGCACGCGACGTCTGGAGACGCGCACGAACGAGAACATCTTCGCCGGCGCGGGCCGCGGAAAGGTCCTCGAACTTCTGACGCGGGATGCCTGTGTAGCGCAAGTCAGGTGAGCCTAGGTGAAACTGAGTTCGGTCGGATAACTGGTTACGCACGAGCGCGCTCTGACGAGTTGTTGAGCGGGAGCTGTCCGTAGCTGTTCGGCGAATAGTCCTGCAGATGCATAGTCCGGTCAGACGCCGCCGACTCGGGAAGGAGAGTACCTCGAAACTCACCTCCTCGGCCTGGTTCTTTGCCGCCTTCTCGGCCGCCTCCTTCTCGGCGATCTTCTTGGCCTTCTCGGCCTTTTGGCGCTCCTTCTCCTCAGCCTTTTGGCGCTTCTTCAGCTCGCTCTTGCTCAGCGGCTCGCCATTCTCGCTGCGGGCAGGAAAGCATGCCGCGTCAGTCTGACGTATCTTCTGCCAGAGCACAGCGGCCACTGGTGACTCTGTCATAGAGCTCAATGGCACGGAGATCGCTGCAGAGTCACGCATCGACTTACTTGAGGATGACCTCGGACGGCGTCTTCGAGTCGGTCGACTTTCGGCTCGCGGCAGAGCTCTCCGGACGGGACGGGGCTTGCGAGCTGGTCGCGTGCGAGCTGCTGCCGTCCTTGTTGTGGTGCGGGATGACCTTTTCGAGGATGTTGTGCAAACCCGTCATCGTCGTGCGAGGTGAAGGTCGGTGCGAGAGGAGCAGAGGGCGCGCGAGCGACGTGTACGAGCGGACGGAAGGGCTGAGAGTACGAGTTGCGTGTGCTAGAGCAACGCGCGATCCGAGCATTCAGCGGTGTACAGCTGACGTCCGCGTTCGCCTTTTTTGCACGCGCGGTCCTTCGATTCCTCGCAAGTCCAGAAAGCGGCGGTGCTCTCTCTGGCGAGTCAAGCATGAACTGCCTCCTGTCTGATAGTGATCGCTGCGGCCTCGGGTTGGCCTTCTCAGCTACTTCCTGCAGTTCGGCGTGTTTCTGACTGCGCAAGCCGGCTGTACAGTTGCTGCAGACTACATTGGAGTGCCCGCATAGAAGGGTCGCTCCTACAAACTTCGCCTGCCCGTCTCTCGAGCTTGCGCAAGTCTCTCTCCAATCGCCACTACAGCTCATTTCGTTCGAAAGCAGTCTCTTCGGGATATTGCGACGCTCTACTTTGTCACCTTGATCGGCTCGACGTTCCAAATCTCCTCGGCGTCTGTAAGCGAGGTCAGACCGCTGTCAGTCGATCCCGCACGCCCACGAGGAGAGCGAACCGGAGGACTCACACTGTGCCGTCGCGCGGTCGGACGAGAAGAAGCCCATGCCAGCCGTCGTATTGACTGCGAGGCGAGCGGGCAACGGTCAGCTGAGGGCGCGCAGATACGCCAAGACGAGCGAGGAAAAGCTGACGTACTGCACTTTTCGACCCAGCCATCCTGGTCGACGAACGCCTCGTCGACCATCTTTTGCGCCTGCAGGTACGACAAAAAGTCGTCGCTGACGAGGTAGTGGTCCTTGCCTTCGAATAAAGTCGAGATCAAAGGCTCGAAGACACCACTCTCGCCGAAGGTGCCGGCGCGGATCTCGTCGATGACCTCGAGGAGCTCGGCCGGGTACTGCGACTCGCCAAAGTGGTGCGCACGGCGCAGCTTGGGGACGTCCGGCGTCAGGTGACCGAAGAAGAAGACGTTTTCGTCTCCGACCGCCTCGGCGATCTCGATGTTGGCGCCGTCGAGGGTTCCGAGCAAGAGGCCGCCGTTGAGGGCAAACTTCATGCAACTCGTACCACTCGCCTCGGTGCCGCTCGTCGAGATGTGCTCGTGCACGTCCGCAGCGGGGACGAGGATCTGGGCGAGCGAGACGGCGTAGTCCGGCAGGAACGCGACGGTGAGGTACTCGCGAATGTCCTTGTCGGCGTTGATCGTCTTGGAGATCGCGTTGACGAGCTTGATGATGAGCTTGGCGATGTGGTAACCTGGCGCGGCTTTGCCGGCAAAGACTGACAGACGGGGGACGAGGCGCTTCCGGTCGGCCGGCGACATCTTCTTCAGCTGGATATAGCGGAAGATGAGGCCGAGCGCGTTCATGAACTGCCGCTCTGTGCAGCACGATTGTGCTCGTCAGCGATGCTTAATCAGGGGAGCAGAGAAGAACGCAGTCTCACTGTACTCGTGAATGCGCTTTACTTGGATGTCGATCAGGGCGTGCCGGTTCACGGTGATGCCGAGCGTCGTCTCGATGTAGTCGCAGAGGCGGTCACGGTTGTACTGCTTACAGCTAGCGTAGCGCTTCTTGAAGCGGGGGTCCTTGGCGTACTTGCGCAACCCGGCGAGCTCGTCGAGGTGCGTGACCCACTTCTCGCTGCCGAGAGTCTCAGTGATGAGCTTCGCCAGCGGCGGGTTGCACTCGAGGAGCCAGCGACGCGGCGTGACACCGTTCGTGACGTTCGTGAAGTGATCGCGGCCGAAGAACTCGACAAAGTCGGGGAACAGGTCGGACTGGACGAGGTCGGAGTGGAGCGCAGCGACACCGTTGACCTTGTGCGAGCCGATGACGGCGAGGTGGGCCATGCGAACTGACTTCGGGAAGCCCTCCTCGATGAGCGACATGCGGGCGAGGCGGCCGCGGTCGCCCGGGAACTCCTTCTCGACGTCCGCGAGGAAGAACGCGTTCAGATCGAAGATGATCTCTGTCACAAGGTAGCGGATCCATAATCAGCTTGCGTTCGTCCACCGACCAGCCGTATGCGTTGGGATCCGCTTGACTCGGTCGAGCAACGCTCGGCGCGCCGAGACAAGTCTTGAGCTGTACTTACGCATGTCTGCGATGTATGAGGCTCGGTCAGCTCTTGAACGGTCGTAGTGGGACTTGAGGCGAAGTCTGAAAACTCACGACGCGGCAGGAGCCACTCGAGCAGCGGGACGCTCCACTTCTCCAGGGCCTCCGGGAGGACAGTCTGTATTCGCCGGCCGCAAGATCAGCGGATGCGTACACGTGTATGACCATCGGCACTTGGCTTCGGACAGGTCTTACGTGGTTGGTGTAACCGAACGTGCGGCGGACGATGCTCCACGACTCGTCCCAGGTCTGGCCTTCCTCGTCGACGAGGATACGCATGAGCTCGACAATCGCAAGGGTCGGGTGAGTGTCGTTGAGCTGGCTGTAAGCCAAGGAGATTTGAAACAGTGAGTTCCGAGCTCGACCAGAACGCCCGAACGAAAGCAGACCCACATCGCGTTGTAGTCCGGGAACTCGGTCCACGGCACCTGGAGCTTGCGGAAACGGCGCAGGATGTCGTGGAGGGACGCGGCGACCCAAAGGTACTGCTGCTTGAGGCGGAGCGCCTTGCCCTTGTCAAAGTTCTCGTTCGGGTATAGGACGCGCGTGATTGTCTCGGCCTCTTCGGCCTCGCGGACGGCGGCATCGTAGTCACCGGCGTTGAACTTGGCGAGGTCGAAGCTGACTTTTCCGCGAGCCGACCAGAGACGGATGTTGCTGCGCGCGTCATAGCCAGCGTCAGCTCCCGCCATACAGAGGAGTGCCAGATAAGGGACAGCTCACTTGACAGTCTCAGTCTCGTAGCCGGGAACCGGGATGTCGTACGGGACGGCCAAGACGTCGAGACCGCCGGTCCAGGTACCCGGTCCTTTCGTCTCGCCGCGGTTCGCCTCGCCGTGGAACTTGATCTCGATCGCGTCGTCGAGGCGGGCAATCTCCCACGGGTTCGATTGCTCGAGCCAGGGGTCCGGGACCTGAAGCAGAGTGGGCGAGTCAGTACGAGTGCGATCGCCGGGCCGAAGGGGCGGAAGCGGACAGCTCACCTCGACTTGGTTTCCCTGCGAGTCGATGACTTGCTTGAAGATGCCGTTCGCGTAGCGGAGCGAGTAGCCCCAGCACGGCAAGTTGAGCGTCGCCGACGAGTCGAGGTAGCACGCGGCGAGACGGCCGAGGCCGCCGTTTCCGAGTCCCACTGTTGGTCGCGTTCTCTGTCAGTACATCGAAACTCCACATTCCCAGGCCGCTGAACGCACTGTCGCGCTCAGAGTCGATCAGGTC
This sequence comes from Rhodotorula taiwanensis, assembly GCA_002922495.1. Taxonomy (NCBI): domain Eukaryota; kingdom Fungi; phylum Basidiomycota; class Microbotryomycetes; order Sporidiobolales; family Sporidiobolaceae; genus Rhodotorula; species Rhodotorula taiwanensis. The sequence goes on from PJQD01000035.1 coordinate 382,902, forward strand.
TTCGATGTTGAAACCGAGCTGCTTGGTCGCGTCGGTGTAAGGAGCCTTGAGTCCCAAGTTGAGCACTGTCGAGAGTAGACGTGAGTTTGCGGCAGCTCTAATGGGAAGCGCCGAGGGCGACTCTTCCGTCGCCCAGCAGAGCGGGGATAGTGCACGTCGCAACTCACTGGCATTGTCAAAGTAGCGACCGAGGAGGAACTCGAGCGAAAAGTAGTAGACGCGCTTGACGCGCGCCTGCGTGTAGAACGTCTGCGTGTCGGTCCACTTTGCGATCAAGTGGTCGCGGACCGACAACGCCGACGCCTGGTACATGGTGATCTCATCGGTGTTGAACGGACGGCGGGCGAGGTTCGACTCGAGGCTGTGGACAATGTTGACGGCGACCGACTCGGTGTCCTTTTGCAGGAGCTGGGCGTTTCGAGCGATCGCGGCCTTCCATGCCTTTGAATCGCCCGGGAAGATCTGGGAGCAACCGTGACTGTCAGTCTTCCGATCGAATATGCCTAGGCGGAGGACGGGGGGAGATGCGGTCCTCGCGAGTCCCCCGGCATGCCTTGGCCACTTTTGCACGATCTGCAAAGACTGACCTCGCTGAGTTTCTTCGGTCCTTCGGGGATGAAACCAGTAGCAGACCGCTGTCAAGGTGGTCCGAGTCAGCCAGAGTTTGAAGAGAGCGAGAGGGCGCCCCCCCCCCCCCCACTTTTCCGAGCGAAGGGACTGACCTTGTGCGCACGCGGGCGACGCGGCTGCGCGAGTTTCTCGAACGGGTTCGCTTGGTGCTGTAGACCATCACCAGAGTCCCGTCAGTCCCTCAGGAGTCGAGCAGGAGCCGCAGGGAGGACGGCGGGTGGGGAGGTCCGACTGGTGGCTCTCGGCATCCCCACCTCGTCGCGTCACGGTCGAGCTAGTACAGCGAGCACACAGAGACGCACCGAAGCCTTGGGCGTTGTCGGCTCAGATACCGGTGCAGCAGTCATCGCTGCTGAAAGTGGTGAAGGGGAAGAGAGAGAGAAAGGAAGAGCAGAGAAGCCCCGCGCGCCCTCTTTGGCACGATTGACGACTTTGACGCGTCGACCGTGTGTCCCCGCCTTTTCTCGTACGGCCACAGGCGGAGTGAGGCAAGCCATGCAATGCAAACAGTCCGCAGCTAGTCAGCGGCATCAGGTTCGCTGTCCTCCTCCTCGTCCGAATCTTCTCCTTCGACCGCCAACGCAGCAAACGCGCCCTGAACCGCCTTGACCGCCTTTTCATCCGCGCTGTCGTCCACCTCGCCGTCCTCGTCGTCGTCATCCGTCTCGAACTGCGAACCGTTCTCGAACGCGGACCCATCGCGGTCTTCGTCGTCCGAACCGCTGTCTCGCTCGTCATCACCGGCGCCGCCGCACGTGTTGGTCGCCCCCGGTCGAGGCTTGAAGCTGTGCAGCCAGATCCCGTCCATCTCGGCATCACAGTGGTCTTGTTCCGAAGGTGACAGCGAAGGTGGCAGGAACGTCCACGGAATCGTCGAAGAGTGCAAGAGGCGGAGGATGTAGGCGCCCGAGCAATAAATGTCGGGCCGACCGACTTTGGCCGTGATAAAGCCTGTTCGCAAAGGGTCGGACGTACAGTTTGATCAGCACTCGAGCGAGTGACCGCATCAACAGCTGTCCTTCGAAGCGCACCTTGCTGCAACGCATACTCGGCGAGCAGCTCGTCCGTCGTCCACTTCACGACCTCCTTCGTCCGCTTCCGTCTCGCCGCAGCCCGTTCCTCCGGCGCATCAAGGCTGAACTCATCGTCTTCGACATTGTCCTGCTTCGCTGCCTCCTCAGCCGCCAACTCGTCCTCGTGTTTGAGCCGCAGGATGGTTTCGAGCGGGAGGCGCTGGCCGACAAAGTGCAAGACCGACTCGACGTTCTGGATTGGGAGGACGCCGGCGAGGACTTGGCGTTCGTATCCGGCTGACGAAGGGCAGACGAGACCGGGGCAATCGCACAGGCGCAGCGTTCGGTTCCAGAAAATGTGCTGAAAGGACAGTCCGCCGCATCAGTATTCCGTCATCAAGCTCTGAAGACGCGGAACTCGGAGCTGGCGCACCTGGAGAGTCTTGGTCTTGCCCGGTGTCCGAGACGCGCGCACGACTTTGCGGCCGAGCAACGCGTTCAGCAGCGACGACTTGCCGACATTCGGCTGACCTGCGCGTGTCCCACCCCCGTACAGTTATCAGCCAACCCTTCGAGAGCAGAGGAAGGCCGAATAGCTTTGAGACTGGACGCACCGATCAAGCCAACCGTCAAGTACGGAAACGGGTCCTCGTCCCCATTCCCTTGCGCAGCCATTCCCGCTTCCGCCACACCTTCTTGCACCAACGACGGCGTCCGGACCACAAACTTTTCCGGCTCCTTGTCCCTCCCCTTCCCCTTCCCTCTCCGACTCTTCCTCTCCTCGCCCATCCCGTTCTCACCGACATGGGCGCCCGTCTCGCCGCCTTCCTCCTCGATGCTGTCCCAATCGACTTCGCGCCGGACACGCGGCTTCCAGCGAGCGAGACGCGTCTCGTCGGCTGCGACGATGGCTGGCGGAGTGAGAAGGGTGGAGTGAGCTTTCCGAAGAGCGGTCAGGAGGGCGTGCCGGGCGGGAGGGGGAGCAGCGGGGATGAGGCGCGCTTGCGAGGCTGCAGGGCGAGCGATTGTGAGCCTGTATGCTTCTCACGAGAGCTGAACATGCACCGCGCGAGCTCACCTTGAGTCTCTTCGCGCATCTCCTTCTCGCGGTAACTCTCCATCAACACGACCTCGATCTTGCCGAGCTCGCCCTCGCCTGCGCCTGCCGCACTCGCGCTCGAGCCGGTCGACATGGCGAGGTCGGCCTCTTCCTCGAAGTACCGCTGCCACGCTTCGGCGACCCAGGCGGGGACGAGGTCGGTTTTTGTCAGGACGAGGATGACGGGTTTCGGGTTCGGCTTGAGGGTGCGGAGGTAGTGGCGAAGTGAGGGAGGGTAGTGAAGCAAAGGGAAGCGGACATCTATGCACGTGCGCGGCGAGAGACAAAGCATCCTGTCAGCTGAAGCGGACTCTTGAGAAGGCTCTCTCGGCTGAGAACTTCGCGCACCGATCAGGACGAGGAGGATATCGCTCGTCTCGGTCGTCCGCCAGAGCTGCCTCCAAACATTCAAATTGCGTTCAAAGAAGGTCGGTGAGGCGGCTTCGTCGCGGGCGATCAAAGTATCGGTCGAAGCGAGCCAAGTCCGGAAAAGCCCCTCTGTTAACGCAGGCGGGATCAGCAGTCTCGCTCCTGTCAGCTGGGATGACCTGTGGCCTCGCACGCGCACCTTCGTTCTTTTCGACCTCGGCCTTGGTCATGGTGTACCTCCATTTCGGCCGTTTCGGGCACGTCAAGTCGTCGACGGCGGCGTCCTTCTCGCCGGCGAGCATCAACTCGGCCGCGGTGCGTTTCGGCGGAACGATCTCTTCCTCTCTCAGGACGCCGAGAGACGGGTCGACAGGTCGGTGCAGGCGTTCGTTGGCCGCCCGTAGGCGGGCTTCGTCGGCGAGGTCGGCGGGTAACCTGATGAACCGCGATTCGAGCTTCATCCTGCCGGCATGGACATCGTCGCGAGCTTTCTGGTCGGCTGTCCGGAAGCGTTGACCGATCCGAGGGCGTGGAGTCGCTGCAACTCCGCCCGTGGCAGGGGCCGACAGTCGAGAAGCGGATCCGGTCTCAGCGTCTGTTGCGCCGCCGGCGACGCGCTTTGTTGCGCGCTTCTGTTGCAGTTGCTCCTTCCTGGCTTTGCCCGAAGCTGGTTTCTGTGAAGGGAAACATGCATAAGTAGGTTGAGTGAGGTCATCGGACTCTAGTAGTCTCAGCGCTCTCTCCCCTCAGCCGGATATTTGTAGCGTTCGCCCTCACCTTTCTTGCCATCGGTGTGTGGGAGCGAGCGTCTCCAAGTCGCCACGCGGGCTGTAGCGAGTGCTGTTGGCTCGGCAGAAGCGACTCGGTGTACGAGGCGGTGCAGACGACTTTACCGAAATTTTTCGCTTCCGCGTCGAGAGTCGGAAAGTTTTCTCACGCATTCTGGCACGCGAGAGGGAGTCAACGCGGATCCTCTCGCTCTATAGCCCTAGTCTCGCACCGCCTAGCCTCCTCGTTAGCTCAGTCAGCTACAGCTATGGTCAGTATACCTATCTCGCTCGTTCGTCTCACACAGGAAGAGCGAGATCGCCCACGGAACGTGCCGCGGTTCTTCTCTCGGCTGGACGACGAACGACGGGGCGCCAAACTCCTGCTTGCCTCTCGTATCAGCGACGAGAGCGATTCGAGCTGACAGACACAACGATTGCCCCGCAGGCGCGCACCGAGACGGCGGTCGACAAGGTCGCCATCCTCGGCAGGTCGGTCCACTTTCTCCCGTTACCTCCGCGTCCCTCCTGCGCGCCGCGCTCACACGCACATGTTTGCAGCGAATCGATCCACTGCGGGTTCCATTTGATCCCGTACATCGTCGAGACCGTCCTCACGACGCTCCAGTCGTCGACCTATGTCCTCTTTACCGACTCGCACCTCGCCCCCTTGTACCTCGACGAGTTCGCCTCGGCATTCGAAAAGGCGATCGCCCAATTGCCCGCCGAGTCCCGTCCGAGATGGATCACCAATGTGATCCCGCCGGGCGAACAGAGCAAGTCGCGCCGGACCAAGGCCGAACTCGAGGACTTCTTGCTCAGCCACCGCTGCACGCGCGACACGGTCGTCCTCGCCCTCGGAGGCGGCGTCATCGGTGATCTCGTCGGGTTCGTCGCGGCGACCTTCATGCGCGGGATCCGCTTCTGCCAGATCCCGACCACCCTGCTCGCCATGGTCGATTCCGCCGTCGGAGGAAAGGTGGGCTCGCGCTGGCCACACTTTGCGAAGGGACGATACTGACGATGAAACACGCAACAGACGGCAATTGACACGCCGCTCGGCAAGAACCTGATCGGCGCGTTCCACCAGCCGTCGTACATCTTTATCGACGCGTCGTTCCTCGAATCGCTCCCGCGCCGCGAGTTCGTCAACGGCATGGCCGAAGTCATCAAGACGGCCGCCATCTGGGACGAGCACGAATTCGCCAAGCTCGAGTCGGGCGTCGCCGAGATCCACGCCGCCGTCACGGGCGCTTCGACCCGCGAGTCGTTCGCCGGTCGGACGCTCGAGTCGCGGTCGGCCGCGCAGTCGCTCTTGCTGTCCGTCATCCGCGCTTCGATCGCGACTAAGGCGCACATTGTCACCGTCGACGAGAAGGAGACCGGACTCCGGAACCTCGTCAACTTTGGGCACACGATCGGTCACGCGATCGAGGCCGTCATGACCCCCGAAGTCCTCCACGGCGAGTGCGTCGCCGTCGGCATGGTTCTCGAAGCCGAAGTCGCGCGGAGCCTCGGCGCGCTCGGTAACGCTGCCGTCGGGCGGTTGACTCGGTGCATCAAGGCGCACGGGTTGCCCGTCAGCGTGGACGACCCCTTGTTCCGCAAGAGCGCCAAGTCGGCCCGCCTCAACGTCGAGACGTTGCTCGACATCATGCGCGTCGATAAGAAGAACAGCGGCAACGTCAAGAAGATTGTCCTGTTGTCCCGGATCGGCAAGACGTTCGAGGAGCGCGCGACGGGCGTCAAGGACGATGTGATTGCCCGTGTTCTCGCCCCGGCCGTCCGTGTCTTCCCGGGCCCGCCGACAAACAAGGTCTTTGAGCTCGCGACGCCCGGTTCCAAGTCGATCTCGAACCGCGCTCTCGTCCTCGCCGCTCTTGGCAATGGCACGTGCAAGCTCGGCAACTTGCTTCACTCGGACGACACGCAAGTCATGATGGCGGCATTGCACGAGATGCGCGGCGCCGAGTTCGCCTGGGAGGACAATGGTGAGTTGCTCATCGTCAAGGGTAACGGAGGCAAGCTGTCGCCGCCCAAGGACGACAAGGAACTGTACCTCGGTAACGCCGGTACGGCGGCCCGCTTCTTGACGACTGTCTGCGCCCTCGTCCAGCCCGAGGGTCAACAGCGCCACACTGTCATCACCGGCAACGCCCGGATGAAGCAGCGTCCGATCGGACCCCTCGTCGACGCCCTCCGCTCGAACGGCACCTCGGTCGACTACCTCGAGAGCGAGGCGGCCCTCCCGCTCAAGATCGTTGCGACCGAGCAGGGCTTCCGCGGCGGCAAGATCCAGCTTGCCGCGTCCGTCTCGTCGCAGTACGTCTCGTCGATCCTCCTGTGCGCGCCGTACGCCCGCGAGGAGGTCGTCCTCGAGTTGACCGGCGGCGTCGTCATTTCGCAACCGTACATCGACATGACGATCGCCATGATGAAGGCGTTCGGCATCACCGTCGAGCGCCTCTCGGGCGAAGACGGCAAACTCCTCGACGTCTACCGGATCCCGCGCGGGACTTACTCGAACCCGGCGACGTACAACATCGAGTCGGACGCGAGTTCGGCGACGTACCCGCTCGCGATGGCTGCCATGACCGGCACGACTTGCACGATCCACAATATTGGTTCGGCATCGCTTCAGGGTGATGCGAGGTTCGCCAAGGACGTCCTCGAGCCGATGGGCTGCAAGGTCATTCAGACCGAGTCCGAGACGACGGTCACGGGCCCGCCCGTCGGCCAGCTCCGCGCGCTCGGCTTTGTCGACATGGAGCCGATGACCGATGCGTTCTTGACCGCTTCGGCCCTCGCCGCCGTCGCGACCCTGCCGCCGCTCGAGGGTCGCCTGCAAGACGCCCAGCAGCCGCTCAACTCGACTCGGATCGGCGGCATCGCGAACCAGCGTGTCAAAGAGTGCAACCGGATCGATGCGATGCGAACCCAGCTCGCCAAGTTTGGCGTCGAGACAAACGAGCTCGAGGACGGTATCGAGGTGTTCGGCATCAAGCCCGAGCAGCTGCGCCCCGGCGTCTCGGTCCACTGCTTTGACGACCACCGCGTCGCGATGGCGTTCTCAGTGCTCGCTGCGTGCCCGGGTGCTCACGGCGCCGTTCTCGAGGAGAAGCGCTGCGTCGAAAAGACCTGGCCGTCGTGGTGGGACGACTTGTCGCGCAAGATTGGCGTCGAAGTCGTCGGTGTCGAGCTGGACGACTCGCCGGTCGCGTCGACGTCGGCTGCGATCCCGCGTCACTCGACCGATGCGAGCATCCTCGTCCTCGGCATGCGCGGTGCCGGCAAGACTCACATCAGTCGGATCGGCGCTGCCTCTCTTGGCTGGCCCGTCCTGGATGCCGACGAGATGTTCGTCACCGAATACGGCCAGTCCGCCAAGGACTTTGTCAACTCGCGCGGTGGCGACTGGAAAGAGTTCCGTCTCGCCGAGACGCAGATCCTCAAGAAGATCATCTCGGAGTACGGCAAGGGTCACGTCGTCTCGCTCGGCGGAGGTGTCGTCGAGACCGAGGAGAACCGCGAACTCCTCCGTGCGTACGGTCACGGCGGCGGTCCGATCGTCCACATCATCCGTGACATCGACGACATCGTCTCGTACCTCAACTCGGAGCCGTCGCGCCCTTCGCTCGGCGAGGACTTGCACGTCATCTACCAGCGCCGCAAGCCGTGGTTCCACGAGCTCAGCAACTTCGAGTTGACCAACCTGATCACGGGCAAGCCCAAGACTGTCAAGGCCGGCAAGACGGCGACCGCGAACGGCTTTGTCATCTCGCACACGACCCTGAAGGGCGCCGAGGACGAGGTGTCGCGTTTCTTCCGCTTCATGACCGGCTTCGACACGAACCACGTCCAGCTCCTCTCGGAGCGCGCGACGTACTTCCTGTGCCTGACGTTGCCGTCGTACACCGATTCACACCCGGCCCTCGACAGCTTTGACGAGCTGATCGCCGGTGTCGACGCGCTCGAGCTTCGCGTCGACCTGTTGTCTGCGGACGGCAAGGCCCCGACGGCCCCGCAGGTTCCCGAGTACGACTATGTCGCGAGGCAGCTGGCGGCGCTCCGTCAGCGCTCGACGCTGCCGATCATCTTCACGGTCCGCACCGCCTCGCAAGGCGGCATGTGCCCCGACGAGGCGCAGGAGGCCATCTTTGAGCTTATGAAGCTCGGAGTCAAGGCTGGATGCGAGTACGTCGATATGGAGGTCCGCTGGCCTTCGGCCCGCATACGCGACTTTGTTGGCATCAAGCAGTCGACCAAGATCATCGCGTCGTGGCACGACTTTGCCGGCGGGCTTCGTTGGACCTCGCAAGAGGCGACGGACCGCTACAACGCCGCACACGCCGTTGGTGACATCGTCAAGATCGTCTCGAAGGCAAACGCCGTCACCGACAATCTCGACATGCTCCGTTTCCGCGAGAAGCACCAGGACGGCAAGCCGTTGATCACGCTCAACATCGGCAACGAGGGCCGCCTCTCGCGCGTCCTTAACCCGGTCTTCAGCCCCGTCTCGCACCCGACCATCAGCGTCTCGGCGCCGGGCCAGCTCTCCTTCGCCGAGGTTCAGCAGGCTCTGCACTTGCTCGGCAAGATGCCTGCGCGCAAATTATACCTGTTCGGCTCGCCGATCCAGCACTCGAAGAGTCCGTTGATCCACAACTCGGCTTTTCAGAAGCTCGGTCTCCCGTACAACTACGGATTGATCGAGACGACCGAGGTGAATGACGCGATCAAGCAGGCGATCCGCGCGCCGGACTTTGGCGGCGCGTCGGTCACGAGTGAGTCGCTGAGTTGTCACACGAGTCTGAGGAAAGCTTGTCGCTGACTTGCCTACTGCGCAGTCCCGCTCAAGCTCGACATCATCCCTCTGCTTGACGAGGTGTCGGAGCACGCGCGCTTGATCGGAGCGGTCAACACGATCGTGCCCGTCCAAGAAGGCGAGGCCGTCCGGCTGATCGGTGACAATACCGACTGGCTCGGCCTCCTCGAGCTGATCAACCAGAACGTCTCGTCGGACAATGAGCGGACCGACACTTCGACCGCGCTCGTCCTCGGCGCAGGCGGCACGTGCCGTGCGGCCGTCTATGCGTTGCACAAGGCGGGCTTCAAGACCATCTACCTGTTCAACCGGACGCGCCCGAACGCAGACAAGATTGTCGAGTCGTTCCCGCGCGAGTACAACATCATCCCGTTGACGTCGCTCGATTCGTTCCCGGGCGAGCACCCGCTCGCGATCATCTCGACGATCCCGGCTCAGGGAACGGCGACGCACCACGTCCAGAACGCCGAAGCGGGCGTCGTCGTGCCCGACTCGGTCCTCTCGCGCGAGGACGGCGGTGTGTTGATCGACGTTGCGTACAAGCCTAAGGTGACGCCGTTGATCGACCTCGCCGAACGGACCTCGGGCTGGACCGGCGTTCCGGGCATCCAGATGCTGCTCGAGCAAGGTTTCTGGCAATCGTCCATGTGCGTCCATCTTGCTCGACGCTTTCCTTCTTGCGTCTGCGGCACTAACAGCCATCCCTCACTTGCACAGGTGGACGAGCCGGCGCCCGCCCAAGGAGCTGATCCGAAAGGTCGTCATGGCCGAGTACGACCGCGAGAACTAGTCCACTGTCGCCATAGAAGCAGTAGAGATTCGGATGCTCTCGTATGTGTGAAAAGCTGAAATCCTTCAGCACCCCAGCATACGTTTGCGTCTCTCGAGGTCGGCTATTCTTTGTCAAGGACTGCGAGAGTGATACAAAGGGAGACCCAGTAGAAAAAGCTACTCCTCGTCCTCCTTGATCCGGCTGCCGGCTGTCGCAGCGACCCGCTCCCGCAAGCCGGCCTGAGCGGCTCGCAGGCCCGCAGAGGACGACGAAAGACCAGTCGAAGCCGTCCCCGCGAGCGATGGACCGAAAGTCGACGCTGTTCGCCGGGTCGTTGCGGACTGTGAAGCCCAAGCGCCACAAATGAATGACATCAGTGCCGTGGTCAGACTTCATGTCAAAGCCGATAGTCGCGCAAGGCTCACCGCTGCGACCACACTCGCGCTTTCCTCGCCCACTTCTTCCTCTTTGACCCATTCCGCCTCCTCCTCGACGTTGTCGTCCTCAACGTCACTCGCACTCCGGAGCACGCCTTGCTCTTCCGCCGCCAGCGCCTCACCCTCACCCTCAACTGCCAGCGAGACCGCCGTCATCCCGACCCCGCCTTGACCGAGCCGCAACCTCAACCGGTCCGCCTCGACCCGTTGCCGCTCCCTCGCTCGAGCTTCTTCTTCCGCTTCGAGGTCTGCGGCGCCTCGGAGGGGTCCTTCAAAGTCGGAGACGCGGTCATAGTCCGAAGGGGTCGCCGAAGTCGTCGGCCCTTCTTCCGATTCTGACGCTGTCGCCGAGAAGCCCCCTCCGCCTCCTGGCCGTACGCCCGAGGCCGCCTGCCGATCGACCGGCACCACCTCCTCGACGGGTTCTGCCTTGACCCGTGGCTGTTCCGAAGTCGAGGCGGTCGCGACAAAGTAGAGGTAGATGGCGAGGGCCGCAATCGCCTCAAAGGTGAGGAACGTTGGGAAAAAGACGGCAAACGTGATCCACGGGTGGTAGTAAATCAGGGCGCTGCAGGATCAGAGTGTGCGCGTGAGTGGCAGCAACACGAAGACCAGGAATGCGCCCACTCAGCTGCAGAGCGCAGTCATGCAGGGCGCGCCAAGTCGGACTGGAACCGCAACACTCACCGTAATCCGCTCGGCTTGACCTCGACCCTGATCCACGCTTCGTACACCTGCAGCTCCCTCACCCTCCCTAGTGCCCCCGCCTCTGTTCGCTTGCCGACCAACCGACGCTCTCCCATGCCCTCTTCCTTTTCTAAATCGCCCCCGACCGTCGTCGAACTCGTCCCGTCGCGAGGGTGAGCGTCCTTCCTCCCAATCTCGACCCAGATCGAATCGACCGGTCCTTGCTTCTCGGCTCCCGCCCGCCTCCGCCACCGCGAGCGTGACTTCCGCGCCGAAGCGGAAGTAATCGAGACAGCGGTTTCGGCGAGGGCGACTTTTTCGAGGAGTGGGATCGTCAGGGTCGCGCGGGCGGTCGTGCCGGCGAGAAGACTCGCTGAGTCGGGGCAGATCGAGCGAAGCGGCGAGGTCAAGAGGGAGAGAGGGGCCGAGGCGAGAAACTTGAGGAGGGAGGAGGAGCGAGGAGAGTCGCGCTTGGCGGCAGTGAGGGTCAACGGGTCGAGGATCGACTGCGCACGAAGGGCCACGTTTGTCAGCTTTCATGGCGCTTATTGTTCTTTCAGATGAGTTGAGCATGCGCGCACCGGCCGAGACACGTTGACGAGCGCGACACCGTCGGCATCGACGAGCGACAGCGCGACCATGAAATTGCCTGCCAAAAGCGTACGCGTGAGTGGACCGCATCACCAATGATGAGCTCCCCCGGCTGGACCTGCACCAGTGGAGCTCAGGCAGCCGGAAAGAGAGCAGTCGGACAGGCAGCGGATCGCACTCACCGAGGCGGAGGTTGTTGTCGTTGACGGGGACGGTCGCTTCGAGCGAGATATCGTACGCGGGTCCCGGTACGGCGTACTTGCCTTCTTGCAGGTGAACTTGAGCGTATGGCGGGCGGTGGTGCCTGCTCTCGTGCGGGGAGATAGTGCGAGGTGTCAGCGACTGAGCCAGTGGGGGGGAAACGCGTCGCTGAAGAGAAGCCGCGCACCCGTACTGCAGCCAGACGCGTTCCCTGCCTACGATCGGGTCGACTCGGAGGGTTGATTTGAGCGAGAGCCAGGCGATCAAAGCGATGCAGGTGGCGACGAGGGCGAGTCCGATCAGAGCGAGCGAGCGGGCGACCAATAACGCGGCCGAGAGGGGCAGCGGGCGGTCGCTACGACCAGCCCCTTGAGCCGAGTCGAGCCTCTTGCGCCTTCCGGTATTCATCGCGAGCGCTCAGAGTGTGCGTAAGAGAGAGGAGAGGAGCGAAACTGCGGATCGCAGCGAGTCGGCGGGGATGACGACAGCCGAGGACTCTATACTCGACAGCGCCTTGTGCGGCTTCCGCGTCGTGGCAGGTGGCGGATGAAGGACGCCGTGTCGCTCGAGAGTGTTTGACCAACACGCGTGAATCCTGTAGAGTCGTCGACAGCGCTCCTCGACGACTGTCACGTGAATGACCCCTCGCCCTTGATACGCGCAGAGCCTTCTACCTTGCGCTAAAAGGGATGCCAGACAGTCAAGGTCGATCAAACAAACCCCCTCTGCGGTCTAGGCGGCTGACGCAGCTCGTCTCCGCCGTCTTCGCTCTTCTCGTCGCCGCTACCGTCGCTCGTTCTTGGTCGAGCCAACCCTTTTCGACGCGCTTCCGAGCTCGCGTAGACGCTGCGAGAGCACGACAAGCTGCACTGCGCTTCCCCGAAGCGAGAGCGCCGGCCCTCAAAGCCAGCTTGCACTTTGCCAACGGCGCCGTCCAGCACCTCTTTGCCGCCTCGAAGCACGGTGCACCCACGTTTCAACCGATATGGGAGCCGGAGAGCAGCCTCGTACGAGTCGAAGTGCCGCCGGCGGGGGTATTAGGCTATAGGACGAGGCAGGCAAGCGAACACACGCTCGTCGTGGGCAACGCATCCCTCTGCGAGACGGCTGTAGGCATATGCCGCGGTTGGACCGGCGTCTCTTTCAGCACGAGCATAGGCGCTGCTCTCTCCTATCTCGAGGCGGCCGGTGCGTCCAGTATCCTTTTGCGACAGGGCCGCGCAAAAACGCTCACGAAAAACAGTTTGCACACCTCCCAGACCCGTCAGCGGAAGCCCTCGCCACCATCCCCGCTCGCGATACCGACCCTCGCCAACAGAGCGTGACCCTCGTGACCCAGCTGTCCGTCTCGCGACTGGAGCGGTTCGACCGCCTTTTGCAGCACTGGGACGGGCCCGTCTCGGCCACGATCTACCTCGTCGACGAGTCCGACCTCGCCGTCTTGGCCGACTACCTACGCTCGCACTCGGGACTGCTCCGTCGGGTCACTCTGACTGTCTTAAAGCCGTCGTACGCCGGCGACACCGCCTCGCTTCTCGCGCGGTTGCGGTATCCGATCAACCGCCTTCGGAACCTCGCGATCCAAGCGGCTCTTTCTCCTTACGTCCTCGTCATCGACGTCGACTTTGTTCCTTCCCCCAACATGCACTCTCTCCTCGTCGAACGAGCGGTCCCCTTGATCGATCTGGCCGACTCGCGGAAGGACGCCTCGCCGACTCTGAAACGGACGGCGGTCGTCATTCCTACCTTTGCGCTCGCTAAAGAGTACGACGACGCGGGCGGGTTCCCGCAGACGATGGAGGAAGTCGAAGCGCTATACAGGGCGGATCCGCAATTGGCCATGTTGACGGATCCGAACTCGGGTCACGGCCCGACTCGTCCGAACCGGCTCTTTCATCGACGCGCGCGTTCACCTGCAGACGTAGACTCTGCACCCATGTCAAATCCGCTCATCAACGGCGCCGACTCGTACGAAGTGTGCTACGAACCGCAGTGGGAACCGTACTACGTCCTCGCGCGCGCCTCTCACCCGTTGTACGACGAACGGTTCACCGACCAAGGCGGCGACAAGCAGTCGCACGCGCTCGTGTTGAACGTGCTCGGGTTCAGGTTCGTCGTAATGCGGGACACGTGGGTCGTTCATCCCCCGAAGAGGGACGCCGAGAGTGAGGCGTGGCCGGCGGCGAGGTTGGAACGCGCGCTTTCCGAACTCGAAGAGAGGGAAGCCGAGCAGGACCCTTCCTACTCGTCAGCTAGGTCCGGAACCGACGCACCGACGACTCCGACCGAGGACGACCACTTCAACCTCGCCGCGCAACGGGACGACTCGCGCTTCCGGTACTTTCAAGATTTCCTCCCCGAGATGGAGCGGCTGTGGGGCGCGGCGACCGCGCGCTGGCCGCGCGGGTGCAGCGCCGAGTTGCTCGCGCAGGAGAGGATGTTTGGTCGCGCGAGGCCGGCCTCGGCGTTTGGGCTGTGAGCGCACGCTCTTGCTGCTCGAGACCGCTCACGCGGGCGGGAGCCACGTCGCCGTCTCTGCGGACAAGGGTCGCGTAGACTCGGGCCTTCGCAGCGGGCCAAAGCCGGCTCTCGCTTCGACGAGTCTCGCCGCAATCGGCGCAGCAGCAGCCGACGGCCTAGCGAAGCATCCTGGGGCTCGCCACATACAGCGCGAGGGCACGCCAGATCGATCCATGTCAAAAATTTCCAAGTCAAGCGCGCGTGTCCGTGCAAGCGTAGATTTCTACCGCCACTCCGCAGAGATTGCCGTTTCTCCGTCATCGACCGCCTCAAGTTCTACGAGGACCGCACGGGCAAAGGCCTTGTGTTGCGGAGTCTCGCCAGTGAGCAAGAAGGACCTCGTTGCTTGGAGAGCTTTTTGAAGAGCCTGATAGGCTGCGGTGCCGCCGGGCGTCATCTGAACGTCGAGCATGGTGACCGCTCGGAATTCGCGCTTGTTGAAGCAGTTGCGACCGCCCTCCTTCGTGACGTTCATCAGGTGAGAGCTGAGCGGGATGGTTGCGCCGAGATGGTGGCAGAAGGTTGAAGTCCAGCGGTCGGCGACCAGGTCGGGTGCTTTCTCCGTGTACGTGGTGTACAGGTAGTTGAAGTACTCGATCATGTTGTCCATGACGCCTGAAAAGTCGGCTACCTCCTCGGTCATCCAGCCGTAGCTGAAGCGACGCAGATCGACGATAAGGTTGTCTATCGAGGAGGCGGGAGTGAGTGAATCCGTACTCGGCAGAATCTGTCCGCCTCGTCCGACGATATAGTTCAGAAAGTTCTGCGGACCAGGGAAGAAGATGAGGACCCGGTGTATCGCAGACGGCAGGGCGCAAATAGCCGCGCCTCACCTCAAGGCGGGACAGGTCGTGCGGGGCGATCCTCAGATTCGCAAACAATTCTTTCTTGAGCTCAGCAAATCGTGGCGACACCGGAGCCCCTTTCATGCGTTTGAGGAGGAGGTCCGCCTCCTCTTGCGAGAACGGAGGCAGGGCGAAGGGGTGAGCGCGCTCGCCGCAGACGAGGCGGTGGAACGGCCAGACCTGCTCGGGCGGGTCCGGTCAGCCGGCGGTCTGAAAGTACGGCCTTTTCAAACGCGTCACGTACGAGCGACTGATGCTCTTTCGAACAGAAGAACAAGTCGAGGTGCGACTTGGTTGCGCAGGCCGAGCAACGCAATTTCGCCTCTTTCCCGCACGCGAGGCACATTCCCGTGTCCTTCCGGGCGGACATACTGATGTCTCGAATGAGGACGTCCCAAGCAGGCGTGTTGGAGAGAGGTCTCAGGCGCGGGTTGGAAGCAGTTCGAGCAGTCGGTTTGCCGAGCGTGCGAGAGCGTCCAAAAGCGGTCGGAGCGCGTCAGGCTGCTAGCAGGTAGCAGTGCAAGGCGCGATGCTTGTACGTCACAGCCTGGAGCGGTAAGAACAAGCGAGCGTAGAGCAGTAGGAGCCAAAAGGTTCGTCCGGCTCGACTTTGTCCGTTGTCCGCGTCATCGACCCGTCGGCTTCGTTTCCCTCTCTCCTTTTCCCTTGCACTCGTCTGGAACTTCTGATCGAGCACTAGAACTCGTCCCCTGCTCCCCTGTCTCGCCGCTAAGCCTGATCCGCGACTTGATCGAGACGCTGTCAGCGACTTTGCACTCTCGCTTCTGCTGCGGTTCCATCTGCCGACACTCCTCGGCTGCACCGTTCGGGCTGCTCTCCCGCTGGACGCCACCCAGAACTTCGTCGAGATGGGCGAATGCTGCGTCTGCGGAAAGGAAACGGCGCAGCGCTGCGGACCCTGTGGCCAAGCTGGCTTCGAGTTGTTCTTCTGCTCGACAGCGCATCAAAGGCTTGTGAGGCTCTCGCTCTAGATCCGTTTTTCCCTGTACGAACCCCGCAGGACTGACACGTATGGCCCTCGCGCGCGCAGGTCTGGCCGGCGCACAAGCAAGTCTGCGGGCCAAGGTCGAACCCATTCTTCCCGCCCGACCTCTCCCTCGAAGAAGCCGCGCTACTGCGCAAGTACGCGCACATCTCATTCGGAACCAGAGACGCACGCTCTCCGCTCGAGTCCGGCGAGTTTCAGATCCTCGCCGGCTACACGGCGGCGGAGCACTTTGATCACGCGCCGCTGATCGGGCGCGACGGCGCTTTCGACGCCGTAAGCTTGATTTCAACCGCACTCCTTGAGCGGAAACCGCAACTGACGCAGTGCTCGCCCAGATGAGCGACGCGCAGCTTACAAGGGTTGCCGACGTGTTTGACGGTCAGAATCGGGCGCATGCGAACGTATTCCTGCGAGGCCTTTTGAACAGGGCCATGATGGCTGGCAACGCCCCGCGCAGCGAGTGGCTCACTTTGAACCCTACCTTCTATCCGGTCCAGATCGACACCCTCCTGAGAGGCAGTGCGCCACTCCTCCCCGCCGATGTCCTCAACTCCGCCCTGCATCAAAGTCTGGCGCTCATCGCTGTCGCCAAAGCCCGCGCTGCCCAGCCGTCCGAGCCGCCGCACTCTGACGCTCTGTCGCGCAGCAACCTGTGCTCCCTTTTCGGCCGGGTGTATGAACCCATCGTGCCGTTCTGTGGTTGACTACCTCACCAAATGGCTTGTGAAGCCGCTCGGCGACCTCGGCGAGAAGCTCGACCTGTTGGTGAAGTTCAATTGGGTGACTGGCCAGGTTCTCAGGCTCGAGCTCCAGCCGCCCTTGCAGTAAGCCCGCGTCGATTCGAGCTTGTAATCCGAGTACAGACCCTTTTCTTTTCCGTGAGGAATTTGTCTCGCTGTTGCTAGAATGCAAGAATAGTGTATATAGCTGCCTTCTCGCTGGATTCTCCTTAAGGCAGGATCAAGTGGAAATTGAATCCTCGTGTCCGTCCCAGCGGGTCCAGAAAGACGAACGCGGACGCCCCGTCTTGTTTTCCGCCCGCCTCTCGCTATACTCGCAGGCCTCCAGAGAGCACAATGCCGAGTCCCTGAGCCTCGCTCTCGATCGAGTCGGAGGAGATCAAGCTGCGCATCGCCGAGAGTTTGCGATGCTCAGGATCGGTAGGCGACTTGCCTGGGCGCCCTTCTCTCCTTGTCGTGTACGTGTCCATGGAGGCGACAATCTGTTTACAGTCTCGCAGGAGAAGGAGGAAAGCGACAACAGCAGGATGGAGGCGAGCGAAACGGTTTCGAGCGAGTCGAGCTCACGTCTCCCTCTTCGGGTTCGACGGGTCCATCTGCACGGTAGCGACCTCAGTAGATGTGCCACACTCAGGGAAGTGCTCGAGACTGCGACAAGACCTCACCTTCCAGAGCCTGCTCATCTCGGCGCGGCGCTTCTCGCCGCTCCAGCTCGGGTGTTGATCTTTGAGCTCGGCCATCGTTTGCTGCCGCCGAGATTGCCGAGTCAGCTTATGACAGCTCGTGTGAATGTATAGCGATCGAGTCCGAGTCCGTCCGAGCGGTACATGTTGCGCTCCGCTTGGAAAGCTGAGCCGTGAAGTCGACAACGCCTCGGCGTCGTAGCGAGCGACTCGGGACCGAGCGCAGTTGCAAGGAACTCACAGACATGAACTGTGCGTCGCAAAATGCTCGCATGAGCCTCCGATTGGCATGCGTCACACCGGCGGCTTGGACGGCGTATCCGCGACGCACCTCTTGGTATGCGGTTTTGGTTCCGGTCGACGACTTGGCCTTGCCCTTGCTCTTGCTCTTGGTCGAGGACGAGCTCGAGGTGGTCTTCTTGTTGGTGCCCGAGGCAGAGCCCGCTTCTGAGGGAGGTGAATGCGGGTGATCAGTCGCAAGATCACGACGGACCAGAACTCGGGCTACGGATCGCGCCCAACCGAGAGTGCATCACGAGTTCGAGCGACTGACTCTTGTTTCCAACGATCCGGACCATCTTTTTTCTTGATGCTGCGAACGGAGAGCGGGGAGTGCGAGCTGAGGCCCGGGCGTCGGGTTGCAGCGCGACCGAGCGGTGTGACGCTAAGACGGGTGGCGAGGGCTCAAGGGTCACGGAGACGCGTCGGACACAGAGCCTGAGACGTGCGTGCGTGAGGAGCGACTGTCGGAACGCGGAAGTACAGATCAAGAGGGAGAAAGAGGGCGGGCGAGGTTAAGTCGCGCCGAGTGCTGCAACGCGAGAAAGGAGTCTGGACTGCGGGGAATACTCGACTCGGCTCGAGCTAGCTCCCTTCCCTCCCTTCTCTCCATTGTCTTTCGGTCATCTCTGCTGTGTATCCTCGTAGCTCGCACACCGAGTTCGAACGGCCAATGCGCGGATGCGGAAAGGGAGCGAACACGAAAATGCATCCAGACTGCGAGGGTGTCCGGACCGCTGCACGCTCAATGTAGCTAGAGCCAGAGTAATCTAGGCTTGATGGCCTGAAGAGCGCCGCCTCGCCGCGAAGCGGAAGGGGAAAGGTGACAAGTCAAGTCTTCGAGACTCTGGCGGGAGTTTTTGTCGCGTGCCAATTCGGTTCTCCCGGCTCTCCACCCAACGGCAGCCATGTTCCGATCAGGCAGCTCTGTACTCTTCACTAGCGCCCGATGCGCCGTCCCGTCCACGCCCGCGGCGGGCGCCCGGTCTTACGCGAGCAAGCCGGCTCAAAATTCCGGCAGTCGGCTCAAGGCGGCGCAACAGGCTTCGCGCGGCAGGAAGACGGTCGACATGACCGGTGACGGACGAGTACAGGTCATCAAAGAGGTGCGTGCTGGCTACAATGGTCGTCTCGTGGCTATCGATGCCGATCCGTTCTTCCGCCGAGTCGAAACTCATCAAACTCGAAATCGCCCTCGCACGCAGACTCTGTACGAGTCCAATCCGCCCGAAGAGGACCGTATCGCCGCTCTCGAAAAAGTCATCCCGTCCGCCGAGGCGCACGAGACGATCCTCCGCGCATGGCAACTTCACCGCCGGCACAAGCGCGAGGCCCACTCTGCCGAGATCGCCCGCAAGTACAACGCGATGCGCTCGGCGATCGACTTTCTCGAAGAGACGGACCGGGCATTGTGGGAGAAGGCGGTCGCGGGCAAGAAGTACCAGAACGTCGACCAGTCGGGAGCGACGAACGCGCGGTTGGAAGGGCTCGTCCCGAGGGAGATGAGGTTTCCGACCGAGTTGCCGGCTGGCAAGATGTGGGACTACGACTGGAAGGCGCCGCAGACACAGCAGGAGACGGCGCCGAAGCGGCCACAGGCATGAGTAGCCCTATCGACGCGTACTCTCTTTCCCTCCCTCGCAACCTCGCATCAGACTTTGTCAGCACGGCCGCAGCACTTGCCGAGCCCGGGCGAGAAACGAAAGGATATTGTGCGACAGGCTCTGGGTATACAACAGATGAAAGGGACAGTCTCCATCGTGCGCGGACGGGATTTCGCGATGTGATACAAGGTAGTAGATTAGGCGGCGGCCGAGAAGGACAGAGTCGTCGAGAGCGAGCTGAGCATCTTGCGGTAGTCCTGCATCTGGAAGACGTTGACGTGGCCGATCCGCTCGGTCGCGGAACCGGGTCGCAAGCCGTCGCTCGAAGCGCACCCGAGCACCATGTGATGCGGGTGGAAGGCCATGAACGTCATCGACGACGACTTGTTGGCGAGCAGACCGGCTGAGGGATCACGGGGCAGATCAGCATCGGCGGAAAGCGGCGCCGAGTCGGACATGCACGCACAGGTATTCCGGAACTTGGTGAACGGAGCAGACAAGTCCTCCATATTCCACAGCTTGACGACATTGTAGGCCGAACTCCTGCAGAATGGTCAAACGGTCAGTCTCGCCTCGCATCAACAGTCGGCAAAGAGAGCGCGCGCACGTCGCAAAGATCGGAGCGTGCTCATGCACGGTCATTTGCGTGAGACCGCCTTCATGCGCCTGAATGGTGTTGATCGGCTCGGCGAGGCGGATATCCCACAAGCAGACTCGACCGCCGAGACTGTTCACGAGCGATAAATTCGGGTCAGCTTGCGATACTCCGCAAAGATAAGCCGGCCCGACTGACTCGGCTGTCGCCAGTTCCCGGTTCCCGCCCCGCTGCATGTGCACGTTCTGGACCCACGACGAGTGGACGCCGGTGTACCGGCGAACCATGTTATCCCTCGGCGCCAATCGCCGGTCGTAGACTCGCAGACCGCCATCGCCGAATCCGGCGACAACAATGTTGCCAGCCACTTGATCGCACGTCATTGATGTCAGGCACGAGTTGGCTCGAGTCGACAAGTCCTGCACGACATTCAATCAGCGTTAGCGAGTCCTCCTCGGCGCTAACGGAGGTTGGAGAGGTCGGCCGGAGCGTACCTGGACCGTGGTCTCCCGGGTGGCGTCCCAGACCCGGATGTACTTGACATTGCCGCCCATCAGCAACTGGCCGCGGCCCTGCTGCCATTCAACAACGAGTCCGACGTCTTGCTCGTCTGAGCTTCTCGGCAGCTCCTCGGAGATACCCTGGAACGACGAGACGAGCTTGACATCGTCGGGCGACTCGTATGCACGGAACAAGCGGACGTCGCCGTCAGCTGCAGTATCGCCATAGACCGTCAGCGAGTCTGCACACGGAATGGACTTATGCAATCACATCTCACAAGTAGCGGTCATGAGGAGCGCGACGTCGTCCTCGTTGACGAACCGCAGCGTCGAGATTGGCACGTTGTCAGGCGACCCATTCGCGAAGCGATTCAGCCGCATGTTTCGCTCGCCGTCGTAGACTGTGATGTTCCCCTTGTCGTCGGAGGAGACGAGGTGCGGTTCGAACTGATGGAACATGATCCGATTCGGTACGGCATCGCCGCCGAGGAAGCCAACCTGTTCGTCCCATCGTGATCGGCCTGTCGAAGGGAAATGTCAACGTAGGTCCAGCGGAGTAGAGCAATAGGAACCAGACTTACAAGCTGGGACCTTCATAGGCTGCGTCCGGATGATGATCGCCTCGTTCCGTTGCCGCCGCCAGACCTTCTCGTTGTGCAACAAGCTGCCCGGCTCGTCCGCTTCCGCCGCCCGCATCTGCGACTCTTTGTAGTACTCGAGCGCAAAGTCGAAGAAGGTGCCCTTGAGCGGGAAAACTTGGTCGGGGCTCTCCTCCGCGGCGGTGGCGATGTTCGGAGCCTGACGCCGCTTCTTGAGTCGGTCCTCATCCTGCTGCACGAGGCCCGCAATGATCTCGTTGACCTGCGGCGAATCGGTCTGGACAGTCGCGCGAGGTTTTGGCGGCGGCTTCCCCGTACGGGCTTGAAGCGAGCGGAGGGTATCGGTCGACGGTGTCGTCGTCAATGGCGGCCGCGTGGCGGGCGAGTCGGTCTGCCGTCCATTGGCGTGCTGCGCAGAAGCTTGCGACGGGTGGTCCGGACCAGGTGACGATGCCGTCGACGGGGTGTTGACGCCCGTCGAGCCTTCGAGCGCAAGGTGGGCGAGACTCTTCATCGCGGTGGCGGTCCGCTTCAGGGTCCCTCCGAGCCCTGTTGGCGCAGGAGGTGGCGGCGGCGTTGCGTGTCCGTTCGCCTTGACGACAGCGACCGGCGCGTCCCGAGGGAGGGTATAGATATGCTCGACAGTTCCGGGTGCAGGTGGAGACTGGAATCGCGGTCGCGTCACATCGTTTGTCGCCGACGCGAGGACTGCACGCGCAGTCTGAGCCAGCGGAGAAGCAAAGAGGAGGTCAAAGATGTAATCCATGACCTGCTGCGCGAGTTCGGCGATTTCGAGTTGCGGGTCGGCAGTGAGCTGCGTGAGCGTCTGGTACATGCACGAGAACATGGTCGCCTGGAACGCCGGATTCGACGGTCCTTCGTTGCTCTCGGCAGCCGCGTTGAGGCTCGCTGCGATGGCGGCGATGCGGTCCTCGATGCCGCTGCTGGACGACACGCCGGCGTTCGCCTGCTCGACCCGCTGAACGATCGCGCGGTACGCAGCGATCATGAACTGGCCCTGGTGCTCGTTGACGATCGACGAGAGCAAGACGATGAGCTCGCGCCTGACGAGCGGCGAACCGTCCGAGGATGACTTGAGCGTCGCCATCGCCACGCCGAGCTCGACGTCAGTCTGCTCGCCGGGCGAAAGTCCCGACGCCGGACCGCTGCACGCGATCGAGCGACCGAACTTCTTGGCCGGGTTGCTCGAGCCCGTCGAGCCGAGCAAGGTGCCGAGGGCGTACATGACGGCGGCGCGGACCTCCGGCACAGGGTCGGTGTGCAGGAGGTTGCAGAACACCTCGTGCACGCGGGCCTGGACGCCCATACCCTTCGCCTCCTCAAAGTCATCCCACAGCATTGCGATGCAGAGGATCGCCCATTGCCTCAGGAGCGGGTCCTCGTCGCGGAGGTGAACGAGGCACGATTCGAACACCTTGACCCTGAGGCAAGCGACCTGCCCCGGCTTGAAGTCGCGACAGCACACCGAGAGGATGAAGGCGCACATCGCTCGGTGCTCCGAGACGTTCGGGAGCGGAAGCTGGTTCGAGGACGACGGGTGAAGGACCGAGACAAAGTAGGTGAACGGGGCCTGATCTGCCGTCCGAACAGAAGGGTACGCCTGCTTGAGGAGGTCCTCCTTGCAGTTTTCGTAGACGGCGAGGATCCGCGCCCAGATGTAGATCAGGACGGGCTTGAGTTCGACGGCGGGGGCCTGCAAGAGCCGCAGGACGTAGGCGAAAATCCCGATCGAGAGGGCGACGTTGACGGCCCACGGGCCGAGGTCGAGGAACTTGCAGAGCAAAATGAGGGCCTTGAGTCGGTGCGCCTGCGAGAGGAGGACCTGCAAGACGACGGGGAGCTGTTCGGGCTGCCTTCGCTTCGCAACGGTCCCTTGCTCGAGCCAAATCTCGAAAGCGGTCAACTGCTCAGAGAAGAATGTCGAGTGGACGTAAGGCGATGGCGGCTGAGGAGGGAGTGGGGGAGGCGGCTGATCGGGGAGCGCAGGCGGTTGCGGCGGCAACGAGTCGAGCCATCGCTGCTCGTGCTCGAGCAGGCTCGGCAATTGCGCGAGACACATGTCGACGGCGAGGTCCCAGCTGTCCCACAGCGGGTGATTGTGCGTCTGCGGCAACGCCGGAACCGAAATCGGCGTGCACTCGTAGAACCGCATGATTCGCTCGGCGAGGAGGAACCCGCGGAACAACGCCGCGACGACGAGGTCGTGCCGGAACAATTTCTGGAAGAGGTCGCGCGGCAGGGTGTTCCACGCGATGGTGTCGGTGACGGCCGTAAAGATCCACATCAACTCGCCGAGCGGCGTCCGGCGGTCGTTCAGCTTGCCCGGGATCTTGAGGAGCATGTCGAGGTCGAGGTTCGACTTGAGCGGGTTTCGCAAGAGGAAGAACCGCAGGGCGATCTCGATCGGCGACGTCAGGCAGCAGGTAAACAAGTCGGCGGGCAGGTCCGGGGTCATCGGAAGCGTTTCGTGCGCGAGGCAGGCGCCGAGCTGGATCGTGTCACGGAACGGTACGTTCGGGATCTGCGGCCCCGGGTTGATTGGTTGGCCGTCCGGTCCGACGCCTTGCGCCGCTGCTGCCGCCGCCTCACGCGCGAGGTCGGCGTCCCGCTTCGTACTAAACTCCTGGACCTTTGTCACGATGTTGCCCGCCGCCGAGCAGTCCCAGACATAGATCGCCGGACTGCCGATCCATCCGATGATCTCGGCGAGCGAGATCGGGATGTACTGCGTGTACTGCCGGTTGAAGAGCCACAGCTCGCCGGACGGGGTCGGTTTCGGCACGCCGTGGCCATTGTAGTAGAACAACGTCCGCTCGTTCTTGGCCGTCTTGCGAGCCGCCGTGCAGAACTTTTTCGCGTCCTCGATCGGCGGGTCGAGGTACTGCTTGTAGCGCGTTTTGGGTGTCGCGGCCAGGTTCTCAAACTGCTGCTGCAAGTTTTTCCCGATCCGTTCCATCGCCTTGTCCTTGGCGATTGCAAACGGGTCGACCCAGCACTCGAGCTTGGCGCACGGGTCCGTCTTGATCACGTCGGGCGGGTCGTACCCGATCCGCAGGCAGACGACGAGGACGGCCGAAGCGGTCCGGATCCGGTCGCGATTCCGCCAGTCGATCTTTTGGTCGGCCGGATTCGACGAAGGCGGCTTCGGGAGGCCTGCCCGCTCATGGCGCGTGTCGGTCCAGTACAGGAAGTAATTCTTTTCGAGGGCCTGGAGGTATTCCTCTGACGAGTACGCCTCGGCGAATCCGTGCCGCATGTTCTGCTTGGTGCGCGTCTCGTTAGCCCTGTGAACCTTCGACAGCTTATCGACCGCACTCAGACGCACCGAGTCGACGTCTATCGGTTCATCCCAATCTGGCGCGTACTCGTCCTGATCTTGGCCCGAATACTCTGCCGCCGACGCGTTCTCTTCGACGCCGTCATAGTCGTCCGAGTCTGACAGGTCCGAGTAGTCTTGAGTGTCTGACTGCGAAGCCTGATCTGACGGCCGGACCATGGCCGTGTGGGTGACACGGGTCGCTCGCTTTTCTCTCTCGGATCAGGAACGAGAGTTGCGCCTGTGGGAAACGCCGACGTCAGCTCTTGGGCGGGCGCTTGTAAGCGGATGGAGCTCTACCTCGATAATTTGATCACTCGGCAGTGACTGATAGGCGCCTGGGTGGCTGCGCGTCGAGATGTGAGGTGTGCCGGCTCCGAGTGAGGTGGGCGGCGGGGAAGTCGAAACGGAGAGCGTCACACTCTCCTGACTCGGCTCGCGCGTTCCTAGCAGCGGTAGAGCGGAAGGATGAGCCTCGGAAGACGTCAGAGAGCCTTCACTGCTCCGAGATCGGCGAGTGTCGGGATCAAAGTCGAAGGTCGCGACTTTGCGCGGTGAGGTGGTGAACCTCGTTCGCCTCTTGCGACACTTCCCTCGACTCTCTACAGCTCTGATAACGGTAGAGCAGTTCGCGATAGGGACAGTGAGCTGAACCGACGCGGCCCTGGTCCCAGCATGGCCACCCTGCGAGCTGGATCGGCTCGAGGCACCTCGCCGGCGCAGCAAACGACTGCGCCTTCACCCGCTTCCGCTCGATCAAAGGGCCAGATGACACCGCGGGAAGCTCTCGAAGCGACTCAGGAAAAGGACATGTCGAAAGGTGCGCCCCTCCGAGCCATCATGCGCTCTCGAGTCGCCCGTCTTGTCCTTGCTGACCCCCACTTGCTCCCACTCAAAACGGCTCTCTGCAGTCATCGTGCGCTTCAAAGCGACAGGGAACGCACCCATCATGAAGCAGAACTTCTACAAGATCACGGCGAGCAATCAGTTCCGAACCGTGACGGCGTTCCTCCGCAAGGAACTCGGCTGGAGAGCGAGCGACCCCCTTGTGAGTTCGCCGCTGTCGTCGGTGCGGCTCCGTCTCGGTCGCGACTGACAGCCGCTCATGCAAACCACAGTTCGTCTACATCAACTCGGCGTTCGCACCAGCTCTGGACGACACGGTCGCAAATCTATTCAAGGTGAGCGCCGCCCTCCGCGTTCGATGCCCCTCGTCGTTTCGAGTCAGGCCAAACCCCGCTAACCCTCCGACTTGCGCTCACAGTGCTTCGGAACCGAGAACCATCTCGTCGTCAACTATAGCTCGACCCAGGCATGGGGTTGATGCAGTCCCACCAGCCTGCCACTCGATCCATTCTCCGCTCCGCAACCCTCGATACCCCCTCCTTTCCGTTCTCCTCCGCCATACCCCTCCTCTTCCGTTCACCGTTCACGCAGCGACCAATGTAGCATATCTCTCTCCAGCGCCGTGTGAAACCGCGGCTTCTCGCGCCGACGCACACTACTACCGCCCGCACACCCTTCAGGCGTTCCGGAATCCGAGCACATTCCTCGCAAAGCGCTCGTCTGATCTCAGACGCGGATCGAGTTGATTCAAGAGCAGGTTACAGGGCGTCTAGCGCCGAGAAGGCACTATGACTCCAACGTAGACTAGCTACGCTAGAGAGTACGGGATAAGGTCGCAGCCAGTGCGGCGGGCGTGGCGATACATGCTCAAGAGACGGATACATGAGGTATGTGAGAGACGAGAAGAGATGGAGGGTACATGCGAGGAGGCGCGTTTTGCGAGGGAACAGATACAAAGGCAGGCGGGAGAAGTCGTGAGATCCTCAAGAAGGCAGCAGACCCCGCAAAGGCGGAGTCGCCGCTGGGCGACATGATATGCGAAAAGGTGCGGACGAAGAAAGACGAGAAACTCTTGACGACGATAGGCGCGAGACCCCGTGCATAACCTTCTCGTGTCGTATGTCAAGAGCTGGCGGGACGGGCCAACGAGAAAAGGGTCCATCTAGGCCGAAGTCGGTTGCGCCGCGAACGGGTTGATCAAGTTGACCGACGGCGTTTCCCGGCTAAACCGACGAGCGAGTCGGGCGGGGCTGCCGCGAGTGGCCTCCGCAGCAGCGGCGCGCGCCGCCGATTGCAAGTCATAGAAAGTCGGCCGCTTGACGACGCTCTGCGTAGCCACCACGGCGGCGGCGGCGGACTTCACGATCGGCTGCCCTCGAGAGTCGACAGGGGCGCCGTTCGCGAGCCAGAGAAGCCACATGTACCAGGTCATCCGGACCGGAGCGGGGGTCGACCTGCATGAGATCAGTCTGAGGTCAGCACAGAGTCGTAGGTGGTAGAGCTCTATGCGGAGCAACTCACGTCGAGTTGGTCGCCGCCGGTGCGGATGAGCTGGTCTTGCTCGCCGAGGCGGTAGATGATGCGGACGACGCTGTGGACGAGACTGCCGCGGACGAAACGGTCGAGGACACTGCGCTGGAGGACACGGCCGACGACGAGACCATTGAAGAGACGGTCGAAGAGGCGGTCGAAGAGGCGGTCGAAGAGACGGTCGAAGAGACGGTCGAAGAGGCGGTTGAAGAGACGGTCGAAGAGGCGGTTGACGATACGGTTGAGGAAACAGTCGAAGATACGGACGACGAGACCACCGATGATGAGGAGACGGTGGACGACGAAACAACGCTGGACGATGCGGTCGAAGAAGCCGATGCGCTACTGACCGCCGATGAGGAGACGGTGGAGGAGGCGGAAACCGCTGACGAGCTGGCGCTGGCGGACGACACGGCCGACGAAGAGGCAGTCGACGAGATCGCGCTCGAAGAGACGACGCTAGACGACGAGACTGCGGAGGAGGAAGCTGCCGACGGGACGGCCGAGCTTGAAGCGTTTTGCGGCGGAGTCACAATCAAGCCGCCGCCGACACTGTTACCGGTAGTCGCAACCGGGCCCTCGACTTGGCAGATAACGAAGACGAGCGGCGCTTGGAAAGCGTTGTTCTGGACGCTCGAGCCGGTCGTCGTGTACTGGTCGTAGACGAACGCTTGCGGAGTTGGCGGAAGGATGTTCTGAACACACCACTGGCTCGACTTGCCGCCGAAGTTGGCGCCAGATGCGTCGTTACCGCTGACGACCGCGTTGTTGTGCCCGGCCACCGAGATGCCGAAGCTGTACGGAGAAGGGAACAATCAGCACGAGCCCAATCCAGATGCACTGTCGTCGAGACTCACCCAAAGTAGCCCGAGCCGGAGGTCTTGAAGACGTTGTTCCTGAACGTGCCACCGAAGGTCCGAGCCGCAGTACGGTTGTCGGAACCCCAGGTCATGCCGCCGATCGCGATGCCGACCTTCATCATCGCGCCGCTCGCGATGAGCGTGTTGCCCTCGACGACCGTGCCCTGGAACGTACCGCCCCACGGGTTGAAGTCGACAGCGTTGATGCCTCCGAGCTGACCGCGAGTGGCCGAGATGATCGTGTTGCCGGAAACGGTCGTGCCGGGCGCGCCGAAAATGACAATGCCTGCAGGTAGCGTCCAACGTGAGCATCGACCCGAGGGTGCACAAGCTCGCATCGGAAGACTCACCACCGTCGGTCGCATCGGTAATAGTGTTGCCCGTGACGGTCGAGCCCTTGCAGGCGATCGAGATGCCGTCGGCCCACTGGCCGTCGAGGGTGCCGACGTTCGGGCCAGCACCCGAAGGACCGACTTCGTTGTTCAAGATCTGCATGCTCGAGCACCAGCGGCTGTCGCCGACGGGGTCACCCTCTGTTGCGCGCACAAAGAGAGTCAGGAACCGCTAGACGGAGGAGAACCGCCGCGTTTTGAGAAATTTACCGATGCCGTGCAGAGCAGTCCATCCACGCGGGTACATGAGCTTGCAGTTCTTGACGACCTGGCCGACCGTGTCGCCTCCCGCCTCGATCAAGCCGGCGCCGCCGTTGTAGCCCATCTCGAGCCACGAGCCGTAGACTTGGAGGTTCGAGACAACGACGTTGTCGCACCACTGGCAGGCGGTGTAGATGGCGACGGACTGGTCGCTACCCTTGACAACAAGCTTGGCGCGAGAGTCATCGGTTGGGTTGCCTGAAGGGAAGGTTTGGGGGAAAGAGGAGGTCGAGAAGGTCCAAATCAGCTTCGTCGTCCAAGGTCTGCGTAGCAAGCGCGCTCTACGCTGCTCACCCTGGGTGGTCAAAACTTGGTTCTTGGCGGTAAAGAAGATGGCGTTTTGGAGGTTGATGGTCGCGCCCGCGCAGAGTTCGACGGTGGTGCCCGCGCCGCCGTAGTGGAACAGGGACGAGATCAACGTGTCGTTGCCGGTCGAGTCTATGCAAGACGATGTCGCCCGTCGTACGAGGTTGTCGTCACGCTTGCTGAGGTCCGAGTCGTCGCCGTCGACGAGGGAACGCTCCGACTTGGAGGAACCCATCGTCGTCAACATCGCGCGCATCGCCTCGCCGTCGAGGAAGCTCGGAGGAGTGAGCTGGACAGACGGCGTGGTAGTCGCTCGGCGGTACAACGACGTCCGAGTCGGCTCGAGGGCGACGGGTCGCGGCAAAGCGGCCACGAGCGGCGAAAAGGCGAGGTAAGCGACCGCGATGGCGGAGCCGAGGGAGGATGCCAGCATCTTCGGAAGTGGCACGGGGTTGAAGGAAGAGGTAGAAGAGGGTGCAAAGATGTATATAGCCGAGCGAAGAGAGCTCGATCGCCTGCCTACCGGAGGTCAGGAGGGTTGCGAGGAAGAAGCAGAGAAGGGGTAGTTGGGCCAACTGGTGCTGGTTCACGGTGCCCGGGACAGCGAGTACGGCTTGGCCTAGACGTTGGGAGCGGTAGAGAAGAGAACAAGAAGGAAGACCGGCAACAGGCGCCGGAAGAGCATCCTCGCAGAGGACGCTGATTGCCGAGCGCCATTCGGAAGGTTGCGACGACGCAGTCGGACTGATAATGCAGATCGCGGCTCTGTCGACGACAAATCTGACGTGCAACAGCCGAGGGTACCTTTCCAGGTTAAAAGCATTAGCGCCCAAAGTAGCAGTCTCATCAGCGCAAGCTTCCGCAAGGAGCGGAAGGCGAGTACCCGCATCCGGAAAGAAGCCGTTCGGTTTTCCTGATCAGGTCAGCCGCTTGTTCTGAGACGCCTTTGCTTCGCCGTGGAAGCAGCGCGCAGACCTTTGATCGCTCTTACAGCGTGAGCCAGGCACGTGCCGGAGAATTCGGTCCGAAGGGCATAACAACCTGCAAACGGTTAGGCTCGCGTTCACCTCGATCACCCCCCCTTTCCAGCAGCGCTGGTCTCGGGGCGATTCTGCCCTTGAATGCGCGTGCGGCCGTACGCATGCGAATCAGCCAGCACGCCGGCCCGCCCGCACGCGAGCTGCGTGGGCCTGCGAACATCGCGCAACGGAGCGACTCGTGGTTCAGTCTCGCGCGCGCGTGAGCATGGGCCTGATCGGCCGATAGCCTCCGTAGTCTGACCGTCACTGCGAGCCGCGCTTCGTCCCATTAGTTAAGCGTATTGCCTGGAAGTGTTCGCAGCTCGCGCGAGTCCCGTGCGCCGAGTCCGTAACGGCCGAAGCCGGCGGGCGGGCGCGGGGTTGGGCGGGCAAGGCGCGGGCGCGTTGCGGGCGCGGTCGTGCAACGTCATCGCAGCAGCGACAATTTCGCACAGGGCCGCCCCTCGCATCCCGCTTCGAAAGCCAACTCTGTTGCCGGAACACAGTTGGAATGACGGACGATCTGCGCTTCCAAGAGCTTCCAGACGACACCGACGAGCCTGCGCAGTCGACGACCGCAGCTCCTCGGACCGCTCCACCGCCCGAACGCGCCAGCGGACGGTCACCACCATCGACAGGGGCGGCCGACGAGATCTCTGAACGTCACGATCAAGGGAACGCTTCGGCCTCAGATGACGAAGATGATACATGGTGGACGCCGTCAGAGCTGCGCGTGCGTTCCTCTTGTGCTATCCCCTTCGAGACCGGCTGCGATGTCGACGCGCCGTTTCACTCAACTCCCAACGCGGGCTAACCCGTGCGCCGCTCTGCACGAAACGCTGTACCGCCCTTGCATTGTAACAGGACCTCTTGAACCGAGCGAAGCAGCTCAAGGATGCCGGCAATGCAGAGTTTGGCCAAGGGCGATGGGAGATGGCAATCGAGTCGTACCGAGAGGGACTCGCCGAACTCCCCGCGACTCGCGCACCGCCGCCACCGTCGCCCACTCTGAAAGGCAAGGAAAAGGAGGTGGATGTCGCAGACAAGCCCGCTGGACCCGACGAGATGACAGAGGAAGAAAGGGCGGACCTCAATGAGTGCCAGGAGATGCGCGCCATACTGTCTGCCAATATCGCCGCATGCTACCTGAAGCTGGTAAGTTTGAGTCTGTTGCGGTACAGAGGACCGTTCAGCTGACCGTATCCCTGCAGAAACGTTGGAAGGAGGCAGTTACCGCTTGCGACGAAGGTGCGAAGGCTGCTTCCCGTTTATCACGTCGCCACAGCTGACATCCTCCACCTCACTCAGCTCTCGAGAGTCGAGCAAAGTATGTCAAGGCTCTGCATCGTCGCGCGACTGCGAACGAGGCGATCTCGAGCTGGGGGAGCTTGCAATCCGCTCTCGACGGCAAGTTTTCGTTGCGCCTTCCGGCTCTCTGCGGCCTGGAGCTGACTCCAGCTCTCGTCTCGCAGATTGGACGACACTCGAAAATATACCTGAAGGGCAGCGACTCCTCGGCGCGCAGATTCCGGCAGCGAAACGACGCCTGCCAGAGCAGATCAAGGTGCAGCAAGAGAAGGAGAAGGACGAGATGCTCGGCAAGCTCAAAGACCTTGGCAATATGGTCCTCGGTACGTTTGCCTGTCATCATGCCATGCTATGACGCTCCCCTGATGAAGAGGACCCGCATTTGCAGGCAAGTTCGGTCTGTCGACCGATAATTTCAAGATGCAGGAACAACCCGGGGGCGGATATGGCCTCTCGTTCCAGCAGTAATTGCATGGTTGTTCTGCGCGCTGCCAACTTGCATGCACGTCCATCGACAGTCCCGATTAGGCCTAGTGGCGAACAATGCGATGGCGGGCTGCGGAACTTCTTCGCAGTGATCGGGAGGAAGTGATCGAGGCTGCTTTCACGCGCAAAATAGCTGGCGCAGGGGAGGTTTGCTTGCCCCGGGCGTAGATCGTCATCTCCAACAACGGGAAGAGAGCTGCAGGCGGAGACAGCGGGGGAGCCCTCACTATGCCGCCAAAGCGATCGCTCTCGACGACGGGCGGATCTTCGCGATCGTCTCGC
This sequence comes from Rhodotorula taiwanensis, assembly GCA_002922495.1. Taxonomy (NCBI): domain Eukaryota; kingdom Fungi; phylum Basidiomycota; class Microbotryomycetes; order Sporidiobolales; family Sporidiobolaceae; genus Rhodotorula; species Rhodotorula taiwanensis. The sequence continues at coordinate 414,294 of PJQD01000035.1, forward strand.
CCGTCCAAGCGGTACCGCGCGCTCGGCATCGGCGCCCCGTCCGCCGACGATGCTGCCGCGAGCTCGCCTCGACTGGCGCAGGCTCAAGCACTCGCAGAACGAGCAGGCGGAGGAGCGTCGTACTTGGCAGTCCGACCCGTGCGGCAAGGCGTCAAGTCGCTCAAAGAAACGAGCCTCCGAGTTGCCGCAAGAGGGTTGTACGAGTCTGTGCGGATGCCGCCTCATCAGAAGCAGGCAACGCCGAGCCACAACGTCGGGTGGGATCCAGGCCGGGACCCAGAACGGAGCGAAGAGGCGCAATACCTGCGGACGTTCATCCGGACCCTGCCGGTCGAGATTGCGAATCGCCTTCTTCGACTCGTGCTCGACTTGACGACCGGGACCAGCTTTGACGATCCAGCAGACCCGGGCGTCGCCGTCTTGTCCCTCGCCATGCTCTTCTTCCACCCGAACACGACTCGGCTCTCGCTCAGCGGGATGGCCGCGCCGACCCTTCTCGTCTCGAGGATCCCGCAATGCACAGCTCTCGCCGAACTAGACCTGAGCGGTCACGTCGCGCTTCGAGATCCAATCCTCGCCAAGGTGGTCGCTCAGCTCCCGACGCTCGAGGTGATCAACCTGAAAGGGTGCACCAAAATTGGCGATCAGACGTTGGTGGCGCTCTCGAAGGCGAGCGAGGACCGATTGCGCGTCGTGAACCTCAGCTTGACGGCAGTCTCGATCAAGGGGCTCACGTCGCTCCTCGCGAGGTGCAAGAACTTGGAGGTACTCAAGCTCGCGAACGTGCAAGGATTGGTGCGCTCTCTTCCTGCTCGGAAAGCCGTCGACTCGCTGACCCCACGGCTTCTTTGCAGAACGAGCGCAATGTCTCCAAGTGGATTACGGACGCGACAGATGCCGCGCTCGGGTGGCGGCATGTCCCGCTCAGCCAGCTCAGAACGCTCAAGGTCCGCTCGACCGAATTCACCGACGCCTCGATCGGTCGACTCCTCTCCCTCTGTGCGCCGACTCTCGAACGCCTCGACGTGTCGTACTCGAACCTCAAGACCCTCGACTTTGTCTCGTCGGCGCTGCACACTTTGCCGGAATGGAAGCTCGTCAAACTCGTCGCGTCCGGGCTCCCCTTGACGCCTGCGACTCTACAAGGGTTCTTCGACCCGCTCGCCGGACGTCCGGACGAAGAACGTCGTCGCTTCACGACTCTCAAGCTCGGCAGCTTGCCGGCGAGCTCGACCAAGGCGCCCGGGCTGACGGATGCCGTCCTCGCCAAGCTGATGCCTTCGCTCGAAAAGCTCGACGGGCTGGAAAAGGTGTCGCTGTTTCAGAACTGGGGGCTTGGCAAGCTGGCGCAACCCCTGTCCCGCTTCGTTGAGGTCATCGGGCGGAAATGCACCGTGAGTGACCGGAACGCTCTCGGTCGCCATGCGACAAGCTGATTCGCCCCTGTTCGGACCATCAGTACCTCGACCTCACGCTGCCGGTCGAGTCGCACCATCTCGAAGGGCTGCTGCCACCGCTCGAAGACGACGCTGCCGAAGGCCCCGTCGCGTATGAGCCGCCACGCATACAGACGCTGGTTCTCGACAGCTCCAGGATTACCGATGAAGCTGCGGGCGCGATCAGCGCTTGCCGAGACCTGCGATCCCTCCACGTCGCCGAGACGCGTATTTCCAGTGCGTTGCTCTGCTCCAGCTCCCGACGAGATCTGATGGCCCGCAAGGTGACCTGGCATTTCGCGCAGCCCGTTTCCTCTCGACCGTCCTCGCGTCCTGTCCGCATCTGAGTCAGCTGAATCTTACGTCGTGCCGCGGCGTACCAGTCACGCAACGGAGGACCTTTTTCGAGGCATGGGCAAAGGGCGAGGTGTCGCCGGCGTGATTGCAGGAGCCTTCAAGTATGCCGACTGCAACTGAGCGGTTTGCCAATCGATCCGCCTCGCTGCTGTTCGCCTCGACCCAATGTAGAAACTCGTTGTTGCTATAAATCGCGCGTCCGAACCCGGTTCCTGGAGTTTCTCGTGTCTTTGCGGAAGATAAGCTCGCCGTATCGTGTTCATCGGCCGCGTTTCCGGGAACGCGCCGGTTCCGCTCGTCCAGCACATGACTGGAGCACCCTTTCCCGCCAGGATTGCATAAGCTCCGTCTTGGCTCCTGAGACACTACATCCGCCTACAGATCTCTGTACGAAACGCCGAAGTCCACGAAGCACGTCGACGGTTCCGTTGCAGTTGACGGCGAGATGGCGAGGCTCGGCAGCTTACGGCAGCTCTCGGTGCCGCTGCTACTCGTGTATAGCTGCTTGATCCAGCTCGCTCGAGGCTACCAGGTGCTCGTCACTAGCTCAGATGAGGTGTGTTGCCCGAGTCTCGCCTTCTTTTTACCCCACCTCGTCCCGTCCAAGGAGCCCAGCTGACACCGAGCTATCTGAGGTACGCGCAGGTCCGGCAAGTCTGCAGCGGCATGTGGGGACACGGGAAGCAGGACCCGTTCATCGAAGGTGCGCTTCCGGCAGATGTCGTCAGGCCAGAACGACCCAAACTGACCTTTCACCGGCCTGGCAGTCATCTTCTCCCCGATGTCAAGAGGACAAGTCGCACTCGTCATCTTCGAATGGGACGACTCAAAGTACCTCGGCGTCAGTCCGACGGGCAAGCCGGTCGAGAACGATTGGGCCGAGGACGTGAGTCGTCGCCGCTGCCGCCGCCAAGCCGAGCGTCTCCCACGTACACACTACAAGATGCTGACTGCTCGACCACCTTTGCAGCGCGTTTATATTTGTACTGTGGAGGCGGAGCAAGCAGGACTTTGTTCCGATGCCGAACTGGGCCAGTTCCTCAAGTCTTCGACCGCGCCGGAGCAAACGTCGATTTACACGGCCTCGGTCAAGTTCGACCCTGTGCCGTCCGCAAGCGCGTCCGGCAACGACTTGCAGCAGTACAGCGCAGGCCCTTATCGCTACGAGGTGCAGAAGACGGGGTACTACTGCGTCGGCACAGTTCCCGTTGTCCTCGAAGGGGCAAAGGTGACCACCGAGTTCCTCGGCGTCGTTGACTTTGAGAACGTCTTTGAGGGCGCCTTGCCGGCGAACGAATATCCCAAAATCGCTGTAAGTCGCAAAGGCACATGACAGGTGTGTGCCGCGTGCTCACTCCTACGCGAAACGACCAGTTCTACCGCGGCATTTTCCTTGCCTACCTCGCTTTTGGCACCTTCTGGGCTGCCTTGTCATGGCGCTTCCGCCGCGAGCTTCTCCCTCTGCAACGGTACATCACCGCGACCGTCGCCTTCCTCGTCATCGAGCAATTCTTCGTCTGGCTCTACTACCGCCTGCTGAACAACGGTTCACACCCGGGCGTCGCCGGCGTCTACGTCTTTATCGTCTCGGCGTTGACGGCATTGCGGAACAGCGTCAGCTTGTACTTGCTCTGCCTCGCGAGCATGGGATTGAGCGTCGTGAGGCCGACCCTTGGCAGCGTGACGGGCCGCGTCAGGCTGTTGGCAATCGTTCACTTTGTCTTTGGCTTCCTGTGAGTGCGAAGCGACCGGTGAAGGTTCATCGCGCGGTGCTGACGGTTGCTTGCCCAGCTACTCCCTCGGAACGGTCACGATCCCTGTCGAGTCGTCCGGTTTCTTCGTCATCTTCTTCATCCTGCCGTTGTCCTTCTCCCTGACGGCGTTCATGACTTGGATCATGTACTCTCTCCATTCGACGATCGCCGACCTCGGCGCGCGGCGCCAGACTTATAAGCGGACGAGTGCGTCCCCGTCGGACTCGCCATCGTGGCAAGCGCAACTGATCGCATCCCACGCTTCACAGTGTTCCGGCGACTCTTTTACGTGCTCGTCGTCGCTTGCAGCCTCGTCATGCTGCTCTTCATCGCCTCGTCGATCGCGTTCTCGTCTCGACTGGACCCGTCCTTCCCCGCCAAGAGCTGGAAGTGGCGTTGGATCCTCCTCGACGGCTGGCTCTCGATCCTCTACATGGTGAACTTCTTCATCGTCGCGTTCCTGTGGCGGCCAACGGGCTCGAACCGCCGATTGGCGCTCAGCGACGAGTTGCCGACGGACGACGACGAGGCGGCGGGCTTGTTCGAATTGCCGGAGGATGACACGGAGCGCGATGAGGCGGGCGAGTTGAAGGGGGAGACGTACCCTCTCACGAGACGGTCGCGGGACGGGAGGGACGAGGTCGTTTTCGATGTCGGGAGCGATGCCGATGAGGACGACTCGGACGACGAGGACCGGCGAGGCTCGCTCGGTCGGCACCGACGGGACGATAGCGGGTACGACATTACGAAGCAGCATGACGATGCCAAGAAGCGGGATGCGGGAGACGGCGACTCTGGAGAGGAGGACGACGCAGACGGCGAACAAGAGGAGGGCGAGACGACGCGGTTGCAGCCTGGCAAGGACGCGCCGCCGCCCGAGTACCGCAGCAATCAGAAGGACGACTAGTATCTTGGGCAGGGGACCTCTGATCGAGTTTGTGCAGTGCATGGTGATTTATGGTCTCGGGCTCGCGAGTTGAGAATGCCCAAGTGGCGGAACTGATTGCAGTGGTTGATGCCACACTCTCTAGTACCTAGTGTGATCACTACTGCAGACTTGGAAGCTAAACCAGGCAGTCTTTGTCGAGAGTGGGAATTCGACTTGGGTGCGATTCGCGGCGAAGCGGTGACGAAGCGTTCGAGTCGCGCGGCTCTACAGCTCTCGCCACATACGCAAGCACCTTCGGCTCGCAGACAGCTCTTCGACTTTGACTACAGCTGCATTTCGAACCCCTCTCCCGAGCCCGCACGACCCAAATCGACTCGGTTCGCTTCCCCCCGCCTGGACCGACCCGATCTTTCTTCCCTCCGCTACAGCCCCGGACGTACTAGCTCAGCAGCACCATGTCTGCCCCTGAAGCAGGAGGCCGCTACTCGTGAGTTCTCGGAGTACACGGCCGTCGAGACTGAGGTTGCAGCTGACGTTCGACTCGCTTCGCTCGCCCGTTCCCACAGCTTCTCTCTCACGACCTTCTCGCCCTCGGGCAAGCTCGTGCAGATCGAGCATGCATTGGCGGCAGTAGGGCAGGGGACAACGAGTCTCGGAATCAAGGGTGAGTCGGCGGTTTCCAGGTCGACGGTCGCCTCTGCGGAAACGCGTCAGCGCGAGGGGGGGCAAACGACTGGACCTCGTACCGCTCGCCGAGCGTTCATCCTCGACGCCTCGACAGCATGTAGTATGTGTGACTGGGCAGGGCTCACCCGCGAGCCGCTGCAGCCACGAACGGAATCGTCGTCGCGACATCAAAGAAGGCGCCGTCACCGCTCGTCGACGACTCTATGCTCGAAAAGGTGCGACGCCTCGCTGTCGGAGGACCTCACAGATTTAGGGACTGACCCGATTGTCGACCCGCAGGTCGCGCTGATCTGCCCCAACATCGGCATGGTCTACTCGGGCATGGGTCCCGATTTCCGCGTCCTCGTCGCCAAGGCGCGCAAGTCGGCCCAGGCGTACTGGAAGATCTACGGAGAGTACCCGAGTACACGAGTGATGGTCGGAGAGATCGCGACGGTCATGCAGGACGCGACCCAATCTGGGTGAGTGGCAGTCCTGGCTTGGCTGGTCTCGGCGCCGGCGGCTACCATAGCAGGCTTTGCAGGCTCGCTGTCGGCGCCTGTAACCAGGTTCCGCGCACTGACACAGACGTGCCACCTTACAGAGGTGTCCGACCATTTGGCGTCTCGCTTCTCGTTGCCGGCTTCGACAACGCCCGCGGCCACACGTTGTACCAGGTCGACCCCTCCGGCTCATTCTGGGCATGGAAGGCGAGTGCGATCGGCAAGAACCAGGTCAACGCAAAGACGTTCCTGGAGAAGCGGTGAGTCTGAGTGGGCTGGATTGCGATGAGGGCACTTTGGCTGGTCTGTGACAGCTGGAGGCGATTGTCTAGAAAGATAAGTGCAGTCAGCTCACTGTCGGTTCCTCGTCCAGGTATAACGACGACCTCTCGCTCGAGGACGCGATCCACACCGCCCTGTTGACTCTGAAGGAAGGCTTCGAAGGCGTCATGGACGAGAAGACGATCGAGCTCGGGATCATCACGACGCAGCCGAGCGAGGAGGGCGCGCCGCTCAAGGGACACGGAACCGGACTCGCAGGCACGCCTGGGTTCCGGAAGTTGACCGAGGCCGAGGTGGCAGAGTGAGTGGTGGTCCTTTTTACCCCGCGGCGCATGTCTCGTCACGAAGGGCCCGCTTTGCTGACACGCTCTTCGGTGCCTTCCTCTCTCTCGCAGTTACCTGCAGCTGTGATCAAGTAGTCTGTGTGCAAGTATATGGCCCATCGTACGAAGCTGCTTCTGCTTGACGGGGCAGGAGCAAGGTTGCGAGTGCTTGATCTCGAGATGCAGCTTGGCGAGCGCATGGTCAGCGAATGCGGCTACATGCTCGGAGAGGCCTTATTACTAGGCGCGTGCGTGGCGATGTGAGATTGCCGGACCGTCATCAGCTCGCTCAAGTCGACTTGCAGGCATTCGCTGCGCTCTCGGCCGAGTTTTCGGTTCACATAATCTGATCGTTTGGCTCCCGGCTTCACAGCCCACTCTACCGCAGCGCGTGCCATCCGATCGATCGTCATTACTCGCGGTTAACGCTGAGTCGCGCTGAGCCCTTGCTTGGAGTCGACAAAGCGAGACCGTCAGTTCCCAGGCGCGTGAACGGCTGACGGCGGCAGCGAGCCGTCACCGTCGCAGCTTGCTGCAGGACAATCCTGACGCAACGATGAGCGTCGTCAAGAAGCTCTCGACCAATGACAGCGCACAAGGAGAACGGGAACCTTTGCTCGGAGGAGGATCTCAAAGGGTCGATGATGACGCAGTTGAGGCTGTAGAGGTCAAGGCACGCACACCGCTACCGCTGAGTGAGTCAAGACACAAAGCTGTTGTCCGTCCCAGCGATGCTCACCGCAATCCTGACGTCCGTGCCTCGCAGAGCAGACTCTCGTCTTGTGCTTGATGCGATTCGCCGAACCGGTCGCCTTCTCGATCATCTTTCCCTTCATCAACCGCTTCATTGAAGACTTACACGTGACCGATGACCCCTCGCGGATCGGCTATTACGCCGGGATCATCGAGTCGCTGTTCGCGTTCACCACCTTCTCGACGGTTCTCGCATGGGGCAGGCTCAGCGATCGCATCGGTGAGCATTGCCCGGGCCTTCGCGACCCACCAGCACGCATACTCATGGTAATCTGCGCAGGACGGAAGCCTGTCCTCGTCATCGGACTGAGCGGGGTGACGCTCTCCATCGTCTCGTTCGGATTGAGCAAGTCGTTCTGGATGCTCGTCGTTTCGCGCTGCTTCGGAGGAGCTCTCAACGGCAACGTGGCGTGAGTTGGAACCCATTGACCTTGTCGGGGCATGAAAGCTGATCGTACAACCCACCAGCGTGATCAAATCGGTCCTAGGCGAGATTACAGACGAGAGCAATCAGGCTCGCGCGTTCTCGTTCTTGCCCTTGGCCTGGAGCTTGGGCTCGGTCATCGGGTGCGTGTGCATATCTCTCGACAAGAGTATCTGCCGCGCTGACGCTCGCACTACAGACCTCTCCTTGGCGGCTACCTCTCTCACCCCGTCGAGCAATTTCCATCCATATTCGGCCACTCGGAGTTCTTCCGGGCCAACCCTTATGCGCTGCCTTGTTTCATCGGTGCTCTCTTTCCGTTCTGCGGCGCAGTGCTTGGTATCTTCTTCCTTGAAGAGACCCTCAAGCCGGCACGGTCGACTAGCGCGGACGACACAGTCGGTGCAATCGCATCGGCCACTCCGGCGGCGCCAGGTGGAGTCGTCAACAAGCGGCATCAGCGGTTCGTCGCGGCGACGTCGACAACGTTACCGGCGCCCGCCGAACAGCTTCGGCGGTTGGAGGAAGAGTCGGATGGGCCCGACAGCGGCTACAGCACGCCGAGGACGCTCGCTTCGACTTCTCGAGACCCGTCGCCAGTCAAGGGCAAGCTCACGCCGAGAGCGCCGCCAAATTTCATGTCGATGTTCACGCCGCGAGTCAAGGCTGCACTCGGAGTTTACGTGAGCTTCCGAAGCCGAGGCTACTCAAACGCGAATGCCGAGCTGACGTCTCCATTCTCTCTGCAGTCGATGCTCGCACTGATCACAGTCGCGCTCGATGTCGGTCATGTCCTTGTCTTTCTGGGCTCAAGCACCGTCAGCTGACGAAGCGCTGCTTCCGCTCAGGCGCTCCTTGTCCTGTTCTGCTATTCGCCGGTCAAGATTGGCGGACTCGGTACGTCGAGTGGCATCTCGACCTTTGAGACTGCGCCTCATGCGACTCTCCGCGTGCAGGCTTCAAGGAAGCCGACATCGGCATCGCCTTGTCCATCTCGGGCCTGTCCTCCGTCACCTTCCAGATCCTGCTCTTCCCGCCTCTGCAGCTCCGCATCGGGACCGTCCGACTCTATCGCGCTCTGATGAGCTTATGGCCCGTCGTGTACATGCTCTTTCCTGTCATGAGCTGGTGCGCGAAGGAGAAGGGCCGTCGAGCGGTGTGGGGCGTGCTCGTTTGCTTCCTCGTGCTCAAGGCGGTGTGAGTCACGGCCTCCTTCCGCTCGGAGCGATCATGCTTGCTCATTACTCGACTGTGACAGCGCAAATATGGCCTACGCCTGCAATATGATCGCAATAACCGACTCGGCACCGTCGAAACGGCTGCTCGGGAGTCTGAACGGCGTCGCGCAAATGTGCTCGTGAGTCCAGCTGCGCGACCTCCACAGTGGCTTCCGGGACTGATCGCACCTCCTTGCCCAGCTCGCTCATGCGCTCCGTCGGGCCCTTTGGCGCCTCGTCCCTCTTTGCCTTCTCCGTCTCGAGGCATGTCCTCGGCGGGCAGCTCGTCTTTTACATCATGGTCGTGCTCGCAATCCTCGGCGCTGCAAGTACATGGGCGCTGCACGAAGGAGGACGTGCGAGTGCCGCCGAAGACCTAGACGAGTAGACTCACCTTTCCAGATTGTAAACGGTACCTCTCTTGCTAGCACGATCAGATGATAAACTGGCTGGCACGGGAGCACAGCATGCTTTTGCGTTGCAAGCGAGAATCGAAAGACGAGGATAGGGCATTTGCGAGGAGGGTGATGGTGAGGACGACATGGACAGACGGAAGAGAAGGGCGGGAGGGACAGACAGACAGAAGAGGACGATCGTGACGTGGTAGTACAGCCCCTGAATGTACGCGAGGGAATAGAGACATGTGTACGGACGTATGCGCGGATGGATCCAGGAACCCTCAACTGTCCCGGGGATCGTGATACTTTTGCAGAGGGTGGCGAGCGGGCCGGGGATGTCAGAGCCCGCATTTTTCGATTTGGCGGCTCCATTGCCGTCCGGCTTGACTCCACGTGCGACGATTCGGGTCGTTGCGCCTGCCTCGAGCGCGACGGACGCGCTCCTTCATTTCGTCATCGCCGACACCGGTATGTTCGCGTTCGCGTTCGAGCCCGCTCGCGCCAAGCTGGACCGGCTGTGCGTCTTGATCCAAAGGCTGCGGTACGGCCGGTAGTTGTTCCGCTGCCTCGTGTTGGGCGAGGGCGAGTCGAGGGAGAGGACCGCCGCGCACGCGTTCGTGGTGCGCGTCGAGGATCTCGAGCGCATCGCGGTCAATGACGGACCGCCACAACAGCCGCGGATGCGGGTTCCGCCCGCGAACGTCTTCGTACACGGGAGCGGCGTAGTACTGGCCTGCAACCGCAGCGGCGTGCTCGTCGAAAGCGGCGGGGTCGTAGTGCGGCGCGTGTTCCGAGGTCGGAGACGGCAAGTTGGACGGGACTGCCTCGACGCGGACCTCGTGGGGCGTCGTTGCCGTCGGCGACATGAGAGGCGAAGCATAAGGAGACAGGTGCGACAAAGCCGACGCCGGCAGAGATGGCACGTAAGGGTAGGCGGTCACGGCGGCTTGAGTCGGTGGCGAGTAGGTGGGATGCGAAAGCAAGTACGACGCGGGCTTATGTGGTCCATGCTGCTGCTGCTGCTCCTGGTACGTGCGAGACGCCGGCGGATGCTCTAGGTCGTGCTCTGGCGGGCGGAGGTATTTTTGCTGCGTCTTGAGGCGCGGGTTGGGGAACGGCCTCGGTTCGTCCTGGCCTGTACTTGAGCTGCGCTCCTCGTCTTCCGAGTACGGCGACTCGTCAGCCGAGTACCCCGACGACGAGGTAAAGTCGTCCGAGTCGTCGTCGGCGTAGCCGTCTTCCTCGTCGTTCCATTCCACCATGCGGTGCGGCGGCGCCGACTGGGTCCGGTACGCATCCCAATGCTCGTCGTCATCGGCCATCGGGATCGGCATGCCCGACGAGTCGGGATAGGCATGCTCGATCCTGAGTTCGTCCGAAGACGAGTACGGCGATTCCGGCATGCCCCCGCCGACGGGTTCGCGGTGCGAGTGTTCGAGTTCGACGCGGGGCAGTTCGCGCGGCGGAGTCCGACGGAGCGGCGGCGGGTAGAGAGGGGCGGCGCTCAGATCATCATTGAAGAAGACTGACGGGTACGGCGAGTCGGCAGCGACGTTGGGACGACCGACGTCCGCACGTTCGACGAGCGGGGAACTTGCAGCGGCGGCAGTGGAGGAGTCGACCCGATTCTCTGGGACCGTCCGGGCGTGGGCAGTGGACTTTTTGCTGGATGTCACCTTGTCCTGTTGTCCCGAGATGCGCTCTAGTTAGCTACCAATGCTCGTTGACATGGCGCGAACGAGGTGGGAAATTCCTCTCGGCCCAGAGAAGGTTCGGTCGAAAAGTGTGTGGGCAGGAGGGTGCTGACCTTGTTCCCGGCATTGCTGCGCTTCTTGGCCCTGGCCATACCCAGACCTGCACCTACTGCACCGACCTGAGCGACGCGAGGCCGACCGGACGACGACGGCGGCGGCGGCAGCGGTCCCGTTGCTCGACGAACAGGTGACCTCGATGTAGTGGGGGGTGCCGCCGGCCCGGACGAACCCTTGACGGTCTCGTTATCACTCCAGGCCTCGGCCTCGACGTCTTTGTCAAACTCGCCGGCGCGCCACAGGCCGGGGAGGAGCGTGCGAAAATCAAACGCCGCCAGTGCTGGGTCGTAGAGCGCAGAATGAGGAGGCATCCGAAGGGCCGTCGACGCGCGATCTTGCTTCGATCTTTTCTTGACGGAATTGATGAAATCTGCCGATCCGACAGGGGGCACCTCTCTCTCTGCTGGTCGACGGGCGGCGGATTCTCTGCGGTCGATGGAGCTGGCAGTCAAAGCGCTGTCTCGCAACGGGAATGCTGAAGAGCAACAGGGAGGGCAAACACCGGGTACGAGCACCCGACGCTCTTGCCGCGCGCACCTTATCCGCTTCCCGAAGTCAACCTTGGCACGCGATGTCGCCATTCTTGCGCAACCTCATCTCGCTCGTTCGCCTCGGCGCGTCCCTTGCGCCATTGTCGGGACACTTGCCTCCCGAAGCCCGCTTATCTCATGTGCCCACTGCGTTGTGACTCAGCTACCCGTCAAATGCTGACTGGACCGCGCCCTTCGCTCTCCTTCGAAAACGGGAGGGGAGGGATTGCGCCATCTTTGCTGCGTCCGAATCTCGCGCTCCAACTCCCCTTCTTTGCGACATGCTTCACCGAGCCAAAAACGTGATGCTGCGTAGACCGTCTCGACGCATGCGCGTAGCGGCGGTCGCGGGCATGCCATCAAAGGTACAGGTCCGCTGCACTTTCCGCGGTCTGCGCCGGGTAAAGCACCTCTGCCTGCGCCTCTTCAGTGTAGGCGCTTCACGTGAACAAGCCGAGTGGCCCGAGGGCAGAAAGGCCTGCTCGCGACCCTATGTAGCAGAGCACCTTCAGCCTCATGACTCGCTCGCATCGGACAGCTCAGGCCCAGTGGCTGCCGCACCCTTGACCTCGGAGCGCCGGGCTCGCTGTGCAGCTTGTCTCCTGCTCACTTCATCGCCATTTTCTGTGGCACGAGAGAGTACCGAACGAGCCCGACCACGGCGAAAGGAGGCCAGCTCTCCCATGTCCTCGCGAGCCTCTGTCTCTCGGCTGCACGCCCGCCCGCAAATGCGCCGTTTTCTAGGGCGCAAGCATCTCTGTCAGCGGAGTCTGCTCAATTTGCTCGGAAGTGGCTGCCGTCCGGGCTGTTCATGATTCGGGACAGGACCGCCAACAAGTAGCCTGAGTCTGCGATAGGAGCGAAATGGGAAGCAATAGAACAGTCGAGACGGCGCTTGGCTTCGCTCGCAGAGCCGCGAGATTCCAGAGTGAAAGCGAGCGGGCAGGTAAATGCACATCAAGCAAGCGGGAACGCGTAGGGGAAGAAGTCCGGTTCGAGGCGAACCGGAGTAGGCTTGCGATTCGGCCACTCCTCGAGCCCAAGGGCCGACTCCGCAGTATCCATCAGCGCCCACGAAGAGAAAGCCCCGTCTCCCCGACAGTCACTTCAGCAGAAGGAGCGACCTTCTGCAGCTCTCGTTTCTCGGTGCGTGCTCTCTCTCTCTTTCTCCGTCCTCGGCCGTATGTCTCGGAATGCCCTTGCGCAGCCGGTTGTTGCAATTGGCGCCGGTATAAGAACTCCCCCATCCGTTTACCTGTTCGACTTGGCAACACGCTCGAGCTCGCTGTGAAAAATGAAAAGGGCCGCTGGTCAGCCGCTTGAAACGCATGCGGCATCAAGAGAGAGGGTGGGACGCACTCCTTCTTCTTGATGGCGTACGAGTTCGACGATCCCTTGGCGGCGTTGATGAGCTCGTCGGCGACTGCAAGGCGTGTACCGCTCGGGAGTATTAGTATCCGAGGTCGTACTCGCGAAGGGAACGGGGGAGTGTGGACTGACGGCACTCGGAGATCGACTTGACGTTGCGGAACGACGACTCGCGGACACCGATGGTGATGAGGGCGACGGCCTGGTTGACGCGGCGGAGCGGCGAGACGTCGACGGCCTGACGGCGGACGGTACCCTGCGAACCGATCCGGGTCGAGTCTTCGCGCGGGCCAGTGTTGACGACGGCGTCGACGAGGACTTGGATCGGGTTCTGGTCGGTCAGGAGGTTGACGATCTCGAACGCGTGGGCGACGATGCGGACGGCCTGTAGCGCGGAGTTCCGATCATGCGTGAGTATGCAGCGACTGGGGCCGCCGAATGGGGCTGGCTCGGCAGGCGGGAGAAGAGGAGAAACGCACCATCTGCTTCTTGCCGTTGTTACGTCCGTTCATCATCAAGCTGCGCAACACCACCCGCATCGTCAGCGTGCCGTCCTCCTGTGTACACTCGTTCCGCCTGTGCTCCGCTGCTGCCCGCAATCTCGGTCCTCCCGTTTCGCCCGCACTTGGCCTCGTCGCGACGCGACCGCTAATCTCGTTCCCTCCCGCGTCGCACCGCTCGCCTTCCTTCTCCCGGTCTGCCCTAGAGACCCCTTTTGCCCGGGAACGAGTCGCGCGCTTCCCTCGTGCGCCTGGCCGGTCGTTCGAGAGACCTGTGTCGAGAAAAAAGGTCGGCCGCCGAGTGCCCTGCCGCGGTGACTAACCTGTTGACGAGGCGCTCGACGATGGGCATCTGAGCCTTGCGGAACTGCTTGGTGGCATAGCGACCGGCGGTGTGGGGGAGGAGGACGGCGTTGCGGACTTGGATGTAGTCGGTCAACGAGATGTCCTTGACCTCGACCTCGCTAGCGTCCCACTTGTTGAACAAGAGGATGCCGTTAGCGTTGGCCTCGAGCACGTCTGCGCGCATTCAGAGTATTGGGTCAGCTCTCTCTCCGGTCGCGAGGGTCTATAGAGTCGGGGTGGTGTCGCGTTGGCCCGAGTCGAGCTGGGCGGCGTCGGGTGGACCAAGTCGTTTCCCCTGCTCCAGCTCGTTCGGTGCGCCCATGGACGAGTGTAGGGTCGCAAGTGAGGCATGTAATGTACCCTTGGGGACCGGCTGGTGCTCAAACGTCGACATGGCTGCGAGGTGAGGGACTCTAGAAGTGAGGCGGGCCCGTCTTTTTGCGGTGAAGGCGCGAGGCGAGACGAGGCGAGACGCGGCGCTGAGCTCAGAAAAAGTTGCCGGCGCCGCGACTTCTCACTTCAAGCCAGCCCGAGACCGCGACTCGCCGCTCCTCGTCCGTGTCGTTCCACCCGTCGAGCTACAATGGCAAGTCTACAACTACACACCGTCCGACCTATCCACCGACTGCCGTAGACCGGCCCCGACTCGCGCCCGCACTTCGTCGTCGAAAACGGGGGGTCCGACCCTCGAGCCCGTCCTGCACCGCCCACTTGCGACCGCGCGAAAGGAGCGCTATAGAGGAATATTAGACGTAAACAGAGGGGGAGACTAGGCTCCTGAAGGGACACGGCGTACACAGGCAGAGGACAGCGTCGACAATTTGGTACCCACCACCTCGCACCCAATCGACTTGCACGACCCGAAGACATGAAACTGCACCCAGTCGATACCTCGCGCGATGGCCAGCTAACCCTGCCCACTTGCGGTTCAACAGGAGGCTTCCAGCAAGACCAACGTCAAGCTCGCAAAGGTCACCAAGGTCCTCGGCCGCACCGGTTCCCGCGGTGGTGTCACCCAGGTCCGCGTCGAGTTCATGGACGACCAGTCCCGCTCCATCGTCCGGTGCGTTTTTCATTACCCCGCGAGCGCACAGCGAGACGCGGCTTTCAAATCGGACGCGCCCGGCTGACTTGGGGGAGATGTGGTGCGCACTCGCAGGAACGTCAAGGGCCCGGTTCGTGAGAACGACATCCTCGCTCTCCTCGAATCCGAGCGTGAGGCCCGGTGCGTTGTCGCTCTCCCTTTGACTTGTCGGGGCCTTGCTTCGCGGTTGGCAAGTGGGGGAAGCTGACTCCATCCCTTGGCGCGATGCACAGCCGCCTCCGCTAAGCGTCGACTGCTCCCGCCCCTCCGGCTCTCTCTCTCTCTCTCTTCGACAAGCGGAAACCGACCTTGTCGCCTCGACTTTGGAGAGGACATCGTTTTCTTCTACACACCGCGTCGGGATTTCGTAGCGGAGTGGGGAGCGGGGGCTGGCGTGTGTTGGAATTTTTGCGCGCAGGTGCCTTTTTGAACTCGATACCCAAACACCTCGCGAGCGCCGACATGGACTACGCTCTCACCTGTTGCTGCCGGACGTGACGAGAGAATCGGCTCGCGGAGTTTGGGTGCTGGAGGGGGGCACGCTTTTCGCGGTGGCGGGGTCCAGCAGCGTTTGGCGGGATCAGGAAACAGTGGCGGATGAGGGGCTCGAAGGGTCGCGACTGCTGCGGTCTTCCGACTGCGAGACCCGTCATTGTGGACCGAGAGGGCGGGGCTTCTGGCCAAGGCTGCGGAGCGCGGAGAAGAGGGAGCTTCTCCGAGATGCGGCGACTGCTCGGGAAAGCGTAACGGTGGTCTCGGTCCCGCTGCTAGCTACGCAGCTATACCGAGTGAAGAATCCTGCTCGTGCTCTCGTCTGCGAAGCGTCTCGTCCGATTTGCCTCGCCTCTGTCGGATAGCGATCGGGCCTTGCGTCGTGTGGTGCTTCGGATCGCCGTTCCCTCTCCTCTTCACTCTCCTCCCGCTGAACTCGCGCGCGTGAGGTACTCTTTGCGAAACAATGCCCATCTTCCCTGCTTCCGCTACGCTCGCCTGGAAAGCCGGCGCCCTCCTGAGTACGTCCCACTCGCCAGAGCGCCGTCATCCTCATCAAGCCGGAGTCGCGTTCGCCATTGCGCACCCGCGACGTACGCGCTGATGAGCACGTTTTTAAAACGTACAGCGTCGAGTGGGATCATGGCCGGTGCGTTCGGTGCGCATGCGCTCGCGCCGAGGCTGGGCGACAAAGCCGCGACTTGGGTGAGTTTCGCCGATATACGAAGCCTCGACCGGCCGCTGCTCGGGTGCGCTTTGCACTCGACCAGGCATGAAACGCTGATGCGATGGTATGACCACCGGAACTCACAGGGCATGGCGAGCCAGTACGCGATCCTGAACGGCAGTGCGTCTTCTCGTCCTGTCTCCCTTCGAGCTGCGGACTCCGTCTCTCCTCCCACGAGCGGTCGCTGATCTTAGATGGATCGTATTTGTGACGCACAGTCGGCTTGCTTGCGATCTCGCAACATCCGGTCTACTCGAAACGGCTCGCGACGCCCCTCATCATCGCCGGGACGACCTTGTTCTCGGGTTCGATCTTTGCGTTGCTGCTCTACCGCGAAAAGTGCGTCCGGTCTTTCTCGTGTGCAGTCATGCGCTCCGGTGCTGGTCAAGGTGGAGTAAGCGGAGGAGAGCTGATCTGATCCCGACGGTGGATGCAGGATGGGCGCGTTGACCAAGATTGTCGGACCGTCGACGCCAGTCGGAGGCGTCCTCATGATAGCCGGTTATTTGAGCTTGGTGCGTACGAATGCTAAACGAGAGGTTTGGACCGGGTCCGAGGCTGTGGAAGCCGCGGGACGCTGATTCATTTTCTTCTGCTTGTTTGTTACGCACAGCTCTTCTAGATCTCGCTCGCTCGCATGTCGCAGGGCGCACTTGCGCTCAACTTCGCATCTCCCGCTGTTGTATATCTATCACCTGCATCACCGCTCATTCATCCCGCCGCTCCGAGCGCCCCCTGCGGACATCGCGAGAATCATCAGCTCTTCGCCAGAGCCTCAGCGACACTCTTGCTCGACTCCGCTCTCGGACGGGTGCAATTCACGTCAGAGGCGATTCGCTGATCAGCACAGGTACCAAGAGTCGTCCGCGTTGACCACAGGCACGTTCGCGACCGGATGCTCTGGTCGAGACGGCAAGGTCGACGCTTCTCGGTGAGCCCTGCGATTCACTGAGTTCGGCTTCAAGACGGATTGTGCCGCCGATGCTGATTCGTTCCTATCGTGGGCTCGCAGCCTCTCGCAAGCGAGAGTTCAGGCGCATCACCTCCGATCAAGACGGTGTCGAAGCAGCGAATGTCTGGCTCTTGAACACGTTGCTCAGCCTCTCGCCATTGCAGATCCGTGAATGCAGCCTCGCTCAAGCTCGAGCCCGACACAGCTACCACGAGCCGGCCAGGCGATCTCGATGTCTGGCCAGCGTGAACACGTTGGTACGTCATGAGCACCGCTGCACCAGCGCGCCGCTCCGCCATTTGTGTACGCGCGGCTAATGCTTCGCAAAGGTACTCTACACACAGTCGGTCTGGACTGAAACGACTGATCGGTACTAGTGCTGAGTCGCTCGACGAGATCGAGATACAGAGGGGTGAGTCGCCATGCTCGTGTCCATTTCGGCCACCTCGCGTATTTGCGAGACGCTGCTGAATGAGCTGCTCTGCGCGACCCACAGCATAGCTCGCTGTAGCTCCGAGCGATGGATCAAGGCAGGAGGACTCGAGGTGGGTCGCCAAACGACTGACATCTCGTCGTGCGCTGTCTTCCGCCAATGATCGAGAGACTGACTGTTGAATATTTCGTTTCATGGTATTCCCGCAGGCCATTATTCCTGACAAGCCATGATGGCATTCGGAGCTTCGATCTCGCCGGCGGCTGTATTCGCCTGAACGACCGGCGCCCTCCTGAGTACGTCCCGCTCGCGTCGGCATCCTCATCAAAGCAGAGTCGCGTTCGCTGTCACGTAATCACGGACTGCGCTGATGAGTATGGAAATGGTCGTGTAAACGTACAGCCTCGAGCGGGATCATGGCCGGTGCGTTTGGAGTGCATGCGCTCGCGCCGAGTTCGGGCAACAAGGCCGCGACATGGGTGAGCTCGCCGGGATCCGTATCAAAACACGGCGAAGTACAAGAGGTGCTTCGAGCCGAAGACGCTGATGTGTCCACGTTCTTCGCTGACTCACAGGGCATGGCGAACCAGTACGCAATCCTGAACGGCAGTGCGTCTCTCGTCCGGTTCCTTCGAGTTGCGGTCCAACGCTGTCTCTCTTTCCCGAGCGAAGGTTGACCCCTGCCAGTCGTACGTTCGCACAGTTGGCTTGCAGGCAACTTGGCAATACCCCATCTGACCGAAGCGACTCTGGGACATCGCTCATCATCGCGGTCACGACCTTGTTCTCCGGTGGTCGTACCTTCTGCTCACCGGCGCGCCTAGAGTGGAGAACATGCGTCCGCTTCGTAGCGCTGCAATGCACGCTCATTCTCACAACGCTCGTTCGGCCGCGTTCGCTCGCGAGCTCGACGGCAACTTTCGCTCGCGGACTTCACATCGTTCTCTGTGGCTCGCTCGCTTCGCGACAAGACTCGGAATGGACAGGTAATGCACACAACAGACAGCGGTGAGGGGGCTACAGATGTGAGGGAAACGACTTTGCGGAACAGCGATAGGAGGGGGGAAGGGAAAGCGGGGTTTAGGTTGCGAAAGGGTTCACTCGTCGCTCTCGGCGTTCTCCTTCTCGGCTTTGGCCGCCTGTGCGACTCGACGACCGCACCAACATCAGCTCGGCCATCGAAGTTCCGATGGCGACGCGGGACTGAGAGGATCGGAACGCGACGCACGGCGTAGAGCTTCGAGATGTGCTTGACCTGCTTCTTCCCGGTGAGCTTCGAGTTCTCAGTTTGCAGGCGGCGTTTCTCGCGCTGTGTGTCAGTCAAAGGCAGGCAATCAGGGTCAGCCTCCTTCTGTCGATGCGAGCTCAACCCATCTGACCCTGATGACGTACCGCCAGGAACTCGCGCCACGGAGCGTAAGGCGGGATACTGCGAGCGAGGATGGAAAACGGGTCAGCTTGTGAAGCGTCGGCAAGGTGACGCGAGGCGCTAGCCGCACGGTCCGAGGGTCGAGGCCTTGACCGATGCAGCGCCTGTCGTGACAGTGTTATGAGCGGGTCAGCTCGACATGCGACGGACGTCCGAAGTGAAAGCGGATTGGAACTGACCAGCTTTAGTGCGAGCCATTGTCAATGTATAAGTCGAGAGGGAGTCTTGAAGAGCTATAGGCGCGTCCGAACAAACACAAGGAGACAGTGTCAGTCACTGCGTTGCCCGTGTATGCATTCCAGTCACGCGACCCACCAGGAGACGTGAAGCGATGAGACGCGATGAGAGTGCGAGTGCGAGGTGAGGAGTGAAGGGAAGGAAGGAAAGAGACGCGCGCGCGAGCGAAAGGCCAAAAAACAAGTCGAACGCGCTTCCCGTTGACATCTCGCTCGACGCGTCCGCCGACGCAAAAAGCGGCCCCTGCACGAGCCTAGGTCCCACAATATACCACTCAGTGCGCTCATTTGCATGGTCTAGCCGATAGAGTAAGCAGTCAGACGCGTCCTAGTCTCGTCCGCAGGGCGGTACGCAGCGAAACGAGCTAGTCGCAGTTTGACGGACAAAGCGTCCCCACTCGCTGCGTTTGCTCTTCTCCTTCCCTATCCACTCGCACTTCCAGCTCGCTCTCTTGTACGGGTGGAGCACTCAGAGACGAGTCACGCTTTCGGTGCTGACCCGCACTTTGTGCCGCGCCCTCCCTCGTTAGACTCGTCCAGGGCCCGATTCCCCACCGAACAAGCTTTCCCACCGCTTCCCACCATGTCTGCCACGACCGAGGACGTCAAGACTATCAAAGAGAGTGAGCGAGAGGAGCTTGAGCGTCTCGAGCCAGGTGACACAGCTGACCGAGCCTCCCTCTCGGCTTATCATGTCCACAGTCTCGCCCGCGGCCGCTGTCTACTCGAACCTCGGCCTCGGCGTCTTCTCGCACGAGTTCCAGCAGCACGTCGCTACCGAATCCGAAAGGCTCAAGAACAAGTCGCCCTCGATCAAGGACAAGAAGCTGCTGAAGAAGGTGCAGAAATCTTGGGACGAGGTGGGTCGACCCGGGCCGCCGCTTTCTCCTCCCTGCCAGACCACTGGGCAGATGGGTTGATTCTTTTGGGGGCGAACCGCCACTCACAGGCTCATCCGATCGCTCACGAACGCGACGAAGCGACCGAAGCCGATCCTCGAGCCGAGTCGGCTCAAAGCGCCGGCGGTTCCTTCCCGGCTCCCACGCCTCTCGCCCATCCGGCAGCGACCGCTGACGAACCGACAGTACCCAAGACCAAGACGCAAAAGAAGAAGTAGCGCAAGAAGCAGAAGCAAGCCGAGCTGAAGGCAGCTGCCGAGCAGCAGCAAGCGACTGTCGCTGTAGCCGAGGCGGACAAGGACGACCTCGCCGACGAGGGCACTACCAGCGCCTCCTTCAGCATCAGGCACACTCTTCTTGTTCGCTCTTCCCCCACGGTCGAAGCGGCGAACGAAGCGGGCGGTCCGAAGGCCATGGAGGTCGAGCCGGCGGAGGAATCGAACGGCGAGACTTCGACTGCCTCGGGTTCTGCTTCGACCAGCGCGCAAGTCGTCGAGAACGAGCCCGAGCTCATCCCTACGGCTCGTATCGAGGAACTGCCGTCGAGCGAAAGCAGCAACTCGGGCGAGACGCCGTGAAAGGCTTCGAAGCGTCGAGGCACAGCTTGGCAGGTTCGGAAGGTCGGATTGTAGCGCTTGTCGTCGGTACATGTAGTTTCTGCTCAATCTGAAAGAATACGGAGCGTGCCCTGAATTCTGGATAGGCGAGCGAGCGCGGTGTGCGAGGCGAGAGCGCGCAAACTCGACAGTTGTGAGAAGGCTAACTCCGGCTCACGATTTCTACCGGTCGTACTCGTCGTCCCTCACGCGCTCCTCGCACCACTCTAGCCCGCTCGAACCTTCGCTCCACCGGTCCCACTCGATCGTCATGCCGTCACAGGCCGGCCGGACCCAACGACCGGGCAAGACGCCACCGGCCCATTCCTCGACCGCTTCGAACGCTTGTCGGATGAAGCCTTCGCTGTGGTCGTCGATGAAGGTGCTGCCGCTTGGCGGGTCAGGAATAAGCGCGAAAGGGTTGTCGGCCTGCGGTGGCGGTCCGACTCGAGCGCGCGTCGGCGGCAACTCGCCCTCGGTCCAGCTCCTCCACGCCGACACGACCCGCTTCTGCGCCGCGCGCCCCTCCAACCGCGCTCGATCCGAGCACTCGCCCCTCCCAAAACGTTCGCACCATTCGAGCCAAGTCTGATGCGTCTCGCCATGACTGAAATCGGTCAAGTAGGTCCGGAGTGCACCCAGTCTTCGAGCGATCGCGATCGTGTGCGGCAAGCCGATGTGAGAGGTCGGAGTTGAGGTGAGACCGCCGCCAATGTCGAGGATGGCGGCTTGAAGGCGTGGAAGTGGTCTTGCGGCGCGAGACCGGGAGAGGGACGAAGAGGGGAAGAGGCCGTTTTGGGATGGGAGGGAAATGTAGGTCGCTAGGCGGTCCCACTCAGCTTCCGGAATGTAGCTACAATTGCAATGTCGTCAGAATTACGCTCTTGTCCGGGATCCTCGTCTGACGACTCACCTGAGATCGGACGCGTATAGTATTGAAGAATCAATCAGGAACGCTGAGCAGATCAAAGGCCGGGGCGGGACCCTGTCGAAATAGCAACCGTGGTGGAAGGGGAGTGGAGTGACTGTGACTCCGCAAATCTGCCAGTCTTGATCTTCCGGCATGATACTGGCAGGCTGGAGGATCAGGTCGAGTTCGAGGCGCTTGTGCACGAGGGGAAACTCACTGCCAGTCAAAATTCGGCAATGCGCCACCACCGCTCGCTGCCTTCTTGTTGATCATGTATGGGAAGCCGGATGCGATCGCGTCGTAGGTGGTTCGGGTACAGTAGATCGGGATGGTCTTCTCGATTACCGACTTGAAAGTCCAGGCGCGCAGGTCATCGAGGCCGTCGATCGCGTCGGCATGCAGGTCTGCAATGAGTGACGGCGTGTCAGGTATGGGATGGCGACTCGTGACTCTGCGTAACTCACGAGTGAGGAGGCACGCGTCAATCCGCCTCAAGCCTTTCTTGACGAACCATTTAAGCGCCGCTTCGCGGAACGTCTTGCCGCAGTCGATCAAGATGGTGCTGAAGCTCGGATCGAGGTCAGATCTGCTGGCGGATACCCGCGAACGGAATCGCGCACTCACGCTTCGGTCCCGTCATCTTGCGGTACGCGCAGGACTCCGCCCGTGTTGCCCCGGATGTTCTTGCTGTCGGGATCGAAGACTGTATCGAAGCACGACGGGCACGCCTCTTCGGGCTTTGTCACGCAAGAGATGAGCGGGAGGGCGGACGAACCGCCAGTACCGAGGAACGTGAACGAGAGCGGTTTCGAGGTCGAGCGGCGGGTCGAGGGAGCGGCGGAGGACGGAGGGGAGCTCTCGTCGCTGCTGCTCTGGACGTCAGAGTCCATACGTGCGCCTCAGGCGAGAAGGCAGGAAGCGAAAGTGTCTGCGCCATGCGATGGTCTCGCGTCGACGTCGAAGCAGAAGCGACGCCGGACAAGCCGCGGAGCAACTTTGAGAGGGGCGAGAGCTTTGTCGAGCCTGCCTAGCTCACGCGTAAGGTAAGGATAACGTCGTTTGAAGCATTGTGTCGTCTCTGCATTCAGTAGAGCCATCGCTGCCGGCGAAGCAAGACGGAGAAGCGTCGCAAGGAGCAGCTGCCGACCATCATCAGGGCGAACCAGCGAAGAGAGTCCGAGACTCCGATATATGCGTAGCGAAGGTCGTGCGACAGCATACAAAGCCGAGAGTCGCTTTCAGCCGAAGAGCGGTGTATTCGACGTGAGCAAGCGACGACGCGTCGGAGAAAGCGGGACTTGCTCTCTTGCCTCACCCAGTGCTTCGGCTCACACGCTGGCTAGCTACGCTTGTATTTAACGTAAACCTCGGACCGGCTTTGACGAGCTCGACGCAAGCGAACGCGGTGCGATCGAGTCGCCAGCACACTTCCGCCCTTCACAGCTTCACTCAACTCGAGGAAACGCGCGCCCTCCCGCAGCGCAGCGAGCAAGACGATACTCTCAGGCAGCGGCTACGACTCCTTCCTCTCGGGAACCCGCACGGGGCGGGCCAGGACGCAGGGCTGCCGCATTCTCGTCCATGTCGGCGGATTCGAACGCGTCGTCTACATTCGCACGAGCAGTCGACAACCCGCTTCAACGGCGGACAATCAGCCTCATAGCTATGCGCACAGAAGGGCACCTTATGCGGAGAAGCCAGCCGGGGAGATGGCGCGAGAAAGCTGGTCTCGTCGCGCTGTCCGACACAGGCTCGCGTCTGCAGCCCCTGCCCGGCCGTTCTTTCCATTCCGTACGCGAGCGTCTTCTCTCCTACAAAATTTGCGCAGGTCTGATTCCGAGGCCGCTCCGGCTCCGACTCCTCCTCGCTCCGCTGCTGCCCCGACCTCTTCCAATATACCATGCACTCCTCACGGGGCCGCCCTTCGCCGGCGGATCTTCGTCACGGAGACATCTTGGTACTCACACGGTGTCGTCGCATCGCTGCTGAAATGCTGGCTCGGGCCGCGACCCGTCACGTCTCCTTCCTTGCTTCGGCCTGAAGCGGGCGGCTTCGCGCTCGGCGGCCATCAGTTCTACGGTAGCGGCTCGACTCGAAAACTGCCCACAGCACTAGCCCGCGCGATCCACGAGACGATCAGACAGACCAAGCCGGCGCGCGTCGGTTCAGAGAGGGCTGGAGTCGGTTTCGTCAGCGATGAGTGGGCATCCTTCTCAGCGAGGATCGAGCCGCTTTGGTGCATGTCGCGCGTCAGACGAGCCTCGGGGAAATCGACGTGACGAGCGGGAAGGTCGAAGTAGGAGAGCCAGCAAAGAGTGGAGTGAGATCGGACGCTCGAACTCGAGACGACAGGAGGCGAAGGATGAGACTCGGTCGTCATGCGCGGCGGGCGCCGCGATCGACTCGCTCTCAGGTCGCGCTGACGCAGCATTGCGTAGCCCTGATGTCAAAATCTTCCGACTCGGACTAGCAGAGGCCCCGAGATCGCGCCACCGGATTCTACGAAAAGGTACAAGCTCTCGATCTCTCCGACCTCTCCGACGGCTCGGGAGCGTCAAGTACGTGGAAGGGTGAAATACACGAAGATCTAGAGACATGAAAGGGAAAGGAAAAGTGTAGAGACAAATGGAAAGGAGAGCGAGGTGGGAGCAAGTCAAGCAAGGTCCTGTCGATCCCGGTTCCGTCAGCTTACGAGCCGAAGCGCACCGAGGGAAAGAATAGGAGAACGCACCGAGATTGTATGTTCTGTGGTTCTGTTGCGTTCCAAAGCGATCCGAGGCTGTCAAAGCGATTCCAGGCGAGTCGAAGCATTTCCAAGCGATCCCAAGCGAGTCCAACCGAGTCGAGCGGTTCCGAGTCCAGCGGTTCCGGCCCGCGCAAGCTTCACATCCACCACATCGCCGGAGGACGCGACATGCGGAAACCCTGGCGGCCGCGATGCGTGTCGTTCAGGATCTGCTGCGCGCCGTTGAAGTCCTGCAGGCGGGAAGCAGCGGTCGACACGCCCGAGCTGCCGGTCGACGGCGCGCGAGCGGCCATACCGCTGAGAACCCACTGGCGGATCTGACCAGCGACGAGGTGGGCGTAGCTGCAGGAGGCGGAGCAGAGCAGTCAGCGAAGCGGGCAGAGGGGACGAATGGGCTGGCGGACGTACTAGACCGGAGCCGGCAGGGAGACCGACTTGTGGCAGCGTTGGTACGTGTAACAGAGGGAGTGCATCGTGGTCTGGAACTCGTCCGCGCTGGTGGGCGAGAATAGAAAGTCAGAAAGCTGTGGTCCCCATGCGCGGACCAAGGAAGGACAATCACGTACGACAGGTTGTTCTCGTCTACGAGCACTTCGTAGCGCGTAGGACGAGTGGTTCCGAGGATGGCCGCGTGGGCGGCCATGTACATGTCGGCCGATCGCGTGCTGGTGACATCGGAGTCGACGATCGTGCCGGCCTCGATATTGATGGTCCTGTTCGGCTGCTCGTCCGTGCCGGCTTCGTTGAAAAAGCGAACATGGTGTCCTTTGATGCAGGCCACGACCGTGAGCCTGGGACTGTACCCCTCGAGTCCCTTGATCGCCTTGAGCATGTCGGGGTCTTGCTTGAACGACTCGATCGCGCGACGGTACTCCTGCACTTCTGCAGATCCCGGCGCGATGTGAATGAGCTGACTCAGAAGCTCTCGGAGGAAGCCAAAGAGACTCACCCGTCCGAATGAAGGCGCCGTATTCGCCCTCGCTGATGCCGTCGCGGAGGAAGAGGAGGTTCTGCGGCGGCAGGGAGCCGTTGCTCGCGCGAGTCTTGAGCAGGCTCTGCAAGCATATGCTGAGCGTCAGCCTTGATCGTGCTTTGCTTGAGGAAGCGGGAAGGGCAACGCACAAGGACCATGTCGTGAGCGTTGATGATGATCTCGCTCTTCCTGGGCCTGGCGTGCGGCGCGGCGTTCGAAGGCGGCTCGAGAAGCGGTTGGACCGAGCTTTCCTCGGCGCAGATGATGGCCTGGTCGTGCATCGTTGCCGTGATGACAGCGACCGACGGCTTGTCCGCCTCGTGCGACAAGTCGGCGCCGAACACCATGGGCTTGACCAGCGCGAGCCACCCGGGGGTGCCCAGCACGCCCTGCTGAGGTTTCAAGCCCGATGTAGAGTTGGCTTCGAGGCGGACGCTCTGTCCCGCAAGCTTCGAGCTATATGGCGAACGAGCGTCAGCGCACCGCGGTCAAAAGGGTGCGGGGAGAAGGCGACGAACTTGATCTTGAGGCACAGGTTGACCGCGAGCTGGATGTCTCGTGTCTTTGCCAGCTTCTGAGCTTGCAGTGCTTGCGACGCGATGCCGCGGCGGGTCGATTCGAACTTGAATACGGAGTAGTCGGGCGAGTTGGCTTCTCCGAACATGCTGCGTAGGGCGTACTTCATCAGCATGCCTGGCCGAGCTCGAGCACTAGCGTTTCATCTCACTAAACAACAAGCTGGGCGGGAGCGTTGTAGGCCTGCTGCGCCAAGCGGTCGGCGGCGTTGATCGCTTGGACGACCGAGTCTCCACGCTGCCGGACGTAGATGGCACGCGGACGCAGGTTGCCGAGGGCGACGACATTCATGCCTTTCGAACGAGGTGAAGTGAGCGAAAGCCGCACTCGACTCGCTACAAGGTCGGGAACTCACCGATGAGAGCGGCCTTCTGCATGAGCGCCTCGAAAAACTCCTCGATGCGACGGACGTCACGCGCATTCGGCGTGATGATCGCGTAGGACCTGATCTGCGCTCCGCGGATGAACCACTGATCAAAACCGCGACCAGCCCAATTCATCATCCAGCTTCCGTCCTCCGGTGAGAGCCGCGGGTTCTGGCCCCCGCCTTGCGGCGAGCGGTATTCAATCTGCGGCGGGTGGACGATGCGGCCGATGACGGACTTGGGACTGATTCCGATCGAGATCCCGAAGCGAGCGAGGATTGGGTCGCACTGGCGCAAGATATGACTGGCCCGAACGGCTTGAATCCGGCCGAGCTTTTCGGCAGGCGGCATGATCTGCAAGCCCGCTGCGGCACTCTGCTGCGCCGGGTCGAGCCGCGAGAGGTACTTATTGTGTGGGTCGATCGTGATGAGCTCAACTGGGTAGTAGACACCCGCCCTGACTTCGACGAGGGGGTACTCCGAGTGTTTGAGGCGGATCTGGAAGGTCGCGAGGAGGTACTCCTGCGCGCCCGAAGTCGACACTCAGTATAACGATACGCAGGTCACACGGGCCCGGTATCCGAGACCTACTTCGACGTTCATGCGTCCGTGCCCGTCCACGTCGAAGTAGTGGTCGCGCGGGCGCTGCTTGACGAGACCGCGGCCGCGAATCTTGGTTCGCAATTTCGATTGGCCCCGGTCGACCTCAATCTGGACGTTCTTGAGCACGCGGTTGAGCTGGATGTACGACACATCGGGAATGTTGGCGACGCTGAGCGACGGATTGCGGACACCCTTCGCCTCGAGGAAGCCGGCCATGAACAGCCAAAGCGTGCCCTCTTTCAAGTACGACGCGCTCGTCGTGTTGATGATGAGCTGGGTCGCGCCGATGCACGGACGAACAGCGGCGAAGAAGCCGCGGATGAGTTTGAGAAAGTTCGGCGAGATCTCGATCTCGTCGCCGTTGTTCTGGCCCGGAGGAGGGAAAAAGGACGTGCGGGTCGAGAGGAACGCGAGCGCCGGCCCGTGACGGAAAGCGACGTTGAGAACTTGGAGCGCCTCGGTCATTTGTCCGATGTGGAAGGTGCCTTGGCCGGTGAGGTAGTTGCGGAGCGACTCGAGCGGGACCGTGATCCCGTTGAAGATGCGAACAGTGAACTCGTCGCGCGGCTTGGAGGCGATCTGGATGTTGGGGATCTGAGGAGAGTGACGCATCGTGAGCGACCAGTCGACGATCACGACATGCCCATCAGCGGGAAAGAGAAACGAGCACGAAACGAGGCGACTCACGGTAATGTCTTGCGGGAACGGCTTCTCGGTGTAGCACGCGAGACCGCCATCGTAGACCGGGTCGTTGCCACCAAAGTTGTTCGCGCCGGCCCTCTCGAGGCGCTCGATCTCGATCCAGATCTCGCGAAGGTACCTGCGCGGCAGAGCGCCGGTCGACGGCCTCGAACGAGCCGGAACTCCCGGACGCGTGCTCTGCTGAATGTTGATCTGTGGGCACAGGCGTTCGCTTGTTTTAGCTTAACCGTTCTCCGTGAACCGAGAAGAGCATCCGAACGCACCTCGTATTTGTGCCACTCGACGCGCGCGTCGACAACGCTGATCTCGAAGGCGTTAGACGTGAGGCCGATGCGATTTTCACCATTGCGGTGGGAGTGTACGCTACAAGTGGAGTGTGCGAGGATTCAGCTTCTTCCTTGACCGAGCGAGGCCGATGCGAGTAAGCGAGAGCGGGACTTACGTGCCGAAATCGAGACGACGTTTCGGTTCGACAAACTCCCCCGACCCGGGTTCGATCTCCGCGAAACTCGGGAGCGCAGGCCTGGGAGGCGCGGGGCGGTACTGCGGGCGCCCGCGCGCGCGACCGCGGCCTCCGCCCATGCCCGGCCCACCACCACCACGGCCTCCGCCCCTGTTCGGCGGCCCACCACCACGGCCAGGCGGACTGACAAATCGACCTCCTTGACCGAACGATTGCTGACCTTGTCCGCCGTAGCCTGGGTAACCTTGGCCTTGCGGGGAACCCTGCGACGACCTGCCCCCTTGATTCGAGTAGCCGCCGCCCCCGCCTCCGTAGT
Source organism: Rhodotorula taiwanensis (assembly GCA_002922495.1). Lineage (NCBI taxonomy): Eukaryota > Fungi > Basidiomycota > Microbotryomycetes > Sporidiobolales > Sporidiobolaceae > Rhodotorula > Rhodotorula taiwanensis. The sequence continues at coordinate 442,352 of PJQD01000035.1, forward strand.
ACGACATGGATCAAGCCGTGGATGGACCAAGTCGTGGATGTGTGTGTGTGAGTGTGTGCTGGAGGTCCGGGCTGGTCGGTGTGGGGCGAAGAGGCGCGAGCGCAGGGAAGAAAGAAGAGAGAAAAAGCCAAAAAAGGTGCGTCACGAAGCCAACTTGGCGAACGTTGATATTCGAATGTCTCAGGTGGAGAATGTCAAAAAGTCGCGTCGAGATTGCCTCGGACTTGGTCGCAGAAGTGCGCTGAAATGCGATTGAGACGAGGAGCACGGGTTGGTGGAAGAGGGAACCTCGATTGGTGGAATGCGAGAGTTTGACGAGCTTGCTGCGGATGGGAGGACTCGCCAGCCCGCAGGTTGCGGACCGGCTGCTGGCCGGACTTGGTCCCCTGCAGTCAGAGACGCGTTGAAGCCGGAGGCAACACAGAAGAGGCCGAAAAGCGTAATCCGAATCGAGCCTGCTGAAAATGATGCAAGGCCAAGGACTCGACTACCGTTTCCGCCGCGTCTCGAAGTCCTGCGGAATCAGCGTCCATGAGTACGGTGGACCTTGCCGGGGCCGACGTTACACCAGATCAACGGAACAGATCAGGGAGAGTTCACGACAATGAGAAAGCGAACTCACGCAGATACTTGGCCGCTCAAGAATCCCTCGCCCGCCGGACCGCAGCTTTGCCTCGGGCCTCTTCCAGCCCGCTCTTCTAGCTTCGCCGTATGGTCTCTCCAGTTGTCAATATCGATGTCTTGATGACCTGGTCGGAATCGAGAAGCGACGGCCTGTTCCGAAAGGGTACCGAGGAGAGGTCAGTCTGGCAGACAATGGGAATCGACAGGCGCCTCCAATACGTCGCGGGCCGGCTCACAACTCACGGTAGAGGAGCAGATGCGCTTCTATGGACCGTTCGTGGAGACTCGTCGTTCTCGGTCCAGCGGGCCGGCATCGGAACGACGAGTGCACGGATCGAATGACGGCCGTGATCCACCGCTGTCCTCGTGATCGGCGCCTTTATTCGCTCGTCAGCGTCATCCATGCGAGCTTCATCATTAGATGACGAGCTTCATCATCAGATGACTGGGTCGGTCAGCCACGAAAGATGCCTGTCGTGCTGTGCGCAGGATCCCAAGGTCGGAGTCGACGTTGACAGGACGGCGAGCGGTACTGCTTCGAATGCAGCTCAGGCTTACCATCCATGCGGGCCTCAGTGCATGCCATTCTCTGCTTCGTAAACAGCTGCATGCGACGCTAGCTAAGAAGGCAGGACGTCGTGATCTGCGTCGTCAAGTGCCGTTCTGCAGACGAGGAGGAGCGGACGGAAGTCAGCTTCGCGCGCGCGCTGCAAGTCGGTGACCGTCAAGACAGCGCAGGCGTACCTCGCCGATCTTCACTCATGTGGGATAGTGAGCGGCTCGACTCGTACTGAAATGCGCCCGCGGTGCCGGGGGAAAGTCGCCGAGGCGAGTCTGCAGGCAGAGCCGCACCCGAGCCCAACGCACGCCGTTGAAGCAGCTCCATACTAGCAGACCTCATCACTGCAGAGCCGTACTCGTTCTGGCGAGTTCCTGCGCAACATTTGTCGCGCAAGTTGCGCGTGATTGCCGCTCACGATCGGCGAGGTCACAAGCTAATGCGCAAGAATACAACTCGAGTTTGTATTCCTCCATTACAACTTGCGCCTCGGCTTCGCTTCCTCTTGTCCTCTACGCTCTCTCACGCTGCTCTGCTGACTGTGAGAACACCTTCAAGAATGGCTACTTCTGTCAATGCTCCCGCCCCGGAGAACCCCGAGCTGATCGTGAGTGACTTCGTCGCCGTCGTCTTCCGATTCGAGAACCGCGACGTCATGCGACGCAATCTCCTTGCACAACGTCAGGCGCCACCGTTTACTTCACACGGCAATGCTAGTCAGCAACGAGCCCAGATCATGCTCCTGCGCGCAGCACGCCGTGAGCCCGATCAGCAGGGCGGACGCCTCGCTGACTCGCTTTCACGTGCGTCGTCGGCGACAGATTCGCAAACTCGACTCGTCGACTACAATCTTCTCGGTCCCGTTCGCGAGGATGGGAGTCGTGCCGTTTGGAGGACGATCGGTGAGTGCTAGCGCCGCGAGATCCGAGGCGCGGGGAGTGAATCGGTCTGATCCAAAGTGCGGTGTTGCTCGATGCATCGTCCCACTCACAGACGGCGATCAAGCTCCAAGACGGCTCGGTCTGGATCGCAGCTTCTCACCCTTTGACCCCTTCGACCCTCACGACCTTGTCCGAGATCGGTCCGATCAAGCACATCGTTATGGTGAGCACGCGGCCCGGAAAGCTCGACTTTGTCAGTGGGTCTCGAGTCGCTGACGGTCTGCGGGTGGTCCTTCCCTCATAGCTCGATGCGGAGCATGGCATGTACACCAAGCAGTACCATGATGGTGGGGCAAGAGCGGACCTTCGAGACATGATCTAGTCGACCGAAGCTGACGGGCATGTCTCATCCTCACCTACGGGTCGTCCGCCCAGCCTACCCTACCGCCAAGCTCTACTTCCCCGCTCGCGGCATCGACACCTGGCGCAGCAAAGGCTGGCTTCCCGCCGACGAATCTCAATTCTTCGCGTTTGGATCCGGATGCAAGCCGGGCGAGGCGGTCGCCGACCCTTTCGAAGCGAGCACCGGTGGAGAGATCAAGAGTGCCGACTTCGGCAAGGCTTTCATCAACGAGGTGAGCCCTTCCCAGCTGAGACGATGTATGCTGTATCTTCGAGTCGAGGACAGCGCTCATTTCCCTTTTTATGGCCGGGCTGCCTCGCAGGACATTGCCTTCTTGCACGCCCCGACGAAGACCTTGATCGAAGCCGACCTTCTCCTGAACCTCCCGCCGAAAGAGCAGGTACGTCACCTTCTGCTTTCTGGACACCGGTGCTTGAAGCCGCGGAGGTTGACCTCACACGCTCGGGCAGTACGAACGCTCGACGAAACGCTCTTCGTTGCCTTTCCTCTCGCACCACATGCGCCCCGGGACGAGGCTGCACCAACGCTTTATCTACAGCTTGGCGAGCAAGGACAAGGAAGGGATGAAGGCGGCGGCGGAACGCGTTGCCGGTTGGGACTTTGGTGCGTTTTATAGGACCGGGTCTCATTACAGTCGATCAGGTGGCGCCCGGTGTCGCTTCTGATCATGCCTGTTGCGAGCTCGCTCTGACGTACGTCCGAACGCCGGCAGACCGCATCATCCCGTGTCACGGCGACGTGATCGACACCGGTGCCAAGAAAGGTAAGACGAGCTGCCCTCAGATCAGAAGTAGAGCTGATGAGTGTACGCGTGGCCAATTCTTACAGCTTGGCTCGACACGTACGCCTGGTTCTTCGACAACCAGTAAAGACTCGGTTGCGCAGCGTCCGAAACTGCTTCCTGGAGCTTCTTCACCCCCTCGTAATTAGCCATTTTTGTTGTCTATACCTGCTCTATCTCGTTACGTATTCTGCAAGAGAGTTGTCCTCTTTCCATTCCGCCTAAAGGGCGAGCGGCCACACTGACCGCAACTCGCGCGAACAGCCTAGACTTAAATTTCTCGCAGAAGAGCTTCTCGAAGCGGACACCGAGCCCAAGTGTGGCTTACAGGGATGTGACTATGCGGATGACGGAAAAAGAGAGGCTGCAGGAGAATTTAGGCTGCTGTCAAAGGTCGTACAAGAGGGAGCATCTACGGAGAGGCTTGAGGATGTGTACAGTCTAGATCGAATTGCGGCGGATAGGCTGTCCCCGCTTTTGTTTCCTGGTCGCGACGGCGTCGCCTTCCATGCCGGTCGGAAGCTTCTTGTCTGCAGCCCACTCGTCGAGCAGGCTGTTCGCAAATTCGGAGCCGACGTTCAAGATCTCGGTGAAGCGCTTGAACTCCATCTGAGAGGCGGTGGTGTTTGGCGTTAATGGTGGTCGAATGCTCCAGATTATGGGCGTACTTACTGTGCCAAACTGAGTCACGGGCATGCGCATGTAGAGGACTCCGGGCGTCGCCTTGGCCTCCTCGAGCATCTTGACGCTCGAGACGCTGTCGAGGACATTCCGATCAGCATGGAGGAATTGCGCCTTAAATGACGGGCGAGACTTACTAGGTCAGGCGGGACTGGATCTCCGTGATATTGGGGATATTGGGCGGCTTGCCGAAGGGATTCCACCGCTGAAGCAGGAGATACCAACCCGAGACAGACTCGCCATAGTTGCGCGGCGAAGTGTCGTCGACCGACCCGACATCGATCGCAAACACCGAAGCCGCACCTTGCCCGAGCATGACGGAGACCTGTCAAGTTCACGTGTCAGTTCAACGTGCAGTGGGAGCGTAGGCCGCGCTGAACGCACAGGCAAGTTGTCGACGTATCCGCCGTCGACGAGCATGTCGCCCTCGTCGCACAAGGGAGGCAGTAAACCGGCCAGCGACATCGACGCGCGGACGTAGCGCCACGCGTAGCCGGTCGTGTGGACGTCCATGCGCGAGTGGGTGATGTTGGTCGTGTTGCAGAAGTAGGGCAGCCACCTGCGAAACGAAATGTCAACTTCATCGCTTTAGGCGCGGCCTATCACGTTTCAGAATGCACATGTCTTCGATGTGGGTGTCGTAGAAGGACTTGTAGATACCGCGGTTGAACTCGTGACCCGTTGTGTAGGCGACGACCGGGTAAGTCAAGTCGGTCAAGATTCGCCAGAGAGTCGACATGCGGCCACTGAAGCGCTTCGCACGACCGTACATCGAGACGAGGTCGCCCTCCTTCGCGTAGAGGCCGCCAACGAAAGCGCCAATTGAGGTGCCGCCGACCATGTCGATCGGGATCTCGCGGTCGTGCAGTGCGCGCAAGACTCCGACGTGCGAGATGCCGCGAGCTCCGCCACCGCCCAGGACGATCCCGATCGACTTGCCGCAAAGTCGCCTTGCAAGGCGGGCAAAGTCGGAGAACGCCGGAGCACGCTGCGGCACGGGGCGAGGCGCAGCCTTCTTGTATTTGCTGATTTCGGCTTCGAAGCGCGCGGCAATCTTGCGCAGGGCGGCGACCGCAGCCGGGTTCTGCGGGTTCGAGCGAGGGTGAAGTTCCGGAGTCGCCCCAAGCATCTCCACGTGGTGGTGCGCGTGGACCCACGGACGGTTCTGCGTGAGCATCGGGATCAGCTTTTGTCGAGCTCTACACCGCAGTGGAAAGAGAGAAGCACTCACCCGCAACCACGGCCTGGTCGAACCCGGGATGACGTTGCGCTCGGAGTGTAGCAAGACGAGCTCTTTCCTCGCCGTCGTCTTCATGCTGACGAGCAGCTTCTCGTGCTCGCCAAGGTCGGAGTCCGCGCCGGCGTCAGCAACGACGAGAATGCAGTCTGCTTGACGAATGCAGGTCTGCGTCCACGCCGCAGACACGGCAGTGTCGGCGACATAGAGGACGATCCGGTACTTCTGCTCCGTCTCGGCGAGCCAGCCGGCGAGCTTGAGCTGACCCATCTTGGAGAAAGCATGGCGTCCGAGAACCTGCATGACCGTCGCCTGATTCAGGTACGAGGTCGGAGCGCCGATGCCTTCCAGAGCGGCGTGCAGCTTCGAAGCAAAGTCGGAGACCGGGACGTGTCGGTTCGTCGGGATGACTGCGACAGTCTGCGAACGGAAAGCGGGTCAGATGTGGCGAGAAAATGGAAGCTCGTTGGGAAGATTCACCTTGAGGTTGAAGTTGTTCTTGCCCATACCGCTGTCGGCCATACCCGGCGCTCCGAGCTCTTTCGGCAGCCCCTGCATCTTTGACTCGCGCGTGACCTGGAGGCGAAGACGAGCCGCGATGATGCGACTGATCTGGATCGTCACGAGCGGGTGGCGGACCGAGATAGCATTGAAAAGGGTCATCGGCATGCGCGCGAGCTCGGTGTCGCGAATGGCGTGGAGTGTGGTCGGACGCGGAGTCGAGGTGATGCAGTCGAGCTCGCCGACGGATTCGCCCTGACCGTGTTCGGCCTGGACCTGGATCCCGCCACCTTGCCGGTCCGTGATCGAACGAAGTCGGCCGTTGATGACCTGAATACAAAGGCCGATCGGTTAGCCACCCGTCACCGATCAGCCAGTCTTACCCTGAGACTTACGATGTAGAAGGAGTCGGCAGGGTCGTTCTGGCGGTAGATGACCTGGCCAGCGCTGACGTGCATCCAGTCGAGGGCCGAATCGATGTGCAGGACTGCAGAATAAGCGCATCAGTCTAGCAGTCCCCTTGTATCCAAGGGACCGAGAGCGTACCGAGCGGAGAAAGGAGACTGATCAGGCGCTTTGCGAGGGTGAGGAGGACGATCGGTTTCCGGTCCATGATCCGTTCGAGCGCCTTTGCCGGCAGGAAGCCGACATAGCATTCCGTCTTGGCTTTGATGTCGACGTAAGAAGGGAAGCCCGAGAGCGAAGAGAGGTAGCCGGCGATGCCGCCGGGGCGAACGGTGAAGAGCGGGATCGACTTTGCTTTCGGCGGCGAGGTCGGCGACTTGGTGCCGTCGGGACCGACGGGCGTCTGTTTGCGTGCAGTAGTCGGGCCGGTCGCGCCCGAGCCAGTCTGACCGCGAGTCGTCTTGGTCGTCGAGCTCCCGCCTGGCGTAGCCGCCTTGCTGCGCGATCCGGACCGTTTCGTCGGGACCTTCTGTCCCGCCGACTTCCGACCGCGATCGGGCGACTCGGTTGGCAGAGTACCAGTGCCACTCGCGAGGCCCGGCTGCGCCTCGGGCATGCTGACGTCCAAAAAGCCCTCGATGACGAAGTAGAGGCCGGCGTTCCGCTCGCCCTCCTTGACGAGAACACTCCCTTGCGGGAAGTACAGGATTTCGACTTCATTCTCAAGGTCGAGGCTGGTGAAACTGCCAACTGCGCCCGTGTCGGCGTTCTTCAGTCCGGACAGGCTCGAGATCGATGACTCGTCGTCGTGAAGACCCTGCAGGCCGAGGATCGACAGCGAACCGAACGAAGAGTTGAACGCCGCCTGGTCGCGCAAATTGCCGTTCGCACTGCTGTGGCGTTCGTGTGGTCGGACCATCGGCGACGATTCGACGGAAGGCGACGGCGTGACGTGCGGTTGGACGAGTCCGATCGCCTTCGAGATGCATTCCATGACGGCCTCGCGCAAGTCAAAGTCGCGCTCGGTGCTGTCCTCTGCGCGATCCGTGCGAGTCCGCTCCAGCCGTGGAGTCTGCAAGGGAGGCAATCCGACGGAGGGTGTGACCGCGCTCATGGTGAGGAGGTCGCCCGCCTTGCGAACCGCAGGGACCGCCTTCCCTGCCGCCGTCGCCGAACCGAGGCTACGACGCCTCGCGGCCGCCACATTCAGCGATGACGAGCCCGCCGGTGTCCTGATCTTCATCCGCACACCGTCATCAGACGAATGCTCGACATTGACTTCGTCCCAAAAGACCTCGCCCATCTGAGGTCCCGCATACGGCGTGATGAGCGGGATGTTGGACCTTCGCGAGCTGGAACCGCCCGTCCGGTTCAGGGCTTTCGCCACGGGCGGGCGACGAGCCGGCTCGCGCTTCTGCCCAAAGTAGTCCTCCTGGACGGTCTTGCCTGCGGAAGGCGCGCCGTCGCCGTACGGTCCATCGAGCTTCGTTTCAGGAACGAACCGAGCCCGGAGCCGCTGTATCCCTCCCGACTCCCAGAAAGCCGGCGGTAGCGGGTAGCAGGCGAGGTCGTTGATCGCTTGCTCGGTCCGGACGACCTCGCGCGTCAGGCCGAGGTATTTGTGGGCGGTGAGGAAGGTGACGCGCTGCAGGCGAGTCAAGATGACTTGGACGATATGGCTGCAAGACAAGATGGCTTGAGTGGCTGATATCGACTCTCCACATCTTCCCCACGCGAGGGCTGCGTGAACGGCGAACGACAAGCGAAGGAAAAGCCACTCACGCCGCAGCATTTGGGAACTTCTTCGTCAGCCGCCTGAATGCCTCTGCCGGGATCACTGCCAACGTCGTATCCGTCGCAGCTCGCGCAATCGTCGACTCGCCCGCGATCGTCTGCGGTCCAGTCGACTGCCTCCTCTTCGTCCTCGAGGTTGTGGCTGTAGAACGTCGGGACAGCAAGCTCGGTCGGACGTTGTGGGTGCTGGAAGGGACAGAGTATAGCTGAGGACGAGGCGAGGTCGGTGCCGTGCTATTCGGCATTGTCGAGAACGCGATCGGACCGGTCCGCCGTCCGCCCCGTTTGCCGGACGAGATTGAGGAAGCGCGAGAGCTCGTCGCCGCGATGGTCGGCGGCGACGAGAAGAAAGAAGGTCCGGACTGCGGGGATGAGACCGAGGCGGGCGTCGTTGCATTCGAGCGAGAGTCGGAAGGAGCGAGGCTCGTGTCGAGTCGGTCGAGACTACCACGACGACCTCCGTCCTCCTCGGCCTCGGTGTCTTCGAGACCGGAGGCAGCGACGGATGATTCTCGAGCAGTGGCGTCCTCGACGTCGGCATCGTCGGTGTAGTTGTGGGACAAGAGGTCGCGCGACAAAAGCGGCGGCCGAGAACCGCGCCTCGCTGCCTGAATCGCCCCGCTGTCGAGCTCGAACGCAGAGACGTCCGCGTCGCGCTCGCGCTGCGTCCTCGGGCAACCTGCCGCATCGTCCGAAGCGGACGAGTCTTCCGCTTCTTCCGCCGCCCGGTCCTCCTCGTACCGCAGCTTGACGTCCTCCGTAAAGAGCCTCAAGATTGTGAACAAGCTCGAAAGGGTCCCTCCGCTCTCGACGCTGTTCAGCAACTGCCACCCGTTCCCTTCCTCCTCATCGTCGGACGCGTCCGTTTCCGAGTCGAAGTCGGCCGGACCGGCACCGCCTCCACCGTTCGCGGCTGCCCGCGGGTTCTTGGCGAATACTTCAACGCGACCGTCGACGACGATGTAGAACGACTTGTCCTGCGAGAGGTCGAGCGTGTCGCCTGCGACGAGACGCCGGGTCTGAAGGTGCCGGGCGAGTTCGTGAAAGACGGGCTTTTCGAGGTACCCAAAGACCTTGATCGCCGAGACTGCGCGCAGGTGTGACTGTCAGCTGTGTTTCAAGTCGCCGAGCATGCTGATGAGACTCACGGAACTCGTCGAGGTAGTTGTGGAAGCCGCTTGCGCGCTGGTCGTTGGCAAGATCGGGATCCCTGCAGAGGTGATACAGATGTCGTCAGTCCAGCAGCGCTCCCAAGGCACCAGTTATCTATGTCAAGCAGCATGCAGTGGGCGCTTGCAGGACTCACAAGTCGAACCCGACGTCGCCCTTGATCCGGTTCCCTCCCGGCAAATCCCTCAACTCGGTGTACCGGTTCAAATACCTGACCTTCCAGATGTAGCTCGCGATGGTCGTCACGATGACCAAGAAGCCGACAATCTTGAGGAACGTCAAGTGGAACGTGAGCGACGCCGAGTAGTGCAACGCGGAGAACGCGAGCGAAGGGAGCGACAAGGTCGTGAAGGCAATCACGCGGGTCGTCTGCGTGGAGGCGGGTCAGCTCAAGGAGACCCTCTAGTAGTACGTAGGATAACTCACGACCTGCAGGGTGGTGTGTACGGTAAAGACGAGCAGGCGCGAGAGCAGTCCGGCGAGGACGCTCAGGTCCTGCGCGATCGAAGGCGCAGGGACAGCCGCGGCTGCCTTGGCGGCTTCCATCCCTATCGAGAGTGCTCAGAAGCGGGTATACAAGCTGGACTGTCGGTACAGAGAGGGCGTGCTTTGGAAGAAACTTCGCGGAAACTTCGCGAAGAGGTGACGCGGATCGACCGCAATCATAGCACATACACTCACTCGCGCTCGGACGTGTTCTGTCGCTCACTCTGGCTCTCACAGGGACTACAAAGCCCAGGCTTGCTCTTTCAGGTCCTGCCGCGTTGCTCACTGCCACTCCCAGGCGAGGAAAACTCTTTTTCCCGCCGCAGCTCCTTTCGGAGTTTCACGTGCGCGACCCAAATCAAGCAGCCGAAAGAACAACAACCTTGTGGTAATCTGCATTAACGGCGCAGACACTCTCACGCAATGTCCGTCTATGGGCCGTTTGAGGACTGGAGGTCATCGACGATCCAGCTGGCGCACTTGCGAGCGAGCGAAGTCGAGTGGTCTGCGGGAAAAGGGGACGGCGTCAGCGCGCCAGCACTACTACGCTTAGCACCCCTGGCCCTCACTCGCCAGCAGGCAAGCGCGAGGAGGGATGCGTAAAGACCCGAGGGCCACGCCGTACCTTCATTGAGGACAAACGAATGCGGCATTCCCTCGCGACATCTTTCCCTCCTCTTCCTCCCCTTCTCGCCCCAACTCTTCTCCAAACACGTCTCGATCTCCTTCACCGCCTCTTCCGACACCCAGCCGTCGCCGTTCTCTTGCGCCCAGTAGATCCAGACGCGGTCGCCGTACTGCTGCAAGAGCGCCTCGTCGAGCGAAGTGACGGTCGCGAGTTCGTGCCGGGCCATGACGAGCGCGGCGAGGACCGTCTCGGGGGACGAGACCAACTCGGTGGTGACTTGAGCGCCCGAACCCGATTGACCGGTGAGGAGGGAGACGAGGCGCGCGGTGAGACCGGTCGGGAGGTAAGACAGGAACGACGTCGAGTAAAAGACGGGGCGGAGCGACCACGATGAGAATAATGGGGAAAGAGAGCGGCCGTTGGGCGTCTCGGCCATGTGAGAGATGGTCGGGAACAGCGCATGGACCGAAGAGACGAGAGTCGGGCGTTCTTTCAGAACCTGCGCATTATGTGCCTTGCATTAGTCTTTCGAGACGGCAGAAGGCGAGCGAGATCTGAGGACGCACCTGCAGGCAGATCCAGGCGCCAATCGAGTGCCCGAGCAAGACGAGCTTGGGTGCGTCGGGCTCGCCGAACCGGTACGTCTCGTTCAACTCGTCGACGTACGCGACCTTGTCGGCGACCTGGTCCTCGAGCGTCGCCTGCCCATTCGGCCTAAAACCCCTTCTCTCGGCGCTCGTCATGCCCGGCGTATGTCCGAGGTGGCCAATCGCGTGAACGACAGTCTGATTCTTCAGGTCGGCGGGGAGTGTGTCGCGCAGAGTTGAAAGGCAGTGGCGGTAGTAAGACACGAGGCCCGGATTTCCGGTCACGAACAAGAGGACGAGTTTGGTCTGTTCCGCGACGGCAGCTTGATCGAGTAGCAACAAGTCGGCGGGCCATTGCGCCGAGGCGTCCGAGCTGGTCGAGCGAGGAGGGCCGTAACGCCGGTGCAACCTCGCTTCGGGCGAAATCGTCGGCAACGGCGCGTCAAACGCCGGCAAGATCGGTTCGTTCCCCGTCACCGTACTCAGCGGAGGGCTGACTCTTGGCAGCAGAGTCGAGGGTCCTGCTCCGGCGTGGAGTGCCGCGCTGTCGGCGACGAGAACGCGCGAGACCGGTCGCGTCCGTTTTTGGGATCCGGCGCCAGTCGACCCGCCTCGCTTCAAGCTGAGATCCAACTCGTCCGGCGCATCGTTGTAGTGACTACTCTTGACTGAACGGTGTCCCGGCCGCTTGGGCGGGGCGAGGGAGCTGCTCGCGGTAGTCGACGTTGACGTTGAGGGACGATCGCCGGCGTTGGCACTCGTACTCGCACGCGGCGGAGGTGGCGCAGGAGGACCGCGAGGGATCAAGCTGGACATCGCGTGCACTCTAGCTGTCTTGCGGAGTGTCTGCAGTTTGAGCGTGAGCTACCCACTGCATGCAGTTTCCCCTCGCCGTCGGCCTCGATCGCGTCGGTCCAGCCGCGCCAAATTCGCTTCCACGCCAGGGCGCCACCTCGACCGGATCGACCGGAAAAGCCTTTCACCTCATCCGCGAGTCGGGGCGATGGCGGCGTCGGCTGTTACTCACCTTCTGCTAGCCTTCTTGCGCACTCGCACCTGCACCTTGCCTCGCTCACGCTGGCTGTCTCGGACTCATTGCTCAGCGTCTGTACTTGCTTATCGGATTGGGCTGCTCGTGCGACTGCGCGCAGCGAGTACGGGCTCATGCCCTCCCGGCTCCTTCTTTGCTCGCTAGGTCACGCTCATCGTCGATTTGTGCGCAGCAACTCGCTCGCATACGGGGCGCACGCTATGCCGCACCTCTCTCTTGCTCGGCCCAATCTAAGTCGAATGAGACGTCGTCAGGCAGGAGCACGACAGGGCATGCTTTCTCCTTCTTGCTCGACCCGCGCAACACAGGTCAGCTTGCCGCATCCGTGACGAAGGAGCTCTTGGAGTGCGCGTTGTCTACGACGCTTTGTCAACACACCACGTCACGACCATTCATCCTCCGGCTTTACGCGAGACGAGCACCGGGTGCATGCCAGATGAAGTGCACGACGAGCAGTACTCGTTTCCTTGTGCTGTGTCTCGCCGTGCTCGGCACAGCATTCTGTCGCATCAGCGCCGGCCAAGTGCGTGCTCCGAGCCAGCGCCCTTACTTCGCCAACCAGAGGAGTGGGAGCTGCGGAGTCAATTGTCGGCCTGCCGGGACGCGTGTACGCCTTTATGTGGCGCCTCTTGCCTGCTTCCCTATCCCCCTGCCGCACGGAGCGACTGTATCGCTGCGCACGAACCGGTGAGCGCCGCCGAACGAGACTGACTGCGCCACAGAGACCCGCCAGGCCTCTCGCGCGATTTTCTGGCGATTATTTCCGCGCCGCCCGACTCTCACCTTCTTCCATTTTGTCAGATCATTGCTCACATACGCAGTCGTCTGTAGAGAGCTGGACGTACAGACCTCCGTGAGCCGGCATTTCCGCTCGAAAGAGCAAGTCTCGCCTGCAGCGAACCTATATTCGGCTCTGATGCGGGGATCGCCACGAACCTAATCTGATGCTTGCCGACTGACCGCGCACCACACGCCGCTGACACCCCCCGGCACGGTCGCTGTCACGATGAGCTCTACTCCGCCAATCTCACGCTCATGACTGAACCCGACCGCATCAATGCGCCTTACCTCCCGTTGGAAGGCGGTACGGTCCCTCGAGCGCGCAGAAAGGCGCCGTCGAAGTGGCTCACTCCGGGTCGGTCTTGCTTGATCTTCTGCGGCTTACTCGGCTTGCTATGCACGACCGGCGTCGGCTTTCTCGTTTATAAAGTCGCGGCCGAAACTTGGCGGACGCTCAACATTCCGCACGGGCATACGCACGCCAACGCTTCCCTCGTCGCGCCGCACGGGGTGGTGCCGATAGAAACGGACGTCGTACGCTCATTCTTCGGCCCGCAAAAGGACGGCGGCGTCGACAAGTTTGACTTGAGGGCAGCGATATGGGCGCGAGTGCTGAAGCCGTACGTGCACTGGGACGGTACGTTCTCGGTCTGGACTGGCGGAAATTCCGTGGCGAGCTGTAGAGCTAACTCTCTTCGCCTGATCCGCGAAGATACACCGTGGGCACTCGTACACGACTCGATCGTACTCAAGGATGTTCCGATCGAGGCAAAAGCGCTGCACACAGTCGAGCAGGTCCGGTTCCCGAAGTCGCTCGTGTGCGTCTTTTCAACGAGTCCACCAGCTAGGGACGCCTCCCGCTGACAGCGTAGAGCACGCAGCAATGACCTCGCAACGTCAATGACTGTCGGTCTCGTCGCGACTTTCGTCATGGTCCCGGCTGCGGATCGGATCGACCCGTCTCTGGACCACCACACCTGGCGGACTTCGCGCAATGCGTCCTTCTTCGGCGTCAACGCGAACCTCCCGCCGCTGTCTCCAGAGATGATAGAACCGCCCAAGGACGTCTTCCGACGTTTCCTTGCCAACGCCGGGGCGGCGCGCAGCTTGATCCTCCGACCTTCGGACGATCCGATGCTCGTCGAGCAAGCTCGCATTAACGGATCGCGAGCAGACGAACTGTTTGCGACCCGCCATTTGGTCACGACTTCTCGAGTCACGATGGCGAGAGACTTTCCGGTCTACAACTTCACCGCCTACAACGAGACGCTCTTGCAGAGATCGACCTTCATGGTGAGGCTGGTCTCGCTCCCTGTAGTGCCGAAGGCCCCGCAGAGCTGAATTGACTCGCCCGCGCAGCGCGACTTCTGCGTCGCCGGTACCGGGCGAGTTGAATGCGAACGCAGCTTCCACAACGTCGGCCATTTCGAAAACCTCGTCGAGTTCGACGACGCTGAAGACGGCAAACCGGAGACTGCCACGAGGAGAGGCTGGCGCTACGGTCCGTTCTTGACGGCGGGCTTGGGCAACCCCGGCCCGCTAGAGCACCGAGCGATCCACGGCAACGAGACGGAAGGTACGTTCAGAATCGCGTTCAGAGGCTGCACCGACCACGAAGCTGACTTGGACTCTCGCAGACTTTCTGTTTGACTGGAAGATCATCTACACGGCGGCCGGCCCCGGCAAGATCTCGATCGGTGCGACCGCTGTCAATGCGCTTGAAGGCGCCTTCTCGAGCCCGCGAGACAAGTCGCCTTACGAGCAAGCAGTCGATCAAGACGTGACGAATGCCATGCGTGAGGATTCAGCCCGTCTTCTTCGCGGTTCAGGACGACTCGCTGATGAGAAGCGGTTGTCGTGCAGATGCTGCGGTCGGTCTGCCCGTCCCGTGGGCGAGCGTTTCTCCCGTCCCAACCGCCTTGAATTCGGTGTCCCAAATACTCGGTCTTGCTCAGGTGCCGTGCGTACGAGTCCTCGGAACAACACGCATTCGGTTCCGACAGGCCCGCGGTACTGACTAACGATCGAGTGCGCTGTTTTCAGGCTCGACCTGCACTACTGGATGACTCGCAGTCTCAGTACAGGACTCCCCCTGACAACAATTCTCTCGATCTCGGTCTTCCTGATCGTGCGCGAGCTGGTCGATTGGGCGGTCCAGCACCGGACGACTCCGCTAGCTCTCCAACTCGGCCCGCTTTTCACGGGCCTCATGAGTTTCATGCTGCTGCTCCCGCAGTTGATGCTCCTATTTAGGCTCGAAGTACAGTGGGGTGGGCCGGGAGGTGGGGTCCCGACTGGCTTGTCGAGGCGGAAGGCGACGCACTCGGAACGGGCGAGCGCGCGCGCCGACGCCCGCTTCGATTGGAAACTCCGGGTCGCGGTGAGTAGCTTCGCACCTCTTGCCCTTTTGTTTGTCTCGGGATTGAGAACACATGATCAGTGCTGATGATACCGGTGCCCGTACAGCTGGGGCTCGCCATCGTCATCTTTTCCCGATTCGGTCCATCGGTCCCGCCCATCCTTCGAGGATCACGACCTCCACCTCCGGAGAGCGCCGAAGACCTCGCGATGTACCGCTACACGCTCAATCCGCTCCGGTCCGAGTACGTGCTGCCTGCGTTGCGCATTGTGGAGGAGGTGTCCCAGGTGGGTCTTCCTTTCGTTTGAGGCGCAGTCGAGTCGCGGTCGCTCGTCTCCGGGGCTGGCTCGTATTGACTGCTCATAACCGTTGATGGTGATTCACAGCTCCACCTCGTTTATCGCCTCGGCGTCTTTGCCTCCCGATACCGCCTCACGGCCTTCCTCGCACTCACCACCTCTCTCCTCGACATCGTCCCTCGTTTCATCTGGAACTGGCACGCCCGACCGGATGTCACGCTCGGCGAAGTGGTCTGGCTCGCAGGGGAAGCCGCGCTGTGCTATGCCGCGTGTCGGTTCCCTTCGGTCAAGCAGGAAGAGGAGGAGGAAGAGTAGTTGAGATTTAACCTCTGTAGCACAGTCAAGCTCCACTCTGCTCTTCTCCCAGCAACCGAAGGTCGAGACCGGGAAGCGAAAGTCATTCTCGGTTACAATATAGACACGGAGTGGGTATCAAATACCAAGGCGGTTCAGGTACAGGTCAAACTGCGCTGGCGCCGGATTCCAGCAGGACACCTCCGACGCGTCTCGCGGCACTGATCCTCGTCAATATGGGCGCCGGAGTCCGCAAAGGGGAGCACGAATTCCGCTCGGCGCGACATAGAGACGCTCACTGCTCCTTGTCCTGCCTCCGCTTGATATCGGCACCCTCTCCCTGTCGCATGACTCCGACTCCGTACTCGTAGACGAGCGAGCCACCGAGGTACGCCGAGTAGATGAAGATCGGGATGGCGCTGCACGCAGAGCCGCCGTTCTACTGTCAGCTGAAGTCGCGTGCCGGGCGATTCAAGCGAACGAAGGGAGACAAGGAGCCCGACGTACAGAGCGGACAAGCAGGCGTTGAGAGGCGGGAGGATCAAGTCCTTACTTTGCCGGCGGACCCACCTGTGCGCCAGTTCCCAGGCTAAGATTAGTCTCTGCGATCGATTCGGGCCGACCTTCTTCAGGAGGAGAAGGCCAAGCCGGTGGCGATCGCTGTCGAAAGAGATGCGCCAAGTCACGACCAGTCACGCACCAGTTGTAAGTCGCGATACCGAGCACGAGGTCGTTCAAGGCAGCGTGGGTCATCGTGACCTTGAGCTTCTCGCCTGTCGAGGGAAAGAGGGACAGCAGAGTCAGTTCCTCAACGATTCCATAGAGCTTGGCCCTTTCAAAGACCTCGAGGCCCTTCATAGACACCTTTGTGGCAGTTTCGGAAGTGGCCCGAGGTCGGCCGAGCGCGAATGGGAAGGGAAGGAACTGACCCGACACGTCCTTCTTCTGGACGGCGTCCTTGCCGGCCTGGCGAACCGAGCCCTTCTCCTTTGCTTGGCCTTGCCACATGCCGTATCTGTGCGTCCATGTACATGTGCCCATCAGCTTCTGCTCGTTCGGCTCAGCCGCGCCGGTGGAGCGAATCGGTCCTTGCCAGTCCCCCGACTCACAGCTCGGCAATTCCGCTCGCGAGCGTCGGCAGCGCGGCTATGAGACCCGCTGCACCGGTGTAGTGCGAGAGGACGTTGACGACAGCGGCGGGAGGCATGATTTTGAGCCAAGTCAAGCCGGTCGTCAACCAGGGCGCGATCTGGAGCGCGTCGAGCCCGAATGAGATCGAGAGCAAGCCGATCGGGTAGTGGACTGTGCACGAGAAGAGGCTTGCTATAAGCAACAGTCCCGGAGAAAAGTGCGCTCCCTTGGCTGGCATAAGGTCGTATGGCCTTCGGGGTTCACGCACCTGTCGCCGGGTGGATCGGGTGTCCCCAGCTGCCGAGCATGCCCATGCCAGTCTTGACGGCGGGTTGAGCGGCCCTGTTTGCCTTGTGTGCTGCGTCCGACATGTCTTTCGTTCGTTCGCGTGCTTAGTGAGTGAGTGTGCTGCGGGTGGAAGAGGTGATCGAAAGGTCACGTCGGGCCCAATGAGGACAGAAGAGTCAGCTTGGCTGAGTCGATCCGGAAGCAGCGCACTCGACAGTACTTACCGGGTCTGTGCTTGTAAGGTAAGGAGAGCGAGAGCGAGAGCGACGAGCCTTAGCGACGTCGAGCGAGGATCTGCACGCGACCTCGCCGCCCCACTTTTCCGAGCGATCGACGTCATTCTTGATCGAGGGCAATTTTCATCAACCAATCACGTGCGAGCAAGATTCGGAACAAGGGACATCCGCGAGCGTCCGTTGTTCGTCCTTCACGAAAAAAATCTCGGTCATGACATGGCATACTTGCCTCCTGCGTCGCATGCACGCTCGCGAGAACGCAGCAGCTATGGACTGGACTCCCGAGGCGCTGCCCGATCGACCTTGCTTCGACTATGCCAAGCTTTTGTTCCGTCAACAGCACGGCGCTGGACTCTCGAAAGCCCCCGCTGAAGTGAAACGGATCATCGCGCGAGAGTGCGACGCTCAGGACTGTGCATTCCTCGAGACTTGCAAACAGCTCGAGAAGCGCTTTCACAAGCACATGTCGGCGCCGGCGACGTTGCGCGGCCTACCGCGAGGGCGTCGGCCATGTTGATGCTCGTCTCGCGCGAATAGAAGGACCTCGTGACGCCCTACTCCCTACTTCTTCTCGGTGCATGATTGAGCGCTTCTAGGTGCACGGAAATTGGAGCGCACATTTGACTGAACTGACCCGAATCCTGATACGCAGGAGCTCGACACGCAGGGCCTTCGACATCTCAACCCTGCCATCGAGCAGCACAGAAAGCACTTTCGCTCGCTCAAAGCGACGACCGCAGATCAAACGCTCCTCGAGGGGGTCCTCAAGAAGTTGCCGAATATCGAGTATATCGACGCGACGCGCTCTGGCCCGATCCTCCTCCAAGCCGATTCCGTGATGACGCTGTTCTCTCGCGCGACCGTGATTTGAGGATTCAGGTATGCGTGCCTCTTCAGCGGACTCGCTCGGGGCCTGCCGTCGTTCCAGAACCTGCGCCACCTCGGCGTCTCGGCCACCCTCTTCCCAATCAGCGACGCCAAAGTGGTCCGCCAGCTCTGGTCTATCCTCAGCGACACCTCTAATCGCTCGAGGTCACCGCTGAAGTCGGCGACGAGCCGGACCGCCCGTGTGACGTCCGCCCGCTCTTGCCTCCAGCTTCACGCTAGATCCCGGCCATCTCGCATCTCCGCGTGAGCACCAACATGGTCGCGGACAAGCTCACGGGCGTGACCGAGCTCATGGGCGTGACCGAACTCATCGAGACCTTTGCGTCCACCCTCGTCACGCTCAAACTGAGGCTCATCGACGATCAGGGCATCAGGAGCCACGCGACGTTCCGATTGCTACACGGCAACCGCATTCCTCTCCTTTGCAAAATCGACCTCGAATGCAGCTGGTAGGAGCAGTCGACTCTGATCAATGTCTGGAAGGACCCGCCCGCGAGTCTACGGCACCTCGTCATCCGGCTCCAGCAGGACAATTCGCTCTTTCTGGACATCTGAGCACGTCCGGGACAGCACAGGAGTCCACCCGGCTGAAGTGCTCGTCACGCTTTCCCTCGCGAAATGTCGAAGGTTCGAGACCGTCGAACTATTCGCATGCTGACGGATGGTGTGCGAACACACGCGCGGCGAGAACCGCAAACCGACGACCGGGATCCAGATCCGACTGCACCCACGGCTGTACCCGCCGATTGCCGAGATGTCACTGTCGACTCAAGGCTCGCTAATATGGTCGTACGAGTTTGAGGAGGAGGAAGAGGAGGAGGACGAGCTGGCCCATCCGAGGCAAGCGTTCGAGGCGGACGGGCTAGTCGAGTTGGTCGACGAGATGATCGAGTTCTTGGCATCGTGGCGGGACTGCGCGGTCGAGAGCGGAGATGTGGTGGGGTTGCAGCAACTCGCGAGGACGCTCGTCGATGCCGACTTTGCAAGGGTGGCGCAGCGGGCGTAAGTACATAGCTTGCATCGATCCTGTCTCGCGAGCGAGCTCCTTCTCGGTCCTCATGCTGCGCTTGACTTCTTGGTGCTTTCGCGTGCCTATTATGAAGGAAGGAATGCGGAGAATGGTCCAATCGACTGCGGAGCGAGACGAGGTCGCCGCCGATTCCACCTTCAATAGCGGTGAAAACTTTCTCCCGCCTTGCTGCCCCGCTCACGCTCACAAAGCTCAGCCCAGCTCTTCTGCTCGACATGAGAGCGAATTTAGCTCGTTTGAACGAACCATGGAGCGACGAGCTCGAGTTGGCAAGTGATTCACGTGAGACCTGATTGTGTCGACTGTGTGCGACCTCTTTCCCTTTCTGCACTCTCGACTCGGTCATAGTCGACAGCATAGACTATATACACACGCTCCAGCTACAACATGAGCATCTCTTCGCCGTCTCGCCTGAGTTCGTCCATGCTGAGCGTGATCCCGCCTGCTCGATTCGTCGCTCCTTCGTCTCCTCCGAACCCGCCCAACTCACCCAGCAACGCCTCAAACCCACCGCCATCCATCGTCGCCATCGTTGTACCACCAGCCGTCGCCGCTTGACCGTCCATCTCGAGCCCGAGCGACCCAAACAAGTTGCGGTAAAACTCTTCGTCCATCCAGGCGTCCGCCGGCGCAGGAACCGTCACCGGGAACGGATACTCGAGCGCGAACGAGTCGGCGGCGCCGGGTGGGTCAAGAGGGTCGTCGAAAGTGAGGGAAGGGGAGGAGGCGCAAGTTGAGGACCAGCTGGAAGGGGTCGGGGCGTTCGGGTCCAGTTCGGGAGGGAGGACGAGGAGCGGTGGAGAGGCGGGCGAGGGAGCCGCTTCTCGCGTCCCCGCTGCCGACGACGAAGCAGAGGAGAACCAGCCGGACGGGTCGAGCGCCGGAAATGCCGACAGATCCCAGGAGGAGGAGTCGACGATCAGGTCGCCGGGAGGGTACGACGACTCGGAGGCGGCGGGCCAGAACTGCGAGTCGGCGGCGCTCTCGGCGTACTCGACGACATCGATCGACGAGCCCGACGCGGCGGACCAGGACGAAGACGACGAGGAAACCGACGAGCCGAGGTGGCTGCTGCTCCTGAATGAGGACGAAGACCACGACCTGCTCTGCTGCAGCTGCTGCTGTCGCTCGTACGACGCCTCTCCACGGTGGTGCGGCGCCATGTCGATGTCGTATGGCACAGTGCGAGCGCTGGCTGTCCGCCTGTGCGGCTGCAGCTGGACCGTCAATGTGCTCCCGCTGGAGCCAGTCGCCTCTCGCTCGCGGCGCCTCCGTTCCCTCTGCTTCGCATTCCCAAACTGTTGGCTCGCTTTTGATTAGCTCCTTGTCTTCACGTCGCTGAAGGAGGAAGGGAGCGCCAACGCACCCAAGTCGAGACCTGCTTCTCCGACAACCCGGCCGCTCGCGCGAGCTCCTTCCGCTCCGTCTTGTTGAGCCTGCGCGTCGGGTGCGAGTCGAACGCCGATTGGAGGAACGAGAGGATGTGAGGGGCAAAGTGGCGCGTGTCGTTGGGGTCGAAGGAGGAGGAGGAGGGCGCGGGGGAGGAGGACGACGCGTGGCGGAGTTGGGCGGCGCGGACTTCGTCTACCACGACTTGTCGACATCGCGCCATCGCGGTTGATAACCGGTTTTGAAAGACCTCCCTCAAAGTATCCGCCCAGCTTCCTGAGCCGCCCGATACGGGTTCCGCGGTAAAGATCGTTTGGCTCGCCACTCGACGATACTGCTCGGAGAAGAGTGCTTCGATACCGGCACACCTTGCCTCGTACAAGTCTATCAGCTTGGCCTTGGCTGCTGGAGAACAGCTCAGCTCCGCGAGCTCGTATGCCAGAGGCGACGGACGGACGGGCGTCAGAGCTGGCGGGTCGCGAGCGAGAGACGGATGCGAGGCTGAGCATGCCAATCGCCGAAGGCTAGGATGGCTCAGCAAGGTACGCGCTGCTTCCGCTAGATCGGTAAGTATGGACTGGTCCATTGCTATAGTTGAAGACAACGACTCGATCTGTCGACGGCCGGCGATATCGAGCGGAAGCCTTTGTTCTCCGCTCAGGCCGCCCTGCGATTGCCGAACAAAGTCCTCTCGGCATGAGATGCTTCATTTCTATCTTCAGCTAAGACCTCTTGAGCGCCTTCGACAGCATGGAGGACTTCAGTATACGTCGGTCGCAGGCCGAATGCGCAGGGGGTCCAATACTTCCTCTTCTGCACGCCTTACGAGACGCATATATGGACCTGCTTCGCGGTGCAGCAAATCCAGCCACCGTCGCTTTACAGGCTGAATCGACTTTTGAGCGAGCCTGCACTCTCTTGCAGGCCGGGCAGCTGGTCAGCCAGGACGTTGATCAGCTGCGCAAACTAGCGGCCTGTGTCAGCGTGATCTCAGGAGGGCTCGCAGCCTTCGGAGTTGACTGTGAGCGAATCCGGCATGAGGCATTGACATCCGTCCGGAGTCTGCTCGACAACGAGGACGGCCTGGACGCCACCTTCCACCCCTACCGCGACTACTTCCTCTCGCACCTCAGTTCGCCTTACCCCCTCGGCGCCGACCGGGACCACCTCCTCTCCCTCGTCCGTTCTCACGACCGCGGTCAACTCGACACCTGGTTCTCGAACGCCCGCCGCCGTTCCGGCTGGACTGCCTTCCGCCGCGACTTTGCGTTCGATTCGCCCGTCGTCTTGCAGACCTTGCTCGATAATATCGACGCCGAGGGGAACGAGGAGGCGAAGGCGAGGTTGGAGGGCGTCAAGAGGTACTTTGATCCCGAGAGGGAGCACGAAGTGGCGGCGCCGCTCCGGGAATTGGTGCAGCAGGGCCCGAAGCTCGAATCGCTGCCGGCGAAGACGACGCGCGCCGAGGCGCGGCTCGCAAAGCGAGCAGATAGCGGCGTTGGCGCACAAGGCGAGCGCACGCTCAAGTGGAAGAAGGAGAGCTGGTCTCCCCGTCGTCGGCAGCGCAACGCGTCAGCCACCTCTTCCGCCTCCTTCAACACGGACGTCGAGTTCTACTCGAACCCTACTCCGATGGCACTCGTCGAGGAGCCTCGTTACCTTTCCACGTTCGCCTCGCCGACCACGTCCTTCCGGTCCGTGTCGAACGCGTCGTCTGCGTCGCTCGACTCGCTCATCTCGTACAGCTCGTCGGACTATACCCCCCAGATCGAGCGGATGGAGCCGGTCTCCTCCGACTTTGACTCTACACCGTCCTCGGGACCCTCAAACGGCTACTCTTTTCCCGCTCCTCGTCCGCAGTTCGCTGGCCAGCCCCCAACTGAGCCAGCAGCTTCTCACATCTCTTCTTCGTCTTTCCGCTCGCCGACCCGTTCGCACCCTTATTTCTGCACCTTAAGTGACCTCTCGCATTCGTCGTCGTCGAGCTGGACGGAGCTTCCGCCGCTCGGCGCGTGGACGACGTCGACGAGGTAGTTGGCTGCGGATTCGTTCTCTACGGAGGTCTCTCTCGATCTATTGTCTCCCTGTTTCCCGAATGTTGTACGTTATCTTTCTCCTGTCCCTCTGTGCCCCTGTATGACTTGTTTCGTGCCTATTCTGCGATGCGAGATGACGACATGGCTGCGATGGAAAGCGTTTTCTTCGAAATGAAAGAAAGCGCGTGAAAGCGTCCGGCGGCTGCATCGTACCGTCCCCGCCCCCGCCTGCTACCGTGCACCGCACCTCTGAGCCTACTGCAGGTCGTCAACTTGTGTGTATAACCCTCTACCGCCGCCCTCGTGCCGCAACGAAATTCGACTGAGTTTCTTCGGGTCGACCCGCGGCAATCGACTGTCGCCCCTCTACCGCCTCGTCGAGCGCACTGAGCAGCTCACAGCACCGCCATGGAGGTCGAAGAAGCACCACCTGTCGTAGCCGACCCTCCTGCGCGGTCGTACGTCGAGCCGTGGGTCGTCGTCGCTTCGTCCGCTTCCGCCGTCTCGGCGCGCTTGTTCACCCATCCACGTCAGTGCTGCCTGCTCTTTATCGGCTCAAGGGGGAGAGAACTGATTCTGCAGAGCCCCCCGACAGTCGACACGATCCGGATTCGGATACAAACGGCGGGGCATCCGGTGCCGCCGATACGAGAACTCGTCCCGACTCCCCGGCTGGCGAGCCTATACGCAGGTGAGCTGGCTGTGCGCGTTCCTTTCGGACGATGATCATCGAGCTGACTCAAAAAGGGACGCAGGTCTGCCGGTCGCCATCGGCTTCTCCGTGCCGGCACTTTCCGTCTACCTCGCGACGTACGAAGGTGCGCCCTCTTGCTTTCTTGCGGGCCCGGACGAGTTACTGACTCGGACTGCCTCACATCACAGCCTCTAAACGCTACTTCAGCGAACATTTCTTGCCCCGAGATCGAGAAGTCGGCATCTTGCAGCAATTGCCGGTCTTTGTCGCCGCGGGTACGGCAGCCGAACGTGAGTGGTCTGACAGGCTCAGCTCGCTCTCCGTGACCCGGCATGCAGTCTATACAACCGGAGCTGCGGTCTTCTCCCAAGCGGCTGACCCCTGTACACTCGATGCCTCTCCTACAGTCGCATCCGGCGCCATCTGGACGCCGCTCGACGTCCTCAAGTCGCGGTTGCAGACCGGTCGGGAAGGGACTTCGGCGATCGCGTTGACGAAGAAGATTGTCCGGGAGGAGGGCTGGATGGGGCTGATGCGAGGGTACTGGGTCGGGACGGCCATCTTCATGTGAGCCGGGTCGCAACTCGATACGCTTAGCCTTCCTGGGTGTTCGCGAACGCTTATCACCATACGCCTCCATGTCTCACAGACCCAATATCTCGGTCTATTGGTCGGTGTACGAATCCCTCAAGTCGCGCTACATTCCCGGGTACTCGGCGACCTCTTCTTCCTCCTCCCGCCCCTCGACACCAGCACCTGAACCGACCACTCCGCCTGGCACTATTCCCCTCACGCTCCGTTACACCCTCTGCTCCGTCACCGCCTGCGTCATCGCCGCGACGACTACGACGCCGATCGAGATTGTCCAGGCGAGGTGGCAGACTTCGGGAGGCAAGATCGAAGGAGGGTTAACCGAGATTGTCAAGACGATGTGGAGGACTGGAGGGCCGATGGCGTTCACGAGAGGATTGGGGATCAGGATCGCGTATGCGGTACGTCGGCTCGAAAGCGACATGATCGGCCTCGGGCTGTGTTGGCCATACGGAGCGGCTCTGACTGATGAGCTGTTCGGACTTCCGTACAGATCCCCGCCAACGGCATTTCGATGACGATGTACGAGTCCGTCAAGCGCTGGAAGGGTATCAGCTAGAATCCTCTGGAGCTGCGCCACTTCCAACTTCGACCGACCCGCCACACGCTCTCTCGGCCAGCCGCGTTCGGCAAAGCGCGCGGCGACCTCTTCGCCACTCTCCCTTCTCTATCTGCGCAACCTTTGCAGTATACATATGCATATAGACTCTAGATACCTGTTGCTATCACTAGAACTCGCCTCCCTTCGTTTGCTTCGACCTCGATGGACAGCTGCGCCCGTCCACTGCCGAGACCTCGAGAAAGAAAGTGCATTCGTACAACAACACATAGTGACGCTACTTCTATCAACCCTGCTTCAGCGCGACGTCGCCAGCTATCGGTACCCGCGCCGTTTCGCCGCCTCGTAAGGATGGTGGTGATGCGAGTGCTCGAAAGGCGGCGCGATCGCGCCCGCCATGCCGCGGCGACTTCTTCGCATACCGAGAGGCGGGAGAGGCTTCTCGGGTGGCGAGCGGGTATCGCGCGCCGATGCGGGCGGCGCCGGTTGCGAGAGTTCGACCTGGATTTCCTCGTCCGCGATCGCGGCTAGCGACTCGGCAACTGCAGGGCCTCGACGAGCGGGCCTATCCGCCGGTCGTTGCGGGTTCTTCGGCACGACAAAGTGTTGCTGCGCCTTTTGCTGGACCGTCTCGCGATTGACTTTTCGGAGAATGTCCTTGGCGACCGCGAATTCGGTCCCGTCCGGCGCGATATGGCGTTCGATCGTCTTGCCGCCTCTTCGGATCGCCTTCCGGAGCGAGTTCCTCCTCGTCGCGTACGATTCGTGCGCATGCGCCATCGGGGGAGCGATTGGGTCCAATGAGGGATGCATCTGCTGCAAGAGCAATCCGGCGATCGCGCCCGAGTGGCCCATCTCGCCTTGCGAAGGTCCGATCGAATGGCGCGCGAGCTCCAGCGAGCTCGAAGCGCTGCCGGGGCCGACGCAGAGGAGGAAGCCGAAGTGACGGTCGACGAAGGAAGGTTGGAAGGCGCCGGTATCGGCGGTCGGGGCGAACGTGACGGATCGAGGGTCGCGGAGGAGAGGTGTTGGCGGGACGAAGGCCGGATGAGAGAGGCACGCAGTCGTCTCGGCGCCCCAGACGGATGCGCTGCGACAAAGATCACCATAAGCTTGCCAGTCTTCGGATTGAAAGACTTGTCTCCCGCTCACCTGATCGCGTTGTCGAGCACCTGCAACCCCATCGCATTCGAGAGCGCCATCGCGTACCCATAATAGCTGTTCAAGCTGGTCAAACGGTTCTGGACGATCGAACTGCCGAACGGGATCTGGTGCGAGCCTTTCTCCTCGTCGGTCGTCCAGGCGCCGGACCCGGTCGAAATGCCGATGCGGATCATGGCTTGCGCGGCGTGGATGCGGTTCTCCCTGCGCGTAGTTTCGCGTCAACTTCTCGGCCGCCTCGAAAGAGTCGCTGCTCACGGCACGCACCTGATGTAGATCGGCCGCTGCTCATCCGGCCCTTGCTTGAATACCTCGTTCGCAACGACGGAAATGCCGACAAGCATGTCTCGATCATTCGCGACCACCACGTTGTGGTGCACCTGGGCGCCCGGTCCTCCTCGCAGGATGATCCCGGCTCCCGAGACATCGCGGACAATGTTGGTCGAGATGATCGGAGCGTTGCAAGCGACGCTGATCCCGTCAGTCCAGGTTCCGGGACGAGCGCGCCCGCGGTATGCTGGCGGGCCGTTACGGAGGCGCGCCAGGTCTGACGTAAGAAAAGCGTCGAGGGGGGCGTTGCCGGACGAGTGAATGTTGTTATTGGCGATCGTGACGTTTCGGCAGGTGCCAGCACCCTCTGCTCCATTCGAAAAGTCAGTGACGGTCTTCAGAAGCGAGTCAGGATCTACGCTCACCGTCGACATGCACGACGGCAAAGCCTCTCGCGCCGTAAGCCTCGACATCCTTGAGCAACTGGGCGTTGCTCTTCTTGCCGCCCAGCCGAATCAGCGCGTCCGCCCCCTCCAGCTCGCCGAGATGGTCCCGCCCGCCATCGACGTGCAAGCTTCGTATTGATGCGCCCTGGCAGCGGTTGCACGAAGCGTCGATCGCAGTCGCGAGGTCGCCTGTCACTCGGCCGTCCGGGTTCTCGATGACGATGGTCGCGCGAGTAACGGCGCCGGGATAGCCTCGCGTGAAGAGGCTCTGGTACGGCGCAGTGAAGGTGATCGGCTCTTTGTGCGGGTCGACCTGGTACGAAAGCGTTAGCCTGGTCTGTCGGAGGCTCGCTCCAGACCGGGGTGGCTCACCGTGATCTGCGCCGAAGGACAAAGGGCGACCGACTTTCCGACATCGCCGTTCCGCAGTAGCCGGTTAATCTCCGCTGCCGTCGTCGAGTCGACGCATTCGTTGTCTGGGGTCGCTGTCGAGTATCGCACCGCGAGGGCGAGGAAGAGGAGAGTGGGTCGGAACAGCATCCTGGCTCTCGCTCGTCACGCCGCTAGTGTCGATCCTCTACTGCCGTCGCCTCTCAATGTGACGGTGTGCGTTTGATTCGGCGTCGCGGATTCGGCTGCGACTGCTGACGGTGCTCGGTGACAGAGACTCGAAGATCCGGTTTCGTCTCCGTCGCGATTTCTCTCAAGTACAGCGAACGAAACGAGCAGCAAAGTCGTCTCGCAGGTAAGCCACGACCAGTAGCCGAGCAGCGTGTGCGCACAGGTGCCAGGCGGCGGATCTGCGCAGGGCTGCGGTCCTGGGATTTCAGTGAAGCGGAGCGGAGGCTTGATGAAGGATCTGTTACGATTGGCTGGAATGGGGCTATGTCTCGCTTTCTTGTGATCTGCACTGAGACCTCGAGTGACACAGCGCGGGTCGGGAACCGAGATAGGCCCAAAAGTCGAGGCGGCGAAAGAATTTTCCTCGTCGAGCGCCGCATTCGGAAAGTTTGCGTCGAGTCGAAGGCGTCCAGCCTCTCTCTTTCCCGCTCTCCAGCTGCCGTTCCCGCCATCCTGCTTGTGCGAGTTCGGCAAGGGTCATCGAAAGTTCTCGAGCGATCGCTGTCTGGGCTTGGATGCTCTGTCCCCGGATTCATCTCTCCCGAAACCGGTCGCAGAATTGCTCGCCAGCCCTCGAATTCGCTGTGCGTCCCGGGCGACGGCCCGGTCTGCAGACTCTGGCTCGCCGCAATGCTGGCACTCGTCTAGCGTTTCATTACTGTGCCCCCGGCTTGACTGCCGCCTCTCGCTGGGCCAGCCTCCCGTTTGACGTCTCTCGGGGGCTCGTGAGGACATAAGGTGAACTTCTCCTGTCCTCGTCTCCCGCTCAGCTTCCCGCTACGTCCCGGTCTGCAAGAGTCGGGTGTACCGCTGCAGTCGCTCGACCCGGTCTCGCGACAAAGGATCGTCTGTTGATCCGACATCCGATCGACCACTCGTGCCGGCGCGGTCTTGTCTCGAATCACCCGCGGCTTCTTCTCGTCCTGGCCTTCCTCCGATCGGACGCTCTCACTCGCCGCGACACCAGCCGTGCCTTCATTATGAGTGCGACAACTTCAGCCCGCGATGCCGAGCCATCGTTTGGTAAGCGCCAGCACCAAGAGCGATCTCGCCGTCAATCCCTCCCGTCCAACTTGCCGTCGTCCTCCCGCCGCCGCATGTCGGGTCTCGCAATCTCGGACGGCACCGTCGACTTTCTTGGCTCGCGCCCCGTCTCGCAAGCTGGTCCGCACGTGCAGTTCGCCTCTCCGCCCTACATGCCCATGTACGGCGCCGCATCCTCCTCTTCCAGCGACGCGCACCGGCGATCCATGCCTCCCATCGGCTCGACAGCCAGCATCTCATCTCTCAACAGTCTCGCCACTCCGTCCCGGTCAGGCCGACCAGGTCACGTCCGGACCGAGAGCTCGCGCTTGCGCCGCCGACTCGCTCGGTGGACCTCGTGGAGCAAACCGCAGGACGGCGGGCTCGAGTTCGGATGCGCCGGCACGAATGACTGGTCCGAAGGGCCGGTGGACATGGTGAGTCTTTCATTTGCGATCCTTTGGCTGGTTGGACAGTGGAACGTGCAGCGACTGACGACCAAAGATCTACAGAGTGACCGCTACTACAGCCCGTATCGCGGCACTGCCAACCGAGGTTCTTTTTCATCGTCAGCAGGATCAACGTCTGCCGCAGGCTGGTCTCATTCGCGCGGCGAGTCGACCTCGTCGACGTTCTCGACCGTCTCGACCGCACCCTCATCCGCTCCGAACTCGCCTACAATGCGAGCGGCAGCAAAGCAGCAGGCTGTCCCGAGCTCTTCGGCGGGGGAGGGAACAGTCACGCCGAGGACTGCGGAACGGATGAGGAGCGAAGCGGCGGCGGTCGAAGCCGTCGACGAGTACTTTCGTCGAATGCGGCTCGCAGCTCCCGAGGCATCGTCGACCTCCTCGACCAGCGGCGCCTTCTCGTTCCCACAACGGCCTCTCTCGTCGGCGCCTACCTCGATCGACGTCGAGCTGGCGCGGTCAACCAAATCGGATCACAAGCGGTCGCTGTCCGACGAGCTCCAGATCCAATTCATCGAGACTGGCCACACGACTTTTACTCCGTTCTCCGCTAGCCAGCTGGACGACGACGATCAGAGCTCGCTCGTCCTCTCTAACGAAGACCTGTCGGACGACGGCGACCATTCGACCTACGTCCTTTCGGAAGTGACGCCGATCCCGCCTGCACTTTTCGAGATCCCGGAGGAATACTCGGGCAGCAACAGCACGGCGACGACGGCCCGTCCTTCCCTCGCCGTACCGGATCTCGTCGTCGTCGACGGCGTCGAGGAAGACCTCGTTCCGGCGCTCGAAGAGCTGTCGGACTACTTTGCCTCGACGCTTTCGGTCGAAGCAATTGAACGCGACGTTGTGCCGGTACCACAGCCGGCCGAATGGATCCCGGTCCCGATCGAGCCCCTCTCGCCTCGTCGGCGAGTCGCGACGAAGCCGGAGGTGCCCGACTTGAGCAAGTTTGCCTTTCCGCCCAAAGCCGCCGCGACTCTCTCCCCCTCGCCACCACCCGGCGTCTCGCATGCCCGCGGCGGATCGGCTTCTTCACTCCCTGTCATCGCTTCCGCTCCGGCTGTGGGCCTCGAACCGCCTCAGGGTCACCGCCGCGGCCAGTCGGCGAGCTTCGCCGCTGCCGAACGGGGGAAACTTGTTGCTGCCGGTCAGCTCAAGCCTTCCCTCGCGGAGCAATACCTCCTCAGGGACCGCAACGTCCTGTACAACTGGATTTAAGCCTTGTCTCTGTATCCCTTCACTCACAATGTATACCCCTCCGCGCGGGGCGACCTCGCCTCTCCCTTTCTGCATACCCATGTCGCCACCACCTTGTACCCCCCAACTCCGCCTGTCCTCCGCATGCCGTCGCCTCTGAGCGATCAGACTCTGTAGCTCACTCCAGATGGGCTCCGATGTAGCTGATACAGAAACGCAGTCTTCTGTTCCGATCTCCTCTATCGCGCGCCGAGGGTCTCTCCGGCCGGCTGCGGTATCCCAGTTGCGCATGACAGTTCTCGCGCTTTCCGTTCGCAGACACTCTTGCTCTCTCACGCTGCCTTTGCCAGGCGAAGCTCGGGAGTACTATGGAGCAAGTGGGCGCCTATAGAGAGAGTTGGAGGCGGCGGAAGAGTGATCGAGGCCTCGACCTTCTCAAGAGATGAACGCAAAAGTGATCGAGTCGCGCACGTGCAAAAAGGTCGCCGGATCTTCCCTGTTTTCCCCCCCCGCGGCCGTCGACTCGACTCGATGCCCGCGGCTTGCTCTTTGCTAATCACTATCGACTGCGAGAGACCGTGTATCTGCTTGCGGACAGCTTTGGCTTGGCACAGCTGCGCTCAAACCTGCATTCGACTGCGCAACCCCCGCGTCCTCGTTCTCGCAGTTCCGGACAGGAGCCGACTCTGGAACGCGCCGCCCAAACTTGTCCCCTCTCTGCCGCGATCTCCTCTCTCGTTGCCGCTCCCTAGATTGATTGTCCGCTAGATGGTCGCGTTACCCTTTCTCGCTCACGCTTCGCCCGAATCGTTCGCCGCCAACAGTCAACAACAAGCGAGTACGATTCTCGCCCGCAGCAGCGTCGCAGCACTCGCCGGCTTGTCCTTTCAGAGCGGAATGTCCGCCCTCAGCTTCCCGACCGACGTGACGCGCGATATCCAGCCAAAGGTGAGTCCGTCCGGCCGAAATTCCCTTCCTACACTTTGACGAGAGGATCACTTGCCGGCCTGTCGCAGTCTGCTCTAAGGAATTGGGATGGCTGACTCGCACGACTTTCACTCCCCTGCAGAACGTTCACTCGCACAATGACTGTGAGTCCGCAGGACCTCTGTCACTCTGCAGCTGCTCAGCGGAAGCTGACTCGCGACTCTCGCTGCTCAGACTGGCGAAAAGTTCCGCTCTTTGACGCGCTCAGCTACGGCTGCAAGAGCGTCGAAGCCGACGTGCATCTCGTCGATGGCGAGCTTCTCGTAAGTTGTTGTACCTGGGACTCACCTGAGCCAGAATGCTGACTCCTCGTTCGCCTCGACAGGTCGGCCACACCCGCGTCTCGCTCGCGCACCCTCGAACGCTGCACAGTCTCTACCTCGGTGCGCTCGCGTGCCTGTCTCTCGTCTCAGTCCGACATGTGAACACTGACTCGACGTGCGCCGTCCACAGACCCGATCATGGAGATCTTGAAAATGCAGAACCCACAATCAAGCGCCACCGCCGCCATGACAAAGTGAGCGCATCTCCTTCAACCCCTCGCAGCGGGCTAGAGCTCACGCATGCTCTCACACAGTGGCGTGTTCGACATGGACCCGGAGACGTCCTTACAGCTCATAGTCGACTACAAGACTGGCGGCGAAGAGCTTCACGCCGCCATCATCGACGCGCTTTCCCAATTCCGCTCGCTCGACCTCTTGACCAATGTCAACACCTCTAATCCCGACGCGCCGATTCTGAACGTCCGCCCTCTGACCGTCATCTGCTCCGGCAACTGCCCGCTCGCGTCCGTCAACGCGCAAACTCCCCGGCGCGACGTCTTCCTCGACGCACCCTTGGCCGACATCGCGAACGCGAGCTATACGCGATGGAACAGCTTGATGGCGAGCACGAGCTACCGGAAGCTCGCCGGCTGGGCGGGTTCGTTCGAAGTCGACGAACAGATGTCGACCGAGATCAAGGGTATGGTCAAGGCGGCGCAGGACAAGGGGATCAAGACGCGTTTCTGGGAAACGCCAGGGTGAGTCTTGCGGGGACTTCTTATGTCGTGGTCCATCGAGACGGCGGGACTGACCGAGCTGTCCTCGCGTGCAGCTGGCCCTCGTTCGCTCGCGACAGCGTCTGGAACTCGATGCTCAACCTCGGCGTCGACTGGATCAACGCCGACAACCTCAAAGCCGCAAGTCAAATCTAGAGCTTCCGAGTTGGAGACCTCTCTTTTGCGCTACCTGTATCCTCACATCCTTTTCCCTTGTTGTTCTCGTAGCTCCGTCTCACGCATTTTGCATGGCTCCAATCCTCATCTCTCGAGAGACTCGCTCGCGCGCAGGAGAGACTCGCAAGACGAGAGAGAGGAGCGAGTCAAGTCTGAGGATTAGACGGATGTGCTACAGCATCGCGAGATGCCGCCGCCGCTTGCAATCTCGCAGCGCTTGCGCGATCTCGGGCCACCTCGGCGCGGTCGCCTAGAGCAGTCACCGTGTCCATCATGCGATCGATGCCTTGGTGGAGAGCGTGGATGCCCTCCTGCGCTTTGGCGAGCGACCAGAGGCCGCTCCGAAACACGTGCTGCGAGTCCTTGAAAGTGACGGGCACGCGAGGAGGGTCCTGGACGAAAGGGTTGGTGATGAAGCGCACCGATTTTGGCAAGCCGTGCCATATTTGCGGAGACTCCATTCCGATAGGCGCCAAACCAATCCTATATTAACATGTTCTGCCGCAGCCACTCGCACTCATGCAGCAATTGCGCAATCCTCACGACCTTCACGCGGTCCTCCGTCGCGGCCGCCATGTCGGCCATGCCGCGCATCTCTTCGAGCAGGGCATGGGCCCCTTCGAGAGCGTGGACGAGCGTGGCCGTCGCGTTTTCGACAAAGTGTGGCAAGGCAAACGTTCTCCTTGGAGGCAGGAGGGAGGCCGGCTCAGATGTCCGAGAACGACCGAATTGCTGCTGCGCTCGTATGCGGAGAAGCGGAGAGCGTGCACTCTCGAGGAGCTCGACGTAAAGTGGCGGGACGACAGATGCGAACCTCGGGAGGAGCGAATTAAGCTGCCCTTGGACATCCCTTTCGAGCCGACCAGTGCTGCCCACCAATGTGGCGACCGAGAGCGTGCGGAGGGCGGGGACTCGAAGAGGCGATACCTCCGAGACGGGTCGTAAAGCTGCCGTCTGTCCGCCGCGAAGCACGAGCGTCTTGAGCGCTGGGTGCACAGTCGCCGACATGACGTACATGTTGTCCCGTCCGTGGTTCCAGCAAGTGAAGTCGAGGTAGACGAGCGTAGGCGCGGTAGGGATTCGAGAAAGTGGAGATTCGCGGCGTATGCCAGCAGACGACCGTGAGGCGGCGTACGGCGGGCCAGGATCTCGCAAGGTACCGCGACTGCTCGACTTCAATAAGCGGAGTACAGGCGCTCGTATCGAGCTGCGCAATCTCGAGCTCGACGAGCGAAGGGCAAGCCTCGATCAGGCCCAGCAATTCGACGAAAACCCCCCGTGCCATGCGGGTCCGAGCCGATGTGCAGCTCACGCATGGTGGCACCGAGGCACAAGTGCATTGAGTGGAGAGAGCGTTTGATGCTGTGCATATGTACGACGCCGGCTCTGTGCACGAGTGGGCGGAGCGCAGCCTCTTACACTTCGCGGCACCGGCTGGAAATATGGCCGTATGGCGCGAGCGAATCCGAGTCGAGACGAGAGAGCAAGAGCTCAAAGTGGGGCAGGTGGACCTCCTCCACTGCCACGGACGAGTGTAAAAACGCGAGGAGTGCCGGTAGTGCCGCTGCAGATACGGAATCGAAGTCCGCCAGGTCGAGCACTTTCACGTGGTGGGCGTAACGATACGGATAGTTGGCAGTCGGTCTCGCACGTGCGGGCGGAGGACCGGAGAATGAGGGTTTTCGAGCGTTTCGATCTCGAGCGGCGGGGATCGGGACGCGGATTGGACGAGCGCTAGCTGCAGTTGGGCTACGACTAGCTCCGGGAGCAGCGGGGCTCTGTATAGCGCTGCCTCCCACGACATCTGCCGCAAAGCGGGGAAAGATGGGGGAGAGAACGGGCGAGATGCAGTTCTCTTACCCATCGGCCGTACTCCGGGCGCAAGGTTATCCACGGTCGTGACAGGCTTGCGCGATGCGCGTTTTTAGCTCGAGCGGCAGGAAAGTGAGGCAGGCTCGAGTTGACATGGCGCGGCGTGACGTGGCGTGGCGTAGAAAGGCGGGATGGGTGAAAGGCAGGGGCGGAATGACGGCTTGGTTTGCTCGGTCCCGCAGAGGCTCGAGTGCAGCTAGCGTAAGACTGGCCCTGGTCACGCGGGCGTGAGCCTGCATGTATCCAGCGAGTCTTCTATGCAACGCACTCGTCGAAGGACCTGCCCTGAGCCTCTGAGAGCCTGTATAGCTGGTCACAGTCGAGAGTTGGAGGATGAAGCGATGAAGTCGTCGACTCTGACTGCAGCAGCGGAACGCGAACTAGTAGCAGGCCGGGACGCGTCGTAGGCCTGTGTAGACGTGTCACGACTGCTTGCAGCGCGGTAGACGCGGTTGCTGGTGAGCAGCGAGAGTAAAACCGAGACGCGGCGACGACTTAGCCTCTCGACTTCCAACCAGTCACTCGCAACGGGCCAATCTCGCTCATACGGACTACTGCGGTCCTTTTACCTACTCTACAAGCTATGCTGGACCGGCTCCCGCTCGAACTCGTCGAGCAGATCGTGTTCGACGCGTCGCCGTGGACCACCGCCGAACGGTTCGCTTTCCTGAGCGCCGTCTCGAAGCGCTACCAGGAGATTTTCCGTCCCTACGCTCGACGCTACGTCGTTGTGCGCTCTGCGCGGACGTATAAACTCGTCCAGACTTGGTCGGTGAAACGGCGCTGACTCGTCAAGACGCTTCTCGCCGGAACGCCTGAAGGCGGCTAATGGAGTTCAGAGAGCAGGGCAACTCGCAGCGACTGTACCATGTCGTCGAGGGTGGATCAATCGACGAAGACGACGTGCCACTGCTCGGGCTGTTGCCGTCGGTTGAGACGGTTGTGCTCAACCATGCTGGCGGCCTCGAGGACCTCGTCCAGGATGACGGAGACGACGACCCCGATCCTTATGTAGTACCGGTTGTCGTCTCTGGCAACAGCCCGTTTCAGCGTGAGTGTGCCGACGACGGGCGCCGATGTCCCCTCGTTCCAGTCGCTGACAGATCCTGGGCATGCTGACAGCTTGTCGAACGCTGGTCATCAAGAATTCCGACACTTGGTGGACCCTCGAACAATCCCTCGGATCGCAGCCCTTCGCTCTTGAGCACCTGACGGTCCAGATCGGGAGCCGCACTCGGGTCGAGGAACCTTGGGATCTCTGGCAACTCGTCGATGCCGGCGTGTTCCCCGAGTTGAAGACGCTCAACCTCGAAGTCTCGGATCCGCCAGAGATCTCGCTAAGCGTCCTCGACAAGCTCGACTACATCCAGGCGGTATTCAACAGTGGCCTGCCGGAGATTTGGCACATCCCGTCCGGTTTCCGACTGACGACGACGCCGATCCTCTACACTGTCGTCAGGACTTCCTTAGGAATCGGTGAACTACGAACCGAAGGCATTCAATATGTCTACCTCGAGCACTATTGGGACGAGACTCTTGGCGATCTCGGCCCGTACCTCGAAGCCTTCGCCGACCTCCGCGCCGTTTTCATCATGACTATGACCTGCACCTGCAACCGCTCGACCGTTCCGCCGCACTGCGGCGGCCACACAGCAGCCCTATCGCTGGCAAAACGTGGCGTCGACGTGTGCTGGACGACCATCAGACGAATACGCGCCGATCGAACCCGACTTCATCGACTACCTCAAGCGGAATCCTCACTCGCCGCCTCCGAGGCGAGACTCGCCTCCCGCAGCCTCTCTGGCTCCGTGATCCATAGAGACACATGCCTGAAAATCGTTTCTCGGGCTCGTTGTTCGCTGCGAGAAGAGTTTTCGCGACAATGCAAGTCCAGGCTGTTCGCGCGAGTGGCGGTCGGCAGCAATCTCTCGCTCTCTCAGTGGAATGGAAAGAGGACAACTTTCTTACAGACTACGTAACGAGAGCAGGTATAGACAACAGGAATGCTGATTACGAGTGCGTGAACAAGCTCCACGAAGCTGTTTCGGACGCAGCGTGATGATGATTCGAAGAAAAAAAATGCGGTTTGGCGATGCAAGTGTAAGTTCGGAAAAGAACAACAGTACAAGTCCCCGGTTCAGCAGCCAGCTTGTGAGAAACACACTCCCGTCTTGGACCCCTTCTCGCCCTAGTCGAACGTGATCTTCTTGCCCTGGGGTTTCAGCGCCGCGCTCTGCTTGAGCGCCTCGGCCGCCTTCCGTTTCGCCTCCCACGACGGGTGCACCTTCTCGGCCTCCTCGGCCTGCTTCTTGACTTCTTCGCGCTTCTTCCAACCCGGATCAGCTTGCGGTTCGTGGAACGAGTGTCGGTCCCGGCGCGGAGGAGCAGCGGCGGCGGTGGCGGGTCCGTCGTTGTCGTAAGAAGGCGCGAACGAGCCGGAAGTGGAAAGCGGGCCGGTGGACTTGGTCGAAGGGTTCGCGCGCTGGCGCTCGGCGCGTTGCGTCTTTTGTTGTTTGACCTTGGCGAGCGGGACGGGCTTGCCACCGTTCGCCTTGACGACGTGCGCCGCCGCCGAACCAAACTTCTTCTCCCAGATCCTGTACGTCGCGGATCACAGACGATCAGTATCAACCGTATGTAAGGGAACCGCAGAGTGGACCATGCCGAGTGAACGCGACGTACGCTTGACGGGCCCGCTGCCCTCGACGGTTCTTCCGCTTCTCGCCTTGCTGCTCCTTCCTCTCGCCATCCTTGATCCACCTCGCCTCTTCGCCGTCAGAGTCCGAGTACGAGATGTAACCCGCCGCGAGCGAAGGCAGGAACGACGACGACGTGATCGGTTTCGACGGAGCGGCCGTCTTTGCCTTTTTGGACGCGGGTGGCGGCGGCGGTGAGAGCGAGAGTTTCCTTCGCTTCGTCGTCGGCGGGACGGCCTCCACCTCGTCATCCTCGTCTTCTTCGGAGCCGGACCAGTCGCCTTCGCTGCCGGAGCCTCCGAGCGCTGCCAATTCGCGCTGGATCGCCTCGTCCTCATCGGCATCCGAGTCGCCTTCGTCCTCCGGGCCTGACGAGAAGCCCTCGGCGGGACCTTCGTCTTCGCTCGTTTCCTCATCCGCCTCCTCTCCATCTGCGCCACCGTCTTCCTGCGCCTCGCCCTCGTCGCTGCCTCCGTTCAAGAACGCCGCCTCGATCGCCGCCTGCCGTCCCGGATCCATCGTGATCCCCTTCTTCTTCTCTTCTTCTTTGCCCTTGCCCTTGGCTCCCTTTGCAGGCTCGACTTCTTCACCCAGCCGTTTCCGGACCGCACGGGAAATCTCGTCCCACGCTTCGCCGACCGCCTTGTTCGCGAGGATCCGATTCCGGGCTTTCGATTCGGCCGAACTCGGAGCGTATTCGACCCATTTCGACGAGGAGGGCACGGGGATCGCGGAGAGGAGGGAAGGGAGCGAGAGGTGAGAGCGGAGCGGGCCGAATTTCGCGATCCGGGTTTTCAGGACGTGAGGCGGGATCGAGTTGAGGTCGAGTTTCTGGCGGGCGGGCCTCGGGTGTTAGCTTTCGCGTTCGTATGTGGATCGCAAAGGAGCGTACCTTGAGTGCCGAGAGCTGGGCATCGAGGTCATCGACAGCTTTCTCGTCGACTTTGCCGTCCTTGGGTTCTCTGCGCCAAGAGGGAGAAGGCGTCAACAGTCCGGTCTCTCGCCAAATTCCCAACTCCCGGTCAGCCCACTTTGTCTGCTTGACCTTGCGCGTCAACTTCTGCACCTCGAACGTCTTTGACTTTTTGACGGCCTTGTGCAGCAACTTCAAGGCGTGGTGCTGTGTTTTGGAACGAAGCGAGACGTCAGCCGCGCGCGCTCGGAAGCGGGACCGACGAGGCGAGTGAGCGCACCATGTAGGCTTTGAGGGCCTGCTCTTGCGCTTGTGGGTCGACTTCGGCAGTTGCGTCGGCTGCGCCTTTCCATCGCTTCGCCTGTGAATCGACGAGCCGTGAGCTGTCGACAGCATGACCACAGCGAGAGAGGGAGAGGCGCACCTGCTTGCCCGGTTGATCGGACGGTCTACTGCGCTTCTGCGCTGGCTTGGAGGACATGACTCGAGTCGCTAGAGTGGCTGTAAGAGTCGGAACTGGACGACTCGAAACTTTTGGGAGCGGCTCGTTCGAGATTTCGGCGCCGTTCAGCGTCGACTCGCACTCTCCCTCTACAGCCTGCACGAACTCTTGCGACGAGCTCAGTCGTACACTAGATCCCCAGGATCACGCTCGAGCCTACTCCGAGCGCGCCTGACCGAGTCGAGCTGCCTCGTTCGCCCTCGTCAACTTTTCATCAGTCGCTCGCCTTTCCCTGCGACCATGCAGCCCTACACGCTGCCCAAGATCAAGCTCCCCGAGTACATCGAGCCCGATACAGCGTCCACCGAG
This sequence comes from Rhodotorula taiwanensis, assembly GCA_002922495.1. Lineage (NCBI taxonomy): Eukaryota > Fungi > Basidiomycota > Microbotryomycetes > Sporidiobolales > Sporidiobolaceae > Rhodotorula > Rhodotorula taiwanensis. The sequence continues at coordinate 480,418 of PJQD01000035.1, forward strand.
GCTCGGGAGCTCGAGGAACGCCGCCCGAACCGCTGCAGCCTCGATTCACTCCCGCTCGAATTGCTTCGTGACATCGTCGAGCAGGTCGCGCCTCGCTCAGTCTTCGACACGCAAAGGACGCTCGCCCGCCTTGTCATGGTCAACAAACAGCTGCGATACCTGCTCCTCGCTGAGGCGCGCAAGACAGTCTGGATCAACGCCTCAAAGTCCGAAGACGAGATCGAGCTGTTCCTCAAGCTTCTCTCGTCGGTGGCCGAAACGCTCATCGTTACCAACCGGATGCCCCTCACGGAGCGCTTTCGGATCGATGGGTTCTATCTCGATCCAGATTGGCCAGAAGACTCCGCCTTGATGGCGTGGGATGTATGGAAAATCTGCATGCGGCTTCCTCGATTACGTCGGTTCTTCTTCGGCGACTACTTCTACATGCGCAACATCCGAGAAGCATGCTGCCTGCCATCGAGGCCGTTCGTGCTGCATGTCTCGAAGAGCTCTGATGGTCTCAGTCTTGGCGGTCCGTCCCGGTGACAAAAAGGGAGGTATCTCACGGTGTGATTAACGGATTGACGTTTTCACAGATCTCGATGAGCTTCACATCAAAAATTCAAGTGTGGGAATGCCGTATCTCGACGCCGCAGTCGAGCTTGCTTGGAGCAGGCTCGCCTTCACCGGCAGAGTGTCTTGGGAGCGCTCCGAGCCCGAGGAGCTGCTGCGGTCCGACCTGATCCGCCTTCCGCATTTGCGCACCCTGCGCCTCGGCGTGATGTGGTGCAATAAGTGGGGCTGCAGAGTGCGATGGCGCATTCCCGCTGTAAGTCTCGACTTGCTCGACCGACTCGAGGCCGTTCAAGTCGACCTTGGTTCGCGCGACACTGTTGCAGCGATGGAGCTCCCGCCCTGTTACTTCGAGACGACCGCGCCAATTCTCCTCGATGTCTCATTAATTCACCGCGAGAGTCTCGAGCAACAAGCATACCGGATCCAGCAATTCGAATGCATCCAACTCCGAACACTCGATCCTGCTTACGCATCGAGGCTCTACTGGATCCTCGTCAACTCGGCCCGCCTGCGCGCTCTCTTTGTCGCTCGCGAGCTGATTGAGCGGTATAACGAGCGAGAACCGACGGACAAGGCGACAAAGACGCTGCGCCGGCTTTGCTCAAAGCTCAAAGCGAAGGGTGCCGAGGTGATCCTTTGCGGCCCGGACGACGACGAATTCATCCTGCCCGAATTCCTCGACTACCTCAAGACGAAGCGCAAGAATGCTGGCCGCGCGTGAGGAGGACTTGCGAGTGTCGCGCTGCGACGGAACTGGGAGGACTCGAAGGGTGAAAGTGACGGGGGTTCGGTCGGGAGATCGCAGACGAACGGTAGCTTGGTACGCTTGGAAATGGTGGGTGCGCTTGCCAACATGTATGACTGCCTTCTGCGAGAGCCAAGCTCCACAAGAGCGCAAATCAGCGCGAGGAAGCGTGCGCGCAAGCGGGAGAGAAAGTCCGCGATCCTCTCGGACTCGCTCGGACGGCTTTATCGAGAAACCACGCGACTCAGCGATAATCTGTATGCAAAGCGGCGAACGGATTGCTTCACAGAAAGCGACTGCGCAAGTTGGCAAGAATACCGGTTTGTGCTATTTCAACCTTTTTCGACGATTGTATTTGTCGATTAGCCGGCGTCTTCGACGATTCCGCTTGGCGACACCCCTCGACCTCTCGCCGTCCTTACCCACCGCGAAGCACCTCCATTGCTGCAAGAAACTCTGTACGCCTCTCGCTATGCCTCGCCTGCTTCCCCAAACCGGCCAACCGCCGCCAGTCACCCTTCGCAAGTCTCATCACATCAAACCGACATGTCGCTCTTCATGCCGGCGCACAGGCGCGCACAGCCTCTCCAGTCGACGCTGAAGTACGCCAAGGCGCCAGAGCCCCTCGAGGAGCTTTGTCCGAACCGCTGCGGCCTCGACTCGCTGCCTCTGGAACTGCTCCGCAAGGTCATCAGCCAAGTCGCGCCTGGCTCGGTCTCGGACACGCAAAGGACGCTCGCCCGCCTCGCTATGGTCAACAAGCAGCTGAACCACGTGCTCCGCGATGATGCGCGCGGATCGGTCTGGATCAGCTCACCTGTGAACATCAAAGAACCGGTTGCGGCAGCTGCCGGCGGCGCGTTCACCTCGGCCAGGACTTTGATCGCTACGAGGAAGAACACACCCGAGCTCGAGGTTGTTCACATCTACGGGACCACTCAGCAGCGCTGGTCCGACGACCTGCGCGGCCCCGACCTCGCTGCTTGGTGCTTCCAGCTCCCTCAGCTGCAGAGCATCTACTTGCACGGGCTACACGTTCGCGAGATGAAGAAGAAGGACAACCTCAATGCCGAGCGTGCCTTTCCGCTCGACAGTCCGATCCTCGCGCGTAAGCATGGATTGTCCGTGTTCTTCGACACCCGTCGCTGATCCATACATATGCGGCTTCTGCAGGTTTGACCTCGGTCTCGATCAAGGACTCGGCGGTTACATTCAATAGTGCGGATGCTCCAGCGCTCGCTGCGTGCCAGCATCTCTCCTTGTGCGATTTTGTCCACTGGCAGGAATGCCCGCAAGGCACCGGACCCGAGAGCCTGCTCTGCGCAGAGCCGAACCACCTGCCTCAGCTCAAGACGCTCCGCCTGAGTCCACTCTTTGTTACGGGGAAGAAGGACAGCCCTTCGCACAGGCTCCCTTCCCTTCCGATCGAGCTCGTGCAGCAGCTCGAAGCGATGCAAGTCGACTTTGGCTCGGCCGAATTCAGCCACGCCATCGCTCTGCCGCTTGCTACGCCGTCGACGGGACTCCACTCCTCTTCAACGTATCGAGGGTTACTCGTCAAAGCTTGTTCCAGCAGGAAGCCGAGCTGCTCGGGTTCGAGTACGTCCAGATCGCCGAGACGTTCTTAGACACCTGCGGCGAGCTCTGCCGCATCCTCTCGGCTTCCACCAAGCTTCGCGCGCTCTTCTTCGACCACACGCTCTTGCGCAGGTACCCGAGCTGGCCTAAGCCGCTTGATCAGCTTCTCTCCGATCTCAAGATGAAGGGAATCGACGTGATCGCTAGCGAGCCGGATGCCGAAGAATGCGTCCTGCCCGAGTTCCTCGAGTATCTCGACGCCCAGAAGCGCAAGTCTGCGTGAGGAGGTGGCGTGAACTAACTGCGGAGGGAGCATGAGGCCAGCTTGATGAGGATGGCGGCGAAGGGCAGATGTCAGCGGAAATGATATGCTTGCGGAACGCTTGGAACGCTTGGAGCGCTTGGAGCACTTGGAACGCTTGGAATGGAACTGCATTCGAGTCTAACAGTCCCTCTTTCCGACTGAGGTAGAATCGTAAAATTAGTCAGACTGAGCCGTTTCGCCAGGAGAACCGGGAAAAAAGAAAGTCGTCTTCTCGCGCCTCCTGCCACCAGCGTGACACGGTCGAACCGTTCAACGTTTCGTACGAGGGCGCGTCTGCCCATACGGCTCACCAGCATGACCTCTGCCTTGCTGCGAGTGCCATCTCATTCGCCTTTCCCGCTTTCGCTTGTTCTCCCCGGTCCTGTCTCGCGAGGCTCCCGCCGCACAGCCTACAGCTGGACACGAGTACTCGAGATGCCTAGCACGCGCGCCCAGTCTCGCGTCATGCGCGCCCAGCTCGACAACATGCCGCTCGAGCTCCTTCGCCTCGTCATCAATTTCACCTCGACTTCGAGGTTCGACAAGCAGATCATGCGGACCAACCTGAGCATGGTGGATAAGCGCATCAGGGCCATCCTGGCGCCCGACATGCGCGAAGTCGCCTGGTTCTCACCGCTTCAGCTCGAATCGGTCCCGCTTGACGAGGACTCGGTCGCTAGCCTCGAGGTCGCGTGGATTTTGGTTGTCAGCTCGCCGCCGTGCCAACCGGGTACTGACGAGTACGGAGATGAAATCTGTGCTTCAAATGCCCCGACAGTGTGGACAGACGAATACGCTATCGCGCGTGTTCTGAACCGTTTCCGCCGAGTCAAGCACCTCTTTCTCCTGGGCCCTCCCGTTTGCGCCTGGCGCTTCAGGTTTTGCTTCGAGGTATCTTTCAGCAACCCGGTGCGAGGTGAGTCTGACTTGTGCCGCCCTTCTTGCGGGGTATACTGACAAGGCGCCGCTTTACACATAGACCTTTCGAGCATCTACATCGAAAACTGCGACCTGCGCTTCACCCTCTCGGTCGAACCAGCTCGATTATACTGCCGTCAGCTTGTCATCAAAGGGTGCCGTCTAGATAACGCCGAAGGAATTAGTGGTCTACTCGAAAAGGGCCGCGTCCAACTTCACTCGATCGTGACGCTTCGTCTTGGGCCGGTCGACCGCGCGATCGGCGATGAGCGCATCCCGAGAACTTGCAAGGAGATTCTGGACCTTGCCAAAGCCGTGCAACTCGACTGTACGCCACAACATACGCCGACCAACTCCAAGTTCCCGGACCCCTCCGTGCCATCGTCAATCTATTTCAAAACCGCCACCCCCGTCTTATGCACGATTGATGATCTTCTCCCCAAGCTCTCCAGGCCGAAATGCTTCCATTGGCTCCCGGCCCCGGTGACCCCTCTGCCTCCGCATGCTTTCCACTGCGCCCGTTTCATCCAGCTCGCCGAGCTCGACTGCGACCTCTTGTCCGACATGACGACGTTCCTGGCCGCGCTCCCAAATTTGCGCGCCGTCTTTCTCTGGCGCCGCCTCCACCCGGTCAGCCTCGGAGGACCGCATCGGGAGGCCGCCGAATAGCTCGTCAACTCGCTCGTCGACCGCGAGATCGACGTCATCTTTACGGAGCCGGACGACGAAGCGTTCATCCTGCCCGAATTCATGACTTACCTCCGCGAACACGACCTCATCTGCTGACGGAGCGCGCACGTCGCCAACTCGACGGGCCCGAACGCTTGCCTCGCTTTCGCTTCTTTCTCGAATCGCGTGCATTTCTCTCTCCCGCTTGAAGCTTGCAAATCTGCTTGTAATCTCAACCACTGTGGCTTAACTTGCATGGATTAATGAGAGGGCGGCTATCGTGGGCATCGCAGAGTGTGCGAGAAATTGCAGCGAGTGTCTTGTTGCGGGAGGAAGAAGACGACCTGCTCATCTTTTATCGTTCTCCTTCGCTCGCTCGATCACGCTTCAGGCCTCGCTGGGAAGATCAGAGAAGCTTGTGCAAAGTCGTGCAAGCCGCGTTGCGCCCGCGAACGGCCGCGATGCTCGACCTGCTCCCGGCCGAACTCGTATTGACGATCGTAGAACGAACGAGTGACTCGCCCTGGGACCGCAAGACCCTGCTCGACAGCATCTGCGCCGTCAACAAGAGCTACCGACGCGTGTTTGAACCGCTCGCAGGCCGGTTCGTCCAAGTAAAGTCGAACGACACGCTCGAACTGATCCGGGAGACCTGGTCCGACGCGAAAAAGATTGCCGCGCACGTCTTGCTCATTGGGCCAGAGACGAGCGCTGGGAGTACGCTCGAAGGGTGCGATGTCCGCTTGGCTCGCCGGTTCCTCGTCAGCCTGCCGATGATCCGCGAAGTGCGCTTCCGGAACGTCAACTCGCTCGGCCGGCCAAAGACGACAAGCGCCACCAAGGTCGAACTTTGTCTCTCAAACAGGCAAATGCTCTTTCGTGAGTCGCGGTCGACGTTTGCAGCCGGGGGCGAACTGACGATGGGCTCGCATGCAGGTATCGAAGCCCTCATGCTCCAGCGTTGCTTCATCCTCGTAACGACCGGTATTGGCTGTCTGCCGCTCAACCTTAAGCACCTGTGCATCGACCTACGCACTCTGGACGACCGCTTCTGCCCCGCGCTCGGTCTCGGCACGCTGCTGCAAACGTGTTACCTCCCGCACCTCGAAACGCTCCGACTCGACTGCGAAGAAGTCCCTCACGTCCAGCCCCAGTTTCTCGCCGGTCTGCGCCTCGTTCAGCTCGCCGCAACGCCCATGGACGACCCGTTCGCGGCGGACCCGCTCGATTCCGAAGTGCCGAACTCGTTCCTTACGACCGAGACGCCCGTCTTGTTGACTTACTGGAGCTGGCCTACCGACGAGGACTGTGCAAAGATGAATCGCCCCGACTTGCTGCACTATGTCCAGCTCAACATGCCCGAAGAGGATATCGCGACCGCGACCATGTTTCTCGCGCGCTTGCCGAACCTCAAGGCCGCCTTCGTCCGCGTCCTGCCTCGTCGCCAGGAAGGCGCCGCGAGTCCGGAACCCGAGGTCCCTGCCAGCGACGCCGACTACAACCTGCACATCGCTTCGCTGGAACGGATCATGGCCGCACGTGGCGTCGACTTGATCTGGGCCGACTCGGACGAGCATGCTTTCATCTCGCCTTCGTTCGCTCGGTACGTGGCGCAAATCCGGACGCGCCCGTCGGCAACTGTTGCAGTCGATGGTGCGCGGTGTGCCATAGCTTGAAGCATCGCGACCGAGAGTGGTCGCAGCCCGAATCCTCGCAATCTTTTCTCCGTGACCTTTTTAGCAGCGATTCTGCCATGACCCATGTTCTCGCGACTCCTGCAGTGTGAGCGCGGTTCCCAAGCACGCTTGCCTAGCTGCAAGAATGCATGCACAGTTCTCATCGTCGGCGTTCATCACTTCGATCGGCCCGACCGCGCGATTCCGGCGCGTCGCGTGTTCTTTTGGCAGCCGGTTCTCCTCCTCCTTCGACCTCTACGGGTAGCCTCACAAGTACGCTCAGGCTAAATCGGTATGCTTTACATGGCCATGCAGCGCGATCGGCCTTGCTACCTCTTCTTCGGCCGATCCCGGACTCGAATCCGTAACTCCGACTCGTCCGACCCCCCTGCCAAGGTTTAGTCTCTCTTCTGCCCCACTTTGGCTGGCTCGAGCAAGGCCTGGCGTACATCTCTGAATCGCTGGTCCCGCTCTCGCTTCACCTGCTCTTCGAGGACCAGCTGCTTAGGTTGGGGAGGTGTAGCTCGATCGCTGTGCTCGCTCGACTGGACCTCACAGCATGTACGGCCTCTACCCCTTCGCAGCAGCCCTCCTAGTTGCAGGAGCAGTTGCAGCTCAGACCGTCTACAATCCTCTGGCACGCCTTCCACCTTCACGCGCGACCTTGTGTACGACTCTGAAAGCCGACGGAACTTTTAGCCCCGGTGAGTGAGGATCGTCCGACCACCTGCCCAAGGCGGATCGTGAGCTGACTCGGTGCACTGCGGAGGTCCCCCTCGCGCAGTCCCTTCCTCCTGCGGCGTCGAGAACTGTGTCGTCGACGCGAACCGGAACGGCGCCTTCTACTGCGGCATCGATCAGGACGGGTGGTACGGCAAGAGTCCGTATAGCCGGTACGAAGGCGGATCTTACGTCACCAGCTGCCGTGCGAACCTTGAGCCTTCCCTGGGAGCTGGCAAGTGCGGAGGAGACGAGGTCGAATGCGGCGCCGACGATGCCTGCGCGTCAGGCTACTGCGACCCCGACGACGGTGCATGCCGGCCGCGCGCCCAGGCGATCGGCGCGTCGTGCAATTCGCAGAGCGCGTGCGGCACACTCTCTTCTGACCCAAGCGTCTCGTTGTACTGTCGCTCCGCCGACTCGACCTGCCAGCCGTTCCTTCCGACCGGCGGCAGCTGTCGAGGGGACGGAACCGATAGCTGTCGGTTCACCGAGACCTGCTCCGCGACGACACGAGTCTGTGGGAAGCAAAACAGCGCCGGCGACAGCTGCTCGGCTCTATCCGGCTGCGGGCCGGACGCGTCCGGCACGCCCTTGTACTGCGACCTCTCGACGCCGTCGCCGGTTTGCGCTCCCAAGCTCAACACGGCGGGCGCCGACTGCAGATCGAACCCAGAGGCGGCGTGCGGTACCGACAGCAACGAAGACGGCACCGTGTCGCCTTTATATTGCTCGCTCCCGTCGTTCATCTGCCTCGCCAAAGTCGCACCCGGACGTAGCTGCGCAGCGAATCCGGCGCAGGCGTGCGATCGCCGTTTCGGGTCGTATATTTGCAGCTCGAACACGAAGACCTGCGTGCTTCAAGTCACGAACGAAGGCGACGACTGCAACGCCGATCCGTACACCCAATGTGGCGCCAACCCGATCTATGCGGATGCCGGCTACAACGGCCAGCTGTTTCCGTCGATCCAGGTGGGCTCGGACGGGAACCAAGGCTGCGTATGCCTCCGTGAGCCCAGTCCGCCATCGCAGACTCCGCCGCCGGATACATTCGGCGTCACGACGATTGGCGCCGACTGCTCGAGCGATCCGACCTTCGCTTGCGGTTTCTCTCCAGCTGGTGTGAAGCTCTACTGCGCTCTGTCGACGAGCACCTGTCAAGAGCACGTCACGACGGTTGGCGAATCGTGCGCTTACGACTACCTCGGCGCTTGCGGAATTTCGACGAGCGGCGGAACCTACACTCAGCTCTTCCCTTCCATCCCGGTCGGATCGTCGGGACACGCCGACTGCACCTGCGTCACGCAACAGGACGTTGTCGTCCGACCGTCTTCGCGCGCCCGAGCTCGCGCGAGGGTTCGTCGCAGCTTGTCGCTTTGCCCGGGCTCGCACGTGGCTTGCACGGTCGGGAAAGGCTTCGAGTGCATCGATACTCAGGTGCGCTTCTAATCTGTGCATCCTTCTCTTCCCTGTGCCGAGTAAGCTGACCTCGCTTGCCGTTCAGAACAACATCGAACAATGCGGCGGATGCGCAGAACATGGCGGCACGGACTGTACAGCGCTGAGCGGAGTCTCGGCGGTCGGATGTGTCGGCGGACGGTGCGAGATATGGGCGTGCGAGCAAGGGTGGGAATTCGACGCAGAGACTTTGGTCTGTGTTCGGACTTGAGCGGGCTGCATTCGGACTTGAGGAAGTGTGGGTGTATTGACTATATCTCTACGATCTATTTTTCTCTGCGGCCATGCGGGGGAGAGAGATAGCGTAGCGTAAGGAGAGGCTGCGAACGTTCGGGCGGTCGACACTTCCTCCTTCCGCTTCTCATTGCCTGGCTTCCCTGCGCTTCCGGAGCTGCTCTCGAACACCTCATCTGCGTAACAGTACGCTCTCCTCGGTCCGCTAACAGCCTCGCCCGCCTCGTCGCGATGCTCGACCGCTTGCCGACGGAGTTGATCGAACTCGTCATCGACGCCGCGGCTGCCTCGATCTGGACGCGTAAGGCTACCATCGATCGCCTCGGACTCGTCAACAAGAGTTACAGAGCGGTCACGCGTCCGCTCCGGATCCGGATCGTCCAGGTCACCGGCGCCGAAGGAATCGTCGAACTCAGGTCGTGGCCGGCGTGGGCAAGGAAGTCGGTCGAGACGGTCTTGATCGGCACGAACGAACCGGGTCGCGACCGAACGCGTCTGTTCGAGGCGGACATCAACCGCCTCATGGCGCTGCTGCCGCAAGTCAAGGCGGTATTCATGGAGGGTCTCGAAGGCTGCTACCGCAGCAAACTCGCCAACACCGACAAGTCCACGAAGCTCTGGTTCGAGCTCGAACACGGCAATCCGTTCAGAAGTAAGTTGCTCAGTACCGTGACTTGCCTCCCTTGACGGGCTGCAGATTGACTCTGTCTTTTGTCCTTCCCCGGCTAGAAATACGCGCGCTCTCTATTCAGCGTTCCCGCCTGCAATACGCGGCGTCACTCCACGCGGCGCCCTTTCAGCTCACACGCCTTCATCTCGACCTCGACGTGACGTGGCATGAGCCAGGGTCCCGACAGAAGCCGAGCCTGGGTCCAGGACTGCCGCAACTGCTGTCCTTGCAGTGCCTGCCTCACCTTCGCTTCCTCCGCCTTTCATGCGAGGAGCTGCCACTCCTAGACCGGTCGTTCATCGACAACCTTCAAGCTATGCAAGTCGACTTTCGCACCTTTGAGAGGATCCACCTGAGCGAGTCCGCCATGTGGCAAATCAGTCCCTCTGCGACGCCAATCCTCTATTCCTGTCCCTGCCCTCTCCACGGGTGGTACACATGGCTGGCAACGGTGCCTTTGAGGTACCTTCGTATTCGTGCAGACGGCCAAAACGCTCTCATTGGACTTTCGTGGCTCAAGTACCTCAAGGCGTTATCAGTCAAGATCGACTCAGCCGAGATCCTCGCGCAGGACCCGTTCCAGCCGCCCGCCGCGCGATGGAAGGCCTCTCTGGGAGCGCTATTGCAGGCGACCCACATCGACGTCTTCACGTACGGCGACGAGGACGAGGATTTTGTCAACTCGGGTTTCTTGGAATACCTTCGCCGGAGTCGCGCCTGATCCGGACTTTCGCTTGGAACGCTTGGAGCAGGAGTAGCATCGGCGGAATGAAGATCAAGCTTGGCGCTTCTTTGGCGCGTGTTCGGACGAGAGAAGGAGACTCTGCACAGAGTTGGTCTCGATTTGTCTTCATACGCTTCCGTACGATTGCGGAAGGCCGTCACTTGGGCGATATTCCTGCAGACGCTCGCTCCCGCTACCGACCTCCCTCGCGCGGCAGCTCGTCGCGATGCTCGACCGCCTACCGACTGAATTGCTCCGACTCGTCGTCGACGCGACTTCTCACTCGATCTGGACGCGCAAGGTTACGCTCGACCGACTCGGCCTTGTCAGCAAGTCCTACAGACGCGCGTCTGCCGCTTTGAGGGACCGCGTCGTCGTCGTCTCGAGCACAGACGACGCCGCCCAAGTCTGCTCGTGGCCTGCGGTCAAGCGGAACCTCGCCGAGACGATCCTGCTCGGCAGAGACACGACGGACGCTCCCGATGCAGTCTTGCAAGATGCTCAAGTTAATGAGATGATGGGCTCGCTGCCGCGCCTCCAGCACGCGTTCGTTCATTGCCTCGACGGGAGCGCGATGGATTTGACTGGCACCACGACGAATTTCTGTCCCGATGAGGACAATCCGTTCAGGTGTACGTACGCCATCATGGACAGAAAGTGACTCTCTTGGCGTGCTGACCTTGGTGCCTCTCTGCAGCGCCCGTGTCCCTCTCCCTGCGCCACGCTCGAATCCTCTTCCCCTTCACCGAGGATCCAGCCAAGTTTGCCCGCCTTACCCGTTTACGCCTCGATCTCTTCTCTCGCGACGAACGATGGTTCGCCGAGATCGCCACCGAAGTCGACGACGACGGACTCGGACAGCTTTTGACGACCCGATGCCTTCCGTCATTGAGGGTACTGCGGTTGTCGTGCAGCGCGCTGCCAAAGGTCAAGGACGCCTTCTCGCGGCAGCTCAAGCTCGTGCAAGTCGATCTGACTGAGGAGCACCTTGACGAGAACCTCAAGGTCTTACAGACTTGGGTCAAGCACTCGCCGTCCCTCCTCTGTACCTTTTCGCACTCGGCCTCGGCGGGCCGCCTCCGCCTTCGCTGCTCGGGGCTGCGATACGCACTCTTTGACAACTGGTCGCCTCCCGAAATACTCCTCGCTCTGCAGAGTCTCGGCGACTTGCGAGCGATCTCGATGCCTCAGGAGAGGTACCGCCGGCGGCCGGAAGAGCTCTACTCGCTCGATCGAATGTGCGCCGAGGAGGTCGCGGGGCGCATCAAAGACGCTCGGATCAAAGTCTTCGACGCGGGCGAAGCGGACGAGGACTGGATCAACCCGGAGTACGCCAAGTTGGTCGCTGCAAACGAACTCGACGCAGCGCCTCGTGAATTATCTGTAGCATGACCTTTTCGCTCCAGAAGGCAATCGCGCTTGCTCCCGTTTGATCAAAAGAGTGTACGAGCGGATTCGGCGAGAGCGAGGTCGTAATACTCGTGATATCACGGCGTCACGTCGAGAGGTTGATGCGTCTCTTCCCTTTTTCCGGTCTCGTTCCTCCCACTCGCAAGCGCCCCGCAAGAGTTCGTAGGGAACGCCGTGCAGACGCCGACTTGAGACAGCTTCTTACCACATCCCGCGCTGCCGGTCTGTACGATGCTCGACCGCCTGCCGACCGAACTGCTCGAACTCGTCGTCGACGCGACGTCGCACTCTATCTGGTCGCGCAAAGCTACCCTCGACAGCCTGAGTCTCGTCAACAAAAGCTGCAGACGACTCGTCGTCGCTCAGAGCGTCCGCATTGTCCGCGTACACCATGCCAGCGCGATCGAGATCATCAAGAAGTGGCCGGCGACGAGACGGAAATTGGTCACGACGCTCCTTGTCGGGAGCTATCGGCCTGGAGACCCCGCTGTGCTGCTACCGCACCCGATCCCTGCGCTCGGAATGCAGCGCCTCCTCGCGGCGTTGCCGAACGCCAGACAAATCTTCCTGCGAAACGTCCACTTCAGCCCGCGTGAGCCCGACTCCACCGGCCGCTTCGAGCTGAGAGACGAGCGCGATTGTCTAGACTTTGCTCTCGAGTCTAGGAACCCTTTCAGGAGTGCGTCATTTTACGCGAGTTCCTGGAGAGACTGGCTGACCCTCGCACTGCTTTCAGAATGCCACTCGCTCTCGAGCGTTTACGTTCCTACCTCCTTCCGCGACACAGTCGATACCTGCCGCTTTTCTCTACGCCTTCTGCGCCTCGACCTTACGCTTGTGCCCGCAACGGCCGATACGAGAGCCGCCTGAAACGGCTTTTAAGCCCTGCATGCCTCCCGAACCTCCTTGTTCTACGCATCAGCGCGCCAACCCTGCCCGACTGTGCGGCGGAGTACTTGGACGGCTTGCAGGCAATCCAGCTAGATCTGGTACCGCACGTGGCCCATTGCGTCATCTCGGGACGAGCCTTTATCGAGACGCGCACGCCGATCCTGTGGAACTTTCATCCGCCTCCCGACTACACGTTTGGCGGCATCGTTGCCCAGCACATTGCACACCTTGAGATCCCGACTCGCCGCTGGGAGACGCTCGTGGCGGCCAAGCTTCCTCGCCTCGAAAGCATTTTCTGCACCGACGACGGCAGACGGAGCTTGCTCTCTTTAGCTCACGCGGGCAACCTTCTACTCGAAGCTCGGCTGCAACTCTCGGGCCATCTCCGCGGCGCTCCCGTACCGACTGTCTTTGGCGGGTGTCCGGTCTTCTACGAGTTTGTCCAGCCCGCTTTCCTCAAACACCTCGAGATCGGCGACGTCGATGCGTACGTAGTCCGATGCTGCGTGGAGCACCTCGAGCTTGTACTGACGACCTCTTTTTTGTGCTGCAGTTGAACGGCCAAACGGACGTTTTTACCCGCAGGGAGGACTTTCGCTTTTCGTCTGATCCCTGATCTCGACCGTCCAGCTTGTATGGGACGCAAAGTAGGCACGCATGAAATGCCTTGTGATCTTCCTACTGATCTGTAGCAATGTCTGCCTCTCGCTCGCTCGCGCACCCGAGCGAGAGGGAGAGAAACCATGCGAGTCGGCTGCTGCGCAATGGCTGTGGCGGGAGAGCGCAAATTTTCCGGAAACGCCAAGCGCCGTAGGACGCGAGCTTACCTTTACGGCGATTCGCCAGTCACACGCACCCGTAGTGGAGAGCTCCGTTTGTAGTGTGTCGAAAAACGGGTTCCTTCCGGCGGAAACAGCGAGAGCGAGAAACCTTTTCCCCTTCCCCTCCCTCGCTTCGCCCTCTCTCCGCGATCTGAGCGGAGGGAGTTCTCGCGGTGCTTTCCTGCAAGGACCACACTCGCCTCTGACCTGCGTCTGCCAGTCGCTCGCGATGCTTGACCGTCTCCCGGCCGATTTGCTCGAACGCGTCGTCGACGCGATGTCGCACTCGATCTGGACGCGCAAGGCGGCCCTCGACCGCCTCGGACTGGTCAGCACGAGCTACAGGCGCGCTACGGCCAGCATCAGCACGAAAATCGTCTGCGTGGACCGTGCGAGCGCGACTTCGATCATCAAAAAGTGGCCGGCGACCAGGCGCAGGCAAGTGACGACGCTCCTCGTGGGCAGCTTCGAGCCAAAGGCGAAGGTATCCTTGCCGGGGACTTCTCATGCTCAGGGCGTCCATCAGCTGCTCGCGGTCCTGCCGAACGTCAAGGATCTTTACTTGCGCAAGGTCGACCTGGGCCCCGACAGGACACAGCTATCTATTTTGGACTGGTACCATGGCACGGCACCACCCCGATTGCTTGATTTCTGCCTCAACGCGGAGAACCCGTTCCAGAGTGCGTAGTTTGCGGCTTGCAGACGGCTAAAAGATGGCTGAAAGATCTGCACTCTCAGAATGCCTGTCACTGTCTATGCGCGCGATGCGCGTCAAATACTTCAACAGTATCGACCGTGTGTGCTTCGCCATCCGCCGTCTCTGCCTACCGGTGCCGGTGGACAGCGAATACCGCGACGCTTTTCAACCGTCTCCTGTCACGCGACTGCCTTCCACACCTCGAGCTGCTCCGTCTCAGCGGGCAGAGTCTGCCCGCCTGCACGAAGGCGTTCCTCGACAGCCTGCGTGCTATTCAAGTCGATCTCTCCCCCGACCTGGAGTACCACGTCGAAGAAGGAGGCGCCTTCTTCGAGACGAGCACGCCGATCCTCTTCGCCATGGATCCGCCTCCCGGCGCTAGCTTCGCCGGCCTGATCGCAGACCATCTGCGCTACCTCGAGATTCAGACGAGCGAGATCCCTCTGCTCAACACGACTCGCCTGCCCGAGATCAAGCGCATCTTTTGCACGATTGTCAGCGACGAGGCGTCGCTCTCGGACGACCGCGCGCCTCTTGAAGCAAAGCGTCACGAGCTCGAACAATACTTGGAGGCCGCAGCTGCTGTCGGTCATGCTTCGCCAGTGCATGTCACACATGACTGTCCCGCGACGTACGAGTTTGTCCAATCTGCTTTTCTTCAGCACCGCGGCATCGGCAACGACAATGCGTGCGTCCTTACAAGGCTCTACGCTCCCGGTCCCATTTTACGCTGACTGCCCTGCTCGTTACCTCAGCTGAAACCGATCGTAGGGCGCCTTCGCACACCCGGCCGTGTCACGCGTTCTCGAGTCTCGCTTCGGTGGTCGTACCTTTCCTCCCGATACTAACCCTTTGTGGACGTCAAAGAGTGCTCCGTCTTATACGACTTCATCCAGCCCGCCTTCCTCGAGTACAGCAAGACTCGGCGGGACGAGCAGTGACTTTTTTTTCTGCCTAGCCTGGCTCTCCTCTCATGTCGCAAACTCACGCTCTCGCTCGCTCGTCCGACAGGAATCGCAATCGTTGAATGTGGTGGACCGAGCCCCTTGTCCGCAGCGCTACTTTTCGAATGCCCAGCTTGTGTCGGCTTCCCATTCTGCGCGCAGCCCTTCTGAAATCTAATTGCACACTTCAGGTACCGACCCTTCCGTTCAGGGACGCCAGAAGGAGGAGACTTCGGCGAGGCGATCGCAGTACTCGCCGAGAGGAGTCAGCGCGTCGGTTTGTATGGTCGGAACTCCTGCGACTGACGCGTCGACACTTTGAGACGCGCGCCTGCAGAGACGAATGCCTCGGGGGGCGAGAGGCCCAGCCGTCCCCATCTTTGGCTCCCTGTGCCGAATGCGAGCCGTTGCTCGGCAAAGATAGCGACTTCACAGAGCGAATTGAATGCGAGAGAACTTTGGGCGGAAGTCCGGTGGCCGGCGCGAGCGATTGTAAGCCGGCCGTAAGCCCGCGAAATCGTTTGCGCTCGCGTAATCAACCAATTTCAGAAACCGCCAAAAACGCGTGCCTTGATCGAAAATCCGCACTCGACCCGGGAACGAGGCGCGACCAAGGGCCATGGCTGCGTTTGCGAACGGCTTCCAGGAGGACGACGACCCGCTGCCTGTTGTCGTCGTCCCCGAGCCAGCTCGTGTTGACGAAGCGGCGTCGTCATCTTCACCTCGCCGACGTCGATCGACTCCTCCCGCCAAAGTCGACTCGAACGGGAACGGTTCGGCCGAGTCAGGCGCTCCCGTGGATACGCTCGACTTGACCGAGGATTCACCCGAGCCAGAGAACGGTTGCGGAGGAGGGGAATCGATGCCGGGCGACGACCGTCGAGGCGGGAATCGACGGCCGCCACATGACTTGGGACGCGTCGGAAGCGCGGCAGGGTCGCCATTTCGGCAGAATACGCTTGGCTTTGCGAATGCGGCCGCCGGGCAACCAGGCGGAGTCGGCGGGTCCAGTCATAGTCCGTCCCGTACGCCGAGTGGGACAACCGCGAGCGGACCAAGTGGCGGCTTCGGACAGTATGCCTCTCTAAGTGCAGGTCGGTCATCGAGCCGTGAAGCTCGTAATGACGGCGCTGCGGGCCTCTCGCGCCGAGGGTCGAGCAGTCACGATCCGGGAGCCGGTCCATCCGTCAACTCGTTCCGCCAGATCCCCGTCATCTCGTCCGCCGCAGCCGCTCGCATTCCTTCTGCCCAACTCCCCGTCGCTTCAACTTCCTCTCACGCCGCCGGACCACCGTCGGGAGGCTTCATGCAACCCGTTTCGTCCCCTGCCGCCGCCGCCGCACTGCTCGCGGGCGGCACCGGGTTCAGCACGGCGAAGATCTTGCAGGCGACGCAGTCGGCGTTCGACGCCAACAAACCTCTTGCGCAACGGATCCCTGGACCGCCTGCGTCTCCTGCTGGAGCAGCAGCGGCGGCGGCGGCGATCAAGCGCGAGTCGAACAAGGGCAAAGGCCGCGCAGACTTTGTCGACTTGACGGCGGACGACGGCGTTTCGGACGACGACGAGATCGTCATCGACGAGACACCAGTGTGTATCGGCGAAGTCCACACGTTCGGACTCGTCCTCGATGTGGTCGACGAAGTTCTCCCGCCGCCCAGCGTCCCTCCGACTCGACCCGACGGTTCTCCGTGGCCTTTCGACGAACTCGAACAGATGCACCGGACGCACAAACAACAAGTCAAGGCGTACAGCCACCCACTGCCCGTCTACATCTTTCGAGACGAACAGGCGCTCTTTAGCGGGTCCACGCGCGAGATGCTCCGCCTCATCACGCCAAACACGCATCGCAAGTTCGCCTTTATCGATTACAAGGTCGCGAACGTGATCGGTCCACTCCTCTCGAACGGTTATCACGGAGACGGCCCGCATTTCAAAGAAGGCGGGAAGCTCGCGTGTGTTGCCGAGATCGACCGTCGCGGCGAGCCGAACGTGAGTTTGCTCTCGCATTGCGAGCTTCTTCCTGCTGTCTTGCTGCTCCGTCTGCAAAGGTGCATGCTGACGCCTCGGCGGCCGGTCTGCAGCCCGCGTTGATGAAGCTCCGACTGCTCCTCTTCGCGCGACCTTTCGACGTCCCGGGCATCGCCCGTACGCTCGAGACTGCGCACCCGCCAATCTGGCTCGAACACCCCGTCTCGTACAACAGCGCCGAGTGGGGCGGCGCGCGGTACCAGAACCCGCATAACCCGGCACCGGGCGTCGGGTCCCGTGGCGCGGACGCAGAGCGGAGGAGGCAGGCGCTCGTCTCGGGCGTGTACGGCGGTTCGAGCATCGGCGCGCAGAAGGTCGCCAAGGCGGTCGATGTCCAGAAGCAGCAGGTCGAGGAGGTGTTTATGAACTTGAAGAGCGGGATCGATCTGGAGGAGGTGACACCTCGTGAGCCTTTCCCCTTTTCCTCTCGAATTCCGAGGCTCGAGTCTCGAAGCAAGCCTTGCTGACCATCCTGTCAACATGCAGCACCGATCGTCTCGACCACGCTCTACCCGCATCAGAAGCAGGCGCTTTCGTTCTTACTCGACCGCGAAGCCGTCGTCGAAATCCCCGAAAAGGACGAAAAGGGGAAACCGCCCGCGATGGTCTCGCTCTGGCAGCGGAAATCGGACGCATATGGTCAGGTCCGCGGATGGACCAACACTGTCACCGATCTCGAGATTGCCGGCCCGACGCCGCCGCCTCAGGCACGAGGGTAAGTTGCCAACCCGCTCGAATACAATTCCGCTGCGCTCCGCTATCTGCCGGCCCTGGAATTCCGGAGCAAATTTCAGAGCTAAATTTTGCGGCTGCGGTTCGCAGAGCCATCCTCGCCGACGACATGGGGCTCGGCAAGACCATCGTTGTCATCTCGCTCGTCTGCACGACCCTGGACGAGGCTCGCAAATGGGCGAAAGAAGCGCCGTCAAAAGACCGACTCGATTCCCGGCTTGAGGATAACGTCAAAGAAGGTCGTCCCGTACAGGCCAGCGACTTTACGACCCGCATGGGCACCCTTGAGGGCGACTATGGCGCGTCCTCGTCCAAGCCGCTGTCGAAAAAGAAGCAGGCGAAACAACGGCGCGAAAAGGCCAAGGAGGAAGCGGTCCAGCTCCGCTTCGAGAAGCTCGTCTGCCGGTCTCGAGCGACTCTTATCGTCTGTCCGCTTTCGACGGTTCAGAACTGGGAGTCGCAGTTCGAGGAACACACGACCGCCGTCGACGTGGACCCGCAGGGCGGCAAATCGATCGCGGTCGACGCCCGCAGCGCTGTCGGTAAAGCTCTCAAGCGCAAGATGCGGATCGCCGACAGCGACGAGGAAGGGGACTATGTCGTCGCTGATCAGGCGGACGAAGACAGCGACGACATCAGCGACTCGTCGATGAAGTCGGAGCCGTCGTCCAAGAAGAGCGCGTTGAAGATCTACATCTATCACGGCGCGTCTCGCTGCGAGGATCCGAAGCGCCTCGCCGATCACGACGTTGTCATCACGACGTTCTCAACGCTCGGTACCGAGTTCTCGAAGCAGTGCCGAGCCGACGAGGAGCGCGAAGACGAGGAGGCGCTCGCTGCTCAGCGCGCCGCCGAGGAGGAGGACGGCATCGTCGAGGTCTTTGGCTTTGGACCGAACGGCGAGATCTTGACGAGCCCGCCGGGTCAAGCCGACGCCGAGAAGGCTGCGAAAGCCAAGGCGGAGAAGGAGAAGAAGGCCAAGCGGAAGCGGAAACGCGTCGAAGGGAGCGGGGTGAGCCCACTGCAGGCAATCCAGTGGTTCCGTGTCGTACTCGACGAGGCGCAGTACGTTATCTGCCTCGCTGTATAGTATACCTGCGCTTTCGAACTGATCAGCTGCGTACCCTCAGCATCATCAAGGAGCACCGGACGATCCAGGCCCGCGCCGCTTGCGACTTGTCGACCTCGCGCCGGATCTGCTTGACCGGCACGCCGCTGCAGAACTCGCTCAACGACATCTTCTCGCTACTGTGCTTCATTCGCCTCGAGCCCTTTCTCGACCGTCACGTCTGGACGCAATACGTCGGCGCTCTCGCGCAAAAGGGCGAGCCGCTCGGCGCCGAACGCCTCAAGGTTATCATGCGGCATCTCGCTCTCCGCCGCACGAAGGACACGAAGGACGCCAACGGCAAACCGATCCTCGCGCTGCCGCCTATCGACAACAAGCTCCTCCACCTCGACTTCAGCGAGAGCGAACGAGCGTTCTACCGCAATCACCACACTCGGTACAAACACGACTTTGCCAAGCTCGAAGAGACCGACTCGGTCATGAAGAACTTTTGCTCGATCCTCCAAGAGCTGCTCAAGCTCCGCCAGATTTGCGTCCATCCCGCGCTCCTTCAGGATTCGCAGGATCGTGCGGCAGCCGCCGGAGAGGGCGGCGGCGACCTCGTCGCGACCATCGAGAAACACGGGATCTCGAAGTCCCGTGCGATCCAGCTCCTCCAGTTGATTCTCGAGGCAGGCGGAGGGGGTTGTCTCGAGTGCGGGCACCAAATGGCGGCGTTCGCTAGGGCCGAAGGGGCCGACGATCAAATCGACGAAGACGCTGCAGGCGCCAATGCCGGGAAGCCCGGCCGCAAGCCCGCGAAAAAGGCGCGGAAAGCCACGAAATTGCAGTCGGTGCCGACATCGGCCGCAACGTCTGATGACGATACGGCCGCTGCGACCTCGGAAGACGACGTGCCGTACATCGTCACGAGGTGCCAACACACCTTCTGCCCGCAGTGCTTCCGTCAGCACATGTGCGCCACGTGGCCGCTGGTCAAGAGCGATGACAAGTCTCAGTGCCGAGTCTGCCAGGCCGAGTTCCAGCCCGCCGTCGACGCCGTCGAAGTGCATGCGCGCGAATACGCAAAGGCCCTTGCGCAGTCCTCGGAGCAGCAGGCCAACAAAGGAAAAGGCAAGGGCAAGAAGGCAGCAACGCGTCTCTTCGAACACAGCACCAAGACCCGGTCAGTTGATCTTCGGTCCCAGCTCCGGAGACTCCGAAGACCGTGCTGACAAAGTCCGTTGTCTCCTATTTAGCCACCTCATGGGCGATCTCCTTCCCTTCTCGATGGTGAACCCATACTCGGCCAATTACGATCCGGCATTCGACCCGGCCGCCAATCTCGAAAAGACTGGCGGAACGGTTGGCTTCCAGCCCGTCCCCGGCGAGATCGTCAAGTCGGTCGTCTTTTCGCAGTGGACGACCTTGCTCGACCGACTCGGCGATGCGCTTGACGAACAGCACATCGTTTACCATCGCCTCGACGGATCCATGAACCGCGACCAACGCAGTGCAGCCATGGAGGCGTTCAAGTCGGACCCTCGCTGCGAGGTGCTGCTGGTCTCGCTTCGAGCGGGGGGTGTCGGGTGAGCCGCAAACGCGAGCGTCGAGGAGCGGTTCGTCGTGTACTGAAATACCGCCTCCTGTAGTCTCAATCTGACTGCCGGCCGCCGCGTCTACCTCATGGAGCCGTTCTGGAATCCCGCCGTTGAGGTGAGAGACGTTTGGAGCTTGTCCACTCGCTGCAAATCCGGCTGACTGACTCTGATGCCCGTCCGTGCAGAACCAAGCCGTCGACCGAATCTACCGTCTCGGTCAGACGAAATCAGTCCAGACGATCCGTTACGTCATGGACAAGACGATCGAAACGAACATGCTCAAAGTCCAGCAGCGCAAGAAGGAGCTTGCACAGTGCGTTCGCTTTGCGGTGGCCGAAAGTGTCGGGACGCGACTGACACCGTCTCCGTGCAGGATGAGCGTCGGACGAACCCTCAGCAAACTCGAACTCGCGAAGCAGCGACAGCAGGAGATCGCGATCCTGCTCGAGTAGAAGACGTCCCGCTTTCTGACCCTCGATACCCTTTGTCGCGTCCGTACTGTTGTCGTTCTACCACCTTATTCGCTGTTTGCGCTCCCTATCTACAAAAATGCAAAGGTTCATGTCAACAAGGATGGTGTCCGTCGGTCGCAAAAAGTCTACGGAGAGGGACGAGTTGCTCCAGCAAAGCGCGAGAGGAAAGCGGTAGGAGGAAGGCGAGGTGAAAGTAAAGATGGACTGGGGAAGCGGTGACAAGTTGTGAGCTCCGAACGAGCTCTTTTTTTGCGCCCTTAATAACGAGTGTCGAGAGTAGAGAGAAGGCCAGTATGCCCGGGGAAGATGCTATGCACGAGAGAGGAGGCCGGAATCAGATGTATGGTAAGACAGACAAGGGAAAGGAGAGATGATCACGCCGGTACGCGGCGGTTGAGAAGTGGGTAATTGGCACAAACAAGCACGTAGAGACGATGCAGGGACCGTAGCAAACCGGATAGAGAGACTGAGGCGGCGAAAGAAAAAAGAGAGCGTCAGGACCGCTGAGTATCAGGCCTTGATCGCGACCGGCTGCTGCTGCTGCTGCTGCTGCTGAGCGGCCTTGGCGGCCTTGTGCGCGCCGCCCTTGCGCTTCGGCTGCTGGCGGACGAAGCCGTCCTCGTCGACCTTCTCGCGCGAGTCCTTCTTGGCAGCGTTCGACGACGCCGCCGTCGCCGGCGCCGCGGCCTTGTCATCCTTGTCGGCCTTGGAGGCGGCCTCCTTGGCGTCAGCGGACCGGTTGACGACGACGGGCGAGAACGCGCGCTGCTTCGGCTTCTCCGGGACGGCGACGCTAGCGCCGCGAGCGGCGGCCGAAGCCCAGCCTCCGATGAGCTTGGGACGAGGCGCAGCAGCCGCAGGCGCGGGCGTCGGTGCAGCGGGGGCTTCCTCAGTCGAGGCGGCCTGCTTCTCGGGCGCGGTGACACCAGCGTCGGAGTGCGAGACCATGACGAAGCCCTCAGTCTCGTCGACCGAAGGCGAGGTCGGCTTCAAAACAGCTTCCTGCTTCTCGGCGACCGGGGCAGGAGTCGGCATAGCGGCGGCGGGCGCAGGCGCCGGCGCAGGAGCAGGAGCGGCGAGAGCGGCGGCGAAGCCTTCCTTCTCGATGATCGGCGAGGAAGGACCGGCAGACGAGAGCGCCGGGAAGTCGTTCTCGCCAGATGGGATCCTCTGCGCGCGCGGCGGCTGCTGCTGCTGCTGCTGCTTCGGACCGTTCTGGTGCTGGTTCTGCTTCGGACCGGCGGGACCCTGGTGCTGGCCCTGGTGCTGGTGCTGGTGTTGGTGCTGCTTGTTGAGGTGCGCAGGCGGGATGCGACGCGTCAGGCCGTTGATGGCGGCGACGAGCTGAGGCGCTGCCGATCCCGGGGCGGGCGCGCCGTTCCGCTGCTGCTGCTGTTGCTGGACGTGCTGGACCGGCGCATGCGGGACCTGCGGCTGTTGCAGCTGCTGGACCGGCGCGGTCGCGGGTGCCTCCGAAGTTTCCGGCTGCGATTGCTGCTCCGAGGCGGCCGAAGCTTCCGGGGCCTTTGCTTGCTGCTGCTGCTCTTGAGGAGCGGCGGTCGTCGGAGCTTGTTGCGACGTCGGCTGCGGTTGGGTCGACATCCGCTCACGGTACGAGTAGCCCCCGTTCAGGATCGCCCCCGCCTCGAGTTGCTTCCTCGCCGTCTGGTTCGCCGCCTTGAGCGCCTTCTGAGTCGCCAACCACGCCGGCGGCATCCCTCCCGTCGCTTCCGGGTGTTCCGTCCTCCCGTCGATCCCGATCAAGCCGCGCCCGAGCCCACGCGCGTCGGAACCGTCCGGCAGCAAGTGGACAAACGCGCACTTGTCGCCGTGACGGCACCGGTTCGCCTCAAAGAACGAGCAGGGCGGGCGCGCACCACCGAACGAGGCACGCTTGCCGTGCAGGCCGTTCGGGATCGGGCCAGCGTTCGGGCCTCCGATCGACCGACGAGGACCCATCGGGCCGTTCGCGCGCGGACCGCCCTTGTTGAAGGGAGCGCCGGCACCGTTCGGAGCGAGCATAGCGGGCGGCATGCCGTTGACAGGCGGACCGGTCTGGAAGAAGGTGTGCAGGGAGGCGACAGGCGGGGGAGGGGGAACGGCGGTCGCGTCTACGACCGAGTCGGCTTCGACGGCAGAAGCTTCGGCAACAGTAGGAGAAGACTCGACGTTATCGGCAGCAGGCGCAGGCGAAGTCGAAGTCGAGGCGGTGGCGGCGGCGGCGTTCAGCTGCGCTTCAGGCGAGACCGCCGCCGGTGGAGGCGAAACCGCCGCGATCGAGTGCTCGACGGGCGATCCGATCGCCTGCTGCTGCTGCTGGTGTTGCTGTTGATGCGGAGCAGGCGGAGCGGCGACCGGGTTATAGTATGGTTGCGGCACAAAGCCGCCAAACTGGCCTGCGGCACCGGCGGGAGGGTAGCCGGCGAACTGGGGCGGGTAGTAGTAACCCGGTTGCGGTCCACCGAACGCGACCTGAGGCGGGTAGCCGTACTCGAGGCCGGCGGCCTGGTCCGGGTAGTACATCGGCATGGCGCCGTACGCCGCCGCTTGCTCCATCGAGACGGGCATCATCTGCGGCATAAAGTGGTGCGGCGGCTGCTGCTGCGCGTGCACTCCGCCGTGCCTCTGCTGCTGGTACGACGACGACGACGAGGCCTGAGCAAACGAATGCTCCTGCCTCTGCTGCCCGTGACCGTGTTGACCGTTCGACCCCGAGCCCGGAACGATCTGCGCCGCGACCGACGGCGAAGGCGGCACGCCCGGCGAGCCGGCCGTTCCCGGAATCCCGTGCGAGAAGATGCAGTGCTCGCCGTACTTGCACTGGCCGAGCGGGAAGAAGCGGCACGGGATGTTGCGAGCGACTTCGGCGGGAGGGAGGTTGGCCGGCGAAGCGGGCGACGCGGTCGACTCGGCAGCGGGCGAGACCGGCTCGTTCACGCTCGGTCCGTTCTCTGTGAGAGTGCACGGGCCTATGGTCAGCATCCTAATGTCGGACGTACGCGGTTCATGGCGGCGTGCAGTGTCCCCCGACCCGTCCGTCCTTCCTGGTTTTCCCCTCGCCGGCAACACGCCCGGCAACCCCTTCTCGCGCTCCCATTTGCGCCCCACGCTGTGTCCAGTGCCTGTTCTGAGCCTCCCGTGGGTCCGCTGGCCCTCCCTGGCGGCCAGGCGACCGCCGCACCGCCCAGGCACATTTTGCTCCCGTCGAGTTTCGATGCGACTTTGCCGCCTCGACAGCGCCTCTGTACACTCGGGAGCACCTCGCGTGGCCTTTTGTGACCTCTTGGACTATCCTGAACCGAGTCGCATAGTCCGTAGAGACCGTGATCGAGTGCATGAGTTGACTCGTCGACCGCCGCCCCCGCGGCCTTCCCGCCCCGAAAAAAGTTGTCGGTTTCCTCGCCTTCCCGTGGGAACGTCGGCGCCGCATCAGAAGAGCGGTTCAGACTCACGGGCAGCGGCGACATCCTTGACTGAACCGTTGACCTGCGCGGCTTGGTCGACGCGAGGGACGGCCGCGGCTTCCTGTTGAGCTGGAACGAGCGTCTCGGGAGCTGCGACCATTGGCGGCGAGGTTGGGCGACGGGGTGGAAGCGGCGACGAAAGCGGCGACGACGGTTTGTAGCGACGAGGCGCGAAGGAGACAGACACGAGCAAGGGACGCTGTAACCTTGGAGAGCGACGGCCGGTCTGTAGACGTTGCTGGCGCGCGCGCCGGGCGGTCGGCGGCCGGCCCACGCGAGCCAGTTCTGTGGAAATTTCGACCGGCCGCGCGGAAGCGACTCGGAAGAAAAGTGCGGGGTAAGATAGCAAGCAGGCCTGCAGCGAGTCAAGCAGCGCACTAGCAAGTGCGGTAGTCAGAGCGAGAGGCACTTGTCCATGCCACAGTATCGTCCCTGTGTTCGCCGCTGGTCTGCGTGGGTCGCGAGAGGAGCGATGACGACCAGCTTCGGTTCCCCCGCAGACGTGCCATCGTCTGGACCATGGAATTGTCGCGTCGAATCGCTCCTGTTGGCCAGACAATCGAGCCAGGGGCAGTAGCGAGCTCGCCGTAGCAGGCGACTCGGGCCTGAACATTGAGCGGGCGCGAGGAGCGGGCAAGTGATAAGGAGGAAGGAAGAGGAGGGGCCGAAACGCCATGCAGGGTGGCGAGTTATTACGGCGACACCTAGCGTATGACCTGATCATAGCCAGTCGTGCAGCACATCACAATCACAGTCACGATCACGGGAGAACGGAAAACGCTAAGAAGAGATGTCTCGAATGACGGGGGCAAATCCGCAGCACTCCTGGCAGTTCGTCTAGCGCGCGTACGCAGAAGGGCTTGCCATACCGGATAGACACTCGCGTGCCATACAGGACGAAAGTACTTGCAAAAGGAGTCCTGCTCGAGTAAAAATACACAACAAGGGGTGAATCGATTCCGAACGAGCCCTGTCCTTCCTTCCTTCCGACTTCTCCCCTCCCCACAAGTCTGTTCACACACACACGCATACGTGTTCCGAGCGCGCCCGCCACTCCTTTCGGCTCGGCTCTCAGAGTCCCTCATCGGCGAGTTGTTCGGCGACGGCGCAATAGAACGAGACGGGCCGGAACTTGATGTCGTTCCCGGACCACGCCGCGAACGAGTACCGGAACTTGCCGATCCAGCCGACGAGGTCTGTTTAACGAGGGGGTGAAAATGAGAGTGAGTCCCTGTATGCCTTCGGTACAGAGCACCCCGGGCTATGAATCGGGCCGCTGAGAGAACTCGGGAGAGAAGGCTGCCGGACTCACCGAGGTGATTGACGTTCTCGAGCGTCGCGCGGTAGTCGCCCCATTTGGCCGAATCAACACTGACGAGCCCGTCGTTCGCACCTGTGCACATAAGCCTCGCTGCAAATCAGCATGCCGATTCTCAAACAAACGGCTTGGCAGAGCCGAAACGAGCAGACATGTATTGGCGCACCTTCCCGTTCATACACGACCCCCCACGGGATCCGGAACGCGTTCGACCAACTCGGTTCAAAGTACGCGCCGTACGAGAAGTACCGGACGTTCGGGTCGTCCGGCGTCTCTTCGTTGAACCGCGCCATCTTGGTGCTGCGGTAAGATTCAGGTCATGAGCATAGCCTTCGCGTTGAGCGTACAGCCACGGCCTCGGATCAAGGTGGAACCCGTCACAGCGCTGTCGTCTTGCCAACGATGGGGTGGCCACTCACGTCGTCAAATCATCAAACGCCTTTCCGCCTCCGGGCACGCCGAGCGCCGACATGGCTCCCAACAACGCCGGCACCCTCTCGACTCCGACAATGTCCTCGAGCAAGTAGTCGGCAAACGAAGACCCGCGATGCGGGGTCGAGATGGTCGTCAGGGACCGGACGCGGAAATTGGTCGGTTTCAGGCGAGAAATGAGGAACCGGCCGTCGAGGCCGCCCTGCACAAGGTAAAATCGGTCCCCGTATCAGTCCCGTCGACCCGACCAGTCTTCGGGGGTTTACTCGAGAGCCCCCGAAAGTGTAGAGGGAGCTCTCACCATCGAGTGTCCGACGAGGTTGACGTCTTGTCCGGGGAACTTTTCGCCAATCATCTGACAGAGGACTTTGGCCCTCTCTTCGATCGAAGCGCTCGCCGGCACTCGGCCGATCATGACCTCGACGCCCATCGCCTGCAACGCTTCTTCGACTCCGATCCAGTACGAGAACCGAAGGGGTTTGACGGCGGCGGGACCGATATAGTCGAAACCTGACGGCCAGCCGGCCGTTCATGCACGCGCGAGTCAGTCACCGTCGATCAGGCAGCGGCTTCGGCGGGCCGAGGGGAGTGCTCACCAAAGAGACCGTGACAAAAGACGATCGGGAGTTTCGGAGTCCGGTACTTGTCTTTGAGCAACGAGAACGTGTCGAGGTCGACCTGCTGTTCCTGCTGGATCGTTTCGCGGTCGTCGCCGTCGACCATCTTCTTCGCCTCGCTCGCTTTCGTGTCGGGCGAGTCGTCTTGGTCCTTCTTGTTCGTCGCGGTCGATGAGAACGGTCGAGCGCCATTGGAACGAGGTGGAGAGCGGGAGGAGCCTATTGACGGGAAGAACGAGGAGGAAGACCTCGACGCCGACGAAGCGAAAGGGTTCGAAGGGGCGAACGACGACAACAGAGATGGGCCGGTAGCGCCCTTCTCTGAGGCGGCGTTTGTGTCGGAAGGATTGCTCTTCGCGGTGGAAGGCGAGGAGAACAGGTTCGGCAGCGAAGGCAGCGAAGGCATCGACGGCAAATACGAGGAGGTGTTGCTCCGGGTCGGCGAAGAGTCGGCATCCGGCGGCGGCGGCAGAGGGAGCGACTTGTCCCTTTTTCTCGGCGACGAGCGATCCGAAGTAACCTCGTCCGCCTCGAGGGCGAGCGAACCCGCCGAGAGGTCGAGTTCCTCCAGACTCGCGTCGAGCAACTCGGCCTCGAGCCGGTCTTGCTCTGCGCGTTCGGCCTGGTGCCTCCGCGCTTCCTCGACCGCTTGAGTCCCAGCAAAGAGTGCCAGGAAATCTCGGTTCGCAGCGGTTTCGGCGTCTTTCGCAGGAGGTGGTGGCGGTGGCCTGCTCGACTTGTCACCCGGCTCGACAATGGCGAACGGCCACCATCTCCCCCAGCTGAGTTGTGCAACGTCTCCTTCGCCGATATTCGGGGTCTTGACGCCAGTCGACGACGACGAGGGCGTCCGCGGTTCCCTCGACGTGCCTGCGGCCCTCCTTGCGTATTCGGAACTCTTTCGCCGATGCGTCGCCGCCTGACCCAGGCCGGCCATTCCGCTCCGATCGCGGTCGCGGTCGATCAGCGCCTGCAAACTCCCGACACTCGCACTCCTGCGCCTGAAACTGGGCTTGGGTCGCTCGGAAGCGTCGGCGCCGGCGCCGGTCGTGTGTGCGGGTGCGGGTGCCTTGTCATGGCGCGTCGCCTGCGGGACGGGCGTCCCTGCGAGTTGGGTCAGATCGGGAGAGGCGGGAAAGGTGGTGGAAGCGGTCGGCTTGCTCCAGTCGACCCATTTCGCGTGCGATTCAGTCGAAGAAGCGGCAGGCAGAGAGGAACGGGAGAGCGATTCGAGGAGGAGCGGCGACGAAGAAGACGGCGAGAGGTGCGGAGTCGCCGAAGACAGCAACGCGACTGGCGGTTTCTGCAGCGAAGTGGAAGCGGTCGCAAAGCTGGAAGGAGGCTCGCCGCTCGTCTCGCGAGGCTCTGTGTCGCGTGAACGAGTCGATGTTGACAGAGTCGACTTTGAATCGGGCGTCATTCGGCCGCGAGGCAGGACTGGACGCGGTCCGACTGGCAAGCGTAGCCTGCGTAATCGAGCCAGCTTGACTCCTTCGTAACTCTGGGCACGTGGGGAGAGCACAGTGAACCAAGGAGGGCGGCCGCCCATGACAAGGTCGACTCGCGCGTCATCGACGCATCAGACGGACGGCCGACCGGCTCTCTCTCTCACACGATTCGCCCTAGACGTGCAATGTGGTTCCTTCGCTCTTCGTGCTGGACAGAATGCTCCCGGCCCAGCGAGACTCCGGTGACCCTCGCTTTCGTCGCCTGCTCCGCTCTGGCTCTGAGCCAACGAGGCTCTTCCCGACTCATGATCGCGCTGCTTCCGCCTCCACCGCACTCGCTGCCGGCTCACCAGCTCCTTCAAGTACGCTGCAGTGGAACGTGGCCGTGCTTCGAGATCAGCCCGCTCCAACCCGTCCTCTCCGCCCGATCTGCTCAATCCGCAGTCCGATCCGCTTATATATGTGCGACCACACAATCGCACGATACGTCCATGATTGCTGCTCACGCTTCCGCATCAGAGGTAAACGGTCGAACGCGCTACGCGCCACGTCAAGGTTCGGCCTAGCACGCCGGAGAAAGCAAACCAAGTCCCGCGGGCCCAATTTCGCCGACTCAATTCATCGACGGCGCGCGTCTCCCTGACGTGCCCGTAGTGAACTGGGAGCGCAGCGATCCGCGGTGGGAACGAGTGCTTCGTACGCGAGCTTGATCTCGGAGCACCCAGTGATGCTCACGGTCTGCGTCCCATCTCTTTGCAATCGAGCCGCGGCCTCAGCGATACTTGAGTTAACAGAGTAGCTTCAGGACTTGATGGAAGCGTCAGTCAAACCTAAGCGAATCAGGGCGCGACAGGCAGGGAAACCAGCGGATCCGCACGAATAGAGCTCGGGGTCAAGCCACGCCTGTTTTCGAAAGTACGCTCGTATCACGCACCTTCCGCACCTGCAATCATGCGAAATAGTCTCCCATTACAAACGCCTTGACGATAAGAGCTTGACAATTACCGCGGAGAGACGAGTGTCGTGTCCGCAGCGGCGGCAACTGTCTCTCGTTCGCGTGAGCGGTTCGTGCAGCGTGCGCCGGACATGCCTCGGACCTCATTCTTGCTCTCGCCGTACACCTGTTCCGCGTTGTCTCTGTAGGGTCCCTACGGAGTGAAGCGACGTCGCACTCGCTTTGTTTCGTCGACCCGCACTCGCTCCTTTTCTCGTCGAGCGAGCATGCCGCGGTGAGTTCCGTCTCCTACCGCAGCCGCTCCATCAAGTCTGATACCGTAAGCCCCCTAGTTTCAGCAGCGAAAAGCCCGCCGACCCGCCTGGCAAGGCTCGCAACCCTTTGCACCTCGTCCAACAGCTCTCAATCTCGCTCGACAAGGCGAAACTCGCCCTCGACGAGTGCTGTACGGACGGGTCGGCCCACGGGGCCCTCGCCCTCGCGTTGTTCGAGCAGGCAATCTCGAAATTGGACGAGACGAGGTATATGGTGAGGAGATCGAAGGAGCAGGCGGTTCGGGATGAGGGTCAGGTTTCGAGGGGACATGCGCGCGCAGTCGAGAACGGCGCAAACAGAGCTGGTCGCACGGAGTCCGACGTGCGAGCGTCAGACTCTGGAGCGCCGGATGTACTCGTACTCGCACAAGAGGCCGAACTCGCGCCGCCACAAGCCGAAACGCCGCCACTCGACCAGTTTCGGGCGTCTCCTCTCGGTGAACACTTTGCCGGCGAGGCGGATCCCGCCCTAGCTCGACACTCTGACCGGTCTCATCGCAACCAACTATACGGCCGTACCAATGAGTCGACGATTCGTCCCCCCTCGGCAATGTCAGCGCGGACCTCCTTGTCCCCCCACACTGCCGCACCGCCGAAAGGGAGCGAAACCTTCACAGGCATTCCGCAAACGCTATCTCCGCAGCCTCTCGAGCTGAGCGACCAGCCCTCGAGGTCGGACCGCGACTACCGCCCAGGTGCCAACGCACCACCTCCCGATTCGACGGCGACGACCCGCAGTCGCAGTCGCGCGCCAGCTCGCTCGGACCGTTCGAGCCGGTCCAAGGACACCGCACACGATCTCCCGCTCAATCGAGCTGAACATCAGGAAGCAGACGGTCGCCGTCTTGCCGGCGGGAGGTCCTCGTCTCGAGCGCGATCGCAAGCGCCGAACATTTCCTCATCCGTCTCTTCCGGCTCTGAAACGGAGGAAGAAAGTCCGCGGCCGCCTCGGAGTCGTCGACCCTCTATGGCCGCCTCGAGACGTGGATCGGTAACGTCTCGTCGAGGTGGAAGCAACTCCCATTTGGCGTTGTTGTCGTCGTCCCGCAAACCATTCGCGCTCGCTTCGGCTCCGCCAGGGTCGGAAGACGACTCTGACGATCATTCTGAAGTCTGTACTGGTAGAAGTCTCGCGACTCGCAGGCACCAACGAATCGACGGACCGCGGATCGCACGTAGCTTGGTCGCCGCAGTCGCAGCTTGGCCGGCTCCCGATGCGACGCCGCTGCTCCGTTCGCTTGCGCTGGTCGGTCGAGCGTACCGCGAGGCCGCTCAAGTGGAACTCTTTCGTCACCTCACCATCGGCAACTCGGAACAGCTCAGGCGCTGCGTCTCGGTGCTCGCAAAGAACGCGACTCTGGGTCGTGCCGTTCACGACTTGACGCTGCGCCCTCGCGGGGGAGACGCCAAGTCGCGCGACAGAGTCCTGAAAGACGCTCGGGCGCTGCTGCACTGCCTGCGGAACTTGCGCAAACTCGACGAGGAACTCTTCAAAGGGGACTTTGACGTAACCGATCTCGACAAAGACTATCCCCTCGGGTCTGCGTCGACGATCCGGTTGCACAGCTTCCGCTCACGAGCCGCATGGTGGGAGATTGGCGCCATCCATGCATTGTTGACGAGTCAGTCCGAGCTGGAGGTCATCGACGTCGGTGGGGCGATCGTCGATCGCGAGTGGGCAGGAGCTCGCTTGTCCGAAGAAGCGATCAAACCCTCTTCTCGACTGCGGCAACTTTGCGTCAGCCAGATCCTGCACGAAGACACGCTCGGCGTCTTGTTGCGAGTTTGTGGCGGCCCTGAAGGTCGCCTCACAGACGTCGCTCTCGGGTTCCAGTCCATCGACCGAGACACGCCGAGGGCGTCCATCACTGCGGCATTCAGGTCGGTCCGCGACACGGTGCGCCAACTCACGATCAGTGCTCCACTCGAAGCGACGGAAGACCTGTCGGGCTTCCTCGACGAGGTCGTGGCCGAATTGCCGGCGCTCGAAGTCCTCGAGTGGAACGAAGGCGCCGATGCGTTGCGCGTCCCGATCGCCTCGAGCAGGTTCCTTGACCATCTCCCGAGGACCTTGAAGGAACTCCGAGGGCGCTCGCTGGTCTCGCTTTCGACGAGCAAGGTACTTGCCTGGCTCGAGTCGGACGAGCTCGGCTCCGACTTGAAACGGATCGACCTCGACTGGGCTAACGGACGGGGCGACGAAGAAGGCCGGGAGCCATGGTACCGCGAACGGCACATCGCGCGCATCCAGGACGCCGCCGAGCACGTCGGGATCGAGTGCAGGCTGAGCAAAGGAGACGCTGCCCTTTGACGCCGCGGAAGCGAGATCTCGACAGGAATAGGTATTCAAGAATGCAATGCTGTGACGCAGAGTAAAACGCCAGGGGAAATAGGGCTATAGATGTTTGTGGAAAGACGAAAGAGAGAACAATGCAGAACCGAGCTCTAGACGATCTCGGCGCTCTTTGGTCGGCGGAAGCTTTGGAGGCGGGCATTGAGAGCTGCGATTTTGTCCGTCGGAGCATCTGCCGCGCGTGCGTGGGCGGCGTTGTCGTCGACCCTTGCGAGAGCGTCGCGACGAGGTGCGCCGGCGCCGTGGTCCTTGACGAGAATCTCCGTAACGGCGGGCTTCGCCGATTTCAGCGTCTGGTCCTGCCGCCGAGCGGAGTTTCCGCCCGCATTCTCCTTGTCGAACGCGGCGGACGGCGCCTGAGCGATGGCGCGAGCCGGTGCTGGCTTGACGTCGAACTCTGAAGGAGCGGGGCGTTTTCGGCCGGCTGCGGGAGAAGCCGGCGCTCCAGGAAGGGGAACGGCAATGACCGCCGGCTGGACTGCCTTTGCCGCTGCGAGGTCGCGCTGCAGGCTTGCGACCTTGGCCTTGAGGCGCTCGACCGACGCGGCGGACTTCTTCTGCGTTTTGAGAGCCTGAGGAAGCAGCTGTGATCAGTCGTGGGTCGAAATCCGGCCCGAGCAAGAGAGCAAGACTGACCTCGATGAGCTTCTCATCGGCTTCCTCCACATCGAGCATGCGCATCTCGAGCATCTTCTCGAGCTCTGCGATCCGGGCGGAGTCTTCCGCCGACAAGCCGCGCGGCTGGGCCTTCTCGCGCGCAAGTTCCGCTTCGAGCTGCCGAGCGTGCTCCTCGGCGGCGGCTTGTCCTCGCTCGCGTTTCTCGAGTTCAGTGATGACTTCCGTTAGGTTCTGAGTCGCCTGATCATGGGCCGCTTTGAGCTCTGCTTGCCCGGTCGAGATTGCGTGCTCGAGCTCTGCGGGCAGGCACTGTGTCAGCAGAGGTCGCGGTCAGATCTGCGATCAAGGGCCAACGCACGCTGCTTGAGAGTCGAAACTTCGGCCCCAAGAGCTTCCGCTTCGGCGACCGAGCTCTGCCCGAGACGTCGGAGAGTCTGATTCTCGCGGCACGACAGCTCGTAGTTGTGGTCGAGCTCCGCCAACCGCCGAGACAGGGCGGAGTGCTGATCTGCCGCTTCTTCGGCGGCACGCTGCGTATGGTTGTGCGCTTCGAGGGCGGCGGAGCGTTCCCGCACGGCGTCTTCGAGCCGACCCTCACAGGCCGACAGGTCGGCTTTTGACTGCTGAAGTTCGCGCCGCAGGGCCGCGACCTCCTCGTCAGCGACAGTCGATCGAGACTGCAGCTCAGTAACGGCAGCTTGCAGCTGCGACTGATCTGCAGCTGCGGTCGACATCGCCGCACGAGCATCGTGGAGTTCGGCGGCGAGCGCAGCAGCCGCTTCGCGAGCGGCCTGCTCTGCAGAGGAGGCCTCCGCAAGCTGAGGAAGGAGAGCGTATTAGCAACAGTCTCCTGCAAGAGAAGCGGAACGCGACTCACAGCGGTCTGAGCGAGAGCTAGCTCGTCACGCAGGTGCGTGACCTCGGTCTGCGCCCTCGAGAGGTCGTCCCGCGCGGCAGTAGCGAGGCGCTCGGTCTGCTCGAGGGTGGCGGCAAGCCTAGCTGCATTCGCATCGGCCTGGGCCGCCTTTGCAGCCTGCGTTTTGACGCGAGCGGTGAGCTCGTTGATGTCGGCTTGGGCGGTTGCAAGGGTGCGGCCGCGAGTTTCGGCGACGGCTCGAGCGTCCGCGAGATCGTCCTCAAGCTCGATTGTTCGCCTGGTGCTCGCTTCGCGGTCGCGCAAAGCCGCGTCGAGCTCGTCAAGTGTAACCTGCAGACGTCCGAGCAGCACCTCACGTTCGCGAGAGACAGCAGCGAGGTCTCGTCGGACGGCGAGGACTTCGTCGCTCGCGTCGGCAACGAACGTAGCGTCGGCATCGGACGGGGCTTCGCGAGTCGAGTCCTCCTCGTCTCCGTCATCGAGGGCGACGCGCATAGCCAAGTTGAGCTGTAAGAGGGCGATCCTCTCTTCGTGACGACGCAAGGTCCCCTCCAACTCAGCGATGCTGTCAAAACGGTCGATCAGTATAGTCGAGGATATCGGAGCGTATGGCAGAGACCTACCGTGTCTCGTGTTGCTGATCGTCGCCCGGGAGGGCATCGCACAGCGAGGCAAAGTCGGCGAGCGAGTCCGGCGCGTTCACCGAAGCAGTTCCATCGCGAGTAGACCCGGCTTCAAGGAACGCGACACGCTCCTCGAGAGCCGCGATGGAGTCCTCCTGCTCGACGACTGCCTGGCGAGCGGCGTCGCGCTCCTCCTGCGCCTCGAGTAAGGCAGCTTGGATCTGGTCGAGCTCGTATTGCGCTGCGTCGGCGGCAGCTTGCGCCTAACGGATTTGAGGAGAGTCAGCTGTGATACCAGCGCAAATTGGACTGTAGGGCAGCCTCACCGATGCCATAGCCTGCGAGGCCTCTGATAGCTCGACCCGTAGCTGCGATGCATCCTGCGCTTGAGCGACCGAGTCGTCGAGTCGTTGCTGAGAGTCTGCGAGCTGGTTCGAGAGGTCCTGGACCGTCGCTTCCGCTTCGCGAAGAAGATGCCGCGATGCCTCGAAGTCCTCGCTGAGCCGGCCGCTCTGCTCTTTGAGTTCGCGCACCGTCTGCTCGAGCTTGTCGTTCATCTCACGCTCGGTCTCGTAGGCGGCTTGCTTATCCATCAGGTCGAGCTGGAGGACGCTGACTTCGTGCGCCTTGATTTCGTCCATGCGGCGCAGTCGCTCTTGCAAGTCGTCGGTACGGTGCTTGGCCTCCTGGCGAGCAAAGTCGAGACGTTCGCGGAGCTCGTCGCGCTCTTCGCGGAGCCGCATGAGAAGGGCGACGGGGTCGGCGGACGGCGAAAGCGCCATGGACAGATTGCCGGGGCTACGAGGTGACGAAGTGCCGATCGCATCGTTCGGTAGAATCGGGTTGAGCGAGGCCGAGCTTTCGTCAGCTCCAGCGTTTTGGTCGAGAGCGTCTTGCGCGTCCGAAAGGCGATGCTTCGCTTCGTCGAGCTCGTTCCGGAGGCGGTCCTGCTCCTGCTCTGACTGCGTGATCCGGGCCAGCAGTTCGTCCCGTTCGCGTTCGTACGCAGACTCGAGCGTGCCGGCGGCCGACGCCTTCTCGCGCAACTGCCACGCGAGCGAATCCGCGTGCGCCTCGGTCTCGGCGAGGATCTTGCGGAGCGAATCCAGCTCGAGCGCGCGACGGTTGTACAGCTCGAGCAGCTCGTCGTGTTCGTCGGACTGGATCTGTCGCTCGGCCGAATCTTGCAGCGCGGCCTGGGCGAGATCGTCGTGCTGAGCGCGAAGGTCGTCAAGCTCGAACGTGACCGAGACGAGCTGTTGTTCGGCCTGGTCGAGCGCCTCCTCGAGATCGGCCGTCTCGGCCAGCTTAAGTTGAGAGTGTTCGCGCTCCGCCTCGAGCACCGCGATGCGGTCTTCGTGCGAGCGGAGTTTGGCTTCCAGCTCAGCGATCTGTTGCCGGGCATCCATGAGCGCCTCCTCGATCGCTTTCGCTTCGCCCTGGGCGTCGGCTGTCAAGGTCCGCTCCGCCGCGAGCTGGGCCTGCAAGTCACCGACGTCCTGCGAGTGCGTGACGTGGGCGGCGTGAGGTATCTCGGGCTCCTCTCGCAGCGCAGCCAGCTCGGGTTGGGGAGTCGACGAGTCCTCCACGTTCCGTCGGTGGGGCGCTGGTCCGGCACGCGCGGCATCGAGTTCGGCTTCGAGCTCCGCAATGTGCTCTTCAGCCAAGCGCAGCTCCTCCTCGGCCTGGTCTCGGTCAATGATCGCCTCTTCGAGCTGCTCCTTCACGATCGCACCGTCCTGCGCGCTCGACGACGCCGCGACAGCCGTCTCCAATTGAGTCTGCATGTCGGCAATCGTCGCATCGCTCTCTTCAAGATCACGCTCGAGAGCGGCGATGCGGGTCGTCAGGTCGCCGATCTCGGTGTCGCGGAGGGCTAGACTTTCGCTTGCAGAGGCGAGGTTGGCCTCGGCGGCATCAACCGCAGCGCCGCGTTGCGTGTGGAGGTCCAGCTCAACGAGGACGTCGCTGAGCTTTGCTTGCGTCGCGAGGTGTTGTGCCCTGTCAAGAGTGTCAACCACGTTAGTCGAAGCCGAAACGCGTGCAGTTATAGGCAAACGCACGTGACGGTTGCCAGCTCCTCCTCCACCATCGCACGTGAGGCCGAAGCCCGCTCGGCGTGCTCAGCCTGAGAGTCTCGGAGCGAAGCGAGCGAGCTGCATGTGCGACGATGAGCCCGGGCTGTTGCGGCCAGGACGACGACGAGGGCGGCGCAACTGCAAGGAGCGCCACATTAGTCCGCCGACGTCTCAGCTAGACTCGAGGGTGCGACTCACGTCTCTTCAGCCGATATCAACTCCGCGGCAAGCTCGTCGCGCTCAGCTGACACGTCGGCCGAATCGTCAGTCCCCGGCTCGTCGAGGATGACAGTTTCGGTCGACCCGATCTGCGATAGCAGTTCCTGTTTCTCGGCCTTGAGCGTGGTCGCGTCATTCCGGAGTTCCTCGTTCTCGCGCTCGAGACCTCCGATGACCTCATCGGCGTCCTCCAACTCTCGCTTGATCGTCTCGAACGCGACCTTCTCCTCCACCCGCTCGTCCTCGAGCTTTTGAAGCTGCTCCTCGTGCCACGCGAGCTCGGTCTCGAGGTCTTCGCATTCCTCCTGAAGCGCAGGCATCGACGCGAGGTCGCTTTGACCTTCAGCGAGCAACCGCTGGAGGTCTTCGCGTGAACCAGCGAGGTCGTCTCGTTCACGTTCGAGCTCGGAGTATCGATTCTCGAGGTCGCGAGCATGTGCAGTGAGCGATATGCGCTCTTTGTCAAAGTCTTGACGGATCGAGGCGAGTTCGGCGGCGTGATCCTCCTTCAAGTCGGCCAACTCGTCTCGCGCAGCTTCTGCGGCTGCCTCGGCTCTGACAACCGACTCCTCTGCTTCCGAAGCGACCTGACGTCGGACTGATTGGACCTCGGCCGAAGCGCTCGCTGCGGTGATTTCGGCTTCGGCGAGCGAGTTTTGCAGGGACGAGATGGTCTCGTTGGCCGTGGCGAGCTCCGTTTCGAGCTGACTGATCCGCGCCGCATGCTGCTTCTCCTGATTCATGGAAGCGGTGGAGGGTGGGAACGATGCGGCGGACCCGACTTGTGCAGCCGAGACGGACGGGCGGCGAATCAAGGACGGCACTGACGAGTTCGAGGTGGGTCCGGCACCGCCTGCTCCGCCGAGGCTCGAAGGCGGCCGGCTCCCGAGGACGGAAGGTGGTCGACTGCCCGCCGCGACGGAGGTGCGCGGGATGGCCGACGCGGCTTTTGCGCGAGTCTGGACGCCGATTCGACTGCGGGTTGCCGGAGCTGCTCCGGCCAGCTGCTTTGGTTCTGGGACCATCGAATTCCGCGAGGCCTGCAGTTTGCTACGTGTGTCAGCTTCGGCCGCCGTCGCCTGTATCGCCCGGTTCGTGCTTACTGGACGAGCGATGCGAGAGCCTCCTCCAGCTGCGGGAACGCCGCTAGTCGGAGCGCCGGCTACCATCTCTGGTCAATGTCCCGCGGCTGCCCTTCTTCACGAGTCGGAGCGAGGCTGTACCCCCTGTACGGCGGCGACAGCTGATGCGATACTGGGTCGAATGAACGCAGACGAAGGAGGATGTTGGTTGATTGCCGGCAAAGTCGGAACGACAGGTACTGCTCGTACAGGCGCCGAGCTAGGATGTGGAAATAGAGTCAAGGCACTCGAGTATATACGGCCGTCTGCGTCTCGGCGCTCCGGGGGGCGACGCGTGACGCGGTGCGAGTCGGCTTTCGGAACAAGTCCGCCTTGTTTGTCGCTTTCTTGCACCGGGCACGTGCGCGCTCAAAGTCGGAGAGAAGGATTGTCTGACAGGGGGCAGCAGAAACCGCCGACCCGTCTGCAGCTGTCGGCGCGCCAGTACGCTCTGGACCACTGCAGCTTCATGTACGCTCTCCGACAGCTTGCCAGAAGAGTCTCGTGCCCTGAGACAGCCGGAGAAGGGCTGAGAGGTGCTCGCTCTCGGCTCCTGCGCTCGCTCGATCGTGTCTGGTCGAGGGCTCCATTCGCTCGTTCTCGGTGAGCTGCCATGCATCTGGCGCTTCCGGAGCGTAGCATATGCTTGCCAGACACTTTAGGCTGCTCACACAGAGTGTTCGATCGCTACCGCGCACCCTCCGGCCGGCCGGGCTCCTTCCTCCTGCTCCGGGTTGGCTCTGATTACGACGGGACCGGGGTTGAAGCCGGCAGAACTCCGTCGTCGCCAACTGCAGCTGCACCAGCTTGAGCCTTCGCCGTTCGGGTAGCCAGCGGCGAGCTCGTATGATCCCTGAGAACTTGCCTAGGCGAGAGGTCTCTGCTGCGGAGCGGTCCGTCACCGGCGGTGACGGCGCTCTGTCGATTGGACTTCCACTCAGAGCGTGCCTGCAGCACCCGTGTGCGTGCTCTACTTAGCCCCTGATCACTTCGGGTCATGTACGTACACGATCCCTTCATGTGGGAGAGTGCTTGGCGCAAAGTCGATTGCCCACCGACCGGCCTTATCTGATGCGGTCCATGACGAAAGTTCGGTCAGGGGCCAGAGACCAGGTGGGCAGCCCCTTGTAGACGTCTCCGCGAGGAACGTTCTCCGACTCTGCGCCGTGCGCCCGTGAGCGTTCAGGCCCTTCGAACCTGAAGACCGATCGAGTGGGACCATTCCTCGAAGGGGTCCGCGAGGGTGATGCTGCGTAGAAGACGGCGACGCGCGCCCCCTGCTGGGGAGGGACATCCTTCTCCCGTTTTTTTCTTTCTGCGGAATCTCCGTCGGAGGAATGCACTTTAAGGGCAATCCAGCTGCAGATGTGCCCACTGCATGCGACTAGTCCCGACGAAGGTTTGCGGCAGATCCATGAGATATGCCCCGTCTGTATCGGCCCACTGTGCTCTACGGCCGCAGCTCAAGTGTTGCAAGTTCCCGAGCGCGCAAACAGTGCTTGATCGCCCACTAACAGTCAAGAACAGCTGGCTCGCATGACTGCCGCACAGACTGCAGATTGGGGAAAAGTCGCGTTGCCGGTCGACACTCGCTTGGACTGTACAGGCTCTTGCTACCGAGGCGATTCACTGCTGCTGATCCGCAGGCGTGTGCATGTAGCGGGCCAGCAGACAGATGTAGCCTGTGAAGCTTTACGAGGTTCCGTGCCGTGCGTTGCGATGCCGCGCATGCATGCGACTTCGCGCGTGCAGACCTCATTAATCAGCTAATTTAGCGAGGAAACGACGTTGCGAAAGGTTGTACGCCGCGACCCGCGAAACTGCCTGCCTCAGCCAGTCCTCGTCAGCTCGCGAGCCGTCCTTGGCCTGAGTTCGCGCGTTTCGAGACGGATGACGAAGGTGTCGGTGGACCGCGCGGCGCGTGTCGAAGGCCAGCTGCTGGAGGAAGAAGGGCGTCGATCCGACAGGAGGCTGCGAAACGAGAAGAGAAAGAAACGCCGCTCTCCGAAACAAGGATGATGCTCTCGATCGCGCCTTGAATGAAAACCCCGGACGGCTTCCCCACCGTTCACCGAAGCATTCGTGACGGCGTGCCTGAAACCTGCTGCACTTGTCCTGCAGATTTTCTTGCGCGGCCCTCCCCGAGAGAACACCGGTAATACACCGGTGTGATCCGTCGCACCCTTCCGCCCCGTCCGAGCCTGACAGCGGTTGTCTGCCAGGTCTTCTTTCGACAAGCGAAGCACGACCTACCGTGGAAGCTCTTCGCTCTCTCGCGTCGACAACCTCGAGGGTCCTCTCCGTTCCCCGTCCCGGCATTCTGCGGTCCCGTATCGTCGCCGGTACTGCCCGCATTCAAGCAAGCCTTGTCGACAAGAGGACAAGGTTCGGAGGGGCACGGGACGGACACAGCCGTTTGCACCGCGACGGGCCATTCGTGGCAAACGACACTGGCGAAAGTCGTCCTCATCCGCCGCACCGTTCGCAACAAAACGAGAACGATCGCGTTCGCGACCGACGAGGACCGTGCCTTCGACAGACGGTCGTCATCCGACACCCTTCTACTGAGCTCAGACGTCTTCCGAAGCGACTCGTCAAGAGTTAGTCGACTTCGCCGCGACCAGAGCATAGGTCGTTTCTCACCGCGCGGGGTCTCGAAAAAAAGTTCCGACTACGTTCCGAACGCGCGCGACGCCGTCGATCCCTCGCTTCCTCCGTCTTCTTCATCTTCTCACCCGCACTTCCAGGCCCGCTTCTGTGCATCGCGACCGTCTCCTTCCTGCGCAGAGGTCGAGAGGAACGAGGACCGCACGTCGGCCCGCACCTAGAGGCGCAGGGACCGTTTCTTCACGCGCATTCACTCCGGCCCACCGCGAGACCGAACTCGCTCAATTCGGCCAGAATTTTATCTGATCGGGCAGCCGACATCTCATCTTCCGCCCGACTCTATAAGCCCAATCTCTGCTGTTCGTCGACGTCTGCACTGCCTGCACGCCGTCCGATATCCCTGGTCGGCTCGTCATGACGGCGACCGGCGATGCGTCGCCTGCCACGATCGCTGCGGCCGGAGAACCGCGACCGGCTTCGCCCCAC
This sequence comes from Rhodotorula taiwanensis, assembly GCA_002922495.1. Taxonomy (NCBI): domain Eukaryota; kingdom Fungi; phylum Basidiomycota; class Microbotryomycetes; order Sporidiobolales; family Sporidiobolaceae; genus Rhodotorula; species Rhodotorula taiwanensis. The sequence goes on from PJQD01000035.1 coordinate 520,848, forward strand.
CGAGACCCGACCAATGCCCTCTCGCCGGCCGGTTCCGTCGCGAGTTCGAGTGGTCAAAACCATGCCCGGGAAGGAGTGGGCGAAGATGAGCGCGACGAGCTGGAAGAGGACGGCGACGACGCGGCTTCGAGCGACGCGAGGAGTCGGAGCGTCGAGCCGGGCGCTTCTGCTCCACCATCGAGGCGCGCATCGGACAGTGGTCTGTTCACGTCGATGGCTATCCCGTCGACGGGCAAGACGCAAGCCTCCTTTGTGCACAAGTGCGTTGCTTCCCAGGTTACTTCTCGCTAGACCGAGCCCGCTGCTGACGACTGTTTGTCCGCAGAGTCTGGGGGTGAGCAAGCTGTCTCTATAGACAGACCCGCCAACGCAGGACTGACTCTCTTCTGAACCAGTATGCTCGAGGATCCGGCTCTCCGACAGTACATCGCCTGGAGCGAAGACGGCAAATCGTTCCTCGTGTTCAACCCCGTCGACTTCGCTCGCGACGTCTTGCCGCGCTTCTTCAAGCACAGCAACTTCTCAAGCTTCTTGAGGCAGGTATGTCACGCCTTTCTCGTCTGCCAATCTCCGGTACGCGGTCCTGACGACTTTTTCTGCAGTGCAACTTTTACAACTGGTCCAAGTGCGTGCCGTCCCGCAAGACGCGGACGGCTTACGTCGATAGTCGGAGACCATAACGCTGATACGCAGTACGCTCCCATCCGCAGGGTCAATGACGCGCTTAGTCACACCAACTCGTTCGCGCAGCCGGGCGGCGCTCAGAGCCAAGCATGGGAGTTCCGCAACCCGTCTTTCCAGCGTGGCAGGCCCGACCTGCTCGCCAAGATCAAGCGAAAGACGGCCAAGTCGAGCTCGGCACCGACTCCTGCCGTCAATTCTCGGAGACGGACTTCGGTGACTTCCCTCGCCTCGTCCACGCGGGCGAATCGCCCTGGATCAAGCTCACGCCCGAACGACACCATCGTCGACACTCCAGACGACATCTCTGATCGAGACGAGGCGCCCACGAAAGGGCCCAACCACCGAGCTGGCGAGACTCGGGACGGCGACCTTCGCGGCAGTGACTACAACTTCCCGGCCGCGCGCAAGCCCGCGACCACCGACGATGTCCTTCCGTACCTTGCGGCTAACGGGAGGGCGCCGAAGGAGGAGGAAGGTGCGTCCAGACGGGATCAGCTTGTTGACTGAGCGGGCGGATGATCGGGACCTAATTCGAACCGAACCGAATCGCGCAGGTTCTCCGCCGCAAACACAAACGCGCCGTCCTCGATCAGGTCCGCTCAACGACGAAGCGCCTTATTTCTACACGCAAGCGGGGCCGATTCGTTACTCTCCCGGCACTCGACCGTATCCTCTCCCCGGATCCAGCTCGTACTCTTCTTATCGGCACTCGCTGGCTGAAGAAACGACCACGCGACATGTCCGTGCGCTCGAGCATCAGGTCCGGGTCATGGGGGAGGTCCTACACCAGGAACAGCACGAGCACGCGACGACTCGTGCCACGTCCTACTCGGTACTGCAATCTTTGATCGAGGCGGTGGCCGGACTCGACAAAGATGGCCGCTATCACGCCGAATGTGCGCTTCTTCTGCCGCGCATGTCCCCGAGTGAACCTTACGGAGCTGACTGTCTGCCTTTGTCATCTTCGCAGTGCAAGCCGCTCACCGGGCGCTGCACCGTTTCGAATCCGCCCCCTCTCCTCCGTCTGCGTTGCTGAGCGCGTTCGCAACACAGCAGCACCACTCGTCTATCAGCTGGCCCGGCGCCAGCTCGTCGTCGAATGGCTACTCGATGCCGAACGGCTATTCTGTGCCGGCCGGTTACTCGTCTTCGCTCCGACCCGGTTCTGCCTCGCAGTTTTATTACAACCGCGTCCCCGCAGTCGAGTCTTACACGAGGACAGCTCGACCGGACTCGCGGCCCGTCATGCCCTCACACAGCGACCTCCGTCCGGCTTCGAGCGGGTCTCCTTTCGATCCGAACAACGGTCAGCGATCGCCGCCTGAAGTCGAATCGCTTCGACACTCGGTGCGGAATGAAACGGCAGGTAGCCCGACCGGCGGCGTTGGCCGAGGTCCAGAACCGAACTCGGTCGGACTCCGCAAGTCGTATGTCGTCTCGGCGTTCCCTCCCTCCGGCTGCCTCGCACCGATCGCCTCGGCGCACTCTTCCGGCACCAACGAGTCGCACGAGGTCGAGTCCGATCGCAATCGAGGCGCCAACGCCGAGTCTCAGCTCAAACCGCGAACCTTGCCACCTCTGTCGTCGCTGCTGAATCCGATCGGTCCGCCTTCGTCGCACGTCTGGTCGGACCGCCCTCCTGGTCACGAATCGCCGGCCCACTCTGGCGAGCGCTCGCCTAAGCGGGCGCGGTATTAGAGCCGCTCCTGACCTGACCCGGCCTCCTCTTCTCCCGATTCCCCTCTCACGACCCCGCTCGCAATTCATTGTTGCCCTTGTCCCTTTCTTACCCGCATCGCCGCACTTGATACCCTGCCTGTCCATAGCATCTCTAGCCATAGACCCGCATCCAGAATCAGTATAGATACCCCCTTTCGTCGCCGCCGCCCCAAACCAAAAATGTAGCTCCCCTTGCTCATCCCACACGCAAACCGTGTTTCATTTCTCTTCAAGAAGAGGCCCGGTCTTGCTTGCCATCCGAAAGAGTCGCGATCTCCCTCTGGGCGTCCCCCCACACTCGTCTCTTGACCTGCGTCCAGGCTGCCTCTCTCTCTCAACGGCGCTTTCCTCTTCCTCTCGCTACTGCGCTGTTGTCACTTGCCTTGTTACAGTATGGCCCCGGTACCGCCCGAGAAACAGCGTTGGGCGCGTCCTAGTCTCCACCTCGAATGCCTCGACGTCTCTCACGACGGTGAACCACCGCGATACTCTCGTCGCTCGAGCCACTGTACTGAGACCTCTGTGACTCCTCTACGGGACCGACACAGGCTGTCGAGCGTTCTTTGACCACGCCCCTCGTCCGGACAAGCTCCTCGACGAAGCCGTCTCTGCTGTTCTCGACGCGCTGTACCATGACGTCGTCGGCTGGACCCCGCCTCCAGTGCGCCGAGTCCTCCTCAAACTGCACGACTTTGAAGGCGTAGCGTATACCTGTAGCTCGGAGCTCGACCCGCTGCACAAGGAGATTCACCTGTCGGTGTCGTACGTCGCCGGAGTCGCCCACCGCGCCCGTGCCGCCGACGCACCCGATCACATCCGCCTCGAGGTTCAGGGAGTCGTCGCGCACGAGATGGTGCACGTATTTCAGTACAACGGGAAGGGGACGGTGCCGGGAGGAGTGATTGAAGGGATCGCGGATTGGGTCAGGCAACGGGCGGGAGTCGGCGCGCCGCATTGGAGGAGGGAACGCCCGGCCGACGACGCCCCGTGGGACGCCGGCTACGAAAAGACGGTGCGCAATTCCCTTTCCGCGGTGGCCTTTGACAGACGAACGTCGCGGACCCGCTGACCCGACTCAAGTTCGCACCGGTAGGGTTTCTTCCTCGAGTGGCTTTCGAAACGGCTCGACAAACCCGATTTGGTCCCTCTGCTCAACGGCGAGATGAAGGACGGCGAATGGGACGACGGCGCGGTGCTGCGGCGATTACTCGACGGGAACGAGGTCGGGGATCTGTTTCGAGAGTACCGGAACAGCTTTTCACGGTTGGACAAGGAGCAGGACCCTCCTCGACCGGTCCCGACGCACGCAGCGTAAGATACAATACAGCTTTGTGCTCTGCAGCAGGTTGTTACTCCCGCCGCGGCGATGCGAGCCCGCGATTCCTGTGCCGTGACTGCGGAAGACGAGGCGCATGCATTCGCTCGCGCTTGCTGCACGAGAATCCAGATTGGAGGAGAGCACAGTGCCTATTACGCGGTGCAGACACGCGTACTCTTCGTTACAATCAATGGATGCGGGTCGAGCCTTTACGAAGGGCTTATGAAAAGGCCAAACACCGCCAATTTTCAGCGATTCGACGCGTCGAGTCTCGATTTCGCGGCGCAAGTTTGACGTCGACCCTCGCTACAGCGTCCAGCCATGTCGACTGCAGGGCGAATCAGTGAGTGTGCTCTCAAACCTTTCTACATAGACCGCGGACTGACCAAGGGTCTACGCTCGCCAGACAAGTCTGGTCCTCGGTTCGTCCCGAAACGGAAAACTCCCGCCGCCGCGCCCGCTTCCGGCTCGACGAGGGCGAGCCGCGAAGGGTCGGTCGCTTCGAGTACTGCAGGACCAACCCCCAAAGCTGGACCGGTCGCTTTGCCGCCGGTCGGGGAGGATCTGGCCGAAGATGAGGGCGAACTGCGCGACTCGTCTGCCAGCGTGAACGGCACCGCACTCTCCTCGCAGCAGCAGGGCAAGAACTCGGCGGGCACCAGCTTCAAGCCGGGAGCGAGCTTCTTTGGTCCCAGTGACCCGACCGCGTCGTCGTCGTTGTTCTCGACTCAGGCGTCAACAGTCGCTTCGACTTCAGGCTCTGCGTTCGGGTTCCAACCTCGAGACCCATCCCAGTCAACTCAGGCAACTTCATTCGGTGCACCGACTCAACCTCCTGGCTCGAAATCGCCGAATGCTGCCGCAAGGAACTCCTCGACCCTCTTCCTCCCTGATCCGGCAACTCTGTCGCCTCCTCGCACTTCGCCTGTCCGTACCTCGCCGACTAGCGCAGGACCTCCTGTTCTTTCGTCGTCGCCGATCCGCGGGACCGCTTTCTCAGTCTCGGCGATCCCGCCAACTCTGCTCTCGCCGACGCGGAGGGCGGCGGAACTGCAACCGCATGTACTACTACAAGACGCGGCGGAACGGGACGCGACTCCGCCTTTGCCCACACCTCCCGCGGTTATGACCGCGTCAAGGAAGCGCAAAGCGACTGCCGCGCCCGCAGCGCCGGTCGACGACGACGAGGAAGGAGCGGAAGCGGGGAGCGACACCGGTGCCGAGGCGGCTCGTGCGTCGCCGAAACGGGTCGACAAGGGGAAGCAAAAGGCAGGAGCGCGACCGCCGCCTGCGAAGCGCGCCGCCGCCGCCGCCAAGAAGGGCAAAGGTCGTGCCGCTGCTCAGGCCGACGAAGCATCCGGAGACGACCACGACGATGCCGCTCCGTCGACAAGTGCCGCCGCGGCCAAGAAGAAGGCGAAAGCTGCTCCACCGGCGGCGGCGACCAAGGCGAGACCGAAACCGCGCCGTACGGCGTCTCGACGCGCTTCAGTCGAAGCCGAGATGCAGGCCGACAGTGCCGGCCAGGCTGGAGCAGATATTCCGGTCGGCGAGCCCGACGACCCTGCCGTTGTCCCTGATGAGGTTGTCAGCGGCGAATCGACCGATGAGTACGACCGCGCCCGACCGAAGAAGCGTGTCCGGAAGCGCAAGCAACCGAAGAAGGGCGCCGTCGATCGGTTCTTGTTTGGCGCCGACTCGGACGACGAGAACGCTCGTCGCGCGGGCGATCTGCGCGTCGGCGGAGGTGGGGGGCTGGCTCGCAATGACATCGACGAGGAGGAGCAGGTCGAGGCAGGCGCCAGTGCGGATGAGGCTGAACGCGGCGAGCGGGACGAGCTGGAGCAAGAAGAGGACGACGAGTTTGACGAGGCGGAGGCGGCGCCGGTTAACAAGAGGAAGAAGCGCAAGGCGCCCGCTGCGACCAAGAAGGCGGCGGCACCGAGGAAGCGGAAAGCCAAGGGCAAAAAAGTCGTCGCTGCGGGTGGGCAGGAAGGTGGCGACGACGCGAATGGCGACGGGGCGGGACTCGACGCAGATGCCGATGCCGACGGTTCTCAAGCGGCACGCACGCCATCGCCTGAACCGCTACCGCCAGTGGAACCGGACGAGACCCTCATGGCGACTCTGGCCGACCCGGTCCCGAAGGTCCAGATCGGACGGCCTTCAGAGCGGACCATCTTCTTCGAAGAGCGCGAGTCGCGGCTCAAGGCGGAGCGGAAACAGCTGCTCAAGCTCCGCCGCGAGAAGATGAAGCGGAGGAAGAAGGGGCTACCCGTCTCGGACGACGAGGATCAGGAAGGCGGGCCGGACGACGCGGGCGGGCGGGGCGGCGACGCGACGCCGGCGCCCGACGACGAGCACCCTAATGGCGGCGCAGATGCGGACGATGCGCAGGCCGAGGATGAGGGATGTGACTTGTTTCGCTTGCCGTCTCTCGGAGCCGGTGAGGACGAGAATGCGCCGGGCGAGAACGAAGGTGTCGACATGTTCAACGGCCTCGACGCGATCCACAAGTTTGCTGCGGCGCAGGCTGAAGGTCGTGAGGCTGGCGACGAGGACGGGGACGACGAGGATGAAGCCGGGTTCGAGGAGACTAATTGGGCGCCGCAGATGCGGATCGTCGACGGCCAGCTCGTGCTCGACGAGTCGAGTCTTCAGGTCGAGCGTGGTAACGTGCGTGCTCCCGCGTCTGCGGGCACGTGAACCGAGCACTGACGTCTCTTTAACCTTCTCGCCGAGCAGCAAGCCCAGCAGATCCTGCACCGAGAAGTCGTCGAAGAATCCGCTCAGGACCGCTTTATCAATTCGTCGTCGTACGGCAAACGTAAAGGCGGGGCGCGCTGGTCGAAAGAAGAGACAGAACTGTTCTACGACGTGCGTGCCCATTGATGAGCGAGAGCTCGACAATTGCAACTGACTTCGAATCCTTCTCCATTCGAATTAACAGGGCTTGTCGCAGTTCTACACCAACTTTGAAATGATCGCCATCATGTTCCCGCATCGCTCTCGGCACGAGATCCGTCGCAAATTCAATCGCGAGGACAAGCTCAACCCGAAGCTCGTCACGGCTGCCCTCGCACGCCGCAAGCGTGTCGGTGCGTCCTCTGCTTCCCCACCGCATGCCAGTCACTCTTGCGTTGCGTGGGAGTTATGGCTGACGACAGGCTAACGGCGCACAGATATCGACGCTATCGCCAAACTCACCGGCGCCGACTTGTCTGGACCGGTTCCTGAAGATCCTATGGACGCCGTCAACCGCCGTCGCGCCGAGATCGAAGCGAACGGCGGCGAGATCCCCGAGCCGGCGGGCGGACGCAAGCGTAAAGGCAAGGGCAAGAAGGAAGAAGGCGGCGATCACGACGACGACGCGGCCGCGGTCCTTGGCGGCAGCAGGAAGCGCAAGGGCAAGAAGGGTGCCTCGAACGCTGCAATGGGCTACATGCCCGGCGAGGAGAACGAGGACGGTGCTGGTGGAGACGAGGAAGAAGAGGACGAGGACGTACGGCAGGTCCGGCTCGAGATGGAGGAGGAGGAACGGCAGCGCCGGATCGACGAGATGGAGGCTGCCGGCGGCGGTGCTTAAGTCTGCCGGATGTGACACAATTTCGACGTTGCCGCGCGTGAGGGCCCTCCTTCTTTGCCTTTACATCAGTCTGCGTCGATTCGAATTTCAATACGTGTCGTAACGAATCGCCTCTCTTTTCGCTTATCCTGTGCCACTGGTTCTCTCTTCGTCGAGCAGCGATACTGCAGACGAGCGACTGTGGCAGCTGCGTCGGACTTGACCGGAGAAGAGGCTCAAGTCCGGCGGGAAATTTCCGCCGCGATGAAGCTTCCGCGCAACCGCTCGCTTCGCTCCCTGTACAGCCGCTTGGATCGCCAAATGGCCTCAAATGGCACGGCTGGGTCGCCATTCTTCGAGATCCGCGCTCATCCGGCCGGATTCCTCGGAGCGTTCGCGACTCGACCGATTCCAGCCGGAACTCTGGTTCTCGACGACTCGCCGCTGTTCACGCTCGATGCTCCGCTCCAAGCGTACTTGTTCCAGCGCGCTCAGGCTGGCGGGAGTGGTGGTCCGACTCCGGTCGAAGGAGAAGACGAGGAAGACGACGAGCCGGCAAAGGACCTGGACGAGTTTCTCGAGCGAAACATTAAAACGATGCTGAGTTGGAAGACAGAGGATCAACGTCGCGAGTTCTGGGATCTCGCGAATACGAGGCCGGACTTGCCGCCGGCGTATGGCATCTTTGCCACGAATGCCGTCCAGTGAGTTTTGCAGTTTTCTTTTGCTTTGCTCTGTCCTGCGGGGTTACAAGTGGCTTGAATGGGCCCCTGCACTGGCAATGTTCGGTCAGGTGCTGTAGGGCGTCCAGGACGATCGCTGACTGGGAAGTGTCGGTCTCTCTCGCAGAACACATGGCGAGATCGGCGGCATGTTCCTCATGCTGTCGCGTTTCAACTCTTCCTGTCGCCCGACCCTCACTCGGCCTGCCTGGGACCCGACATCACATTCCACAAAGCTCTACGCCCTCCGCGACATCGAGCCGGGCGAAGAGTGCACCTGGACCTACCTGAACGTGACGTTCGAATTCGAAGGCGTCGAAGCGCGCAAGGAGGAGATGCGCCAAGTGTTTCATTTCGAGTGCTGCTGCGTCGCTTGCGACGAAGCGAACGTGACGCCGGCTGAGCGGGCAGCGAGCGAGAAACGGCTATTGCGGCTCAGGCGGTACAAGGAGCGGATCGCCGGGTTCTCGAGCGGTGGCGGAACCGATGACGACGAGGGGCAGCGGAAACGTCTCCTGGGCGAGATGGCGCAGCTCTCGCGCGAGGAGGGGCTGTGGGAAACGGCGCAGCGGTTAGACCAGGCCGCGGCGGCGTAAGGTCGGGAGGCGACCCCGCATGTTGTTGTATTTCTCCCTCGTTGTCTGTCTATTGGGCCTCGCGCTCTTGTCATGTTGGGACGCTACGAGTGAGTGCAGGCCGAGTCATGTTTCCCGGACTTTCGGATCCCATTGCACTTCCGCTGGCAGAGAGCTCTTGAGTACTCGGGGCCAGCTCCAGAATCTCTCTCCGAGCACGCATCGTAATCCGTCCCGCCTCCCTCTCTCGCTCGAGATGAGCCGGACAGTTGGAACCACATGCTCGCAGGACAAAGCATATTAATTACGAGCAAGCCAGGAGGCTTAAGAGCGACTGAGAGCTCGCATTTAGCGCTCTCAGAATGTTCGACGTGTCTCACTCGCATCGGAGATGTCCTCGGTTGCTCTTTGAAGTCCTCAAAGCAAGGTGCGGAAATGCCAGGCATCGCGGAGCCGTGACTTCCGATGCGCGAGATCTCGAAAGCACATCTCGACGTTCACGTCGTCCTGAGCAGACTTCTCCGCCCACAATCCTTTCGTCTGACACCGGGACTGACTGCGGAATGGAATAATGCAGCATGACAGGGAAGCTACAGAAGACGCGTGAAACCGGGGGGCGGAGCAGAAAGTGTCTCGATCGCTTTTTCCCGTTCGTCGAGTCCCTTACTACCGCGAGGTAGTCCGCCTCGGCCTCTAGACCTCGCCCTCTCTCCCATTCCCACTCCGACGCCATCCCCTCTAGACAGGACCAGAGCGCACGTTCCCTAAAAGGGACAAGAGGGCAGGACCGTCGAGAAGGTCGGATCCGAAGGGGAACCGCGCAAGGGAGGAAGGACGTCGAAGGCCGTGTTGATCTCTCCCACGACCCTCTGTGGGGCTCGCTAGCGGAAAATGGACACCGCCCGCGAGCCTTTCAGAGGACGTGAGCGAGACAACGACTTCTGACGCCTATCCCGAGAGCGGTTCGCCCGAACCGGATCTTCAGCGAACGGCCGGATCTGCGACCTCCCTTCGCGCGCGGACTGGGTCCTGGTCGAGAAGCGCCGTCGGAGGAAGTCGGGAAAAGCTCGAGAAGCGGGGGCCGTCGTAACGAGGCCTTGCCTCTCTCGTGACGAAAGGGCATGGCGATAGAACCGACGAAAACGTCAAAGGGGAAAGAAAAGCCAGGGAGGTTCGATTTTGGACGAGTGTTTAGGATACGCTTCCGTGGGGTCAAATGACGAGGAGCGCTCTTGATGCTTGTCCAGAGTTTTTATAAGCGTCACAGAGGACGGGTGTGAGAGAGATGTCCCGTTTGGCCCTCAAAGCGGGTCCGACCATCAAGTTGAAAGGGTCGGTCCGTTCTGCAAGCCCGGGTGAGACGATTGCACGCGCGATCGCAACGGAACGCCGTGTCGTTCGAGGAGTCTCGGACGGCCATTATGGCCTCGACCCGTGGGGAGAGTGAAGGAGATGCACTCGTTCGGAAGACGAGCTGGCGGGTCGAGGGGATCACGAAGCCGTCCGGGAGAGGAGGTGGGGGAAAGAGGTCGTCGAGTCGAGAGACGCATGAGAGTAAAGCAGCAGCCGGTCGCGAAGCAGCAATCGAGACGAGCAGGTGTGTAGAGCATCCGCTACAGAGCGGAGGAGTAGCTAGCTGTGTGAGGCAGAACTAGGGTCAGCTTTGTGGAGAAGAGGCGGTGCCCACGACAGAGAAAACTCACCCAGAGCATCCGAGGCAAAGCACCGCGAGTGGAGCTTGTCTTTCCCTGCCGACCCACGAGCCCTCGTAGAGCGCGATGTGCGCCCGGACCAGACTGTTGCGCCCCACGTCTCCCCTCCCTTGTTTCGCCCGGGGACCGATCCGCAAAGGAAAAGGTCCGTCGTTGACAAAGAAGTAAGGAGGGAAGCCCGAGAGACGCCAGTAAGCCCGAGGCGCTTCCGCGGGATTCGATGGCGAGGCATCAGCGAGTGGCTCGCGCGAGGACGAATCCCCGTCGCAAGGCCGGCGAGGAAAGTGTAAGAGGATTGATCTGAGCCCCCTGAATGCCTCCTACTACGTGACAGCTGTCCGTCCGCAAGTCAAGTTATGACTCGCCTCGCTAGACAGCCTGACCGGGCACGTGCTTAACCACCTCACTCCCGAAAGAGAGCTGTGGTGCAAAACAGATGCGCGCTGGTCATATGGGGAGTAGATGGAAAAAGTGAAAGGGCTGGGATGGAGATGATGGGGGGAGGTGGTAGGAGGCGAACGGGTCTCGGGTCGAGGATCGCTCGGAAGCAGTCTCTAGAGGTAGCGAGCGCAAGTCCTTCCCCGTTGCGTGTCGCGGCACGACGGCGTGGGACGAAGAGATAGATGGCGAACGAAGTCGCGGTCAGCTCAGTGCGTGGGCCAGCCGAGCGCGGTCGAGGAGGACCAGCAAGGTGATTAGCAGGGCCAGATACGTGCTGCTGTGCCGCACACACAACCGGGAGCGAACAGCGGGTCGTGCGAAAGGAGAGGAGAGAGAGCAGGAAAGAGAGCGAAAGCGACCGAAACGCAGAACGAAAGAAGACGACGGCGCGCGCGTCTTTTGGGCGAGTCGGAGAAAGTTTTTTCTTGGCGAACGGGGCGTCGTTCGCGTCGCCTCGACGACGCGCCGCCCGTCAGCGCTCGCAGTGACGAGCCAACGCGGACGTGCTTTGACAAGCTTTGTCCAGTCGTTCTCGCTTGCCGTGTCTACACTCGAGCGCTTGTCCGAATCAGCATCGGACCGGAGGACACACGCGCGACCTTAGCGTCGTCGTCACTTTTCGGGAATACGCCCGCAGCAGAGGGCCAGAGACCTCGTAAGGTACAGCGCGCCGCCCGCCGCCGACCATGGCCATCTTCAAATCGAAGCACAAGAAGGACCAGAACTCGGCGTCGAACCGCGCAGACGCGACAGGAGTTCCCGCCTCGCCGAAACAACAACAACAACAACAACAACAGGCGGGACTCGACCAATCCGGCAGCTCGCTCAAGGGGAGCTATGGCCGCGCGAATGGTCAGCAGCAGTTGCAGCAAGGGGCGGCGGGTTACGTCAACGGGAACCCGGGGTTGTACGCGAGTGCAGGGTCCGCCAACTCGTCAAACTTGCACCACGGCGGCGCGCCCCCAGGTCAGGCGTTCCCGCCGTATGAAGGTGGAGGGTACCCAGGACCGATGACTTCGATGCCGACGAGGCCTGCCGGTTCAGCGCAGCAGCAGTACCCTGGCGGACCGGGAGGCACGCGCGACCCGACTGCTTCGACTTCGTCCGCTGGTGCGGCGACACCGTCCTCGCCGTCCTCCTCGTCAAACAAAAACCACACGGTTCTGTACCCGTGGTCGCAGCGGCGAGTCGCTTTGTTGCCGTCTCAGCACCTCGCCCCGATCCAGCCGGGCGACTCGCCGTCTCTCGCTTCGTCCCCGATCCTCGGTCCGACTTCGCCGCTCCCGTTCCCACGGTACGGTCACAGCGTCAACCCGATCGCGACGGCGACCCCAACCGGCGACTTGTACATCTTTGGCGGCCTCGTCCAAAACTCGGTCCGGAACGACCTCTACGTCGTCCACGCCAGTTCAGCTTCGGCCCCGCCGGCGAACCCGCAACAGGCGCAGAGTGGGAGCGGGTCGGCCGTCTCGATCGCGCTCGTCGAGACGAGGGGCGAGGTTCCCGGCCCGCGAGTCGGGCACGCTTCGGTCGGAGTCGGCAACGTCTTGATCGTCTGGGGTGGAGATACCAAGACTCGCCCCGAGGAGCGGCAGGACGACGGCTTGTACTTGCTCAACTTGTCGACGCGCGATTGGACCCGCGTCAAGACGGTCGGGAGGGCGCCCGAGGGCAGGTACGGCCACGCGGTCGCGATGGTCGGCAGTCGGTTCTTTGTCTTTGGCGGGCAGACGGACGACGGCGGGTTCAAAAACGACCTGTGCTACTTTAATTTGCAGAAGCGTAAGTTTTGGCGCGGGCATAGTCCGAGGGGCTCTCGCCGGAGATAGACCGCTGACTCGCCGCCTTCTGTTGGGCTCACAGTCAAGCAGGGGCAACCGTCTTGGACGTTCATCGAGCCGCAGCCGGGTCAGATCGTCCCGCCGGCACGAACGGGCCACACCTGCGTCACGTTCGGTGACTCTTTGTACATGTGAGTCAGGATGCTCTGCGGACGCAGTACTCGGAGAAGCGCTCTCCCACGTGCTTCTGAGACTGCTGCTCGTTCGGAGCCACGCACTCACCGCATACGAACCTACAGCTTCGGCGGCACGGACGGCCAGTACCACTACAACGATACGTGGCAGTACGACCTCGCGACGGGCGAGTGGACCGAACTCGCTTGCATCGGGTACATCCCCGTTCCGCGCGAGGGACACGCGGCGACCCTCGTCGACGACGTCATGTACATCTTTGGCGGGCGAGGCGTCGACGGGAAGGACTTGGACGATCTCGCGGCGTTCAAGATCTCGAGTGCGTGCTCGTGTCCTCCTCCGCTCTGATCGACGCCGATATCGCTTGGTGTACAGCGCTGATGGATCTGAATGACTTGTGCCGCACAGACCACCGGTGGTTCATGTTTCAGAATATGGGCCCGGCTCCAAGCGGGCGCAGCGGGCACTCGATGGCGACTCACGGGTCCAAGGTGTTTGTCCTCGGTGGCGAGAGCTACACGAGCGGCCGAGTCGACGACCCTTCCCTTGTACATATCCTCGACACGAGTACGTCCCCTCTCGCTCGTCTTTGGCTCCGCAAGAGCAGCTGATTGACGTTTTGTCGGGAACCTCAGCCAAGATCAAGTACCCGCCCGATTCGCGACCGGTCCCGCAGCAGCTCGTCGCTTCGACTTCGACGCCGCCGCAAGGGTCTTCGGCTGCGGGCTTTCCACCTCAAATGGGCCTCGGCTCTCCCCCGGTGTCGCCTCCACCGATGCAGCAGGTCCCGCCTTCAACCGGTATCAGCATGCCGGTCAAGCGCAAGACGTCGATCCCGGCACAGATGGCCGCACTAAGTGGGTACGGCTCGTCGGAAGAGCTGAGGAACCGAGCGGCGTCGCCGACGGGATCGCAGGGCGAACGGGAGCGCGGACTTGGATCGTCTTTGAACGCGCTCGGTCCAGCGGTGTCGACTTCGTCGAACGGGCAGCTCGCACCGGCTGCGCAGATCACGTCTTCGGCATCGGCACCTTCCATGATGGTACCGCCGCAGGCGGGCGCGAAACCGCCGACCCGGCCAGCTCGACCAGACGATGCTGACGCGTTCAGGTCCTCGCCCGCTCTCGGCTCGGCGCCGACTTCCAGCAGCTCGCCCATCGGGGGTGGCCGGACACGGTCGCCGACGGTGACGAACGCCGATTACGAGCCGCGTCAGCGGCAAGCGAGCGCAACTTCGGACCAGCAGCAGCAGACTCCGGTCTCGCCGCCGACCGACGCATTCTACTACCGCGACCCGACGACTGCGGCTGCTCCGACTACGGCTGGGGCCGCTCACTCTCAGCCTCCCATTTCGCCCGTGAACACCGCCGCGCCCCACTCTGCTGCGCCGTCCGAAGCGCTCGAGAAGCTGCAGCGGGAGAAGGCGTGGCTCCTACTCGAGGTCGAGCGGTTGCGGAGCGGGCAGGTCCAGGAAGTGGCAGTCGGTGGCGCGGACGGTGGAAAGGGCCTCGAGGCGGCTCACGTCGATGCGAGCGTCCGCGAGGCTCTGCTCGAGTTGAAGTCGCAGCTTGCGGCGGCACAGGTGAGCACATGTCCTCTCCGGCCACGACCATCTCGCGCGTACTGACCGCTTGTGGGATGCATCAGGACTCGCTCAAGCAACGCGTTGCCGATGCCGATGACCGATACAAGGCGGCGGAGAGCAATCGGCTCGCAGCCCTGCAGGAGGCTGCGTACGCTCGTGCCAAGGTCGCAGCCCTCGAGTCGGCGTCTCCGAGCGAGCTCGCCAAGGTCGAGCGAGAGCGGATCGCCTCGCTCGAGCAACGGCTCGCCGAAGCGCTCGAAGCACAGGCTACGCTGACAGAGCAGGTCGCCACTCTACGGAGCGAGTCGGAGCACCATCGCTCCACGCGTACGTCAGCCCAAGAACGGTGCGAAGCTGCGCTTGCGCGTGCGAGTGAAGCCGAACAGAACCATGCGCGCGTCCTGGCGGACTTCACGGCGCTGCAGTCCAAGGCCGACGAGCACGAGCGGGCACTCGCCGAGCACGTCGAGCACAACGCGCATATCACTTCGACCGGACAACGACTTGAAGACGAGAACGCCCGCCTCAAGTCGGCCGATGTGGCGCACACCTCTTCTGTCGAGCAGTGGCTCGCGGCCATCGCCGCTTCCGAGGCGGCTCTCCTCGCAGCGCGCAAGCACAACGAGGAGATCTCGACATCTCGGGAGAACGCGACCCGGCAGCTCGAGGAGCACCAGTCCCGCGTCGCTGAACTCGAGAGCCAGGCTGCCAAACTTCGCTACGAGCGAGATGCAGCATCCGCGCGGGCCGAGGAGGCGGAACGGATGCACGCCGCGACGCGCGAGGCCAGCGAGTCGAACCACGCGCTCGCGACCGGTAGTCTCGCGCAACTGCTCAAGCTGCGTTCCCTGGCCGCCTCGTCCAGCCGAGATGCGGCACCGTCTGATGGGCAAGACGCCACCAGAAGTCTCGACGACGAGGCTGACGCAATGCGGCCGGGCGCCCGGCACTTGGCTACGCTCGAGGAAGAACTCGCAGCGGTCAAGGGGCTGCACGACGCTTCTCGCGAGAAGCTAACGGCTCTCGCAGCAGAACTCGCACAGGCTCGGAAACGTGAAGCCGGTCTGCACGTCCAGCTGTCGCAGGCGAGGTCACAACTTGCGATTCTGCAGAAGCAGCACGCTTCAGTACTCGACGACGTCCAGACGCGCGACTCGCGGCTGCAGGAACACGCACTGCGGACGAAGGAGGCTGCGCGCGCGCGCGACGCCGCCGAAGTCAAGACGGGCGTCTTGCGGAACCTGCTCGCCGATCACGGTCTCGCCAGTCCGAACGACGACGACTTGGCGACAAAGTTCTCGCCGATCTCGGGTGACGAGTCGGCGGACCAGCTCGCGAAACGCGTCAAGGAGCTCGAGGCAGAGCTAGCGTCTCGCCAGCACCAGCGCCAGCAGATCGAAGACCGTGCATCCGAGCACGAGTTGGAGGTCGCCCGCCTGCAGGGCGAACTGGAGCAGGAGCGCTCGAGCTCGAGCGACGTCCGCAGCCGCGCCGACAAGTCGCAAGAAGAGCTCGAGGCTCTGCAGGGGCGGCATCAGCAGCTCGAGGCCACTCACCTCAAAGCCGTCCAATACGTCAAGGGAACGGAGAAGATGCTGCGGCGTATGAAAGAGGTGGGAGCGCTCGCTTTTCCGCTCTTGGGAACATTCGGCTAACGAGCGGGGCACATCTGCAGGAACTGAACCGCTACAAGGAACGCTGCGAGCAGCTCGATTCTCCCAAACGTCAGCGCGAGGTCGAACAGCTCCGGGGACACGTGGACGAGCTCAAGTCCGCTGCCGAGACGTCGGCGCGAGAGGTCGACCAACTCAAGCAGCACGCGTCGAGCCTGCAGACCCAGCTCAACAAGGCGCACACCGAGCTCGAAGAGACGCTCGCAGTGAACGCCTCTTTGAACAAAGAGCTGCAGAGCGCGCTGAAGAACCCGTCCTCGCCGCGACAAGGCGGATCGAATCAAGAGTACGCGAGCTTGCAAGCTGAATACGACCAGTAAGTTCCCGTCTCGCTTGCGGCTTGCTCCAACGCAGTCTGCTGACACGTATACCGACCTCCAGGGCTCAGAACCGTGCCGAGTGGCTCAAGCGCGAGAACGCCTCGCTCGAACAGCGCTGCCGCACCGCGTGAGCCTCGACCGCCCCTCGTGTACATGGGCTCCCCAGACTGACTTACGCTTCGCTCGTCAGTGAATCCAAGATCGCCATTCTCTTGGACCACATGGAAGGGATCCAGAACGACCATTACGAAGGAGGCCCGGCGTCCACCGACGCCGCAGCCACTGGCGCGCACGCCGCTCACGACTACAACGACCATGACTGGCAAGAGGCGGGGCAACATCAGCGCGTCGCTTCACCATCAGCCATGTACGCCAGCGAAGAGCCGCAGCGCCGAATCTAGTACATATACCCACCCCTTGCTCTCGGTTTACTGTCCGCCCCCGCATCCCCTATACCCCTTTTCTCTCCGTGACGAACCTTTCTCTCGTTATCCTGCCCTGCTCACTCTCTTCACGACGTCTCCCGCTGTACAATTCTCTATGACACGCGATTTGCAATCCGTACTGAGGCGGGCTGAGCCCTCTTTGGATCTATTTGACGAACGTCTACGCCCGCCGTCTCTATTGCTCGTCGAGTGCCTCACGAACCTTGGAGCGCCACCTCCGCTGGATGTCGATGCACTCGCGGAAAATGTCGTACTTGACCTGCAACAGCTTGAGCTCCTTTTCGGACGCCGACGGCTTGACGGTCGTTCCCGGGCGCGACATGCGGACCTATTGGCGCGCGCGCGTGCGGTCCGCGAAATCAGCCCTCGTCCTCGTGTGAATGCCAGATCGTGAGAAGAGCGGCAAAGCTCACCATCGAGTCCCACAGTCGCTCCTTCATGCCAAACGAGCCCTCCTCGGCCGCCTTCTGGTCCTTGATCGGCTGGTTCTGCAACCGCGCCGCCTCTTCCGCCGCGGCGCAGCCGAGCATCGCCGAACCGAGGACGACCGACGCCGAGTGCGAGTACGGGAGCTGGACGGGCATGTTGCAGATGTCGGCGATCAGGCTGCGCGAGAGTCAGAGGCGTGTCAGTGCGCGCTCGATCAGAGGAAGAGGAGCTCGCGATGGACTCGCCTCATCAGGAAGCGGTTCTTGACGAGACTGTGCGGTCACAGTTCGGGTCTTAGTCAGTACTGAGACGAGGCAGCCCAATGCGTTTGAAGCTGGCTTGCGTACCCTCCGCTCATGAAGATGCTCTGGATCTCGTGTCCGCATCGGTTCAGCTCGTCAATAATTTGCCGAGTCTGGAGCGCGATCGCCTCCCCGGTCGCATAGTACCGCAGCGCGAGGTCTCCGACCGTCTTGTCGAGCTGCATGCCGATCAGCATGCCGCGCATGTCGTTGTCGGCCAATGGCGAACGATTGCCTGCTCGAGACGAGTCTCAGCACGCACATACGCACACACGCACGGACGGGGAACGATAACGCACCGTGCAAGTCGGGGTAGAGGTACATGTCGCGCGTCAAGTAACTCATGAACGGCGCGCCCTTTTCCTTGACCATCCGGTCGAGGATGTCGGTCAGCAACGCAAAGTGGTTCGTCCCTTGCTCCTTGGCCATCTGCTTCAACCGCTCCGAAGCTGGGTGCGTGTCGACCATAAAGTCGAGCAGTTGTCCGGTCGACGACTGGCCGCCTTCGTTCATCCAGTCTGTGCCCATCGCGGTTGGGTATCAGTGCCCTCGTCTCGCTTTCGTCAGGGAGAGATGAGCACTCGTCGAAAGCGACCGCGAGACGCACAACCAGGGAAGACGGCATGCTTGTAAGGTCCCCACGTCGGCGCAAACACCGGTTCGAGACTCTGTACGATGTGGCACGTGCTCGTTCCGGCGATCGCCGCCAACCGGTGGCGCGACCCGTCGACATCAACGGGCGGCTGCCCCTCCATCGGAGCGGCGACAGTACCGATCCAGCCGGCGTAACTGCGTGTAGGCGCGCACAGCGTTCAGCTTCTCTTGCTTTGCGAGGGTGAACCCAGCCGATGTTAGCTGAGTGGACTCACGCGTCAATGACGGCACTTCCGACGGCGGTACCTTCCTTGAGGCCGAGTTCTTGCGCCGCTTGCTGCGACAAGCCTTGGCCGACGGGTTGACCGGCCGTCAGGATCAGGCCGTTCTTGCCGGGGAGGCCGCCGACTTGGGCAAAGTCGTTCTTAACCTGTGAGTGAAAAGGGCTCGCTCAGTCATGACGACAGGGCGTCCGGGCTGCGGGCTAAACACGCTCGCGAAGGCGCAGCATAGCATGACGGGGCAAAGCTACTCACAAAGTCGCCGAGGCCGATCTCCTCGAAGAATGCCCCGTTCCAGCCTTCGCTCCCTTCGACGCCAGGCGGGACGTACAGGCACTTGCACGCGAGCGAGCAGTTGGACCTGGCGAGGTCGCCCGTCGCGCGGTACGTGAGCCAGTCGGGCAAGTCGAAAAACATGCACCGCGAGAAGGTCGAAGCCGGCATGTGGTTCTTCAGCCAGAGCATCTGTGCGGTCGCGTGATACGGAACTCTCACGGTCAGCCATGGGCTCTCTCTCCGTTGACCGAACCAGGGGCGTTGCGAATGACCGACCTTGGGGACTTCCATCTCGAGCGAGACGGTGCCGCCGACGTATTTGAGCCACTGACTGCGGGGTAAGGGTTCGAGATTAGCTCCTTTCTGCTTGGATCACTCGTAGTGCACCTTTCTCACCTCTTGGTGTTGTTGATCAGCTTGGCCTCCTTGGCGGCGCGGTCTACGAGCTCGAAGGGCAAGATGAGCAAAGTGTGAATCGAGCCGCAGACCCCCCAGGAGGGAAACTCACGGTCGGCCCAGAGGACAATGTCCCTGTACTCTCCCTTTTCGTTGGCGAGTTGCTCGCGCGCTTGGTTCCACGATCCGGGGGTGACGGGAATCGGGTGGCCCGACTCGATGTCGGCGACGACGAGCGAGCACGTCGCGTCGAACCCGATCCCCTTGACGAGCGAAGGGTCGATTTTCGATTCGCGGAGGACGTCCTGGCATGCCGAAGCGATGCAGGACCAGACTTGAGCGGTACATGTATGTCAGAAAGGGCTGGAGTAGCTCGTCAACTACGCGTCAGACGCGTTGGCTCACTCTGTCCGGACGACTGTTCAAAGATGTCCTTGTCGTTGTCGTCCCTCCAAGTCGTTGTTGTGTAGGTCGACTCGGCGACGATGTCTCCCTGACTCGAGACGAGGGCAGCTCGAGCTGAACCGGTTCCGCTGTAGTGCGAGCGCAGGTGAGAAGCGTGAGCGATTTCAAGAGTTGAGCCGCGAGTGGGGGGAGAATGACCGCCAGAGAGAGACAGAGAGGACGCGGGGCGGTAGCTCACACGTCGACTCCGATGTAGTACTGCTTGTCGTTAGTTGTCATGGCGTGTGTGTTGAGAGATCAGCTCGAGAGCTTTGTCGAGAGCAAGGAGCGACAGTTTGGAATCTGAAGCGACGGCTCCCCCAGCCGAACGAGCGGGCCGACGTCATCTTTTCACAGCACCGTACTCCAGGGCATGTTCTGTGGCTAGTCATCTAGTTTAAGAACTCGGGATGGCTGGCCGGCGTTTCAAATTTGCTCCGAGGACTATAGACGAGAGCTGAACCCGATCTCCGTCGGAAATGATCAGAGGCGACAGGGGGGAACACCGCTGCAGCCAGCTCGAGAGATCCGCGAGCGACTGAAACCGTCGAACATAGTGACCTCCACTCGAGGCGATGCCCTCGCTGGTCCTGCAAGGGACTGCGATCGCCAGTCCGAATGCAGGCCCTCATTCGGTGACGAGCGCAGTCGTTCAAGGAACGCCGTGGCTCGTGAGTCTGGTAACACAAACTCCCCACTTTGCCGAACACTCGCGTTGACGCTCACCTCGTCCGCAGGTCAGCGCTGCAGGAGACCGGATTAATCTCCTCGACGAGGCGTGCCAGTACGTCAGAGGCTTGCAGTTCAGCGAAGCGTTCCCGTCGTCGGCTTCGACCGGCGAAGACTCGGCGGCGGTCGAAGCAGTCGCTGTCGACGTCTCGTCAGGCAGGGTGAGCCTCGCCGCCCAAATCAGCCTGCTCGCCTTGGTGTGAGCGTTTTGACGTTGGAACGACGGGAAACAGATCGCGGCATGTTCAGGAAGGAGGGTCGCCGTGTGGGCGCAAACTCGCACAGGCGCATGGAGGGTTCACTCGACGTTTATGACGCAGCACGCCGTAACGGCCTTGGACTTTTGTCGAGGTGCGCAGTTGTCGACGGATCAGCCCTCGAAGCATTGCCCGAAACTCATCAATCCGTTTCTGCGGAAACACCCTTGCACGCACAGGCACGATCGTCGCGGCTGGAGAGGGCGCCTCGCTTTGGAGTCTCGACGAGGCCGCCGCGTTGCCGACCTGGACCAAGACTGGTGACTTGTCGTGAGTTGTGGATCTCAAGCTCGGCTCGGGCGTCGGGCAAAGGACGCGCGGCGTGCTGATCAACCGGCGCCGACAAATCAGGTGTGCGTCTCGTATCAATCTGGCACGCTTGTCACCTTCGGCACTCGTCCTCGCCACTGTCGATTCCGTGAGTGCTTCATAGCCTAGCTCGCCATCACCCGCTCGTGTCCCAAGGCAAAAAGTGGGGCGCTGACGCTTTCGCTCAACAGATGAGTTCGATCGTCGCGTTGAGCAATATCGTGCCGCGTACTCAAACGCCCGGCCGGAATGGTGCCGCAGCGAACAGCAACTGTTTGGTGTACCGATCTCGCGCGGTCCACGCGATTCGGATCAGGAGTATCGCGTGGCGGCCGAGCGATGCTCTCGAAGAGTGCGTGGTTCTCGAGCGCACTCGGGCAGTCTCATGCGGCTTTGTCGGTCTGACTTTTCGGCAATCGCGCAGCTCCGGTCCGGTCCTGTTTACGCAAACCGTCGACGGCATCTTTCGCATCTGGGGATGCGTCATTGACGAACCCGACTTCTTCTCGCTGTGGTGCTCGCTCGACGTACATTCGACGCTCCCGAGGCAACTGCCGCTCGCGACGCTGTATTGGCGCACGCGCGAGATGGTCCACCGGAAGGGAAAGAGTGCGAGTGGGGGGACGGCGGATGAGTTTGTGACGGTGTTTTCGGATGGGGCGGTTCACCTCACGACTGTGTCCGTAAGTCACGCGCAGGGCATAGGCCTCCCGCACCCCGGCGTTGAGTGCGTACACTGACCACCGCCGAGATGACCTTCCCCCGACAGAACTTTGATTGCCGACCTCCGACTTGCCTCGTCCAATCGACTCGAGTCTTGCAAGAAGGAGTGTTTGATCCGGCCCAACTTGCCAATTTGCGGTACCCGCACTTGATCCCTTCCCGCAGCGATCGCGCGTCGTTCCACCTCGTCGGGAGGTGTATTCGCGGAACGCTCGTTCACGCACGAGCGCGACGACTCGATGCCCTCGTGGCGGGGACGAGGTCGACGGCGGCGGCGGCCGGGTCAGCGAAACGGGAACGGATCTTTCACGATCCGCCGACGTACCCTACGGTGAACCTCGTCGGGACTGTGAGGCAGTTGAGGGCGACGGCGGACGGCAAGGCGTTGTTGGTCCAGGGGGAGAACGGGAGGGTGCAGAGTTGGGAGATGGGGATCGACGAGGTCGTGACGGATATGACGGTCGGAGAGGCGGGAGTGCCGCTCGATGCGAAATTGGCGACGTGGCATGACGGTCAGTTTCCGTTCGCGGGCTCGCGCTTTTGGCGTTCGAGGTGGAGCTGAAACCCCCCAACGCGCCGCAGGTCGCTTCTTTGCCGTCGCGGCCGAACGGACGATCCGCGTGTACAAATTCCGCCACTCGAAGCGCCTCCAACACCTCGCTTCGCTCGAGACGGACCAGTCGTTCGATGACCTCGTCACGTTCTTTGCGGTCCGCGCGAGCGAGGAAACGTTCAGCACGACGATCGTCACTTTGTCGACCGAGGCGGAGGCGCGCACGTATGTCTACAACCATGCGAGTCGGAGTTTGCAGGAGGAGGAGCGAAGAAGCTTGGGAGGCGGCGGCGGCGAGGGGAAGGGAGAGGCCGGCGAACTGGAGCCGGCGCCGCTGAGGGCAGCTTGCTCGGTATCCGTCGACCCGGATGTCGACTTTATCGAGTCGGCGGCGGTGTTGCTGGTCGACGACGAGGGCACGGTCTCGCGCTGGCGGACGGAATTGGCCGACCCGGCAGCCGGATGGCAACTCGAGAGTCGGATCCGGACCGAGATCAAAGGGGCGGTCAAGGTGGCGTGCAGTACGGACGGCACTTCGGCGATCGGTGAGTGGGCGCATTTCAAAGATGACTCGCTCGACGAGGGGTGTTGATCGAGCTGGTCTGATTAGCGTCCACCAACTCGGCCGGCGGGTCGTCGCGTTTGGCGATCTGGGATCCGAAGGCTTCGGAATTCACCTCAGGCGAACAATTCTCGTACGAGTTGGAGTGAGTGCCTCCTGAACCTCCTCCTCGCCGCGATGGCCGGACTGTGCGCGGCGCTGATATAGCTGTGCGTTGCGTTGGCAGCGAGGAGCTGCTCCATCTCGAGTGGTCGGCCGATGGCGATCTCCTCGCGTGCACGACCCCGTCCAAGGTTGTTCTCTTTGCCGCTCGCCGACTCGACGAGCTGGCCGCGTCACCTGCGTGGAGTCAGATTGCCGAGCTCCGGATCGACCAGTACGTCTCGACGCATGTCGCCTCGAGGAAGTCGACGACTGAGCTGCATTTCACTCTTCGCAGCCTGCTGCAGACGCCAATCACCGGCTTTTGTTGGCTCGCGAAGGGCGTCGCCGTCGCTTCGGCCGATCAGGTCTTCTTCTTCTCGCCCGAGCTCGATACCGGCAAGGACGTGCACCTCGTCGCGCGGCAGCGAATCGCCCCGCTCCCCTTACATCACCCGCAGATGCTCTTCCAGGCTCTGCTGCAAGGTGCGTCTTTGAAGGTCCACGGGCCGCTCGAGCGCTCGGGACCAGCAGAGAGACTGACACTGGAGCATGTCGGCGCGCAGGGCACTTTGATGCTGTGACGCGGATTCTGGTCGGACTCGCTTCGGAGCTCATGGCCGACGGCACTTTGACGCCGGTGCCGATGAAGGGCGACCAGGATCGACTGACAATCGAGTCGTTCTTGCGCAACCCGCATCGCTCCACAAAAGTAAGTATCCGGGGGCGTGAGGTGTATGACAGAGGTCAATGTTGACGGACATGCTCCTCTAGCGCTCCAAGGGAGCGAGTGACGACGTCTTTGCGGCTTTGACCACGACGAACGACCAGGAAGGGTCGGTCTCCCGAGTGGGCCTCTTGTCTTTGACATGTTCGACGCTGATTCCTTGACTGTCGTACAGTGGCAAACCTCTGACTCGTTTGAGCTCTGACGATCTGGCGCGCCTGCTCGCGGCGTTGCGGCGAAACTCGCTGCGCGGTCTGAGCCGGCTCGATCACGAGCATCTCGCTGTCCTCGCAAAGACTGTGCATGAGGTGAGCTCGTCGCGCTTTACAGCAGGGCGAAACAGCTACTCAGACGCTTTATTGCGCAGACGCAAGAACGGCGAGGTTCGATTGACGACAACGGTTTGCGGTACCTGATCTTGATGCGCTCCTTCTTCCTCTACCGCCAAGCCGCGCCCGAATCCCCTCCAGTCTCGACCGAGCCCTCGCCGTCGGACCGCCTGTCCTATCGGGACATCGTCTTTGCCTATCATAGCGAGAGTCAGGACCTACTGCTCGAAGAGGGCACCAAGGCGGCCGGTGGCCAGCTTACTTGGGCTGCGGCTCGGTCGCTTGGAGTCGGCATGTGGCTCAGGTCGTCGGACGCCTTGGTCAGTCCCGATTTGCGTTGCTTCGAAAAGGAATCGTGCGCTGATTCGGGGATGGCAGGTTCGGTTCGTCGAGACCGTTGGCCGGACCGAGTTCGTGCGACCCGGCGTCGAGGACCGCGACCCGATCTCGGCCATGCTCTTCTACCTCGCCCTGCGGAAGCTCCATATCGTCAACACGTTCTGGAAGCAGGCCGGTGGACACTCTGATCAGCGGCAGATGCTCAAGTTCCTCTCGAACGATTTCGAGCAGCAACGATGGCGGACGGCCGCGTCTAAGAATGCCTTTGCCTTGATGAGCAAGCAGCGCTTCCGTGAGTCTGAAGCCGGGACATGGGCGACCACGCCCGCACAGGCGCAGCTACTGACGGCTTCGACTGTGCAGTCTTTGCCGCTGCTTTCTTCCTGCTCGGCGACAGCCTCAAAGATGCCGTCAACGTCTGCGTCCGCCAACTCAACGACCTTCAGCTCGCGATCGTGATCGCCCGCGTCTACGAGGGCGACAGTGGACCGGTGCTCCGGGCGTTGCTCGAAGAGACGGTGCTGCCGCTCGCTTTCAGCCAAGGTCAGCGATGGCTGGCGACTTGGGCTTTCTGGATGCTCGGCCGTCGAGACCTCGCGGTACAAGTCATCATTGTGAGCTCCTCCATTCGTCATGCAGGAGGCTCAACGAGGTACTGACTGCGTCCTGTTCTGAAGACGCCTCTCGCCGTCCTCGCCAAGCGTTTGCCGTACAGGCTCGAAACGGTCGTCAGTCCCGCCCGGGAAGATCCGACTCTCGTCTTTCTCTTTGCGCAACTCCGCAGCTGGTCGCTGCAGACCGTCAAGGGCGCCCTTGCCGTTCCCGGTCGCACCGAGTTCAGCGTGAGTCCACGGCCGAGCCGCAGCTTGCCACCGTCCTGGACCGGCTGACACAATTCTCGCTGCACTTCGTAGTTTGTACTGCACATCGCGCGGACTCTTTGTCGGAGTGGTGAGCTCACCGCTTGATGCCTCGATCAAACCGCGTGGGAATGCTGAAGTTGAGCTCGCTTTTCCGAAGGTTGCCATGTCCTTGCGCTCAACCTTTTGCGGACATGGTCTTTCCCGCCTCCGACCGCTGCGAGCGAATCGACCGGGAAACGGCCGAACCTGCTCGGCGACAAGCGGCGCCACTCGCTCCTCCGGTCGTCCACCATCCTCGACGTTACTCTACCCGCGTCGAACCTGCCCAGTCGGGCCGCTTCGCCCGTACCTCCGCAAGCGACTGCAGACGAGCTCGAAGAACGAGAACGGCAGCGGCAAAAGTTCCGCGAGGTTGTCCAGACCGTCAAGGTCGAGGCCAAGGCGCCGGCCGAATTCTCCTTTGATGCGTTCGGATTCTGATCCCATCGCCTCCTAGTCTCTTCTCCCCTCTCTCTCCTTTCTGTGTCTGTTGTAGCTGAAGTACGCAAGGTGTGTGGGTTTCTAGAAACGGAACCATTAGTCGACCGGCGGAAGACTTTTCCTCGTTCGCTGAGTGAGCGAAAGTCTGAAAACTGTCAGACTCGCCTCGTTACGCCGCTGCTTCTGTTCCAGGCCGACAGATCAGTGAAACCTATTCGGCTGAGATCTCGCGCTCCCACATTCGCCGTCTGCGTCTCGTACGCCTGTCCAGTCGCCGTTCGCCTCCCACCTTGAGCAGCTGCACAGCCACACTCACTTCACCATGGTCCGTACGAGCTACAGTCCTTCCGAGGAGCCAGCCTTGATTGACGCTGCGCCTCGCTGCAGCCCAACGGACGTCCCGAGCGCAAGAATGGTGCTCAGAAGCGCAAGGTAGACAAGTCCGGCCTCGGTCGAGCTATCATCAACCGGAAAGTCAGGGCGGCCAAGGAAGCGGCGGATCCGACCCTTGTAAGCCTCGATAGACTCGCACAGTGACGCTGGACGATGTGCTGACCCACATCTGACGCCCTGACAGCACGCCTCGGAGATCAGCGCCGGTTTGTCTTCCGTCACCCAGGAGAACGATCTCGACGAGTTCCTCAGTACCGCCCAGCTCGCCGAGACCGACTTTTCAGCAGGTGCGTGCATCATGCGGACATTGATCCCTGTGCAATACTAACAAGTGGGACCTACAGAGCGACAAAACATCAAGGTCGTCTCCGACCCGAACCTGACGGCCGCTGCGCACAACCCGTATCTCTTGACGCCCCAGCAGGAAGCCGAGATCCGCGCCAAGCAGAAGGAGAATGTCGAACGACTGCAGGTGCCGCGGCGGCCGGCGTGGACGCGCGAGATGACGGTTCCGGAGTTGGAGCGCCAGGAGCGAGACGCCTTCCTCGAATGGCGACGCGGTCTTGCCGAGTACGTGCTACGCTCAGGTGTCGCCCGCTATGCATCTGCTGACTTGACTACTTTCACTTAGTCTGCAGGAGAACAAGGCCCTCATGCTTACGCCGTTCGAGCGCAATCTCGAAGTTTGGCGTCAATTGTGGCGTACGCTCGAGCGGTCCGACCTCATTGTTCAGATCGTCGACGCGCGCAACCCGCTCGGATTCCGATCGCAAGATCTCGCTAAATACGTCCTCGAGCTGAACGAGACCCATGGTCTCGAGGACCTCGGCGAAGGGACGAGCAAGCCGCAGCGCAGGAACTTGCTGCTGATCAACAAGTCTGACTTGCTGACGCGCAAGCAACGGTGCGTGTGATTCGCTGCATTCTGCGTCGAACCTGCCGCGCTGACGCTCCTTTGAACCAATAGTGAGGGCTGGGCCGACTACTTTGAAGCGAACGACATTCAGTACGCTTTCTTCTCGGCAGCGAACGGTATCGCCCTGCAGGAGGAGCGCGCTCGGCAAGAAGAGCTCGCCGCGCTTGCGGAGGAGTCAGAGGAGGAGGACAGCGACGAGGAGGAGGCACCCGGCATGAAGATTCCGAAGTCGGGCAACAAGCTCAAGGAGCTCAAGGCCCAGCGCAAGGCCGCCGCTTCCGCCCTGCCGCCCCCGCGGGTCAAGCGATTAGACGAAGACACCGACGACGAAGAGGAGGAGGACTCGGATGAGGAGCTCGCGACGCGGATGCGGCGAGGAATGGGCATCTCGGTGCCGGGAAGTGACGAGAGTCCGAGAACTCGGATCCTGAGTGTATTGGAGCTCGAGGAGCTGTTCCTCCAGCACGCGCCTGAAGGTGTGTCAGATCCTTCACTCGAGTCGCATCCCGAAGCTGCAGTGTTGACGCCCGCCCTTTTTCAGTTTCATTCGCTCAGGGTCACAGTGGCGAGAAGCTCGTCGTCGGCTTAGTCGGTTACCCGAACGTCGGAAAGTCCTCGACTATCAACGCGCTCATCGGCGAGAAGAAGGTCTCGGTCTCGGCGACGCCAGGAAAGACCAAGCATTTCCAGACGATCCGCCTGTCGCCCGAAGTCCTCCTCTGCGATTGCCCCGGTCTCGTCTTCCCTCAGTTCGCCGCCACCAAGGCCGAACTTGTTTGCGACGGCGTCCTGCCAATTGATCAGCTCCGCGAGTTCACCGGACCGGTCGAACTCGTTGTTCGGCGGATACCGCAGCCGGTGCTCGAGGGCATTTATGGTCTCCGAATCAACACGCAACCGGTCAACGAGGGCGGCAGCGGTGTCCTGACGGCTGCCGAGTTCCTGACGACGTTCTCCAGTACGTCCCTCTTGCCTCTCCGACGGAAGTGTCAGCTCCGCTGACCTGGTCCTCCTTTGTTCCTTTGCAGTCGCACGTGGTTTCTTCGCTGGTAGCGCCGGTAACCCCGACAACTCTCGGACATCGCGACTGGTCCTGAAGGACTACGTCAACGGCAAGCTCCTCTTCTGCCACCCGCCGCCCGGGATCGAAGCGGACGACTTCAACGCCGAGGTCCGCGACCTCGAACTCCTGCGGGCGCAAGACAAGCTCAAGAGCAAGATGGCGCCGACGACTCGTGTCGGCAAGGGTTCGGACTACTACGTCCACAACCCGGCGGCTCCGGCTCACACCGCGCCAGGAAACGCTCCGCGTGGCAAGGGTCAGAGCGCCAAGGCGAATGCGCTCGACTCGTCCTTCTTCGACAAGAGCGTCGGCAAAGCCGTCATCATCGGGACCGCCGGCACGAAGACTCCGCGTGGAGGTGGCGACGCGAAGAAGCACTTCAAGGGGAAGCGCGAGAAGCAGCGGTCGGGACGTGGATACGACGAGTAGACGTCTCCGCTTGCACTCGTATCCTTTCACGCACGACCTGACGGCACGGATTGTGAGAGCGAGCGAACTGCATGTTGCACGCTACACAAAGGTGAAACGCTTGTCTCCGCGCTCCTCGTGGGGGCCGACGCCGCACATCCGCATCGCATCCTTCTCGCCGACGATGCCCTCCAGCCGGAGCAGGTCGAAGCGAGAGAAGAGAACATGAGCTGAGAGCTCGCTCGCATCGACGTCACCGTGTGCTTCTTCCGGGTCGAAGGCGGGCAACGAGGACGAGGACGGAGGCCGGTACGGGAAGGAGAGGACTTCGGGGTAGTACTGTGGGTGAACAGGCGGCGCGTAGAAGACGAACGTCTTGGCGCCACGAAGTCGGTACCTGCAGGTACTTCGGAGTCAGTCGTAAGTCGTCTTCGAGAGCTTGGGGCCGATATGCGCACCTCCGGAAGAAATGGAATCGCTCCGTCACGAGCAAGAACTTCTTCTTGCCTTGGAAGAACGCTCCTCGCGCCCGCGAGATGTCGGGCGTATCAGAGTATTCAGAGATCGCCGCAAAGGAAAAGTCGGACCCGAGCGACGAGATGTTCTTCTGGAGGTGGCGCTTCATCCGGACAAAGTCGAAGTAGGAAGGCACGAAGATGAGGGTCTCTGACGACGACACGGCCGACTTGAGCAATGTCGGGAGAGTCTGCGAGGCGTGTGTGCTACAGGTCAGCGGGCGCTCGGGGCTGCCGATAGATCCCGGGACCTGCCTTGGTCGTGAAGAACTCCCACCGCTTATCGTCCTCGTCATGCAAGTCCGCAGTCTCGAAGCGGTTCCAGATCTGCTTCAGTCCGCGCGGGACACGATCAAGTACGCCCTCAATGTGTCGAAGTGCCCGGAGCTTGCCAGCGCGGTTCGAGCAGGACCGGTTGAACAGGGCGCGGATCTCGGGCGCATCGATCGAAGAGAAGAGGAGCGACTGGCGGAGGTGCGCCGCTTTCCCGTCGAGGTACCAAGGCTTGACGCGGGAAAAGTCGCAACCATGGTCCTCCTCGGGCACCTTGTTCAGGAGATCCATGACGAACTGCACGATGAGCCGGAGTCAGCGGGGACTGCGAGGCGGCCTGCTTTTCGAGGTTGGGACGGACCTGAATATGCTCCCAGTTCTGCATCAACATGACGTCCATCTGGTCGATGACGAGCATCTCGATACTCGATAGGTAGTCAGAGTCGCTGCATCAGGAGTACGCCGGTCGAGTTAGTCCTGAGGGCGGAAACAATCCGAGCCTCGCCTCGAAACTGACCCTTCCTTCTCGATACTCGTCCGCAACCCGAGCGGACTCGCGACAATCACGTCGGCCTGGTAGAACTCGGCGAAGACCTTGGCGCTTTTCCGAGTCACCTTGATACCGCACCGGAACGCGTCGTCAATGTTGCCTGCAAAGGTCGCGACGTGGTCCTCCGGGTACGAGTCGGCGTTCGTGACGAGCTTGTCCTCGGCGCCTTCCGGGAGCGAGTACTCCGAGACGAAACGCGGGTAATTCTCGACGAGCGAGGTCGAGGGCGGGAGGTAGTTGATCAGGTGCTGGACCCAGGACAGGGCCGAGTTGCGGAACGGAGCGAGAATGAGAACCTTCGGGCGAGTGAAGGACTGATCGCGGGTGTCGCGGGTGGAAGCCGACGACGAGGAGGACGGGTCGAGCGCTTGCTTGGCGAGGTACTCGTTGTTCTTCAGCACCCGAGCGCGAGTCCTGCGCGGTGTTCCGGATCAAGCGTCAGTATGTACATCAGCGTGAGCTGAGCGAGGTCCGAACAACGGACTTGGCAACATGGTTCATCGCGTGAAGAGCGGTCGCTTCACGAATCGCGTCGTGCTCATCGCTTCCGACCTGGACCGCCGAGTCCAAGACGTCCTGGTACGAGCTCAACATACGCAGCCAATCTGATTGCGTAGCCGGGACAGAGCCTGTGGGGTGTCGTGTCAGTTTGGCCGAGATCCGGCAAATGCGAAATCGAGGCAACTCACTGCTCGTGCCCTGCATCTTTGCGAGCAGTTTCGGGTTGTACTGCAGGTGAGAGCAGATTATCCCGTTGTCAGCCCAGCTCGTAGATAGGGGGTCCGAGGCCTGTACGTACGACGCCCTTCGCCTTTGCCGCCTCTTCCGCCCCGACGCCGCTGACATCCGACTCTCTCGGACGAGACCAGAGTGCCTCGCCGAGTCCCGGAGCGACTCCTTTGCCCTTTCTCCATTTCTGCTTGTCCTCCTCGAGCGCTTCGGCCGACAGGGAATTGACAAGCGGCGATTCGGCGCCAAAGTGGCGGATGAACGGGTCCGAGGAGGTCGCTGCTGATCCGGCCACTACTTCGTCGTCGTCTTCGTCGTCCGAGTGTTGCGCATCGTCCTCCACCGCAGCGGACGCGTTGCCGTTCGACCCGCTGGCGTCACGAGCCGCAGCTTGTTCCGCCTCGAGCTCGTTGGAAGCGGCTGCGACGACCTGTTCCGCGAGCTCCTGGCGCGCGCGCCCTGCCTTGCCGTTGGGTGTCGCGGATGCTGTCCGTTTCGCTGCTTTGCGAGCGACGGCGTGCCAGTCCCTCGAAGCGGGCGAAGTGCGCTTGGAAGGCTTCGCCGACTGAACGTTGAGAACCGTCAGCAAGTTCAGCCGAGGGTCGGCGATCGACTTCATAGCTGAGCTGCGTGTGTGATCGTGGTCGAGCTCGCGAGTCGCTGCAGTGCTAGAGGAAGACGGAAGACAGTCGTCGTCGAACTTTCGCTCGCGGGAAATTTCCGTGAAACTTTTGGCGCGGAAGCGACTCGATTCGGTCGTGTTTCGCTCTCTTGCGCACCCGCACAGCTCCCGATAGCACTCTAGCTGCAAGCTTGGCGAAGCTAGAACGATGGCGGAGGACTATGGCAAGCTCAAAGTGGCGCAGCTCAAGGTGAGTCGACAATTTGCTCACAGAAACTGTCACGAGTGGCCCCACTCACTGTCCCTCTGGGTTGACACGACAGGACATCCTCAAGGAGCGCGAGTTGCCCGTCTCTGGCGTCAAGGCCGACTTGATCGCCCGACTGGAAGAGCACGACGCTGCCTCGGGACAGCCGACTCCGACTGCGGCTGAAGCAGAAGCAGTCGCACAGGGTGGCGCTAACGACGCTGCTGCGGCTCCCTCCGAGTCTGTTCCCGCAGGGGACTCTGGAGAGGCTGCTCCTGCGACTCTCGCCGTGAAACGCGCTGTCGAAGACGACGAGGCGGCCGAGCACGTGAAACGGATGCGAGTCGACGAGGAAGCGGCGGCTGCGGTTCCGCCCGCCAATCCGATCGATTCGGCGCTCCCTCCGGCACATTCGGAAGCAGCAAACGAAGTACCCAAAGTCGGTGACGAGGCGGACGTGACGCCGGCGGTCATTGCCGAGTCGAAAGTGCCAGCGGAGGCGCTCACGGCAGCGGCGGCGGCGGCGCCGGAGGAGATGAACGGTGCAGGGAACCCGAAGGAGCGCCTGACGGATGATGATGTCTCGATCGCTGAAGCGGACGAGCCGAAGCGCGAGCAGGCCGACTTTGTCGACACTGGAGCGAAAGTCGAGGAAGAGGAGGAGGAGGAGGAACCGCCTGTCTACGATTTCGAACCGGAAGAGGAAGGCGGTCGGCCAGCCGATCTCTACCTGGACACGGTGGGTGTTCTTTGCTGCAGCATGGTTTTGCGGGGGCGGAGACTCCGCCGGCTGACCCACCGTCGCACCGCAGATTAACCGCTCGGCTCTCGACTTTGACTTTGAACGGCTCTGTTCTGTGACGCTCTCGCACAACAACATTTACGCCTGTCTCGTCGACGGAAAGTACTTCCAAGGACGGGGCAAGACTTCGCCTGCGTACGCGCATGCGCTCAATGAGGACCACCACGTCTTCATCAACCTCGAAACGCAAAAAGTCTTTGTCCTGCCCGACGGATACGAAGTCAACGACGCCTCGCTCGCCGACATTCAGTACCTCCTGAAACCGACGTTCGACCCGCCCCTGCTGAAGCGGATCGATCGATCTTTGGCTCCCGCCTTTGACCTCGCCCAAAAGCCGTACTACCCCGGCTTTGTCGGCCTCAACAACATGAAGTTCAACTCGTACATGAACGCGGTCGTTCAACTTGTCCTGCACGTCCCGCCCCTCCGCGACTACTTCATCCTGTCGCCGCTCCCATCGTCTTCGTCGACCTCGGAACTCGTTCGCCGGTTCGCGATGCTTGCGCGGAAAGTTTGGAATCCGAGACAGTTCAAGGCGCAGGTCTCGCCGCACGAGTTCCTTCAGGAGGTCGCGAACGCAAGTCACGGGCGATTCAAGATCACGGAACACGGCGACCCGATCGACTTTTTGAGCTGGTTGCTGAACCAGCTGCATCGCGACCTTGGTGGCTCGAAGCGACCCCGATCGAGTGAGTCACGACTCGGGAGTGGGACGGAGAGGACTTCCCGTACTGACCATGCCGGGACAGGTATCATCTACTCAACCTTCCAGGGCGAGGTGCGCGTGGACGACCAGCAGATCATCAAGACCGGCGAATTCGGCACCAAGCCACGCTTCGATGTCGACCGAGGTATGCCGCGCTCGTTTCGCGTCTCGGCCGGTCTTCACTCGGAAAGCTGACCGAAGGCGGCCGTGGCAGAAATCAAATCAAGCAAGACCCCGTTCCTCTTCCTCGCGCTCGACCTTCCGCCTCCCCCTCTGTACCGCGACGCCGTCGAGTCCAACATCATCCCGCAAGTGCCGATCTCGCAGGTCCTTGCCAAGTATGACGGCGAAACGACCCGCGAGGACCCTACTTCGGGGCTTTTGCGGAGATGGAAGATCACGCGCTTGCCGCCGTTCCTCGTCGTGTACTACAAGCGCTTCACGAGCAACCGCTTCCTCGAAGAGAAGAATCCGACGATCGTCAACTATCCGTTGCGAGGGGTCGACATGCGGGATTGTAAGCACTCTTTTTCTCGTTCAGACTTTACGCCTCTTGGCACATTCCCTGGCTGACGAGCTCGACGCCGCGTACACAGATGTTGACGGCTCGCAGCCGATCTCGGCGTACTACGACTTGACCACCAACCTCGCCCTGACGACCACGACGACTACGGGTGTAACGTCGACCTCGGCAGAATGGAAAGCGCACGTTCACCTGAGGCCGCCCCGCGATCCGAAGACAGGCGAGCTCGCCGACGGGATCAAAGAGGAAGACGACAAGTGGTTCGAGATGCAGGATCTCGTCGTGCGCGAGATCGAAAAGGGGTTGGTCCCACTCGGAGAGACGTACATACAGGTGCGTCTGCCGATTCCCTCCCTGGCCGTCCTTCCTTTGAAGTGCCACCCACCTGATTGCCTCCCTTGCTAGATCTGGGAGCGCCGAACGCCGACAGGCAGCTGGGACGACATGGTCAAGGTGGACCCGCCACGACCGAAGAAGGACCCCGCCAAGGCTGGCAAGTCGACGGCCGCCTGAAGCTGCGCGCAGCGATGTATAAATAAAGAACGAATGCAATAGCTATGGGCTACATTGCGTCGTCGCATACAACATTTTTCGGCGTCGAGAAACCCAGCTCAAAGAGACTGCACTAGCGAAAGGCGGCTTGCTCAGTACCGGCGGCCACCCTGCTGTTGACCGTAGCCACCCCGGTATCCGCCGTAACTAGGGGCTCCGCCCGGCGGCGGAGGGTAGTGGGGAGGAGGAGGAGCGCCATATCCAGGGTATGCGGCCGGTGGGGGCGGCGGAGGCCGGTAGCCCTGCTGCACTGGCGGCGGAAGGTAGCCTGTTGGCGGCGCATACCCGCCGAAAGGCTGGTTCTGCATCGGTGGAGGTGGAGCGTTGTCTGTTGCGGGAACATGGTCAGCCTGATGCAAGCCGCAGAAGAACGGCAAGAACCAGTCACGACTCACAGCCAGGGTAAGCATAGCCTCCGTAGGGGTCGCGGCCCGGAGGACCGGCTTGGTAACCGCCCGGAGGGCCGTAGTTGGGCGTGCCGCCGCCGTAGCCGTACTGCATACCCGGGCTCGGCGCGCCGTACGGCGAGTTGCGACCTTGCGGAGTATTCCGACCGCTGTCCCGACCGCGGTCCAGCTTGGCGAATCCAGGTCCAGACTGATCGCGGTTGCGCATCGAGTGGAAACCGTTGCCTTCGACGCGCTCGCCGGCGCCGCGACGAACTTGATCCTTGTCGTGTGCCGAGAGAACGCTGCGGGGTGGTTGTGCGCCGGGCAAGAGGATCGACCGATGCGGCGTGCTCTGCGGCGGGAAGAAGAAGTACGCCGAGATCGACTCGTCGTTCAAGATGTCGGGCATGGATGGAAGCGGAGAGTCGAAAGTCGTGCCGGGCAGCGTGTCGTCCGGAAGGACGGCGCCGGCGATACCCTTGCTGCGCTTGGCGGTGAGGGGCACGGGCTCCTTCGCCTTCTTCTTGCCGTAGAGCCCTTCGATGTAGTCAAAGAGCGGGTGCTTGTTGCCGACAAGGATGACGTCCTTGCCGCGCTCGTTCCGGTGGTGCTCGTAGTCGGTGAGCTCAGGGTATTTGGTGGCCATCGCCTCGAGCAGTCGTTGCTGGTCGATGAACGGGAGGAGCGCGACACCCTGCCATAGCATCTTCTTCCCGTTCATGTCGATGTGGAACTCTTCCGGGTAGAAGTCGAGGATCGGCGACTCCTTCTCGGTCATCAGCTTCTGGAATGGCTCCGGCAGGTGCACTCGACTGCAAAGGAGTAATGACCCGTCAGCGACGTCAGAGCCATGCTTGTTCGTGGCAAGTACGCTCACCTCGCGGCCGGGAAGACGCCCATCAGCTGCTCGTACGGTCGGAACGGCGCGCCGATATCGAACTTGATGTCGAGGCTCTCGAGGTCGACAAAGTCGCTCGCGAACGGAGAAAAATGGTACGGGTAGTACCATTGCCACGAGGGAGTACCTTGGTAGTAGTACTCGAGGACCCAGCAGAGACCCTCGACGTAGGACTTGACGATCCTGGTAGACATCGAGGTCAGAAATGCGCAAAGACGGTTTAGAGCTAGGGCCCGGAGCGACTTACTTGCGGCGGAACTCGATGTCGCTGAGTTCGATGCCGAACTTTTGTCTGTAGTACCGCTCCTTGTAGCCGGGTTCCCACAGCCTGTGTTCCGGAACAAGTGTCAGTGATGCGGGCTCGAGAGGAGGAGGATGTGGGCGGCTCAGACTCACTTGACCGCGTCGTCCTGCTCTACTACGTTGTTGCCCATCAACTTGAGCGGAGGAGGCTGTTCGATGTTGAGGCCGGCGACCATGGCGGGCTTGGGCGGGACGAGACTGTCTTGCAAGAACGCGTTCACGCTCGCGTCCTCCGAGTCGTCTTCGCCAGCCTCCGGGTCAAGGCCCGAATTCGTCTCCTCGTCGACGGCGGTATCCGCATTCCGTTTTGTCCCGCGTGGCGAGCCGTCGTTGGCGGTGTCGTCGGACGCGAGGAGCTCGGCGCGCAGCTTGGCGGCAGCGGCACTGTTCCTCTCGGCTTCGGCCCGCCCGGCCTCCTCTGCCTCCTTCTCCTTTGTGAGCTCGGGATCAGTCTCGTCCGCCGTGGTCTCTGACGTCGGCGTTGACGCCTCGGTTCCGCCCGCCAGCTCGGCCTTGAGCATGTCGGCGGCCGAGAGATTCGCCATGCGCAGAGCCATCCGGTTGGCCACGATCGATTTGTTGCTTCCGACCATCGACGCGGCCGACTTTGCCGGAGCGGCGGCCGTCTCCTCTGTCGCTGGCTTCTGCGGCAGCGCAGCTCCCGAAGAGGCCGCGACAGATCCGTTGGCGTTCACTTCGACATAGTCGATGCCGTTGCGGTGAGTCTGACCGCCTCCTTGGGTCATCTGACCGTGACTGCCGGCGGATGAACGCTGTTGAGGCGTCTGCTGGCTCTCGCGGTCGATGCGGCGCCGCTTCTCCGCGCGATCCTGCCGTTCCTCGGCTGCAGGAACGAACAATCATCTCGTCAGCTCCTCGCTCAGCGCTCGTCGGCGCGTCCAGCCTGCGCAGTGCTCACCTTCGCGCCTCTTCCGGAAGATCTCGTCCTCGCGCATCGCGAGCTGCTCGAGGATGATCTGCGCACGCGAAAGCTCGACCTTTCCGTGGTTCGTCAGGTAGCCGCCCATCCGGTCGAGGCTCGACTTCCAAATCCCCATCAACGTGTCGATAGCGCCCTCGCGGATCTCGAGGGACGGCAAGTGAGGCAGGAAATCGTTGCCGACGAAGAAGATCAGGAAGACCCAGTCGTCGATGGCGCGTTCGAGCGAGAACGGGAAGGTGTGGACCGGTGCCGACAGCTCGACGGCGAGGTACTCGCGCAGGACCGACACGTCGAGGAAGAGGAACGGCTTGAGCGGCGCTCCTCCCTTGGGCGTGAGATCGGCTTCCAGTTTCTTCACCTCGCCTGTCGGGGTCAGACGATCTGTAAGCCGGTCGGCAAGGGTTGCTGTTCTCGGAAGCGATCACGCACCTGTGCACTGGCTCGAATGATGGCCAGGCTGGCCGCATCGGTGGCACCCTCGCTTCTTCTTGTCGTCGGCAAAGACGTCCTCACGAAGAACCTTGAAGTACGGCTCGTGGGTGGCGAGCGAGAGCATGATCAAATCGGCGTCGAGGCCGTAGATGACGTGCTTCGTATTCGGGTCGTGCTCGCCCGAGACGCGCTGCCGGCGGATAAAGTCCATGATCTTGTGCTCGCCTTCTCCCGGGACCGAGGCGTCCGAGATGATGACCTCGAGCTGGGAGCGTCGACGCAGAGCGGGTCAGCTAAGTCGACTGGTGATAGCGATGCAAGAGACCTATGACCACTCACGCCGGCCCAACCGGGATCCTCGTTGATCTTCTTGCGGACCCAGTACCGCAGACTCTTGGCGAGCAAGTCCATGAAGGGCGTTCCCGGGGTGATGGCGTTCGAGTCCCAGCCTTTCTCGTTCCGGTACTCGTCGCTGACCTCCTTGCCCATCGCCTCGAGTTCCGCGATCGCGTTCTGTCGGTCCTCCTCCTTCTGTTTGGCCTCCTGTGCCGAACGGAACCGACGCGAGCGCTGCTGGTTCATCTTGGCGCGGGGCGCGACTCCGTCGATCGCCATCATGAGGAGTTTGCGCGGTCGGACCATCGAGACGACGCGGTCTGTGTAGATGAAGACCTCGCGCATCATGTCTTCCTCCGTC
Organism: Rhodotorula taiwanensis; assembly: GCA_002922495.1. Taxonomy (NCBI): domain Eukaryota; kingdom Fungi; phylum Basidiomycota; class Microbotryomycetes; order Sporidiobolales; family Sporidiobolaceae; genus Rhodotorula; species Rhodotorula taiwanensis. The sequence goes on from PJQD01000035.1 coordinate 558,276, forward strand.
TTGGGTGCAGGCTGGCAAAGCGGGGAAACGAGTCAGTCGGGTCGAGCGCGGTCGCTGCAAGCTTTCGGAGACCCACCTTGCCCTCGGGGTGCGTACACGGATGTACGATACCGTTCATATCGAGGTATAAACAATCATACTCTTCTCCGTTCGGGTTCGGCCCCGAGGTATCGACCGGCTGCGTGAGTCCAGAGGGTCAGAACGTCGCGTCCACGGCACGCGAACCCAGACGCGCTCTCGAGTACTCACGATGACTTCATCGGGAGCGCCGTCCTTGCCCGGGATCGTGACTGCGTGCTCCTCGACGACGGGCATGCAGACCTTGGGGTACTTGCGCGACAGCCATCGGAACTGTAGTTCGGCGCTCGTCAGTAAGCCGCTTTGAGGTGTCGTAGCGGAGAGACTCACAAGGGCGGGAACACCCATGATGGTCGCGGTCTAGCGGGATCAGTGTTCAGGAGAGGCGGAAGCTGCAAAGGGCGAGCGAGATCAAGTCAGCCGGACCGTCGTGCCGAGCGGGCTGATCCATGTGTGCCTCGCGTGGGGCCTGTTCATTGTGAGGTTGTCCGATGATGACTGGCAAGTCTGCCCGGGATGCACCTCACGCGTCGATGTGGCGATATGAGTCGCTCGAGGTTCCGCGAGAGGTGTGGAGGCGGGCGATGAAAACATGCGAGGCTGGATTTCTGCAGGAATTCATCCCGGGAAGGCACTCACGGCTAGCTTTGAAAAGGCTGCACTCGTAGCGCTATCGCTCTGACCGAGCGCGACGCGTACGGGGCGAGTCGATCGAGAGACGGTCTGATTTCACGCGGATTTCGGCGAGTTCGTCGCTTCCGCGTCCCGACTCTTTTCTCCGCGCCGAGCTTGCGACACGCTTGTACTCGCAGGCAATTGCAGGACTCGCCAGACGCTTGAACAGCACGCTAGCTCCGCACGCTCATCCAGCAACCTTTCCACCGCCATGCCGAAAGCTGCTCGCGCTTCGACGAGCTCGCGCAAGAAGCGATCCTCTCTCAACGGCAACGGCAACAAACCGCCTCGCGCCTCGACGAGCAAGACGACCGTAGAGGACGCCGACGAGGTCGACGCTCGCTTTGCCGCGTTCCAGGCCGAGCACGGCGCGAGCCAAGACGAGGACGACGCCGGCGCCGTCGAGTCTCGTGATGCCGCCGCGAGCGAGGACGCCACTGGCGGGCGACCTTTCGAAGGCGCAGGCGAGGACGATGTCGAGCTCGACGAGCGGGAGCTCTTGAAGCGTACGACGCTGCCGGACCACCTCTTGCCGCGCGCGCTCGTCAGCGGCAAAAAAGTCAAGCAGCCCGGCCTCGTCTACCTGTCCCGTCTTCCGCCCGGCATGGGTCCCGCTCAGGTCCGGCATCTCATGAGCGCGTACGGTGAGATCGGGCGGATCTACCTCGAGCTGGCGGACAAGGAAAAGGGTGCGTCAACTCGGAGTTCCTGCTCCCGCCGACTCGCTGTCCGGCCAGTATCGCTGACTCTGGTGAAGATTGGCTTCCCTCAGGCAAGCAGCGCAAGCAGAAGGAAGGCCGCCACACGTCGCACAACTTCAAGGAGGGCTGGGTCGAGTTCCTGGACAAGCGCGTCGCCCGGTCCGTTGCCGAGATGCTCAACGCGCAGCCGATCGGGCAGAACAAACGGTGGAAGGACGACGTCTGGACGATGAAGTACCTGCCGCGCTTCCGATGGGACCAGCTCAGCGAGCAAGTCGGTGAGTCTCGCCGGCATGCGCGCTCGTACTGTTGACTTTCTTCGGGTCATGCTGACCTCGGACGTCTTGACGGGGACAGCTCTCGAACGCGCTACGCAGGCTTCACTCCTTCGCTTCCACCTCACGCACTCGAAGCAGGAGAACGAGTCCTACTTGGCCGCAGTCGAGACCAACCGCGTCGGCAAGAAGATCCAGGAGAAAGCGGCCGGACGGAAGGCCGCCAAGGGAGGCGTCGCTGCGACTGCCGAGAAAGGCGAGGCGGACGCGGGCAAGAAGCGGAAACGAGACTACCGACAGCGCGAGGTCGTCGACGTGAGCCAGAAACTGAAGCGGTCCGAGGGGGACCTCGACAATGTCCTCGGGCGGTTGTTTTGAGCTGCAATGCCTCAGCTTCTTCGTACTTTGATGATGCCGGTCGATCGCTTGCATTCTGAACGGGGAACCTGTTCGTAGAATGTCTGCGCTTGCCGACTCATTCAAATGCAATGCATGTCTACAGACACTCAATCTGAGACCAAAAGCCACTACATTGAACGCCTTTATAGCACAGTGGCAGTGCGTGTCACTCGTAATGACAAGGTCGAGTGTTCGATCCACTCTAAAGGCAATTCCTTTTTGGCGCCGGATCCTGTTGCGCTCAGATTCCACGAACCGTTCTTTTTCTTTTTTGGACGATGACGCGAGCATTCTTGCGGAGGGAGCTTCGGTGCCAAAAGCGGGCCAGCTGCTTTCGAGCCGTCGTGCTGCGCTCCGAAAGTTCCATGCAAAACCATGCTAACGACCCATTCTGCGTATGCGACCGCTCCGGCCTTGAATCCCCCAGTGGTGCTGGCGGCCGGATTTGCTTCCTGCTGCTGACCGGTGCGGGCTCAGAGGTTGCATGCAACTTTCGAATGAGGATATCTGTCGAGGAGTCCGGGCCCTTTGATGAAAAGCGAGGGCCACTTGCTTTGACTTACTTCGGCTAGAGGCAGCACTCTGGTGACAGTTGCATGCCGGGCGGTGGCAAGGTGCGAGATTGAGATAGTGGCGGTGTCCTTGAGGAGCGTGTGCAAAAGAGAAAGCACAGACGATGCAAAAGAAGAATGCCCCCACACAGGATCGAACTATGGACCTTTCGCTTACTAGGCGAACGCTCTGCCACTGAGCCATAGGGGCCGATGAAGAGCTGAGGGTGCCGTTACCTACATATCCCACAACGCCTAGTTGTCACGTGCACGTCAGAAGTAGGCCTGTGCGAGTCATGGGCATTCTGTCTCATTGTCACAAAGCGGTTAATAAGCTGCGGAGGACAACAAGGAGTACCTGCAGAGAGAGTCCGATTATGTTCCATGCTGAACATACAGCCGCTCCATGCTGAGCTTCCGGGCAGGAGTCGGTACTTGTCACTAGTTGACTAGTCGCTGATTACCTGCATCTCCTCTTAGTGTACGACAGGAAAGGGACTTGCTGTGACTTCCAGCCTGAGCTCATGTTTCCAGGACTTCCAGCCTGAGCTCATGTTTCCAGGTCCCGCAGCAGAACAGGCTCTCTGTTATGGCCGCAAAAGAGGGGCGCGAGGTAAATCGTGGACCTGTCACAAAAGAAGACCGTCCATCCCGCGCGGGTTGCAAAAGTAAATGCGTTCGCCGGGAATCGAACCCGGGGCTAGGCAACTCAGCAGAAGCTGGCAATGCCCAATTTTGCCACTAAACCACAAACGCCCAAAGCTTGTAATCGCTTGTTCTGTGCTGTCCGCCGTTACGTATATATATACTTTACACCGGGGTGATGCAAAGGCACCACCGTTTTGGGTTGCCAGACTTTCCCCGTCATCCTGACCTCAGGCTGCGGGCCGTTCCTGGTCAGCTGCACAGGATGGCACTGCTTGTTGTTGTCAGCGCCACATAATTGTTGTATGCCGCACCAATCCACGTGGGCGCTCTGGCCAACTGTGGCTGTAGCCGTGTACCTGCGGGTCAGTCTATACCGCCAAGTTGGATTGGTGTTGGAATTGCCACTTTGGCATCAGCTCACTGAGCTCCTAACCTCTCCTTGCCACTTCCTTGCATCTATCATCCCTTGCTTGCTCCCTAAGATCCCATTCCTTGCGCATGGTCCTTCAATGTCATCTTGGCATCATATCCTCTGTCCACATGTGCTTCCGAGCTTTACTACGGGACTTGTCTGTCTCAACAGCTTGATGGATGTCCAGGTGAACTCCTCTTTCTTCCTTGTGTTTGCCTCACTGGAGTCTTTTGCTTAGACCAATATACATCCATAGACTTTGCACACTCACCTTTGCCTCACACTCTGTCAGCTCCAGCAAGAGCTTCCGCAAACAGTGTGCCCCAATTCCAGACAGGAACTCACATTTGATCAGCCGCTGACCAGAGCTTATGCACAAGCGTGACAATCAGGTTCTTCTTGATGTATACGCGCAGTTCCCGCAACTGCAGCAAGATCCTCCTCCCGTTGGTAGTGGACGGTTGTGTGAGGTGGCAAATCTTGCTGGGCCGAGGTATCGTCCTGCGCTTGATACGAGCTCGCCTACCTCAACTAAGTCTCGCTCTTCCCTCTTTTCTGTCGAACGGACTCACTGACACAATTTCTTTCCGCAGATACACTACTTATCTAGCTGGGCTTTGCGTGCCGGCTCCATCCTCAAGCCTTCGTCGTCGCCGGAGCGGTCAAGAACAAGTTGGAAGAACTTCTCATCGCCCGAATCGTCGTAGCTCCCTTTTACTCTTTAGCACTCGACCCACGCTCATATCTACATCGAAATACCACACTCAAATCACTGTTTATTGGTTCGTGCCTACGTGGTATCGCTACGACTACTTCCTGCGCCGCTTGCCTGATCTCGCATCGTGCTCGAGATCGGTGCGACCAGCAAATCTACACTCGTAGATCACCATTTGTTTCTTCCGTCTTGCCATTGCCTGTATATATGCATTGCACACAAGTGCACAAAGGTGCCAGCACTTGGGTGAAGGAGCCGCACGAGGGTGAGCTTCTCTGTCCTTCAGAGCCAGCATCCACTCAGTAGGCAGGCAGGCACCCTTCCTCTTTCTTCCCACTTTCCCACAACTGTCGCTCCATGCCAAACTTGAGGACATGCTGTCCTTGATTCCAGTGGACAAGTATGCTACCCTTCTGTTGTTTTTATTGGGCACCGGCAAGTCCCTCCACAGCTGCTCAATGACCCAGTCTTGCCTTTCCCTCTTCCACCAGCTGCCAGAGCCCTTGTGGCCAGCCCAGCTTGATGGAGAAGAGCGCTTATGGAAAGGGCATTCTCAGAGTATGTAGTCTCTTCCCGAAGCAAAAAGTGACCTCCCAACTGCCAAAGGCAAAAGAAGAAGCGACCACAGTGGGGGTCGAACCCACGACCCTTGGTTTCCTGATAATCGAAGACCAAAGTGCTAAACCACTACACCATGCGGCCTTTGATGAAAAGGAGGGGCCCGCTTGCGTTTAGATACCCCTTTTTGCAAGTATGCCGACTTGTGCTACCTTGTCTGGCCAATCTCAACCTGCAGAAGAGAGGTCTACACTGTGTAGCCACCTGCACAACACATGCGCCAACATGGCACCTGCATCTGCCACCCACAAGCTAGCCAATTCCGCCGCAATGAGTCTGAGCACAAGCGCCGGCATCCGCCGCGCATGACCTCGCGCTGCACAGAGTGTGAATGTAAGACAACGCAGCCACGTCCATTTGTCTTCCGTCATGCTCCGTCTGGCCCTATCACCTGTGGCACCTCTCAAGCACAGAATGCAACTCACCACGAGCTAACGGCCGGTCGCTGGGCTTGCGCGCCGCCTCTGTAACAATGTAGACTTGAGTGACCGGCGACTTGCAATCAGGAGAGGGTTAACTCACGAGAGGTGGGTACTCCTGGCCATCCGTGCACCAGCTCGCGCCGTGCCAGAGCACGCTCCGCTGTGCCTCCTGGGAGCGCATTGGCATGCTGCCATGCATCTGCAGTGGACGACGCTGTGTCCACCGGTGTCAATGAGGATGCAGCGCCCGTGCTGCTGTCAAGGACCATAGCGCTTTTGTTGTCGCGCTCCATCTCAATGTCAGTGTCAGATGATCCCTGTACGGCGGGCGTGGTTGAGGTCAATGCGTCGAGCGGAGCTGCTCCGGTCGTGCTCGCATCCACTAGAGTCTCCGCATGGCGTTTTGGTGGAGGCTTCTTTGACTTGACCAATTTTGGTGGCACTGTGCCCTTGCGAGCTCGACGTGGCGTCGCGGCGGCGGCCCTTGCGGCAGCAGACGGTGTCTGTGCCGTCAAGCGAGATGACAATCTTGTTGCTGCTTGAACAGCTATGCTTGTTGTTGACCGCTGCTCGGTGGAGGCCGACGCGCCCTCCGCAGCGTCATCGTGCGCGGGTGTTGTCTCGCTGCTGCGTTTCCCTCTGCCTCGCGCAGCCTTCTTTTGGGGAGCCTTGCTTGCCTTGGCTTTGAGTCCCTTCAGGGCTCTGTAGCAGGCCAAGCGGACAATGGTTGGCATCTGCCGGGAGCTAGCAGCCTTCGAGTTGACGGCAGTGCAGAAGGGCAGACCGGATGCGTCAGTGTTCTGAGAGAGGGCGAGAGGGCGGCTCAGGAAGTCTACAGCGAGACAACCGCCGAGGCTGACAAAGCGGGTCGAGCTGATGTGGGGACCGGAGCCGTCTGTAGGTTGCTCAAAATACCATCAATGACCGGTCACCCGCAGATGCAGTGACTGTGTGCCACCAGACTCACATGTACAAGCAATACCAAATGCCTGATACACCGCATCGGCATCCTTGCAGCTGATAATGCCGCTCTCTGATCCGGTGAGCTGGTCAATCCGGGAGAGCTGAGACGGCGACAGATGAAGCTGCTTGCGGCTACCATCAGCGCAATCTGTCCGGCTGGCCAGCGTGAAGAGTCTAATCAACTCACAAGGTTGCATCTGCCGCTTGTTTCAGCGACTGCCAGAACGCCACGGTGGACTTCAGGGCGAGCATAGCGACCCCAGCGGAGACAAAGTACACAATTGCAATTGTCACTGTGATAGCTTGGTGAGCTCTGCTCTGATAGCCAAAACGGACCAAGAGAAGCTCAGCGTCACCCATCACCGTGCTCTTGATGATGCGGAAGGGCAACAGGTTGGAGCAGGTGATGTTTGCCGCGGCTGCATCTCGAGGAGCTCAGCAACTTACCCCCTCTGTGTGATGCGCACTGCAGAAGCGTACCCTTGAGCATGTTGATGATGCGTTCAGCGTCTTGACGACGCAATTCCTCGTCACCGCGTGCGGCATTTCCAAGCACAAGCAGCAGCGTAACATTGAGGTCCGGTTGCTTCAAGACGGAATGGTGACTGTGTGCGCACAAATGCATCTCAGCGTGCTGCTTGCAAGTCAGGGTAACTGATCAAGACGACGCACATGTCAGCGAGGTTCAGTGAGTTGATCTTCAAGTCGCCTTTCGCTTTCTTCCCTGCTGTGTTGAAAGCAGCTAAAACTTCAGATTTGATCTGCTGAGCCTCCTTCACCGAGACAAGCCTGTCGGCAAGTGAGTGTCAGCCCAGAGTTGTCTGCGGCCAGAGAAGGTGAACACGCACGGGGCCACATCAACTTCTCCGGGCTTCACAAAGGTGTAGTCGACTCCGAGCAAGATTCGTTCGTCAACCGTGCCTGCGGTCAGCACCATGCTGAACTGTTCAGACGGATTTGTTTGTCAACCGTGCCTGCGGTCAACACCATGCTGAACTGTTCAGACGTTGCTGGCTGTGCAACTTGTGCCTGTTGCATCGGTTCATTGCCTGATGCAAATTATGTGGGATTAGCGCGCACAATCCGCTGTGAGTCCTTGTGCGCAGAGCACGACTCACCTGCGCCATAGGTTTGGAGACCGGTGGGCAATGCAACTCCGGCGCAGGGCTGTCTCAACAGGCCTGTGAAAGGGCTTGCACCCTCCCGTGTAAGTACAAGTCAGGCCACGTTGTCTTTGCTAAGAGCGACGGAATGCTCGTTGCCATATAAGCGACTTCCTGACTGCTTCTTCTCCTCTCTCTCTTACCTCTTCTCACAATGGGCAGCCCTGTCCTCCGTCATCTTGCTTTTTGCGCTGACGTTTTGCAAATTGCACCGTGCAGTTCTGCAGTGGCACTGAAGCAAACGCGCATCCCAGCAGTGCCCAGTTTTTAGTCCTGATGTGCCTGCCTGTCAGCCGTCTCTGTCTACCTTTTGCCCAATCTTGCAAGCCCTTCTGAACCAATTGCCTCTCCAGGGACAAAACATATCTCAACGTGTTTACCATGCTTCTTTGGCACACATGGGATCAGGCGTCAGCAAGAACGCAGCGGAGCTCAGTAAGATGAGGACAGAGACGCGCCTGCGCAGTAGGCACTTCAAAGACTGAGATGAGCAAGAAGGGCGAAGCCCGTTGCAAGGAGGGCCAGGAAGAGGACGAGGGCAAGATTTGGCGGCAGGATTGGCGGCGACGGCGGTGGCAGCGGACCATTGGGGTTGAGGAGAAGAAAGGCAATGTTGCCCACAAATTGTGGCACAAGGAGACACATTACTGGACTCTGCATACACCGCCGTGCAATGTCAAGCAGGACATGATGCGCAGGACTGGGGCCTGGTTCTGCCCACAGCTGCAGGTACGCCTGACAAGCTTCCCCTCTGGTCGGGAACGGGGTGTCGACACCGTGACTTCCGCTTTGACTCGCGACCACTTTTCCCAGACGTTGTTTGGCGGCACAGAGTTGGATCATCACAATGCTGTTTCCAACCTGTCTCTACGGCTGGCATTGGCTACGTCTCCTTGTTGTCACTGTCTTGTCTGGTCTGTACGCTATTGCTACGCTGCTACAGTCGGCTGGCTGTTTCAGTTAGCTTGCGCTTGGACTCAGAGTGTAAAGATCTCCTTGATCTAGGAATGGCACGGCCTACAAGGCCAGGGAAGAGCAAAAAGGAGTTCCCTTGTACGTCCTTTACGGCGGTATGCTGCTCAGTCACTCTGGGCATCAATGCTGACTCAGTGGAAGTCCTAACGCCATCTCATTGCAGAGCTTCTTCCATGGAGACATCCAGTGACTGAAGGCTTGGCAGAGACAGGTGCGATGCCCGTTGGACTGCGCTGACTGCTGTCACTGCATGCAGTTCTGATACCTATGCCAACGCGTTTGTTGGTCTCTCTGCTTATCTTGACGTCAAGCACAACTTGAGGTGGGCCAAGCACTGGGCCCACCGCAAGCGGTTCTTCACGCAAGGTGGGTCCTGAATGAGTGACAAGCCTCTGCGGCTCTCACCATTATCCTTTTGCTTGCAGGTGTCAACTGCCTTGAGGCAAGAGCAGTCTCACTGTCAGACTCCAACCTAAGCTTTTCTGACCCTGTACAGGAACCCCCCACTGCAGTCATTCGTGCAATGCATGTGATGCATCTGATTGTTTGTTTGCATGTCTACCGCATCCAGTTCACCTTTTGCCTCCTTCCCGTGCGCCAAGTAACCCAATGTGATGGTCAAGCTTGTGACATGGCAACTGGGTGGGCATGGCTGTCATGAGCACTTCTAAGGCTCAATACCGTCTTTAAACTTGAAATATATCCTATCCTATCCTACATAGCCTTTGCTGGGTGGAGATGCGCCTGATTTAGCAACACTGCGAACACTGGTGCGCAGCTGGGTCAGGAGCGTTGTTTGGCTTGAGTGGGCAAGTCATGATGGCAGGTGAAGGATTCTCCAGGAGCACTCTTGTCAATCGCATGGAGTTGGCTGCCAATTCTCAGTGCCTTCCAGGCGGCATTCCATGTGCATTGTAGCGTTGCCCTCCACGGCAGCATTCCATGTAGATTGTAGCGTTGCCTTCCACGTGAGTCATGCATCCAAGAGGCTGCAAATGAGAAACCGGCCGTTTGCAATTTGGCCAATCTCGTCAGCAGGCGCAATCAACTTGGGGGCTGAGGTTGCAGGTCATTTGGCAACATACACACAAACTCCCCAGCAGCACACCTTAGTTTCACAGTACTGTCAGACTGACAATGTAGGACATGGGCAATAGTGGCTTGGGCAATAGACTCAAGACTGGGTCCACTGTGCATAGTTCTTGTGCCCACTGGCTGGCTGGCCTGCCTTCTTGACCCATGATGCGTCTGGTCAACAGGCAAAAGATCTCATATGGCAGGGTCCAAACATGTGGTCTGCGTCCTACTTTCAGAGCTGTCACTGTGCGTCAATTGAGCAAGACATAGTGTTCAACACTTTACATGGACTCAAGGGGCAATTGTCTGGAAGATTGCCAGTGCCTCTGACAAGACCGCTTTGTTGGCTCAGTTTGGCTCAGTGCAAGGCAAGGTTGGCGCTGACAGTTGTGCGCAGCAAAGGCGGGTCTATTCATTGGGCTTCCCTGCCAGAGAGGTAGTGCGCAAAGACCAGTAAATTATGTGTGTAGAACACGCCCCAGGATGTAGTAGTGTGTACTGAAATCCAGTAGTGCAGTGCCAGTGCGCCTTTGACAGACAGCTCAAGAAGCGGAATTAAGACACTCTGGGCGCATTATGAAGGCAGGACCAAGGTACATCTGTGCGTCTACTTGACGCGCTTGCGCAACAGCGCACATACAGGTCAACTGGTGAAGCCAGTTGGCGGGGACAGAAGACACAGGGCAGGCCATGCTGTTGGTCAGCCAATTGGCGTCGCTGCGGATCCACTCAATAAAAGCAGAAACCTTCAATATCCATGTGCACTCTTGGAACGTCGTTGCAGGCGTTGACAGGTTTCCTGGTGTGCCTCCTATGTATGCAGGAACAGATGACCGGATCATAAACCTTGAGCAGCTTTGGTTTTCTATAGTGGCAACAGACACTCCAGATACAACAATCACAGTGACAGGGGCAAGGCACCGGCGCGAGCGGGGTTTGGCTCGCATTTTTGCTCCACCCCATACACTAGCGCTCCTGCGTTTTGTGCAAGGCACCGGCCGCTTCCCGCGGCTGTGGAAGGCTTTTGAGCCTGCGCCTTAGCCGTGTTTCCCCCACGTGAAGTTTTTCCCCCGGCTCTGTATAGTCTTTCCCTCTCATGTACCCATCCCACTCTGTAGCTGGCTTGCCGGTCCATGGCAGCTCACCCTAGTTGGTGGCTCCAAGTCGACATGAGCACTTCTAAGGCTCGATACCGACTCTAAACTTGGAATATATCCTATCCTATCCTATCCACCGGCGCAAGCCGCGAGGTGAAGAAGTGCGCGTCCAAGCAGCGAGAATTAGGCGGGTTGTCGTCGGTTCGCAATGCGCGCGCAAGGCGCAGCGCCGTGCGCTACAGACGCCTGGTTTTGCACTGGCTACACCGGTACATCCAGAGACACGCGTGTCAGGTGATGCCGGAGTTGAATGCATGAGACGCAACAATGCCCTCCAGGCGGTTCCGCGCGTGGGATCGAGCGGAGTCAGCGGGCCGCGACATGTCTGCCGGCAGCACAGACAGGGCACCCAAGTGCTACTAGATTCGCATCGGACATGCCCCAAGGCAACAATGCCCCCGCGTTAGCGATATTGCAGCAGGATTCTGCGCATCTCGCTCAACTGTGCTCTCAGCTGTTGCAGAATCGATTCCGCGAGTTGTCAAACACGCGCAGCGAGCCGCGCTCGAGGCAGCTTGAGCTAAGAGTTGCCGGCCGTGTGGAGACGCAGACGCTTGCGGCGCACGCAAGACCGCTCCATCTTTCCGTGATACATTGACTGGAGTTGGATAACACCGGATCCTCAGCGTACAACACTGCACGCCGCGTGCTCGAGTACGCCAAGGACAGACATGCGGGGAACATGCGGGAATCGGGAGGAACTTACGCGAGGACAACTCGAGGGAGCTCCCAGGTGCGCGCGCCAATCCCAAAGGAAGAACTTCACGCACTCCAGCACGTCAACGACAAGCTGAACAACGTGACCGAAGACCAGGAGGCCAAGCGTTTGGAGGCGACGGAGCTGCTGCACACTCTTGTCCTTTTAAAGGCCACTTAGAGCACTTGTACCGGGATAAGTAAGCTGCTACCGGGATAAGTAAGCTGCTACCGTGGAGTAGACGCCTGCCGCCTGAAGGACAGGATGCGCAGTCTGTTGAGTGCAGCTTAAGTGACCAAAAAATAGCCAAACAACGCTGTCACAAACGTCGAGACGAGGGACCGGATCAGAAAGACAACGGTGCTCCTCTGCTCATCCTTGATCCGAATGCTCACAAGTACAAGTCTGTAAAGGTCAAACATCCCCAGCAAGAGTGAGTCATTCGCAGCACCCTGAAGCAATTGGCAAAGGGGCGGACTGCCAAACTGATCCAGGCGGACGCTGAGCGCAATGTTGATGCGCTTGCGCTCGCCGGCGGACTGCCCCGCGCGCGCGACACAACGAGGGCGGTCCCTGGCAGCACTACGCATTGAAGCCATGCAGCGGGAGGCGAAGGCCCAAAGCTCACCAGATAATGCCGCGCAAGTGCGTGTGGACGGCGAGCATTCCACAGCACAGAGAACGGCGAGCGAAGAAAGTCACACACGAACCTTTCGGACACTAGCTTCGCCTCCGTAGCCCATCAATAGTCATTGCTGCGGTGCATGTCTTGTCCTTATTGCGTAACGTCAACCGGAAAGGGAGGGCATGCATTGATCAAGATTCGCAAGATCGTCACTGTCAAGCAGTAGGACCGGCGCGCGTACAACAAACTGAAAACGTAAATGAGGAGGCTGAGCATGGACAGTCGACTCTTCGCACAGACGGCCGCATACAGGGTCAAGTCGGCACAGACAGGCAAAGCAGCCGCGCCAGCGATAGCTGCCGCATTCGCAGTGCAGCTCGTAGCGCAGCAGAAATGCGGCGTCAAGTTGCGAGGGAGGCCGCGGCGACTACTTGAGAGCTCTAGAGTCGGACGCTCAACTAACGCGAGACTGGGCGTGCGCTACAGCGTGAGACGCTAGCACAGCCCAACGACACACGGTCAACAGCAAGCATCTCTCAGGCGCAAAGCAGGACTTGCACAGGGCAAATGGTCCTTTGACCGGTCAGAAGAAAAGCGAGGCAGCGCTAGCAGTGACGACCGCCACCTTCCCGCGGCTACGGCTAACTCGTGGACCGCAACGCTGTCCTTGCTGCAAGGCATGAGGCATTTGAGGCGCATCAGAATAAGCAGACAACCGCGCGCTTTGGTAAGACGCGCGCACGAGGTTGAGAAGGCAAGGAAGATCACCGGGCCAAACAAGAGCATAGGACTGCGGACACCAGCTGAAATCAGATAAGACTGACACGCGAGAGAGGCAAACGTTCAGACTTACTGTGGGAATCTGAAAACTGTGACGGCTGACTTGACAGATCAAGGAATATGCGCAGCTGTTTGAACGGTGCGCCAATGATCAGTCTTTGCGTTACAAACGTGCCTGGCCCCTAATCGGGCTTCAATACGCAAGACATGGTTGCCAAAGTCATCAGAGGTTGCCACAGAGTGCCAGTGCACCACGCCACAGATGATGGGGATTGCTGCCAGCCAGCACCTACACAAGGCAACTGTTAGGCGGCCACGGCGGCCAACGTGGTGCTGATGATTGTTGACTGGGAGGTGAACAGCCGTCGTAGTTTGGCATTGAGAAGACAGCTGTCTTGCTGCCTGTGCTGATTGATGGCATGCAGAGGATCATCACAGCTGCGGGTGCTCAGGCTCAGCGCTTGGGATCCTGCTGGCATCCTGTCAGCATTGAGTGAGGTGAGTAAGACCAGACCAAATGTTGACCCAAAGATTGCATATTTGACTGGACAGTGCCGGTAAGCCCTGCTGCTTCCAGGTCTGGAGATGGAGATGGAGGGGCGGCCAGAGGCACGCTACTTGGCACATCTGTGCAGGTAGACCTGTCAAAACAGGCTGACATGCCACACAATCAGGTAATGGACAAGCATGAAGCCCTGCAGCCATATTGTGGACACAAGGCAACAGTAGGGTGTTATCTGCTGCGGTTGCCATTTTTGCAAAGTTTGTTTGTGGAAGTGGCACACAAAGCTTGACTCAATAGTGTCAAGAACAATGAAAGGGAAAAGTTGTTTCTGCCAACACGTCAGCTTGCGAAGATACCCGTGTCAAAGCAGATTGCTGCACTAGCAATCAACTCAGGGACAGAAAACCCAGGAGTTGCTTCAGAGCATTGCCCAAGATGTAGTTGTACGCAAGCCCGTAAAAGTCCGGAGTGGGCAAGCCAAAGATCTAGAGAGAGCCATGTCAGTACAGGACAGACAAGGGCGGACAACTGTTGGTGTATGGTGGAGAAGACCAAGACAGCAAGGTGGCAGGCAAGCTTGCCAATGATGTCTTGCAACACAGACTGCGTAGGGACACAGAGCACAGGACGGCTCCCAGTGCACTGATTGGCCTCATCTGCATGAAGCATCTTGCCAAGGGAGAGTTCAGATGAAGACAAAAAAGGCAGGTTTGCAACAAAAGTAATGGCTGAGTAGGTCAGGAGTCTGCCAGATATTTGTCCAAACGGTGGCAGCAATACCAGCTGGCTGCATTTGCAGGGGACAATTCCAGAACGTGCCAGTGCTTAGTTAGGCGTCTTTGACCAGCAATTGTACAGACTCCAGCTCACTGTGCCACCCTTCTGCCTCGTTGCTGCCTCTTTGGTTTCCTTTTCCGCAAGCCAGCCCCATATTCTCTGCACGTCAGGGTGTTTAGCTGCACAAACCAAAGGAGGCAGATAAGCAATCAACTTGCCTCTGCACTTGCGCCGTCCCTGACCCTTTCCAAACTGAGGGAGTTGAAGACCTTGATCTGAAAGGCCCGCGGATTGTTAACCCCAAGCGTCCAGTGGTCGGGATCCGTTGTGAACTTGCGCAGCGGTACAAATTGGTATATGCCGGCCGCAACGCCCGAGGTGACTCTTCTTGCGATGTCATCTGCTAAGGAATCCGAACCTCGCAGGAACATGCAACCTCGGACCGCAGGGAGACCATCTAGTCCTACAATATACGATGTATCTTGCCGTACGCTTTCACTGTGTAATGTGTTCCGGCATTGAGGACGGTTGTGGTTGCAGAGTCCCATGCTCAAGTTTCTGGCACAATTGTCCAGGCAGCAGGGCAGATGGAGGAGATCTGAGCTAGGGGAAGAGGATGTAGCAATAATACGAGGTGTGTCAGAACTCTTCAAGGCTTCAGTCAAGGTCTCAAACTTGTGCGGGACCAAATGGCTCACCTTGGCCACCCACTCAGTTACATTCGCGAGATGTTGACCACTTTGCAAGTAATCAATTAGCCAACCAATGACCTGACTGCTTGTGCCAAAAGTCTTCCAGAGCAGGGCAACGTAGCAATCGACAGTGACGCTGCAGAGGTGTCCATCCCGATCAGACATACGCAGCGTCCGGAGATGCTCAGCCATTGGATTCAACGGAAAAGTTGAGCGCAGCGTCTTGGGCAAAGACCACCAGGCGCAGCAATTCTTTCACGTCTGACAACCCAACTTGCTCCCCATGCTTGTCGAGCACGTCCATTTCCTCCATTTCGTCCGCCAACCCCCGCCTGGTGTCCTCTCCTAGGCCCCGCCCATGCCTGATCCGCTCCCATAGCCCGCTGTCTGCTGTCCTTGGTTGCCCTCTTTGCTCAGGCAACTTATTGTTGCTGCTCGATCAGTCCATCACGTCTTTGTGCTTGCGGCAGTGCGCGAATCAAGGTGTCGAGAAGTCAACTTGCGGCCAGACTCTGCGCTGGCGTGCCGGGTGAATGGCGCGCGTCCATAGCTTGTTTGCGCTGTACACAAGTGGCAGCAGATGCTCAAAGCAAAGCAAAGCGAGCAAAAGCAGAAGAGCAAGATGTGATGGTTGCGTCAATGTGTCAGCTGCTCAGAGAGAAAGCTAGCACGCATCCGAGAGCGGTAGGGTCAGGTGCATGACAAGCTCAAATGGTACAGCTTGCCAGCGCTTGCGCGGCCTCGGCACAGGCACAGTCAGAAGCGCAGCGAGCCAAGGCCGCAGCAATGCGATGCTCTGAGGACTTTGCCGAGGCCGCCGACGCCAAGCACGAGCGATTGATCGCAAATCTCTGTTGAAAGGTGCATGACTCGCAGCAAGCGCTCGCGCACGCCCACAGCGACCTCAATGATACACTCAATGAGTGGCAAATTGAACGGCCCAGACTCGAGACATCAGCGTCCAGTACCCACAGCCAGCTCATTGCTTGTTGTGTGGTGTTCCGTGTAGCCCAGGCTAGACTGGGTCAGTTTTGTGTAACCGGTGAAACACTTGAAGGCCGACAGACCTATGGTGTGCTCATGCGCATGTGGCGTGCCTTCCTTGTGTTGTGCATTTGCGGGATGATCCATCTCTGCAGCTGTTGTCTTGTCTGGGATACTCGCGTTGTTGTTGCAGCCACCATGCCTGAGGGAGTTCTTGAGTTTGTGTTGAAGCCGCCCAAGCAACAACTGGGTAGCTTTCACCCTCTGTTCCGCGAGTCAGAGTTCCTGCCTGCAGGGCGCACTCCTCTCAAGCGCGATGCGAGGGGAGGCGCACTGCTCAGTTCGGGTCGTAGGCGGTGTAGACTGACTAGAGCCGTAATCACAGTGATTCGAGTTTGATTTCGAGTAGATGAAATCGAGAGAGATGTGGTGAAGAAAGAGGAGCAGCCAAACGGGAGGATGTTCTACAAGTCCGACCGGATCGACATGCGTTGACCTTCTTGTCGCCAGATTGTTCTTGATCTTGATACGACCGGCACTTTGTGACCTGCACGATAAGGTTACCATCTGTAAAGGGAGGAAGCGTCAGTTACATTCGAAAGAAATGAAAGAGTCGACAACTTAGAAGAAGAGGAAGTCGTCGACGAGTGAGTCGCTTGGCGCAATAGCGGCCCAGCACTGCCGCCGACTCTTCTCCGCTAGTGCGGCCTTGGCTTCCCTGTTGTGCGACTGCCTCAATTGCCCCTTTGCTGAACTGAGAGAGTCGCTAAAGCGGTCAATCTCCTTGATGATGTCGGTGTCTGCAGGAAGCCAGGCTTTCAGTTGCCTGTGTGAGCCAACGAGGTGATCGCATTGCAGCCGTTGCCAGTTGTACGGCACAGCTTGCCAATCTGGACTGCGTGGGATTGTCCTCGTCGGGCTCGCGCATGACTGCCGCCGGCTGTCTGGGCTGCGGCCGTACTCGGCTCGGCCGCGGCTGTCCCGTCGCTGTGGACTGATCAACCTCCTCAGGCTGTCACGGCGGCGACTGTTCAAGTTCGAGTACGATCCGACGGCAGCGGACGTGTTTGGTGACATGACGTGGGGAAACCGCTTCGGGCTCGCGCACACGTGACGTATCCACGGTGGGCAAGAGGGAGAGCACGGACTCGAGGTCCTGTCTAGTAGAACTGAGTGCCAATTTTGATGTTTTGCGCGGTCAGTTGGTCAAAAGTGTAGCCCACGCGACCCGGTGACACACCGCTGCCAACTGCAAAGGCTGCACAGCCGCTTGTGTCAGCCCGCACGCGTGTAACGGATTTCGCGCTTTCCTATTTCACGTGAAACTCACAGCAGCAATGGTCACGGCGACCTGCTCGCCTCTGTTCCACCTTCCCCTCTCTGTCTGCCTGTCCCTGCCTTGCTCAAGTCCCCGGTGCCCTCGCGCTGTGCACCTTTGCCTACAGAGGTTCTGCCTGTGCAATGCACGCTTGACCATGATATTCATCAACCTTGCTGCCGCACGCGCTGCTCCTTTCCCGAGCAGCAGCCCTGAGGAGGAGCCAGACCCCAATGTCCACTTGCCCATCCGGCCGTCCCCTCCGCAAACATTGTGCACGCCCTTCCAGACCCTTGACAACGCAAGCCAGCCGCCTCGCTCGCAAAACTCGGCTGCCGCGCTGTCGTCTGCGGAAGAACATCGCCTGCGCGAGATCACGACCGACCCGTCCTACGTAAAGACGATCCCGGGGGCGTCCGTCTCAAGTCTCGACATCCAGAGGCTAGTCAAGGACAACTGGCTCAATGACAAGGTCATCGACTTCTACAATGTGCTCTTGAACAACCGCTTGCGAGAACGCCTCGACGGAGCAGACTCACTCCTGGCGGTTCACTGCTTCAACACCAACTTCTACTGCATGTTGACGGAAGAGGGTTTTGCGAAGGTTGCCTCCTGGACAAAGAAAGTGAGTGGTGTCGGAACGGTGGTGACAAGCGGCCCAGCTAATACGGCGATTGGTCCAGTTTGCTCTCGATGTCATCATCATCCCGATTAACCTTGCCAACACGCACTGGTGCTGCGCCGCCATCAACATCGCCCGGCACCAATTTGAAGTGTACAACTCTCTGGGGAAACCAGTCAAAAAGATCTTCAAGGAATGTCACAATCTGTTTGTTTGATGCTATCTCGCTTACTGACCGCTATCAGGACCGACAGGCATTGCGTGAATGGACACTCCTCGAGTACCACTCTCGCCAGAAGGAAGAGCTTGAACTTTGCAACCTGGACCAATCACCGGTGTCCGGTGAGCACTCTCTTGCCACCTGGAAAGCCATAGTCGGCGCCACTCACTGCGTTGCACCGCGCAGCACGTACCGCAGCAACAGAATAACATTGACTGCGGAATATTTACCGTACAATCTGTAGCTCTCACGGCAACGTCTCCCGGCGTTAACGCTGACAATTACGGCGTGCCAGGTGCGGTTCATGGAGGAGTTGCGGGGATCGCCTCCGTTCTCTTTTACGCAAAGGGACATGCCCGTGTACGTCTCTCAACCAATCCAATACTCGCTGGTGTCCGTCCGCTGAAACAGTGCCTGATAGTCTGAGAAAGCGAATGGTCCTCGAGATCGACTCTGAGACCTTGTACCGCCAGACGTAGGCGTCCTGCAAGGGCATGCTGGGCGGATCCCCGGACGACGGTGTTTCCCGCAACCTCCCCCTTCGACCGCTTAGCGGCTTGTCGCAGGTCAATGTTAGCCCGTGCAGCCTAACAATTCTATTGCTGTGGGACTCAGCGTTGCCGTCAGCGCAGTCGCTAGGCCTTGGCGCTCCAAAGTCCCTTGACGCCTGTGGCTTTGAGATCATTATTCCCCGCGGATTCGGAGAAAAAGGTGAGTGCCCGGATTGCTTGACAGACGCCTCGTTTACGTCGGACGCACCTGAGCCTGCTTGGAGCGAGCGGAGCCAGCAAAGCTTGTAGTGTTCTGCGGTGCCGGGTCGTTGCTGTAGGCCTGTGTGCGTCAGCAAAGGCAGAAAGGAAGCAAAAACGGTTTGGGCCGCATCTGCAGAGATTTTGGTGACTTACTGTTGCTGCGACAACTACAAGCCGTGGGTAGTTGCGCAATCGTGAGATGGCAACACTGTTTGTCCGGCGGTCGACAATGTCTGGGTCCTGGGTAGTCTAGACTTGCAACCCTGGTCCTAGAATTGAGATTCCCACACAGGCGCAAACAGAGGTGGACCAAGCCAAAGCTGCTGCACTTTGGACAAACAGGATTTTGTGCAGGCTGCCGCCACCAAGTATCCTTGCTGGTCAAGATTGCGGCGTGAGTGAGGAGAAGATGGTCCATTTGCTGCCTTTGAGCTCTTCATGGCCAACTTGCACAGAAGGCAGCCAAAGCGCATGTCTACAGGAGGGCACAGCAGCACACTACAGGGTGAGAGAGAGAGGAAGCAACCTGCAGCACCCGCCTGCGGATAGATTTCCCGCAGGACTGACCCGGGTCATGGGTGCACCCCTGTTTGGCCGGTAAACCAATGCAAATCCGTGCGGCATACATCAACTACATGGAGCTGACAACAACAAGGCTAGTGCCATCCATGCAGCTGACCAAGAAACGACCCGCAGTTGGCCGGCGCGACGGGGGAAAGTCTGGCAACCCAAAGCGGTGGTGCCTTTGCATCACCTAGGTGGAGGGTGTATATATACGCAACGGTGAAACAGAAGAACCAAGCGATTACAATCTTTGGGCGTTTGTGGTTTAGTGGCAAAATTGGGCATTGCCAGCTTCTGCTGAGTTGCCTAGCCCCGGGTTCGATTCCCGGCGAACGCATTCACTTTTGCTGGCGGTGAAGAGAGGGCTTCGTGCGGCGCGCTCGTGGGTGTCAGCAGATTGAGCCGAGACATCACACCCGGGAGCAGCGCGCTCCCCCATTCTTTTCCTGTGCGTCACGCCGCCTCAGCGTACAAGCTTTGAAAGCTGAAGCAGAGCCGGCAACGCGAGGGTACGAACGCGCAACAGCGAAGTCTCTCTCCAAGCTCTCCCCAACTCGTAGGCGCAATTTCGCGACGTTTGTGCTTGACATTATCACGAGACGCACGAATGGACACGCTGCTTGGCACACCATCCTTAGACACCGAGACGGGCGGCAAAGATCCTCCGAACGGTCTCCGTGTCGCCGACGTGCCATTCGGGCTGGAGAGCTTCGTCATGCTCGGCCTGCTTTGCCGGTCGGTCCGGCGCAGCGGTAGCGGCCTGCGATGGCGGCGATGCGTCGGAAGCGGACCGACGGACGGCGAACGCGTCATGGAAGACCTCGCGCCAGAGCATCCGGATCGGTGGCAGAGTATGCGCAGGAGTACCTTCGCCATCGGCGGTGCCGAGGATTCCGCCTCGCACTTGCTTCTTGTCGCCCGCGGGGGTCGGCCGGGCTTCGCTAGCCGCCGCACGAGCCTCTCGCTTCGACGCCGACAAGTCCGTCTCGCCAAAGATCTCGTCAAAGAGCCGGGTGGTCCCTTCAGTCGCAATCGGCAGGCGCGATGCCACCCCTGCTCCGGCGGCAGACGACGACCTGGCGGCATTTCCGACGAGGGCGACAGAGTTAGTAGTATCGGCAGAAGTAACCGCGAGCGAAACGTCGTCGTCGCCTGCAACGAGGGAAGGCAGCCAGA
Source organism: Rhodotorula taiwanensis (assembly GCA_002922495.1). Lineage (NCBI taxonomy): Eukaryota > Fungi > Basidiomycota > Microbotryomycetes > Sporidiobolales > Sporidiobolaceae > Rhodotorula > Rhodotorula taiwanensis. Next base: position 578,817 of record PJQD01000035.1, read on the forward strand.
GCGCTTGTCGGACCGGATGCGGCAACGGACGCGTCTTGGACTTGCGGGGTGACGTGGACAGAGGGGAAGATGGGTGAGAGACGTAGAGAAGGGCAGAAGGCTGCTCAGCGCCGGAGGACGAGGGCGCTACGTCCTCGATACCGATGAGTACGCTGCTTTGCGGTTTCGGCACGAGCGCCGCGAATTCGATCGAAGTCGAAAAGGTCTCTAGCGAAGGCGACAGAACGTCAGTCCATCGTCGATTCGCAACCGCCGAGAGAAAAGGCCAGCGCACCTTCGAGGGTCAACAAGTCCCAGCACACGGCACCACTGCTGCCTGCACACAAGATCTGCGTGCCCTCCTTGTCCGCGAAGCAGATACTCTTGGGTCGACCGATCGCCGTCGCCGGGAACGCGTGGACGAGCTGTCCAGCGTTGGCGACGCTCCAAAGCGTTACTGTGCGCTTGGTGTGGGCGACAGCGAAGAGCGACCCATCGTGCGACCAGGCGGACGCGACGGGCGCGGAGCTGCGGTAGGACAAAGAGGCGCGGCATTGCCACGCGCCCTCGGACGCCGAAGACGGTCCCCACACTTTGATCCGGCCGTCGGTCGAGGTCGTGAGAAGGAGAGGCGACGCAGACGACGGCGAGAACGCGATCGAGGTGATTGGCGCCTCATGCGGCCGATCGATCCGAGTCGAAAGCACGAAACTACGGCAAGTCGAAGTCAGCTTCAGCAGTGCGAAGGAGAACGAATGCATGCTCACCCTGGTTGACCTTCTCGCTTCCGCCAGAACTTGAGCTGCCGCACACTCGCGTAGGCTTCCCGGGACCACGAGTCGACAGTCGCCATCCAATACTCGTCCTTGCCGCCCGCCGAGCCCGGTTTCGAAAACGCGACCCGTTCGACTCGAGTCGGTTCGACGGTACCGTTGGCGCTCGCAACGCGGTTCGAGGGAGAGATTTCGAGTTCGAGCAGCTGAGCGTCCGAGCTGGGAGAGTAGAATTGGAGGGAAGAAGGGTGTCCCGAAGGGAGGACGAGAGCTGAAGTTGCGGGGTCGATCGCAAGCGGGACGGGCAGGTCTGTTCGCGAGGCGGCAATCGGTGCAGACGACGAACGCGCGATAGAGAGGTCTGCAATCGCCACGCATCGAGTCAGTTGGACCGCTGCCATTTCGCAATATGCCGAAGAACGGAAACGCACCAGACTTGAGGCCTGCGATCGTTTTGACAATCTTGAGACGCTGACTGCCGACAAAGACGGTACTTCCGTCACGCAGCCTGACCGCGACTTGTTGCTCGCCACCCTCGCTCGCGTTCGCTTCGAGGACGGTCAACGTCTCGATCTCGGCGCCGAGGCGCGGGACGTATTCCTGATGTCCCGAATGGAGCTGCCACAACACGAGGACGGCTTCGCGACCTCCCGAGAGGAGGTACGCGCCGTTCGGCGTGAAGGCGAGCGAAGAGACGGCGCGCGCGTGCCAGTGCAGCACCGAGCTGCTCGGCTCGGCGCCCACGTCGGCCTCGGCCCAGTCCATTTGAGCGTCGCCTCCCTCGGTCGGCGCCGGACGCGGCAGAACGTTGTACCACACGCGAATCTGACCCTTCTCGTTACCCGTAGCAAAGATGTTCTCCGTCGGGTGGAATGCGACCGTCGTGAACCGCTCGCCGTCGATCGGAGCGTCGACGCTCTTGACAAAACCTTTGTTGAGCTGCGCAGTCTGGCAGAGGTGAACGTGGGTCGGCGTGAGCGACGCGAGGACGGCACCGGAGGGCGAGAGGGCGAGCGCGCGAACTTGACGCGGAACGGCGAGGCGGACGCGGCGCGCGGGAGGGACGGGAGTCGAAGGGGAAGACGGCGCGCTCGCCGCCGCGGAAGAGGTCGTGGCCGTTCCTGCCGTAGCGGACCGCGCAGCTCGGAGCGAGACGACATAGACGCCGGCGAGCTGCACCTGGCTACGCCCAGTCGACGCGGACAGAGCAGCTCTCGCCTTTCCCTTGCCCACTACCGAGTTCGCGGTAGGGGCGCCTTCTCCGGCCTCCTCCGGCGCGGCGAGGGCGACAAAGAGCTGATCCGGCAGCTTGTCGTTCGCCGCCGCGTGCAGGACCGGCGCGCCCATCTCGAGCGTCCGCAACAGCTTTCCCTCGACGTAGTCCCAGACGCGGACCCGGCCATCTGTCGAAGTGACGACGAGCTGGCGCGGGATCGAAGGGGACAAGAGGACGGCAGTGATGGTCGAGCGGCTGAGTACGCCATTGTCGGTGTCGGGAGAGGATGAGGGCGGGATCGAGAGGGTCGAGAGAAGCTCTGTCGTCCGGACAGAATAGATTCGGACGGCCGCGCCCGAGGCGATGAAGCAGTACCTATGGACCTCTCTCACGTCAGTTCGCAGCCTGCAGGACGAGAGAAGTGGAGCGACGACTTACGCTGCGTCTGGAGTGAAGACGGCGGGGCAGGTGTGCGGCGACTGGTCGGTCAATGGGAGCCAGTCGAGTCCTCCCTTTTGCGGGACCGCGTCGCTCCGCTCGACCGCGGCTTCGACAATGTCTTGCTCAGCGACGGTGTCTGCATCGGCGAGCGAGGTCTGCTGCTGCTGTTGGCGGATAAGTTTCCGCTCCTTCTGAGTCGGCCTCGACCTGTTCAACTTTGCGTTGAAGGCGGCCTGGGCGGGCAAGACGGTCGCCATAGCTCGTGCGAGGAGTTGTCGTCCGCCCACTAAGGTCGCTGAGCTGCGTAGCGTATAGCCGTGACGACTTTTCTGTCTCCCTTTCGGCTGAGCTCTGCGCTGAAATCTTTCGCACTGCAAGTCGAGGTTTCTGCCTCGATTGACGCGTTGACGTGGCAGTTTCGTCTGTGCACCGCCTCCTCCGCTTCCACGAACTGCTGAAAGTGATCGAGCTGTCGTCTCGTGCCGGACGAGGCCTGAGCTCTACAGCCACAGATCAGGATCGCGATGCCATGGCGAACCTGCGCCGCTCTCCTTCGACCACGCCAATGTTAGCTGATCAGCAACCGCTGCCTGACTTTGTGCGTTCGCCACTAGACGCGTCCATCAACCTCTGAAGGTGGTCAGCGCGCTGACTGGAAGCACGCATCTCGACTACAGCGGCTCGCGGAGAAGCTCGGACAGGGCGCGTTCGGATCAGTCTACAAGGTGAGTCGACTGTTGCGGCTGCTTGTGGGTTGACTCGCTGGCTGACGCAAAGTCGAGGCCTGAACGCCATACTCTCTCTGCTCTCTGTAAATCGGACGGCGACACATAGGCGCTCAACTGTGAGTCGTCTGAAGTGCCGAAGCTCGCAGCTTGAGCGAATGCTGACGCAATGTGCCCCGCGCGCAGGGACGACTGGCGAAACATGCGCCGTCAAGCAGGTCAGTCGGACTGGCCCTCGCGTTCGCGACGCTAGCGACTCGCTGGCATTCGGCCTGCGAAAGATCTCGCTCTACCTTGAGCTGCGCAATCCGACTAATAGGAAAACCTCCGCATGTGCAGATCGACCTCTCGCACATCTCGGAAGGCGACTTGCCCGAAATCATGGTGAGCCAGAGTTGATTGCCTCGGGGGCGTCACGTCGAGCTAACCCGTCCCATCATGACCGCAGTCCGAGATCGACCTGCTTAAGAACCTGCACCGTGCGTGTGATCAGGAGCTCTTTACACGCTCTCTTTCACGCGTGCTGACCCTTCCGGCTCGCAATCCGTCAGATCCCAACATCGTTCAGTACCGCGGCTACCACCGCACTTCGACTTCGCTGTACATCATCCTCGAATATTGCGAGAACGGGTCGCTCGCGGCTTTGGTCCGGAAGTTTGGCCGAATCCCCGAATCCCTCGTCGGGCTGTACGTCCTGCAAGTCTTGCAGGGTTTGCAATACCTGCACGAACAGGGCGTCATCCATCGAGACATCAAGGGCAGCAACATCCTTGCGACCAAAGAGGGTAGCATCAAGCGTGAGTACGGCCTGGGGCCGCGTTTCGGGTGCTCATCACACGGAAGACGCGCGAAAAGGGGAGCTGACGTCTAACAAGCCATGTCCGGAACAGTGGCCGACTTCGGAGTCGCGACACAAGTCGGAGGACCTTCCGATACAGCCGTCGTCGGCTCGCCTTACTGGATGGCCCCCGAGATCGTCGACCAATCGGGCGCGGGTCCATCGTCCGACATCTGGTCACTCGGCGCGCTCATTCTCGAGCTTCTGACGACAAAGCCGCCGTACTCGCACCTCGACCCGATGCCGGCCTTGTTCCGGATCGTCGCGGACGACTCGCCCCCGATCCCGGAAGGCGTCTGCAGTGCGGCCGTGAGGGACTTTCTGGGCCAATGCTTCCAGAAGGACCCGAACCTCCGAGTCGTCGCAAAGAAGCTGCTTAAGCACCCGTGGATGGTCGCCGCGCGGAAACAGGCAGAGAGGCAGCACGAAGACGCGCAGAGGCGCCAGGAGGAAAGGGAGGCGAGGGCTGGCGGATCGCCCGGCGGATTGAGCGGCGGAACGTACGAGCAAGAGGTCGCCAAGGTGCAAGAGTTCAACGAAGCCCTCAGAGGTGAGCATTCGTCGGCTTCGGGCCGGCACGGTCTTCTGACGCGAGCTGCGATCGTCGCTGACCTTGCTGCATCCCCTCGGAACACTCGCAGCTGCACCAGCAGCTTCCAGCAAGCATGCTGAGCTCCCGAAACGATCGTCGCGCGCCCCGCAAGACGAGAACGCCCCTCCTGCGAAAGCGAATCCGCCTGCTCGTGCCTCTTCGTCGAAGTTCCGAGGACCGCCATCAGTCGAGTCGGGCACACTTCAGTCCACGCAGGCTCGTGTCGCTTCAGCGCCGAAAGTTGTCTCCGAGGAGGCGGACCGGAGTGCATGGGACAGCGATTTTGAAGAAGGCGTCTCGGAGGCGGTCAAGCAGATGGCGGTCGCCGACGCAGTCGACGAGGCCGCTCTCAGGCGGATCCGAGACGACGGGGCCCTGGCAACCGCCACTGGATGGTCGACGAGAAGCGGGAGCTTGACGATCCGACCACGCCGAATCCAGACAAGTCCATCCGACCAGGCGCCTGACGGCGAAGCGACCATCCGCCCGTCCCCTGCTTCCGAGGACCGCGTAGATCCAGAAAAGCGAGCGAACGGCTTCACCGACGCCATCGAGGAGGAAAAGGACGACTTCTCTGACCTCGTCGTGGACGAGCAGGACGAGCACGTCTTACAGAACCATGTGCGGTCCTACCAAGTACATCTCAGCCGCTTTGTACAGTTTCAAGGTCTTCAGTTGAGCCAGCTGACTCGAGGTCTACGTCCGGCGCATACACAGGCTCGCGCTCGTGTCCGCCCGCAGCTTCTCCGCCCTGCGGACATCGCCAATTCGTTGCCGCTACAGCTTCAGGCACTCACTCCGAAGAGCAAGCTCGAGGTCTTTGCCGAAGACGGCACAACCGAGGAGGACGACTGGGAAGGCGAGTTGCTCGGTGATCTCCCGCGAGCGGCTGGCCCGCTTGCACCAAGTACGCCTCTACCCGCCGCGGGTTCGTCAGGGGGCCATACTCCGCTTGGCCTGGTATCGTCACGATTTCTCCGCTCGCCACAGGTATGTCTTTGGGAGGCTCATACCATCCCGGACGAAATTGACGCTATCGGGGCGTGGCAGGTCGAACAGGAAGATTCCGACGAGGAGGATCCGTTCAACGCCGTCGAAGCTGAAGAAATCGCCGAGAGCAGCGATGACGACCTCGCTGCAGATGTACTCGCACGAGAGCGGTCGGCACGGCAAGCGGCGCTCATCAACGATCTCGTTGAGATTCTGAGTACCGAGGATTGGCGCGACGGTCGACTCGGCAAGCAAGCAGCAGTTCAGCTCGTGAGCGACCACGGTAATAGCATTCGTGTACGACGACAAGCTGAGAAAAGATGTCCCGCAGATTCCCATGCTCGACCAGGACGAGATTGCTCGAGCAGCATTTGTGGCCGCACATGGCCCCCTCGTCGTCCTCGAGGCTCTTCATGCGGCTACCCAGCGAGAACACCTCGCGATGCTCTTACGCGTGGTCAATCTCGTAAGTCACTCAGATTCTACTGCGCATTAGGCCAGGTCAACTGACCATGAGTGCTCTCCTGGTAGATCGTCGGATCTGATGGGGCTTCCCTCGAAAAGCTCGCAGTGAGCCGATCCGCGAGCCCCGTTCGTGCGTCCACAAGCACCACTGACGCACGTCAGCACACAGCTCGTCGGCGGCTGCTCCGTTGTGGCGGCATTCGCTTCTCGCCGCTTCGCTCGGGAGATTCGCCTCGAGGCCGCCTTGTTCATCGGCGCGATGTGCCGCACGTCCTTGCTTACTGTAATGCGGACCTCCGTGACACATACAGAAGTACTCATTGACACCATGCTATTAATAGCTGCAGATGTTCGTGGCGTGTCAAGGCCTGCGAGTTCTGATCGAAATGCTCGACAGCAGCTGTAGGTTTTTCAAAGCGTCCTGCTGTTTCATCAAGTCTAACCTTCCATCTCTCGCAGATGAGCTCAACAAAGACCTTGTATGGATGGCGATTGATGGCGTCAGCCGCGTTTTCGACATGGAGGTAAGTCCGTCCAACTCATCGGTCTGTCCGAACCTTGCCACTAATCACACCTTCGCGCACAGGGCCCCACCCCCCGCAACGACGTTTGCAGGGTGCTTGTCGGAGAAGGGCTCTTGCTGCCGCTGTCTACGGCTCTACTCGCCCTGTGCAACGATGCAGACGATCTTGCTGCGACCGCGCGCGCAAAGGCGACCAAGATCCTCTTGGTCATCTCGCAGGCCGACCACAAGATGAAAGAAGCGATCGCGCAGCGGCGCATCGTCAATCGTACGCCAAAATCCGGGCACTCTGATATGACATGTTCGCTGAAACGACAGCCAAAAACAGGTCTCATTGCTTCGGCGCATCGACTCGACGCCGACTCCCTCGTGCTCCTTCTCAAAACGGTCCGGAACGTGTCGATGCTCCCCGTCACTTTGGACTCGCTGCAAAGCGCCGGTACCATCGAGATGCTCGTCAAGGCTCTAGCCATGCCGGAGCAGGGAAAGCTCGCTGCAGTAAGTCTTGCCCTCCCTCCCCGCGCCATGGCATGCTCTGACTCGCTCGGCAATGCTTAGGAGATCCAGAATCCAGCGGTCAACTCGCTCTTCAACCTTTGCCGCCTCAGCAAGACCCGCCAAGATGCCGCGGCTGCTGCCGGCGCCATCCCTTTTCTGCAGCAGCTCGTCAGGGACAATTCGCCGCTCAAACAATTCGCCCTCCCAGTTCTTTGCGATTTTGCCCATACGAGCCGAGTATGCCGACGACGGTGCGTACTGTCCGAGGTGCTCCGTGGAGCCCCGTGGAGCGTAACTGACGGATCCGCGCACGCATCAGGCTCTGGGCTCACGACGGCGTAGCGTTCTATCTCCAGTTACTTGACGATGCTTTCTGGGCGTCACCAGCTCTTGAAGCGATCGCAACCTGGTAGGCCCGCTGCCGACCTGCTGAGCCTTCGATCGCTGATCAGGCAAGCGACGATCTTGCAGGCTTCAGGAAGAGACGACGCGCGTCGAAGCGGTATTGCTGGAGGCAGACGCCATGAGCACACTCGTCCGAGCTTTCTGTTCGACTCGTGGCGCGGTATTCGAAGGCTTGCTCGAGCCGGTGCACAAGGTAAGCGTCTCTTTGCAGGGCGAAGAAGGCGCAGCCTAGGACTGACCGGTTCTTCGTCGACGTAGCTGGCTCGCGCGTCAAAGGCCCTCGCAGCTCAGCTAGCTATACAATCCGGCTTCGTGAAGCGGATCGTCGACCGGATCGAACGCTCGCCGAAGCCGATCATGCGCCTGGCACTTCTTCGTCTGTCAAAAACGCTGCTCGACTCTCTCCGTTTCCGCCCTCGAGACCGCGACAAGGTCATTCAGATCCTTTCTGCACCTATCCGGCGCCTTGCCGAGGCCACAGACGGCTCAGTCCTCGTGCAGGAGCTCGCCAAATCGCTACAGGACGACTTCCGGACAAAGCGCGTCCACGACCCTCGCAACGCCTTGATGCGACGTACCGCGTCGATGTCCGGCGACATCGCCGGCATCATTGGCCGCTCACCCGCTAGGATGCCGAGTCCCGCGGGTTCTCGTGAACCCAGAGCGCCGTCCGGCAGGAGGGCCTGACTCATCCTCGGGATCCATTCCGCTCGCGTCTGGCACGAGAGCTCGTCCACAATCACCATCTGTTGTTGCTATTCATCTCGTCCACTTTACGCTTCGTAGAACGTCGTACGCAGTCGAGCATTGTCCCGTGGGCTCTTCGAGCCCGAGCAATTTGATTCGCAGACCTCCGCACTCGCAAGCAAAGGTCCCGTCAAAAGCAGTCTTTGCGCTTTGAGGGATTGAATCTGAGTCTGTGAGTCTGGATGTAGGGTTTCTATACGTCTATGATTCTCCTTTGATCGGGGTATCGGTGCCGGTGGCGCCAGTCCCGCCGACTGATCCGGCCGGGCCCACAGGAGAGCGACCTCTGGTCTCGTCACTGCTCTTTCCCTCGCCTCCTTCTTGTTGCAGCCGCTTGTTCGCCGCCTCGGCCAGTTCGAACGCCGCCTCCCGGATCTTCAAGTTCGCCTCCCGTTCCCGGTCGCACCGTTCCCGGGTCTCCTCCCGCCTCGCCATCCTTGCCTTGCCCCGGCCGGCGGCCCATCGCGCATTGAGGACTTCGGGCAGCTCGGCGCGTTGGCGCTTCAGAAGCGGGATGTACGAGGTCGAGCGGAGGTGGTGACCTGCTCCGAGCGGCGTGTACCGGGCGTTGCTGGTGTCATTGTTCGACGATGTCGGGTCATCACATTCCGGCAGTGTCGGTGCGAGGAACGCGAATGAAGCGAGGTGATGCTTGAGCGCGATCGACTTGAGCTTCGCCTCGAGGAACGTCTCCCTCATCTCGAGGTACTGCTTCCTGAACGTCTCGTTCCGGTCGACCGGTTGCCGTTCTCGACCGTTGTGATCGATGTACGACAAGACGTCGGCGTTGACGTCGCCGACGAGCGGGACATTGTCGATTCGCCAGGTGAACTCGTGCGAGTTGAACCCGCATTGCCAAAGAATGAGGGGCAGGTCGGACGCCATCTGATAACCCGGCTTGCGGTCGAGCACTTCGACAGCAGGCGCGTCGCTTTCAGTGGGGGAAGAATCGGCAGAAGCCGACGAGGGTGGCGAAAAGGCCGACGTCGCGACGGTGTGCGGCGTGCGATCTGAAGTCCACAAGAGCCGGTCGACGATCGAAGGCGGCTCAAGGCGCGCGCCGACGAGGAAGAGGATCGCCACGATGTGCCTGACTTGGTTGTAGAGCTGCAAGTGTGCGCTCGTGCAGCCATCAGCACAGTGGCGCTCAGTTCGCCAACGTTCGTGCCGTAAGCCAGGACGGGAAACACTCACGAAAGCGCCGCCTCGCAAGTTGAGCACAAACATGTCGTCGCCTTCGCCCTCGAGCGGGTCGATCGTCGCACTCAAGACGGTCCTGACGTGGATCGGCAGCTGTTTCGGCGGGTCGACCTTGCAAAAGTTGCGGAAATCGTGCTCGCCGACCAGTCGCTGGACAGCGTCCCGCATCAAATCGACGTCCAACTCCAAGCCGTGCCAGTCGATCCCGGCCAGTCGTTCACGCCAGTCCGAAGTCGCGTGTTCAGGATACCTCCCGTGGTCGAGGGCTTGGTACGCCGCGCCAAAGTCGAATCGGGTCGCGAGCAACGCGCTCGAGGGCGAAGTCGAGAAGAAATACTTGTAGTGTCGCCAGATGCACGAGTACCGTGACGAGAACGTCGCCGAGACGGGGGACCAGGCGTGGATCCGGATCGAGGGCGGCAAATGCTTGTTCAGGAGCGTCACGTAAGGGATCTCGACGTCGTTCCTCTTTTTCGCTCGCGTCGGCTGTCCCGGCTCCGAGTCGGCGTCGCTACTGGACGGTGACCGAGACCTGGACCGCGACCTCGAGCGGGCGTGCCTCCTGCCTTCGACCGACTCGGGGTCGATCTCGCGGCCGTTGACCTGCATCGGGTCTTCGAGGTCGCTCCGGACCCACAAGTTGACGACCTGGGCGGACGAACTGACGCCGGCGTCGGTCCTGCCGCACCTCTCGAACCCGCAGCCGAACCCTTCCCCTTCCTCGATCGGTTCAATGAGCCTCGCCTTTTCCAACGCGGCGAGCAAGCACCCCTCGACGGTCGGCAGCGGAGTGTAGACTCCCTTTGGCTGGTACGCGAGGCCCGAATGAGCCCACCCTTCGTACGAGAACAAGAGGGCGATGTGCCGTTTCGGAGCAGACGCGAGCGAAGGCGGTAACGGCCCCGTCTCGCCCTGGCGCGCCAAAGCTTTGCGGGCGCGCTTGTTCAACTTGACGTCCTGCACCTTGGTCGCTGCCGCGGCGACGGGTTTGGGCTGCTCGTGCTGCTGCTGTTCTTCGAGGTCGAGTTTCGCGAGTTGAGCCTCGACGTTGCGGAGTTGAGCGAGCAAGCGGGCGCGGTCCGGCTTCGTCGCGAGCTGAGCTGCCATAGTCGTCGCTTGCTCTGCTGCACTTGCTTTGACCCGACCGAGCCAGCGGGCGAGCATGCGCCAGAGTCTCTCACATGTCAAGCGATCGCTCTCGAGGGAAAGGAGGCGGTGCTAATGCCCATTCCTATATTAGTGTGCACTGCTCTTGAACGGCATTAGCGATGTGAGCCCTTTCCAAACTGCTTCAGCGCGATCCGAATTTCCGGCCGGCACCAGCTCACGCCGAACTGTAGCGCGATCTGTTTACTCGACATCACCGACTATGGCTCCCTCCTTGTGGCGCAGACCGGGCACGAAAACCTATACGCTCGTCCACCGGTCGCAGCGAGACCCTTTGATTAACGACCCGACCGCGAGCGACCGCGTCCTCAAGCTCGTCGACAACAAGTCAAACAGGGTTAGCTTGTGCTCTATAGCTTGCCTTGCAGGAAGCAGACCTCAGAAGGCTGACTCTGTACTCGCACTTGCCCGCAGAAGAACCGCGGAGACGGTGCGTCGACCTATGCCGCAACCGAAGCCGGCGACCTCGGAGTGGCGGTCGACGACTTTACGACCGAGGCAGAGGATGCCAAGCTCGCCCAGGGCGACGCAGCGGCGTACGGTATCTTCTACGACGACGCCGACGACTATGACTATCTGCAGCACCTGAGGCCCGTCGGCGGAGACGCCAACGGGAACCAAAAGGGTGCAGTCGGAGACGCGTTCTTCATCGAAGCGCCCGACTCGAAAAACAGCAAGGGCAAAGGCAAGGCCAAGGACCGGGCTGGCGGATTCGAGTTGTCGGAAGCGGCACTCGCGAGGCACGAGACCGCGTCGACGTCTTCCGGAGCAGCAGCGGCGCAGCAACCGTCGTTCGAGATGCCGGACGACGTCCTGCCTTCTCACCCGCTCGACGAAGTCTCGTACGCCGAACTTCTCGGCTCCCGCGTCGAACCGTCCGGCCTCCGACCCGACCTCGACCCTTCCGTCCGCGAAGTCCTCGAAGCGCTCGACGATGACGCGTACGCCGAGGGAGAAGAGGAAGACGAGGACGCGTTCTGGGACGGTGTCCTCAGTGGCGGACAAGTCGGCGCGGTTGAGGAACAGGACTGGGAGGACGAGGAAGACGACGGCGAGGTGCCGACGCTGGTGAACGGCAGTGCGGCGGCATCTCGCACGGCCGACGCTGCTGTCGCCGAGGGAGTCGAGCGGCTCAACTTGAACGACAAAGATGGCGACGGGACCTGGGCGGCCGTCCAACAGTTCAAGGCGACCCAATCGGGACCCGGAAACGGGTCGCACGTCGGCTCGGATGAGGAAGAGTACGACTCGGAGGGCGGCGACACGATCGCGGACTTGCGGAGCACCCTCGCCAAGACGAAGCGACCGATGCGCAAGGCGAGCGGGAGCGCGATGGGGTCTGCATTCTCCATGTCGAGTTCGAGCATGTTCCGAAACGACGGCCTGCGGACGCTCGACGACCGGTTCGACCAGGTGCGTGACCGCGCTTTCGCCATCACGGGAAGCGTAGGTCCTCTGTGAGCTAACAGTTGCTTCCGACATTTGCAGATCGAAAAGCTGTACGATGACGATTCGGACGACTCGTGGGGTGGACCCGGATCGGAGGACGACGACGAGCACGAGCACGGCTCCGACTGCGATCACGATCACGGTCACGCGCCCGTCAGCGCCGAACCGCAAGGCGAGCAACGCGCGGCGCTCGAAGCGATCCTCGACGACTTTTTGCAAAAGTACGAAGTCATCGGCGGCAAGTACCGCCATCAACTCGAGGGCGCCGCTTCGAAGGACGTTGCGCCGCTCGGCAGCCGCGACGAGAAGCTGTCGAGGCTGGACCGGCTGCGAAACGAATTGGCAAACCTGGATCTGGGCGCAGGCGAGGACGAGGAGGCGATCGCAAGGAGGAAGGAGAAGGAGCGCATCATGAGCATCGTCGAGAGGCAGTACGAGGAGGAGGCGACGCGGAAACGAAAGGGCAAGGACAAGATCCAGGACGTCACGATCATCGAGGACAACTATCAGGACCGCTGGGATTGCGAGACCGTTCTGAGTGCGTTTCCCTCGTTTCGCCGTTTCAACGTCTACAGAGCCGGCACTAACATCAACTCTCCCCACGCAGGTACCTACTCAAACCTGTCGAACCACCCGCGGATGCTCCGCCTCCGCGACTCTCGTGGCCCGAAACCGGCTCAGATCAAGATCGACCCGAAGACGGGCTTCCCGATGGTCGACGGCAAGAGCGTTCTCGAGCCAAAGACCGAGGACACCATCATGGAGGAAGAGGAGGAAGGCGAGGAAGAGGAAGAATACGGTACGCTTTCTCGCTCGGCGAGGCTTTCCTACCGGCCGTCTTGCTGTCGGAAGCACCCCGCTGACCTTCACCCCGCCGCATGGCAGTGATCCGCGAGACGATTAAGCGACCTCGAGCCGAAACTGCAGAGGAGAAGAAGGCCCGCAAAGCCGCTGTCAAAGCCGAGCGGGCATCTCGCCGCGAAGAGAAGAAGGGTACGAAGGAGGCGTTCAACTCGGAGACCAAGCGGCAGAAGCGGGTGCAAGGAAGGCGGGTTGCCGATGGTGGTGCAGCTGACATCAAGAGCGGGATGGAGGGTGTCCGGCGTTTGGCCTGAGACGGTCTGTCTCGGCGTCACTTCCGCTTGGACATCTGCTGTCCTTCGCACCTCACTACTCGTCTTTCGCGCGGTCTTCATTCGCCCCCGTCTATGTTGTTGTCCACCTACCTTTGTCGTCTCAGCTAGACGTTCTCGCACTTTTGCAAATTTTCTCCAAAGGCCTCCTCCGTCTTTTGCGATTCGCCGGGCGACGCTGTCTCTGCCCGACACTTCATGCAGAGCTATAAAGTTTTTAAATATGGCCTGCATAGCCAGGAAGACCCGATTCGGAGTGCCATTTCCTTTCCGAGGGATGTCAGTCAGGCCCTTCCGTCGCTCGTTCTTCTCGGGTGGTCCAGCGCTTTCGACGGCACTAGTATAAAGTCGCAGTGCCGCAATGGATGGTAAGGAGAGTATTAAAGCGTGTACGGCGACTGTTCTACAAGTAGGCCCCTATGTAACGGCTAGATATTCTCACAAAGAGAAAAGACAATGTAGATGTGAGGAGGAGAATCGACCATAGTAGGTGTGCAATTGGGAACGACGAGTCCGCTTAAACGCGGTGAGCGACCTCGGCCTTCTCGGCGCCCTCGACCTCGCCGAGCTTGACGTCCTCGAGGTGGCGGGCGTCGCCGCCAACCTTACCGGCCTCGGCGGCGAACGTCGTCGTCGGACGCCACTTGGCCGAGTTGCGCGGGTTGGTCTCTGAGAGCATCTGGTCGACCTGCTCGAGCGAGAGACCCTTGGTCTCCGGGACGAGGAAGTAGGCGTAGACGAAGCAGCAAGTGCAGAGGCCGCCCCAGACAAAGAAGACCGACGAGCGGAGGTTGCCCTCGTTAGAGCCCACCATGTACGGCGTGATTACGGCGATGATAGTGTTCCACATCCAGTTGGAGGCGGTCGATAGCGCGACACCGCGCGAACGGATCGGAAGAGGCTGCGGCGGGCGGATCTGTCAGCCGGCTATCGCAGACGAGCAGCTCGACCTCAAGGCGGACTCACGAAGATCTCGCCGACGAGGACCCATGCACCAGGACCCCAGGTCGACGCGAAGAAGAAGATGTAAATCGCGATGAACGCGACCTGAGTGTTGACTGCCGAGATGTTGTTGGCGATGGTCGCACCGGCAGCATCGATGTGGGTATGGTTGAAACCCTTCGTAACACCGACGATGGCAACAATGAACTGGCAAATGAGCATGCCAAAGGCGCCCCAAATCAGGAGAGGACGGCGGCCGAAGCGCTCGATGGTGTAGAACGAGATCGGGGTCGAGCCGACGTTGACGATGGTGAACGCCATCGACGTGAGGAAGACGTTCTTGACGGCGCCGGTCGACTGGAGGAACGGAGTTGAGTAGTAGAAGCTGCGGAGCAATGAACGGTCAGCCACGCAAATCGGCGCAACCGTTGTGGCGCGAGCACATACACAAAGTTGACACCGGTCCACTGCTGCATCATCTGCATTGAAGTACCGAGAATAGTGCGACGGAGGTTGGAAGAGGCATCGAACAGCGAGCCCTTGAAGCACGCGGCGTACGACGAGAACCAGCCGGTGGTCGGAATGGCACGCGCCTCGTACTCGGCGTTCGCAACGATCTCGGCGAGCTCGAGCTCAATGTAGTGTGACGTAGGCGGCTGACCACGCAAACGGACGAGGGTGTCGCGCGCCTTGTCGAGTTCGCCGCGCTTGACGTAGAAACGCGGCGAGTCCGGCAGGAAGAAGAGACCGGTCGCGAGGATAATGGCCCAGGCAAACTGCAAGAAAACAGGCGTTAGCTGAACGAGCTTCAGTGTTACTCTGGTGCAGAGGCGACGGACCTGGATGCCGATCGGGATGCGGTAAGCGCCCGAATCCTCGCGCTTCTGAGTGAAGTTGTCGACGATCGAACCGAGCATAAGACCGATCGTGATGCAGAATTCTGCAATGTGCCCAGTGTTAATAGGCTAGTACCGAGCATCGGCGGTATCCCAACGTACGGTATCCAGAAACGAGAGCGCCTCGGACCTTCTTCGGGCAGATTTCAGACATGTAGAGAATGCTGAGTGCGAAGCACCGAGTCAGCGGTCGTGTCTTTGTCTCAGATCCAGGCAGATCGAGCTGTGAGACTGACATGATGGCGCTGACGAAGCCGACACCGAATCCGGCGACGAGCCGGCCGACGACGATGGTAGCGAGAGCGGATGCCGCAAACATCTGGATGACCACGCCGGCCGAGTCTTTCGGGCGGAGGAGGAGCTCGATGTCAGTGTCCCGAACTTCACCAAGAGCGACTTGCGAAGACAGCTGCATGGTATTGACAGGGAGCATTCGACTCACAGATGAAGCATCCGGCAATGATAGTCGGGCGACGACCGAACCGATCCGCAATGTCACCGGCAAGGAGCGCACCGAAGAAGGTACCCGCCGACAGGATCGAGACGATGAGGGAGTTGTGCGGCGACGAGATGGCCTTCGCGTTAGGACCCTCGATGGCGCGGATGAATTCACTCGAGCCGAGGACGCCGTTGATGTAGCCTGAATCGTAACCAAAGAAGATGCCACCGAACGCGGCGAATGCGCAGCTGCGAAGCGGGGCAGTCGATGAAAGTCATGTGAGCCGCGGATCGGGAAGTGAGCATGTGACCCGATGACCAAAGCGCGCGAGAGAGGGGACATTGCCTTACAGCATGTACGCCTTGAACGTCACGGGCGCCTCGATCTGCGTGACGTCCGCCGTACCCTGGAGCTGCACCATCTTGAGCGACGGCTGCGGAGAACCGGAGAACTAGGGCGGAGGAGGGGTAAGAGTCTCGCGTCGAAAGCGAAGCGTGAATGGACGGAACTAGTGTCGCGACGGGATTTCTCTGCGAGTAGGAGGGTCGAGCTGTGCCACCGGCCGGGTCGATGCGTGTTCAGGGATATAGGGAGGGGATAGCGGGAGCAAGAGAGCGGCGGGAGCTTTGTTTGCGGTTCTCCAGAGGGGGCCGCCCTCTCCTCTGAGGAGAAGTCGAGGCTCCGATCCATCCTCGAAGCACTCCAAATATAGACAAGGCGGGTGGGGTGTTTTTGGCTCCTTTCGTGCAGGACGTGGGACCGCATGGCGAAAGCAGCCATAGGAGATGCGGCAGAAACGCCACGTGGCAGCAGTCGGCCACCCGATCGTGGACTCTATAGCGCATTGCAGTCCTCGAGCGATGAATGTCAGCTTGTTCGCGCGAACGTACTTTAGGACGCGGTGGTACGCGCGCGGAGTGCGGCAGCGCGCGCAGTGTACGAATCGAGCTCTTCGCGCAAGCGACGCGCGAATCAAGCGGCAAAAACTGCCAATAATGTCCGGCGTCAAGTCCGAAAATGATCATCAGAAGCTGAGAGCGGGCTCGATCGCGCCTGGCTGGAGCATCGGATCGATTTCGGCGAAGTGGGGCGAGTCGGCGAGTCGAGGGCCGCGGCATGCATGCATATGAGGAAGTCGCCGGTGAACCAGAGCAACGGTCCAGACGGCAATGTAGCCGGCGAGCGTCGTGGTCGCCGCGGTCGGAGGCGAGTAGCCCGCGTCCATAGCGCCAGCCTGAAGAGGCGAGGAGCGGGAGCGCGACATCGACACCTGACGGCCACGCCGCGCGCCGCGCGCCGCCGCGGTCGCGCGTCATTCTGGGCACGACGGGGCAAGGCATCACGAGCACCTGCGCGAGAAGCGCACTCGACTTGGTTCGTAGCCGCAGATAGTGGACGCCGGCAAAGGGAGGTACTGTAGCAGTAGCAGTCGCCGGCGACGTGTGAGCGCGCGCGCTGTGAAACAACCTTTTCGCTCGGTGAAAGCTGCGCGATCAGGGCACACGGCGGCATCAAGCCGGCAAGATCTGGTGACGATTAGGTGCAAAGACGACTACAAGTCCCCTAAAGAGAGAGACATACCAGCAGAGCCCGTGTTGACGGCTCACGGAAAGCGCATTTGTGAGCGATCGGCGAGGCCAGGGAGGGCGAGGCGGCTCATACGGACCCGCTTGTGCGGTATTTAGACGTGCTGCATAGCACCATCCTCGTGGGCGAGCTTCTCGTCCTCGACTGCGACCTCAACGTGCTTGTTGCTGCCGGCGACTTTGCCAGCCTCCGCGGCAAACGTCGTCGTCGGACGCCACTTGGCCGAGTTGCGCGGGTTGGTCTCTGAGAGCATCTGGTCGACCTGCTCGAGCGAAAGCCCCTTGGTCTCCGGGACGAGGAAGTAGGCGTAGACACACGCGCATGTGCAGAGGCCCCCCCAAATGAAAAATACCGACGAGCGGAGGTTCCCCTTGTCTTTGCCGACCATATAGGGCGTAATTACGGAGATGATCGTGTTCCAGAGCCAGTTGGAGGACGTGGAGAGAGCGACGCCGCGCGAACGGATCGGAAGAGGGAAAATCTCCCCAACCATGACCCACGCCGCAGGGCCCCACGTCGAGGCGAAGAAGAAGATGTAGATGGCGATGAAGGCGACCTGCGCGTTCACGGCCGGCACGTTGTCGGCGATCGGGCTGCCGTTCACGTCGTGCGTCTTGTTGAAGCCTGATAAACGAACGGGTCAGCGTCTCTGCCGCGTGTAACACGTCTGGCGGACTGACCGACGGTGACGCCAATGATAGCGACAATGAATTGGCAGATCAACATGCCGAGAGCACCCCAGATGAGCAAAGCGCGACGGCCGAAGCGCTCGATGGTCCAGAAGGAGAGCGGCGTGGACCCGACGTTGACGATCGTGAACGCGAGCGACGTCATAAAGACGTTCTTAACGGCGCCAGTCGACTGGAGGAAGGGAGTCGAGAAGTAGAAGCTGCACGCAAAGGAAAGGCGAGTCAGCTTAATGTGATGACCGATGAGAAGGCCAACTTTCGGAGGGCGCCCGGTGTGATCCACTTCGGGACGCCGCCGGAAGCAGCCAGAGCGAGACAGAACGTACACGAAGTTGACACCAGTCCACTGCTGCATCATCTGGAGCGAAGTGCCGAGGATGGTACGACGAACGTTCGAGCCCGCGTCGAAAAGCGATCCCGAGAAGCAGGCGGCGTAGGAGGAGAACCATCCTCGAGTCGGGATCATGCGAGCCTCGTACTCGGCGTTCGCAACGATCTCGGCGAGTTCAATCTCGATAAAGTGCGATGTGGGCGGCTGGCCTCGGAGGCGGACGAGCGTGTCGCGCGCCTTGTCGAGCTTGCCGCGCTTGACGTAGTAGCGAGGCGAGTCCGGAAGCAGGAAGAGACCGGTGGCGAGGATGATAGCCCATGCGAACTATATCGCCGCGAGGAGGTCAGTCCGGAACGCTCTGAGTGGCGTTGCCGACCCGACTCACCTGGATACCGATCGGAATGCGGTACGCGCCCGAATCGTTACGGCCTTCCGTGTAGTTGTCGACAATAGCGCCAAGCATAAGGCCGATAGTGGTGCAGAACTGGTAGCAAGAGAGCAAGGCTCCGCGAACCTGTCCAGACCGAGCCTCAAAGTCAGTTCCGGTCAGAGCCCTCGGAGGTAAGTTGCGGCGTACCTTTCGGGGTGCAATCTCGCTCATGAAGAGCACAATGACCGCTGTCACGAACCCGACGCCGATACCCGCGAGGAAGCGTCCGACGACGATAGTGGCGAGAGAACTCGCCGCGAACATTTGAATCACAACGCCAGCAGCGTAAATGCCGCATCCGCTGATGATGGTCGGGCGTCGTCCCATACGGTCGGCGAGGTCGCCTGCGAGCAACGACCCGACCGTCGTACCGGCCGATAAGATAGAGACGATGAGCGAAGTGTGCGACGAGGAGATGGCCGTGGCTCCTTTTCCTTGGACGGCATCGATGAAGACCTGCGATCCGAGAACGCCGTTGATGTAGCCCGAGTCGTAGCCGAAGAAGATACCGCCAAAGGCGGCGAAAGCGCCTAGTGAGTGTCGGTCAGCTTTCGCTTCGGCCGAACGAAAAACTCGCCGGTATCATTACTCACAAAGGAGGTAACCCTTGATTGTCACGGGTGCCTCGATAGCGTTGACATCTGCGGTACCTTGGAGTATCGTCATGGCGGACAAGGAGGACAGAGACGCGGAAATGGGAGCGAAGCGGGAGTTGGAGTCGTTCGCGAGTGGTAGTGTCGCGGCGTTCGAGAAAGGCGTAAGGCTGTTCTCTAACTCGAGCGACCGTCGAAGAACGGCGTGAAGGTGGTGCGAAGGACGAAAAGGGAGGAGGGCGGGGTAGGGGAGCCTGCTAAGTGGTCCTCCGAGGGGAGCCGGTACCAGCATCTGGCGGATCTCCGCCGTCCTCCACCGGAGCGGCGCGTTCTGGCGGCCATATGGTCGACTACCGGCAAATATAGGTGTCGCTTGATCGATCTCGTCGCGAGACGGTGTAGAGCCCGTCCGGAAAGGAGCCAACTCAATAAGCAGCGACCCTTCGTGGCGACCCGGGATCCGGCACTTCCTGCCGTATTCAAGTCGTGGGGTTCCAAAAACGGGAGCAGAGGTTCCGGGAAGCGGTCGAGTAGCCGCGAGGCCGGCACATGCTCAGGCGGAACTAAGCAGAGCAGGACAGGAAAGCGTTCTCAGAAAAAAGATGAGTCGCGACTGCGGCGTATCGGTGTCTATAGCAGCAGCGCTACGCGCAAGCAGAGCATGGTCCTATTGTTTGCAACGGTGACGTCGGCTGGCAGGTCCGGATGATCGTGTGTGCCCTGCAGTCACGCCCGGGACACCCGGCAAGCTGAAGCGGGCGAATAGTTCAAAATTGGAACACCGGCGTCCGCGAGCGGCATGCACACGCTCGCGAAGCCTCCACGCACAGTCGCTGACTCGCATACATACAGTAGTGGTTCCCCTGTGGAGTGCACTCCGCCGGCAGGCCGGAGTCGAAAGCGCCGGCACGAATTGATGATCAAGTTTGAGGAAGGAGTCTAGCCTCTCGCAGAGCAGCGACGTCCGCAATGGTAGCCGAGACTGTACCACAGCGTATATAGCTAGCCTCCCTGGGCGCGGTTGGAGCGGATATGGCGGTCTCATGCAGCCTCTCAGTATCGCTGAACGGACGGAGAAGCCGAACGCACGGCGAGAGTCCGGAGCGGTTTCGCCAAATTTGGGTGACCCGGCAATGAGTCGGCGACTTCTTTCCTCCGGATAACGCGGGCCCGAACTGCAGCTCTCATCGATGCCCGCAGTCGTTGTTGTGGACGACACGCGGTTCTGGACGAAGCGTGGAGGGCAGTTCGCGATCGAAGTCGTGCGTCGCGAGGGGGATCTCTCCCCTTCGAACCGGCGAAGACGCCGCTTTGATCAGGAAGATCAGGACTACAGTCAGCACGCCCTGAACAGGCGTCTGATCCGCAGGTAGATCAACTCTGTGCATGCGAAAGCTGAGGCGCAGTACGGCAAATGTATGATTGTGCACATCCGCTCCAGCTTGAGCCTGCCTGCGGACCAGCCGTGACTCGGTCCGATGTCGAACCCTTCCCCACTCGCGTGAATATATTGCAAGTCGCCCACGACTGCATTGTGTTGTGGCGGCGAGTGCGGAGGCGGAGGCGGCAGGGAGGCTGAAGATACGGCGTCGCGCCGGCGTCGGTCCTTTTTGTCGCCCACCGGCTCTCCGAAAGCGCAATCGCGGTCCGACTCTCGTATAAGCGATCACCATAGCAGCAGCTTATGAGGCTGGCT
The DNA here is from genome assembly GCA_002922495.1 of Rhodotorula taiwanensis. Classification (NCBI taxonomy): domain Eukaryota; kingdom Fungi; phylum Basidiomycota; class Microbotryomycetes; order Sporidiobolales; family Sporidiobolaceae; genus Rhodotorula; species Rhodotorula taiwanensis. The sequence continues at coordinate 599,561 of PJQD01000035.1, forward strand.
CAGTTGTGGGCTGTCGGATGCAGAAGGGCGTCACAGGCCATAGCCCTGCGCGTGTCTCGCACCTCTTTCATCGTGGGTTGCTAAGTCACGGTCAGATTTCGGCAGTACCGACTGTAGTGTGCTGCCATTGCCCCGGCATATCTGGAGACGGCATCAGAAAGCTCGAGAGGTGGAGAATTGCTGCGTTTGAACGCCGAGTCGGCTTGACCAGCCAGCTGTGGCAGCCGCTCATCCGCTGGCTCGCCTTCCGCGAGACTGGAGGAGGGCAAGCTTGTCGCGAAGCGGGACAACGGCTCGCGCTGCAGCATAAGCGTCCTTCACGAGCTGTGTCGAGGCCAGAGCATCAAAGTCAGGATGGTCAGCCCTTGCGCCGAGTGCGCCCGCAAGGAGGGGACGCAGAGCTGATGAGCGGAAGGACCGCGAGTCTGCCGGCCCAAGCA